>JAJMEL010000001.1:0-600000 GCA_030574155.1 Xiuguozyma insectalens | reverse complement strand
CCTAGCATCTGTTTTTGGAACCTCTGGCCAATCACACACCCATTGACGTTCCAGAGAAATACTCCGAATCTTCCAGAAATTTTTTCTCCCACATCGTCATCGCCCTTCCTGGTCTGGAAAATTTTTGATTGAAAATATTAATAGTGGTAAAAATTGGGAAGTATTTTCAAGAAAGTTTATCGTTATTTCTTGTTCTTGAATTGATAGAGAGTTCTGTATTGCTAGATCGAAAAAATGGTTGCCGAGACAAAGTTATACGATGAATTAGGAGTTGCACCTGATGCAACTGAATCACAGTTGAAGAAGGCTTACAGAAAGCTTGCACTTAAGTATCATCCTGATAAGAACAGTTCACCAGAGGCTGCAGAGAAATTCAAAGAAGTCACAAACGCATATGAGATCTTGAGTGATGAGAGTAAGAGACAACTTTACGATCAGTTTGGAGAGTCTGGATTGAATGGACAAGGTGGTATGCCAGGTGGTATGGGAGGTGCCGATATCTTTTCACAATTCTTTGGAGGTGGATTTGGAGGTCCTCAAGAACCTGAAGGACCTAAGAGGGGTAAAGATATTCGTCATACCATTAGCTGTTCATTGAAAGAACTTTACACCGGTAAGACCACCAAGTTGGCTTTGAACAAGACTGTCATCTGTAAAGAGTGTGATGGTAAAGGTGGTAAAGATGTCAAGAAGTGTACCACATGTAACGGTACCGGTATGAAATTCGTCACTAGACAGATGGGACCAATGATTCAACGTTTCCAAACTGAATGTGATGTTTGTCGCGGAGAAGGAGATATTATTCCAGAAGGTGGTAGATGTAAAACTTGCAAGGGTAAGAAAGTCACCAACGAGAGAAAGATCATGGAGGTTCATATTGATCCTGGTATGCGTGCCGGTGAAAAAATCGTTTATCGTGGAGAGAGCGATCAATACCCAGATACCATCCCAGGAGATGTCATCTTTGTCGTTGATCAAAAACCTGATGAGACCTTTACTAGGAAAGGTGACGATCTTTACATGGAATGTAAAGTGGATCTCCTTAGTGCATTGGCTGGAGGTGAAATTGGCGTTAAGCATGTCAACGGTGATTACATTAAGTTAAAGTTGGAGCCTGGTAAGGTTATTTCACCAGGAACCATTCAAGTCGTCGAAGGTAAAGGTATGCCAATTTCTAAGACTAGTGATTATGGTAACTTGTTTGTGAAATTCGACGTTGAATTCCCTGAGGATAACTTTGCTACTGAGGAACAACTCAAGCAACTTGAGAACGTTCTTCCACCAAGAAAGAAACTTGATGTTCCAAAGGGTGCTTCCGTCGATGAATCATGCCATCTCGTTGAATTTGATGCACAGAAACATACCGCTAGAACTAGAAGATCCGGCTCTGGTTATTACGATGAAGATGATGAACAAGAAGGAGGTCCAGGTGTTCAATGTTCTCAACAGTAAGAAGGTGTAATTAAGAAATTCGATCTATTCAAAACAGCTAGCGGGCTAGCCATAGTGCAGAAGTTAACGATAGCGAACGATAGCGAACGAGTTAGTTATCTTAGTAGTGATTTTAGTAGTGCGATACCGAAGGCACCCATGTCACGTGTACCGTTCACGTGCCCCGTAAAGTTTTTTTTTTTTTTGCAAATGAAATATTTTGGTGTGTTCCTAATCGGGCATGCGTGCGTCTGTAACGATCCAGGAATTTCAAACAGATCGTTCCCTGAATGAAACTGTGGTGGTGCGTCATCAAATAAACAATAGATGAGGAGTAGTAGAAAGTGGAGAATATTAATAAACAGATGCAGATACACTCTTCGATTCTAATTGATCCCTTAGATGAAACTTGATATCACCAGAATCATACATCTAAAAGACCTCTCCAAAAATTCCGCATGAGATCCGGCCTCATTTCCAAATTAGGAACTTATTGAAGTTATTTACTTTTTTTTTCCGACGGGAAAGGGCAGCAAGCATGATTTGGCCGCAACTGTATGCTCAAGCCGTGTACTCGAGATTCAATGGCTGGTTGGGTCAGTGACCATAAACAGTAATTCCTTGTACATTTTTTGGAAAAGAACAACAGAATCAATTATTGAATCTTCATCCTAGTTCAAAACAGAACTACCTAACGCAATGCCATGTAGTCAATTCGTCTAGTTCCTGGATAATTACGGGCAAGATATTTTTAACAGGGGTGACGGGAGGTGCTAAAAAAATCACCTCCTGGCCAGAATCAATTGTTTTAGTGTGTGAGTTTCTTTTTTTAGCAAAAAAAAAAGGAGACCGGACCCAAGTAGCTGCCGTCGCACAACTAAAGTTTTTTTCTTCTTGCTCAAGACCACTAGTTCTTCTTAAAGGTTCTCTCACTACCAATAAACTACATTAACATCATAGCATAAAAGAGAGATTACAAGATGGGTGCTGCCGACATAAACATCGATCCAGTGATTCTCCGTGAGCATCTCTCTAGGGATCTAGAAAATACATACATGGTTATTCCAGAAAATGATCATGACAATGTTTTCCGTCCTGTGCGAGAGGCTGGACTGGGACTGTATCACTATGAATTTGCTAGAGATCAAGAGGTCCAATCTGTTGTTCCATCAGCTATAGACTACTGTGCATACTCATTTCTATGGTACCTTGTCATTCTAGGTCTTTCTTCATTGGCCATCTATTTTGCATATCGTATCATGATCCCATCCAGGAAAAGACGCGTTAGTGTCCCTGCACAAGTGAAGACTCCGGATCTTGAATCTGGAATCTTATTAAACACAATGGTGAATTCAGCAACGTCAAGTCAACTGAGTTCTCCTGAATCGGATTCTTCCGCCAGTCCTGAAATGTCACCAAAGAATTTCTACATTAAAACCACCAGAATTCCTGACGAAGTCGCACAAGATTATAAGCTTTACACAACAAACTATGCTCATGAAGAAGGTCTGAGGATCCGCTAGTCATTTCCTTCTTATTCGACATCTTATTTCATCTCGTCATCTTTTGCATTCATCCTACATTTCTGGATCAAATTTCATATAGTTCTTATTCTTCTATTCGTTAGTCTACTTTTAATAAATGATTCAGAACCAACACCACTTTTGGTCGCCAATCCACTTTGGCTTGGCTTCATTGTGTAATTCTCTGATGCAACCCAACGATCCGGTTTCAACCTTAGTTTTACCACCCAACGATTCAACCCAACTGGAAAGTTCCTCCTTGGGTTCACGTTGTCCGGTTTGACTGTAGTCAAACAAGTCATTGTCCCAGATCAAAATGTGCTTGAACGCCTTTGGTGTATGTGCACGACAAATGGTGATCAATTTCTTCGTGGTGGCCACGTCGTCTGCAAGTATCATCAAAACTAGGTTAACCTTTTCACGGAAATCAGGGGCCCAAATAATGAATTGGTCTCCAATGGCTGCACCAAATACAGACTCATCTGCCTCTTTCTGACTGTGTCCACCAATTGAAACTGCATCTGAGCGGGATCTGGTTAACCACCAATCAATGATATCTTCTGATGGTTGGAAGGAAACGGCCAAGCTTTCGGCAGCTTTTAATTGTTTAACCAGTTGTGAAGAATATAGGTCAAGGTAGTGCTTGAAATCAAACTTCAATGGAGTGAACTTGATGTCCGAGATATCGAACTTTTCTTCGGCCACAGGAACCGTACTGCCCAATTGAAGAGCAGTGTGATATCCGAACTGGGTATAGAATTCACCGACTGCACTGTAAAGAACGGAGAAATCGTACTTGCCGGTACAAATCTCCTGGACCTTCTTGACCAGTTCAGTAAGCATCACTTTGGCATATCCCTTATGACGATGTTTTGGTGCAGTGTACACCGAACCAACCACTCCTGAATAACAAGTATGGACCTCCTTATCATCGGAGTCCACGGAGTACCAACCAGGTCTGATCAAGTACTCACAGGCGGCAACAATGGTATTTGTCTTGACTGATCCAGTGCCATTATCTACCTCGGAATCTTTCAGTACAAAATAGTAGTCTCCAAATACCTTTTTCGTGTAATCTCTCTCAAGATCGCACATTCCTTTTAGGTAATTCTTCTTTTCACGAATGTGATACTCCTCCAAAGGTAATGGTTTTCCCCAGGACGGGTGATTCATCTCTTGACAGTATTCAATTACTTTCCAATCGACGGTTTGTTCCAGTGTGATCATCTTCAAAGTTCTATAGTACTTAAAACGTGGTATTCAGGAAAATAAATGGTAATCTTTCAAAGGAAGAGAGACGTCGCACTAAAAGGGGAAGATTTCGGATTACAAATTTGTTCCTATCTAGGAAGGTAGATGGCGGGGGTTTTCAGTGGGGGAGAGTATTTTAGTAAGTGGGGGAGTTTTTTATTTTTCATTTCTTCTCTCTAGACATCTCTACTTCTTCTCGACGATGAGACTTAGCAACGTTGTGCTTGGTGCGGGTCGTTCACCAAAACCGTGGAGAAAGAAACCTCCATTATTGCCACCTCTTGCGTTATATAGAGAGATTCTGAGGGCTCATAGGAAGTTGACCCCTGAACAACGAGAGCTCGGAGACAGCTATGTGAGAGCCGAGTTCAAAGCACATAAGAACATCGACAATCCGTTACAGATCGTTGGCTTCTTGTCGTCATGGCAAGATTACCTTGTGATGGTGAAAAAGAATACCGATGAAGATTGGAAGAAGTATCAGATGCCTGCACAGTTGATGGATAAGATGAGTGATGACCAGATCATCCAACTGTACGAGTTGATGAAGGAGACCAAGAATTTATATGAGGATCAGGATGAGTAATCTGATACGAACTTTCTAACCAGACATGCTCATCATCACATGTTCACCGAACTTTCTCAACCTCGAGTATTCCAAGTATCACATTCGTTATGTTTGAGAAGCCTTCCTACCCCACCTGTACATAAATCTATTATTATTACATGCTAAATGGATCATCGCTATCCCCAACACCGTCAAAGAAGGATGTAAACGTGACAACTGTTCCGTAGATCAAAAAACCTCCCACCAAGGTAAGTATTGTGGCTTCTTTAGCAAAGACATGACAATGGTTCAACACTAGCGTCAGTGAAACCGCAGATATCAACAGGAAACCTTCCATATACTGTCCCATATCGGCTACCTCGTTTCTATTGATGTCATCAAACTCTGCCAGAGAATCATCTGGAGATCTCGTTAGAACCTGTGGTAAATGTGCCGTTGCAAAGATGATAGCTATAAAGATTGGAGTCCAATTGCCCCAGATTGCAGCAGCCAAAACCACCATTAGGAACCCAAATGCCAAAACACTCGACAATCCTATGATTTTCGACACTGGATTGAGTTTCAGTGCCATTTTTAAGGTATATATCCAGCTATCTATCAGAAAAGAACCTGTGTAACCTCTTAGGGGAACGAACCAATCTTAGACTCAAGGCCCCCCTATTAATATTTCTGCCTCCTCCCCCTCTTACCTACTTCCCCTCCCAACTAGGTATTTTTTTCCAAGGGCAAAGGAATTATTTCTCCGTCTTAACCATCACATCGTTCTTTCCACAGTATGTTTAGAAACAACTACGATAACGACGTGACAACGTTCTCTCCAACGGGCCGGATCTTCCAAGTGGAATATGCATTGGAAGCCATCAAGCAAGGATCGGCCGCTGTCGGTCTTGTTTCCAAGACACATGTGGTTTTGGTCGCCGTTAAACGTAACGCGGAGGAGCTGGGATCCTATCAAAAGAAGGTTATCACTGTTGATAACCATATGGGAGTTGCATTGGCTGGATTGGCTCCAGATGCTCGTGTTCTTTCGAACTATTTACGTCAACAAGCTATGAGTTCGAAGATGGTTTATAACCGTCCATTGAACCTAGCCAAAGCTGTCAATTCAATTGCCGACAAAGCTCAAGAAAATACACAGAGTGCAGGTGGTAGACCGTATGGAGTGGGACTTCTTATTGCCGGTGTCGATGAATCTGGTCCACATCTTTACGAATTCCAACCTTCAGGTTCTGTTCTTGAATACGTTGGTACAGCAATCGGAGCCCGTTCGCAGGCCGCACGTACTTTCCTTGAAAACAAGTTTAAAGAGTTCCCTGAAGCTACCAAAGAACAACTTATAGAGTACGGATTGATTGCATTGAGAGATACTCTTGCTCAGGATAAAGAATTGAATCTTAATAACACAACTGTCGCTGTTGTTGGAAAAGATCAACCATTTACTATCTACGATGATGAAGATGTTCAACAGTGGTTGGATCTGTTGGACACGTTATCTAACAAGCGTCATGGATCTGACGATGCTGGGGATGAAGCTGGGGAGAATGAAGGTGATGATGATGCCGCTGCTACTGATGCTGCTACTACTACTACTACTACTGCTGCTGCCTCTGCAGCCGACGGCGCTGACACTACCGACGCCGCCAACCAAACAGATCCAGCTGATCGTATGGATACCGATTAACTATAGAATAAATAACGTCTCTCTAATTGTCTCCTGGAATGGTGAAGTTAACGTAGAATCCCGGATTGTATGCCACCTCTTGACAGTCCTCCATGCCAACCTCGTTCTCGTGAACCAGCACGGCGAAATCTAGATGGTCCCAAGGTCCAAGTGCAACCATTGGTGCATGCCAAGTGCCAACTCCGTAAGTGATTGATTGATCTCCACGACATAAGAACCCTTCAGCCTCTTCATATTTGGGCTTCCCGTCTGATTCAGGGTCTGAAGGTGCACATATCACTAAGAATCCGTAGTCTTTGGCTTCCCGACCCATGGGAATGAACGTCTGCGTACTGTATGGATGTCTTTCTAAAACTTTAGCCACAAACTTCCACTTCTTACCGTCTTGAATCAATCGATCCTTTGGTGGTGAGCATCTGAATATGTTCCAATTAGCTGTAGCCTTCTTTCCCGATGGTGCATCGTCATAATTGTTAATCACCGGTGCAACTTTAAGAAGCTTCACCGCTGTACCTTGGTTGGCTTCTGATTTCTCTGCACTTTCAACCTGTTCGTCGGCACTGAAAACCGATCCATACTTTTTGAATGCCTCTGGTGTCAGTAGCACAGTATTAACGCCTGTGAATTCACTTGGAACGTCCACTGTCTCGATAACAACCATTGTGACGCTGACTGGGGTAAGATCGGATATCTCCGAAGGACTGAAAATTGTAGGAAAAAAAAAAGATCTGGGATTCCCAATTCATCATTCATTGATCTATATAATAATCAGCTCGACATTAATAGTTTCTTCTTCTTCTCACCTCTATGCAGTGTATCGTCATCATCAAACTCTCTCTTCCGATCGAATTCTAACGAGGTATCGAAATCTCCTTCCTCGGTAGGTGGATCCGGTGATGTCATTTCAAATGGCTCTTCCTCCTCTTCGTCGTCGTCGTCGTCGTCCTCTTCATCATCCCTGGTATCTGCTGCAGTGGTCTGTTCATCTATATCGTCCATATCACTTGTACCTTTCAGCGATAATGGATGTGGTTTACCGTAATCAACGAGTTTCTTCCCCAAGAAATTCTTAGATAACGTTTCACCATACTTCTGAACCAAGTAATCCTTGATAACCACAAAGTTTTCCAGATTCAGGTGGTCCATAATAGCCTTGATCAAACTTAGGCATGTAGAATTGATCAGATTATCTTCATTGTTGGTATCTTCCAGTAACGTTGAGAATTCACGTAAAACGTCGTTGTTCACCATGTACTCCGTATACTCATCATCGTCTAGTAAAAGAATCGTCTTAAGGCATCTCAATGCACTCATCCTCACCTGATAGGAGTAATTCTTGCTGACAAGTAACCCCACTCCAGTTATAATCCGGTGGTCTAAGAGGAATTTCTTGCACAGCGATTCATCGTGTTCTCTTGCAATGAATGATAGTAGATCACACAGTGCAATCATCGTGATGTTATCTGTTCGTTTCAATCTATCACCCACTTGTAACGTCATCAACGATTCAAATAGTCGACTTGCACAGTTTTTATAGAACGCTTTCAAGAATGGATCCTCAGTTTGCGATTTAGAATCGTATGAAGAATCAGTTGAAGTCAAGGAATCCAAATTCCCGTCTTCCCCTATTCTATCGGGATCGACGACGATCTTCATTGCCTCAATGGCCTGTGTCTTCAATGCAACATTCCAATCACTGATCAGAATATCGGTCAAAATGTTCACCAAGGTCACACCCAGCATGTCACGTTTGGCTTCTTCATCTCGGAAAAGGTAGATATCGTGTTCGATTATAGTCACTATTATCTCCGTGGCAAGATTACTGTACTCTGCATTCTCCTTTTCGAATGCAAACTGCATAGCCGTTATAAATCCACCTTTAATCAAGCATTTGTAGAAGCTGGCACGAATGTTAGATTGAAGTCCCTTGGCTGCCAAAACGTATTGGTGAACAGTGTTGAGAACGTACCGTCTTTGCTCGCGGGCATGCTCGGATTGGTCTTTCGATTGTAAGAACTCAATCACATTGTCCAAGTACTCGTCATTGTCAATGAAGAAAGTCATGATCTTTTCTTCGTTGCGTCTAATCAATCCGTTCAGTGAACTGCATGTGATATCATCCAAGAACCGAGCAAGCACTACATCTTTCAAGAACCGCAACTGGCCTGTCTGTTTAGTGAGTTTCAAGATGTCGTCTTCCAAAATTGGGATCACCTGCTTGAATTGAACCTGCTTCCTAAAATATTCCCTGTTGTTAGTCTTCTTATCACCATACTCAGAATCGTATTCAAGAGTACCAATGACCCCCATTAAAGTGTCTTCATTCTTCAGGAAGGCTTCTAAAATCTCAGCATCGTTGTAAAAGAACAACGTCTTTGTGATGTCACATATCTGATGAAGTTTGTCCAATTGATGGTTCCGCTCACATTCATCAAATGTCTCTATAAATTTCTCAAGATAATCCTTGGTTTGAATATCTTGGCAAAGTTTGGTTCTGAATGATGACGATTTCGAACCTTCATTCAACAAATCCAAAACCTCTGATAGGTTGTCACTGTTGGCAATGAGAGGTTTGGGAACAGGTCCGGCAATGACTTCAGTGATCTCCCCATCTTCACCGTTTGAAACAACAGCCACCAACGAGATGTTAGGTTCACTAGTGTGCTGCAATTTGACTAAAAAGTCACATAATGATAGGCAGCCTTCGGCCTCTTGAAATGATAGAGCGAAATCGTTACCTTCCAAGTCAGTCCAGACAATCAACGTATCCTGTTGCCGCTGATATTGCGTCGACCCCTCGATCGATGCCTTGAACAGTGTCTGATCTTTATCGGCCTCATCCTTCACTACGAACTGATAAGTCCCCTCCTCGTTAGTTCCTTGGCACAACCCGGTGCCTTTATCAATCCATAATTCGTCTTCCAATGCATATACTTTCACACGATGAACCCCAGTAGGTTCTACGGAATCCGTCGTCATGCTGTTCCTCTGGGACAGATGTCTCAAGGAATAAGAAAGTGGTTTGAAAGAAGTGAAGAAGCGCGTTATATTTTTTTTTGGAAAATATTCGCGTGAGAGTTAGTTAGCTAATAAGTTAGTTAGGTTGATATAGATGTAGGGAAATATTGCGGTATATAGCTATACAATTCTGGGTTGCTTAAATCTTGCTCTCATTAGCTGGCTTGGTGACAGGCCATTGGTAACTTTGGTGGCCTTGGTAAACGTAACCGTTCTTCTTGAGGTATTCGTTAAGTTCTGCAGGGCCACGAGATCCGTATGGATAAGAAACAGGAGTTGGTCCGTTTGGTCCTTCCAATGCCTCAAGCAATGGCGTGAAGAGTCCCCAAGAGACTTCCAATTCATCGCCTCTAACGAAACTGGAGTGGTTATCGTTCAGAACATCTCTTAAAAGAGACTCGTATGCCTCTGGGATGTAAAAGTTCTTGAATCTGGAACTGTAAGTAAGATCCATATCGGTGACTGCGACATCGGTAGACATACCAGGGATCTTGGCGTTCATCTTCATGTACATTGCCTCGTCTGGTTGAACACGAATCACCAACTCGTTACGTTCGCTGTCAGCAAATGGTCCGTACTGAATGTTACGGAATTGAACACGGATCTCCACTTTACTTTCATTCAATGCCTTACCGGCACGCAAGATGATTGGAACACCATCCCAACGGTCGTTGGCAACTTCTAAAGTCATAGCACAGTATGTGCAACATTTGGACTTTGGATCGACAGTATCATCATCAGTGTAAGCAGGTTTAGTGCCATCCTCAGAACGTCCGTACTGACCAACCAACACGTTCTTTGGATCAAGGGGTCTCATTGCTTTCAAGACCCGCACTTTCTCGTCTCTGACGGCCTCTGGGCTGTCTGAAACTGGACGCTCCATCAAAAGCAAAGTCACCACTTGCAAAAGGTGGTTTTGCATGACATCACGGATAATACCGTTTTGATCAAAGTATCCACCACGTCCTTCTGTACCAAATGCTTCTTTCAACTCTATCTGAACACTTGTAATGACATGGTTTGACCAGGATGCTGCAAAGAATGCATTGGCGAATCTCAATGGCAACAAGTTCTTAACCATCTCTTTACCCAAGTAATGGTCGATACGGAAGACTTCATCCTCGGTCCATAGAGGAGCCAAATCGGAGATCAATTTCTTAGCAGATGCGAGGTCGCGTCCGAAAGGTTTCTCAATAACCAATCTGGCAACACCTTTATTACCTGGATGGCAGTACTTCTTTATATTTTCAGCCAAAGTAATGAAAAGAACCGGTGGCAATGCCAAATAGAAGACCCGATGAGGTTCAGTAACATTGTTTTCAGACTCCCATTTTTCAATGGATTGGTTAAGATGTTGGTAACCGTCAGGCTTGTCGTATTGTTCACTTTCATAAGAGCAGAGAGACAAGAACTCTTCTTTCAATTGCTTCGAACGTTCAGTTGGAGTCTTGAAGTTTTGACTGATTCTCTTCTTGAACTCATCATCTTCCATATGACTTCTGGCATAACCGAAGATCTTGATGTTCTTAGAAAGATAACCTTCACGGTAAAGACCAAACAATGCAGGGAAAGTCTTCTTGTGTGCAAGGTCACCAGATGCACCAAAGACGGTGATCACAGTGCCCTCTTTGAATGTAACTCTCTTAGATGACATTCTAGAATTGCTAAAATAATTGGAGTGTCGGAGTAATGTAGCGGTAAAAGCGGAGTTTTATCGGAGTTACTTGTTTCAACTAGTGTAGAATCAATTGCCTGTGTATATGTTCACCTGGGCAACTTTATAACTTTGTTGAAAGAAGAATGTGATGACAACTTTAGAAGAATCAAAAAATTCGGGTCGATGTCTTCCTTGGTAAACTTAAATGTAAGAGAAGGAAATAGAAGAGAAATTTATACTTTTTATACCCAATGCATGCAGGGAGGGGGGGTCAGAGAAACTTGCTCCTTATTAAAAATTATTTAATCTAGAATTAGTAATGATAAGATAATTAGCAGGCTGGATGGTTCTGGGTTTTTTTCTCAGTAGTCTGGACCCCCAAGGTACCATGCATATTATAAATAAATAATAAATAAATAACCAATCACCAGGTGGATGTCAATGCTATTGTAGTTGTATCCTTCGGCTTGGTGATCGTATGGAACGTTGCCTTGAGCAGTCGACTGCTGCAAACGTTGTAATTGGTGAGCCAGGTAGAGACCCAATCTTCCAATTCGGATTCAGGGATTGTTCCGTTGGGGATGGATTGGTAGAGAGATAGAACTTTAGAGACCCAGAGCTTTGCGTTGGAATGACCCTCTGGTGCCGCTATTTGGCCTCCTCCATTGACACATCCATCAGGACATGCCATGACCTCGATGAGATCGCATTTCTGTGGGTCAATGTTAGTGGCAGCAGTAGAGGTGGCAGAGGAATTGGCACCCCCACGATTTCTGTGCCTAGAAGCAATTCTTCCACGAGCATTACCAAGCTGCTTCTTTCCCGGCTGTTTGATCTTTCTAACCATGTTTTGAATGTTTCTGAACCCGTTGATTACTGCAGCCCTTGACAGCGTTTCTCCAGTGGCTTTATTGATCAACTCCAACTCATAAATATCCGAGTTCCGTCCCTCCTTTGTTTTGATCTCTAAATCAGCAGGGTTGATACCCGTATTCACATACTGGTTGCCAACCTCTTTCAAATAATGTAGTGCATACCCTCCAGAGGCAGATCCTTCGTCGTTCATCCATGACTCGACAGGATATAACCAGTCTTGCGGAGCCACCTTCGCATAGATTTGGGCCATATCGTTATAGTTAGGGTCTGTGAATGCCTCGTTTAATAATGAGTCCACATCCATATTCTCTTCTTGAAGCATCTGTACCAACTCCCGAGGAGTGATCACACAGTCAACATCCACGGTTGCATCCGATTCTTCACGAACACTTTCCAGCTTCTTATCAAAGCATGGCATTATAGACAGATGATATATCTGGTCTGGTTTGATTCCAAACTCTGAACCAGTCAACCGTTTCAACAATAATCCTGTGATCTGCTGTGGAGATTTCGTATTGTCCATGTAATCAAGAAGGAAAGGCTGTGTCTTCTCCGCATACATCAACCAACCAGGACACACCGACGTCAATTGAGGCATACGGAAATCGGGTTGCGTCTTCTTATCGATCACATTGTGCGCCATCTGATTCAATGATATTTTGCGTCCAAGGCCAGTACTGACAATCTTTTTGAACCCAAGCTTCTCCACGAACAATTTAATTAACAACTTATCAGTCTGCTCAACACTGATGTCAAATGCCGCAGACAGAGATGCCCTCGTCTGATGACTAACACTGGCCACAAAGATTTTCTCGTTGGCCAGTTCTTTCAACGCTTTAACAAACTCCTTGTGTGAATGCTGTGCCACAAGAACCTCCTCGGCAGATGTTATACATCCAGAGCATGCAAGACAGTCTGCAAGCGATATTTGAGCCTTTTCAAGCTTGGTAGCCGTACCTTCTTTGGTAACTTCCAGTGGAGCTCCACTTATGTCTATCTCGATCTCCATTTCTTGTTTAGGCGCATCTATACTCTTGTCCGCTGGCTTTATGCATGCAACCCCGGGCGTAATGAAGTCGTTCAGGTCATCTGCGGAAAGAAGAGCACTCATACTTAGCAGGCAAAGAAATATCAAATAGGGAGTTGATGATTACATATCGAATTTTTTTTTGCATTTTTTTTTACTATGCCATACATTTTTTTGACTTTTTAGGGACTGCCTAACACCACAGATCAATCCCTGTGATCTATGGAAAATTCTGAAGAAAGATCGTCCAATTGAACGTCGTCTTCGGGAGTCTCGACATCTCTATCAAGCGAGGTATATAATCCTTCCTTCGAAGAGACTCCGGAAACCAAGTACAGGTATAGTTGGATCAGTAGGAGGAAGTAGAGAGCTAGAAGACATGCTGCGGAGATGACAACCAGAATGTAGGAACTATGATCGGCATTCATATCGATGACAAGCTGGATCTCTTCTTCTGTAGCGCCCATGAATAGACATCCAGCAAGTATGAGTGCAAACGGTGGTAGGTACTGGAATGAGAGTATACGGCCAGATGAGTCGGATTGTTGGTCTCTCAAGAGGAAGCAGATCTCCATGATTCTGACGGCACCTCCCATAATGAGGACGATACCAAAGAATGAATGAATCTTGGCAGAAGTGACGAGCTTCTGGTTATGCTCTGCCATCGACCAGCCTGTAAACACTAACGTCAATGCAGGCATAACGGAACGCCTGTTTCCCCACGATAGATACATTCCTAACATGCCACATGCCCAGAAGATGATTCCCATAGCTGTATGCTGATAATCATGCATTGACCAAGGTTCCCAAGGTCTATGTTCGGTGAAAGTGTTCACAATACCCCAAGCGGTGATCATCGAGGAATCCCAAAACTCTTGAGACTGCGGATGCTTATTGATTCTTAACCATGGAACGCATAGCATTATAGCCATAAACAAACCGTAGAAGATGAATCCCATACCCATGATTCCGTGTGCATTACACTGTCCAGTATGATTGTCGTAACAGAACCCTTCGATTGCCACGATATTCATTGCAGCTTTGATAAATCCGCAAACTGCCGCCAACACCGATACAATCTTATAACTGGCAGGTGTCAGTCTCTGACCGATCCGGCCTAAATTGGAGTTCTGGAACCGAGCCACAAGCATATTCGATCCTTCGCTGACTCCACCGTTGAGTAGAACAAGTCCATAGAACATCATCAGGAACCAAGCAGTACCACGAGAAGTCCTGTTTTCGTGTCCGGAAGGGTCCGGGAAACGAAGTATCAATGCCTCAACAACAGAGTATCCGGCTGAACAACTCTGCAAGAACATAGACACTTTGAACCGGTTCGCTAATGCATAGCATGCTGCAATGCTAGGAACGATGATCAGTATCACCGCGGATAGAAACCAATGCATCATCTTTGGGACCAGCCCATCCAACAATCCCGCCAACTTTTCCTCGTAGTTCTCACTCTTGGGATCCATGCCTTCATGTGCAACAACGATTCCACACAAGGTGGACCCAATCAATACATTCAATAGTGTATTACTTCGAATCATATAGAAAGTAAAGAAGTGATACAACTAAGGTTAAATAGAGTTTTCACGTCCCCCTCTATAAAAAACAGGGACTGAGATTGGGGGATTAGGCCCAGATAAGTTCCTAAAGGTCTATTATTAAATATGTCTAGAAATGTCTAGTAAAGTGAACATCTAATGCTTCATGAAATTCAAAGTGAGTCTATTCTTCTTCTTTTGGTTTGAAGGTGCGGCCGCTTTCATCCATGGAGCATCCGCAGAGGTGTCAGCCGGTGAATCTGCATACGGATCGACATAGTTGTCTTTATTCAATCCATTGTAATGTTCCGAGTCTCTAAAGGATTCCTCGTCGACCACTTCTTGGTAGAACAGAATATATGCTGCAGAGAATCCTGGTCCGTCTCCAAAGAATCGATACACGTAGTTGTCGTCGACAGATTCCACAATTTCATCGTCGAATAGCAGCCAACCGTAGTTTTTAGTCTTCACCAGGGCAACATAGTGTCCGTGGTATGGGCCACCTCCTATATGCACAATGACCGCATACAATTCGTACAGTTTATCTTGGATGTTGGAATCATCGGTAGTGTTAAAGATTCTGAGAGTCTTTGTGTATTCGACCCTGTAGAACAGTTTCACCATTCGGCCCAGCTCTTCGGAGTATTTGAACCGTTTCAAATGGAATGCAAGAACCTGTGGTAATTTCTTAATCTTAATTGTCTTTGCAGCCTCCTGCAAAGAATGACATTTCTCACAGAAGAACTTGTTTGATCCTGTAAGCATTTCACTTTGAGAGAACTGTTTAAGGCAGTTGCTTAATGAAGTGTTCTGTTGTAGATCTATAGAGAGATCGAGGAACTTCTCATCTCTGGTGGAAACACTTTCACATGATAAGCATTTGGTTTCACTCGTTAATAGTCCTTCAAAGATCTGGGGTAACTTGCTGCGCTCCATATCCGGGTGTTCTGAGGCGTAGGAGTTGACGTTTTCAATTATACCGTTAACCATGAAATTAAGGAATTCGTGTGCATCCTGATGCATGGCTCCACGGAACATTTCATTCTGTTGTTTGACCATCTCTATCAGATGGTAGTCAGATACAACACCGCGAATACTAACATTTTCAGCGATTGATTCAAAGGCATCTTTCAAATCAGAGTAGAGGTTAGGTTTCATGCCGTATTGATCACTGAACGAGCAATCCAAGTTGATTATAGGTCCACGCAAGAGGGCCTGCCGCTTACGTTGATCTGAGTTGTCATTGGCATCTCGTGTGGTGCCAACAACAGTCAAGTTACCTTGGTTGTTAATGAAGTAGGGGATGTTCAACTTTTGGAAGTTCGGATACCTCCAAAGCATGTATTTTTCAAGTTCTGGGTCGTCTGGTGTCTCTTTGCCCTTAGAGTCTTCACTTTCAGTTCCGGAATCGTCACTACTTCCTCTACCAAACAAATTCTTCATGCCGCCAAGACTGAGTGTAGCGGCAACACTACCATTGGATCCATTTGAATTGTTTGTTCCATTGATTCCATTGTTGAGTCCAGCTCCGTTCCCGTTGGTACCTACAGAGCAACTAGGCCCACCGGCAGTTCCGTCAGAGTGGTCAGAGCTCTGCTCGCTTTTTTCTCTCTGTTCCAATACAGCCGCGATAAAACCATGAGGCTTTTCACCATTAACACGGATTTTCCGTTTCCTGGGACTGGTAGGGTCTCTCTTGGGGAACGATAGTATCTCATTTCTCAATGGTTCCGTCCAATAGAGAGCCTGGAAAATGGATGCATGGTAGCATGTATAGCCGTAGTTCTCCATACCGAAAACCTTATCAGAGCCATCACCATAAGGTTTTTGAGCATCCTGATCGTTCAACACTTTATATTCCAAACTAGGATCAATTGGTTCATGTGCATGATTGTAAGCCGGGAAGTCGGCATATTTTCTTAGCCTTGGATCGTTGGTTGTCTTGGTCTTGGCAGGTTCATTTCGTTGAGGAGTACTTGAAGATGAACCATTGGTTGATTTATCACCATTGTTATTGTCTGTGAAGATGGATTTTCCCACTGATTGTGAAGATGTTCGTCCCTGTGCATCTTTTACCTTCTCCTTGCCACGCGACGACTTCTCTGAACGCCACTTCTTAAACATCGCTGTGTAGTCTTTAGGGGGGAGAGTTTTCAGGCGGAGCGGGGGAGGAAATTTGACGAGTCGGTTGAAAAAGTCGGAAAAAGCTTAGGCGGAGATCTAGTAGGGGGGAAACGCACTGGGGAAGGGGTGAGGATTAAGGGGGGGAACATGGTAGGATAAGTGTTTTAGGGCCCAAAGGAACCGTTGCCAAGAGGTCAAGTTTTGTCACCTATATGTACTTATCAGTTGGATTTTGCAAAAAATGCAATTCACTGTTTGCTGAACTTCCTTTTAGAACAGCTTTATCGAGTCTTGGGTAGTTCCTGATGATCCCAGCGATATTGCGTTTTTCACTATACCCAATTAGGAAATTATGAATAGGCGAGTTGCAGAGTACATTATTAAATGAATAGACCGAGGGAGGCATTCAGGGTTTGCAGGGTTGTATTTCCTGGAAAATAACAAGTCCCTTTGAATTCATCTATAATGTGGTATCCAATGGCATCCAACTAAGTCTGTTCATTCATTCTTCGTAATCTATACAGAATCCCTCTTGGGCACCGCAATACTCGATATGTCGAAATCCTTCCCCGCGCTGCCTCTTCCCGCATGACCCCCCACGCGCCCCACAGAATGTTTTTTTTTTATTGTTGACGTTAAATATTTCAGATCCATTTCAAACTTTTCCTGTACTGACCTTGGTTCATTCCCGGGACACCTTCATATAAAGAAAGGAAAGGAAAGGTAAGTGATTGGTTAGTGTAGACATAACAGCATACTTGTACAAAGGATACAAGATATTTCACTGACCAATATCAACGAACAGAACAAACCCTTACAAATGTCAGACTATGATAGATATATGGCAAGCAATAACGGCATCACCAAGGAAGATCTAGACTTTTCTCCTGCTTACAAGATTGATGCTGCATTGCCTTCAACACCAGTTGGTCTGACTGAACGATCCAAAACCGATCCGACCGAGAATGGGTCTTCCAATGCTACGGTTTCCTCATCAGTGAGTGGGCCAGGACCAACGGGATCATTCTACAGAACATACTATGGATCGAATGATAACAATTCATCATCTTCACAGCAATTGTCAGATTCTTCAATCGAGGCAATGAGAACTAATGCAAAGAAAACGAAAGATCCCCAAGTGTTGTTCTCGTATGCAAGAGTATTGATCAAAAATGCCATTCTTGCCGGGAAGGGAGATGAGAAGGATTCTAAATTGAAGGA
The DNA here is from genome assembly GCA_030574155.1 of Xiuguozyma insectalens. Classification (NCBI taxonomy): domain Eukaryota; kingdom Fungi; phylum Ascomycota; class Pichiomycetes; order Pichiales; family Pichiaceae; genus Xiuguozyma; species Xiuguozyma insectalens. The sequence goes on along the minus strand of JAJMEL010000001.1, from coordinate 582,076 downwards.
ACGATACCTAGAGGAAGCACATTCAGTGTTGAAGAAGGCCTCGAAATCTGGATACATTGAAGCACAGTACTTCTTAGCAGATGCATACTCTGTTGGACTATTCAGCAATGGTAAAGCTGACAATAGTAAGGCGCTTGCATTATTTGAAACGGCAGGTAAGGCAAAGCATGCAGAGAGTGCATATAGAACTGCCGTTTGTTATAGGAAAGGATGGGGTTGTACCAGAGATGCACGGAAAGTTGTCAGGTTCTTAGAAATTGCTTCGATGAATGGTCATCCTGTTGCTATGATGGAGTATGGTATATATCTTTTCCATGGGTTGATGGGTCTACCAGAGGACATTAATACTAAGAAAAGAGGTATCGGATGGCTTCGACGTGCCACGGAATGTGCCATAGAACAGAGTGCAGGTGCACCTTATGAGCTGGCCATCATTTACATGAACGGTTTCAAAGACATTGTGATCAAAGATACCAAGTATGCGATCAAGTTACTGTTTCAAGCCGCAAATCTAGGACATTCAGTTTCCGCAGCTACATTGGGTAAGATATATGAAGTTGGTGATATAGTGGAGAGCAACCCTGATCTGTCGATCCACTTCTATAATATGGCGGCCGAGGCAGGTGATCCTGATGGTATGATGGGATTATGTTCGTGGTATTTCGTTGGAACTGATAGATTGCCTAAGGATCACGATGAAGCGTTTGCGTGGGCTGAAAGAGCCGCAAATCTCGGAGTTGAAAGAGCAATGCTTCTGCTGCATCGGTTCTATGATATAGGTGTCGGCTGTGAGAAAGACCCTGTTAAAGCCACATATTGGTCTGAAAAGGCAATTGCTGCAAAAAAGCAGGCACATCCATCTAAAGCCTCTCCTTGAAGAATTGAAAAAAAAATCTCGGGCTCCGTCCGGTAGGGGGAGCGCACGGGGGGAAAAAAACAAAAATGTTTTTTCACTGGGTGAAATTTGACGGGGACCCGGGATCCCGGGATCCGCTGAATCCATCGCACCCCTCCCTGTGCATTCTCTCTTCATTCTCCGTGGAAGCCGTGGAATGTGAGTGGTACAACCTATAGAAACGTTTTGTGAGTGGCGGAGGACCCTTAGTTCCGGAGCCGTGCCGATTTGTCCTGTTACTGCCTCTCCTCATACATTAGTACTTGAAACTTTTACCCGGTTCTTCCCGATCTTTTTTTTTTTCAGATTCTGCTTTGCGTCTTCGCTCCAATCTCTGAAGATCCCAAAACGATGTCATCCCATACATTAATCGTGTCCATTTGCATATATATTGACATCAATACCAATACCCTTCTTCAGCTATTCAGTATACGTTTGATAGTCCTACTATCGCCCGGCGAGCTAATTCCTTCCAAAAATGGTTAAGCACAAAGAAAAAGAAACGAGAGGTGCATGCAAGAAAAAAAATGAAACAGCCGTTGAACGGCATACGATGCATCGTTAAACCTTAAATTGTGAGATGAACTGTTCCTAGCTGTAATAATTAAGCGCAATAACGGTACAAGATTTGTGTGACATAATAAGAATCATAGGATTATGTGTTACTTAGAAGAGTTCAAAGTTTGGAACATTTAATTATCAACTAATTCAGCTGTCAAAGTATTGATTCATCTCCGATAAAAAAAGAATCCTGCAACTTTCGTATGTTGCAGCAGGTTTTGGAAATTGACCTTTGTTGTTAGACCTGGTTTTATGCTTCAGTTTAAAGACCGACAAATGCAAAAAAAAACAAGGGGGGTAAAAAAAAGCAATTCTCCCGCCTTTGTGGTGGTACAATGGATGTTTTTCTGTCAGGCCACATCTCATGAGGCGGGGCTAGGAATCTCATGCATAACCTTTTCGTTTGTCTAAAAATGGAGGCCCCCATTACAGGTTGCATTACTCATTAAGGGTATATAATTCCTTAACATACCCGCCCGGGGTAATGCATTATTTTTGAAACTTGTATAGTTAAGTTAGTTGTGTTTCGGATTTTCAGGTTCATTTGCTGTCTATGTGTATGAATCTGGAGAAGCATCCCTCATGTCCAGGAGGAGCCGATTCTGAACGCGTCGATGATCCTTCCTATCTAAATAAGAAGTCCTGCGTCGATTCTTCCAGGGTTCGCTCTGTCGATACTGCTGGGACGTCTGCTTCCTTGGATAACTCGGCCTATTTCAATGTCAACGCATTCACTAAGTTGGCAGATCAGGTCGTTCCGTTAAAAGGGTACTACCAGGATGATGGAAATGATAATGAGAATACTGGAGATGCACCTGTCGATTCCACTGCTACTTCTACTATACCAACCAGTTTGAATTCACCTGCTTCCATATTGGTTCCATCTACAAACTTACCAGGTTACACCATCCCTGGTGTGCAAGAACTTTTTCCTACATCATACGCATCGGTCACTAGCAACACAACCACCACACCAGCTACTTCAAGTCAATTTCAATATTCTTTATATACTCCGGGAAATCCAATGTTCCCATACCCGGAGTCCGCATTTAAAACATACACCGCTGGGTACGTGACCACCGCTCCTGTTGGATCTCCGGAATCTTCCTTGCAACAAAACTTCTATCCGATGTCAGCGATCTGCCCCATCGGACCTTCGGAGTATCAACCTTCTCAGTACAATATGAAGCCAGAAATCAACCAACCGACAGATCCAATCAATGGATCTACCAAACTGCAATGGTCTCACTTAGATCCTGCTATTCGTCGTGCATTGGAGACAAATCGTCGTGAACGTTACGATGACTACGTTTGCTCCCACTGTGGACTTATATTTGATGAAGCTAGCCTTTTCATTAAACATCTTCAACGGTACCAATTGATTCAATTGGAAGGGGTGTATCATGCTACTACAAAGTCTACCGATGGCTATGATGAAAAGCACTCTCATCATCATGATCATAATGATAAATCTAACGGTGATGATGATGATGAAAATACTGATTCAAATGATGAGAGCAAATCTGGGTTGCAGCCTACTTCAAAACACCATACAACACATAGCAAAATTAAAAAACAGGCTAACATTTGCCAATATCCAGGATGTGGAAGGATATTTAAGCGCAAAGACTCACTCCGTCGACACTTGAAATTGGTGCATGAGAATATCAACAGCAGGTTCAACCAAAAACTTCGTGCTCAAGCATTGCTAATGAAAAATGCATCAACAAACCTGGAAAGCAAAGGTCCAGGGTATACTGGTTACCAACAACAACAACAATAACAACAATAACAACAACGAAAAGCATATATACATAGTATCGATTGATCTGGGATTAGTTCGATTTAGGATAGTTTGTCTGTTATATTAATAGATTAGGAATATGAGGATTATAAGTGTGAAAAATTATTATTACTAGAGGGAGGATTGTCTTTGATTTGGTCATGATTCATATATGGGTTCAATGAAATAGGTAATAAGAAGTAGAAAGTATGAACTTAATGTAGAATCATCCATAGATGATACTAACATTACATAAAATTCAAATATTCCAGTGCTACAGTACTGTCGATACAACACAGGTCTAGTCGCGCTTAGACTAAACCACTGCATTACTAAATAAGTAGGAGACACTCTCTCCGTAGTGCAAACGTCTAATAGATTCAGAGAGGGTTCCACTGATATCGATGATATCTAACTTTGGACAAGATTCCCGAACAATATCGAGAGGCATAGAATTTGTGCAGACGATTTTGGTGAGTTGACTTTGATTCAGTCTTTGAACGGCATTACCACTGAAGATTCCATGTGTCACTATAGCCAGGACGTCTTTGGCACCTTTTTCAAGCAACAAATCGGCAGCTTTACAAAGAGTACCACAAGTGTCAGCCATATCATCGACAATGATACAGTTCTTCCCCTTGACATCACCGACTAGAGTCATCTTACTAACTTCGTTGGCACGAGCTCTTTCCTTATGGATCAAGGCAAACAAAGTATCCAGTTTATCAGCGAGAGAGGCAACACGTTTAGCACCACCAACATCAGGTGAGACAAACATTACATCCTCCATAGATTCGAAATGTGATTCGATGTATCTAAGAACGGCAGGTTCAGCATACAAGTTATCGACAGGTATGCTAAAGAATCCTTGAATTTGCGAGGCATGGAGATCCATAGTGATGACATGGTCACAACCAGCAGTGGTCAACAGATTAGCCATCACTTTGGCACTAATAGGAACACGGCTCTTATCTTTACGATCCTGACGAGCATATGGGAAATTAGGTATCACTGCAGTAATCTTTCTAGCCGAGGCATCACGGCATGCATGAATCATCAAAAGTAATTCCATCACATAATCATTTAAAGTATCCAGACCACATCCTGTCTGTATGATGTAAATGTCTTCATCTCTAACCGATTCTCCAACCAGTATAGCCTTCTCATTGTTGGCCAACTTCAATGCCTTAATGTTGGAAACTGGTACTCCCAATCTTTCAGAGACCAAATTTGCAAGTTCCGGATGCGAATTACCACTCAACAGGCGGATGGAGTTCGGAGTATACTTAAGCGACATCCTATCGTTTGATTATCACCCTCAACTGAGCTGAAACTTCAATAAGAAAAGAGTGTCAATCACCTGTCTAAAATTGATTTTTTTTCTATCTCTATAGATTTTCTTGAGGCAGCCTACCCTTTCCCGTGACTCAGCAGCGCGGGATAACCAGTGAATTTGGAATTTCCATTTCTTTCCCCCCAGATAACAGCTAGTTCATTTCAACCGATAAGTGGGTTATAAGTTTTGAGATGTCACAACAGGCATACAAACGGTTGACAAAGGAGTACAAGCAGATCCGAGAGAATCCACCGCCATTTATAGAGGCGAAGCCCTCGGAATCGAATATTCTTGATTGGCACTACGTGATTACAGGACCTCCAGGGACTCCATACGAAGGAGGTCAATACCATGGTAGAGTGACATTCCCATCCGAATATCCATTCAAACCACCTAGAATCAAGATGTGTACACCTAGTGGTCGATTTGAAGTTAACCAGAGAATATGTCTATCTATGAGTGATTTCCATGAAGAGTTATGGAATCCATCATGGTCTGTCGCTACAATTATCAACGGATTGCTATCGTTCATGACTGGTAATGAACGTACCACAGGATCTATTGAGACTCCGGACTCAACCAAACGTGAACTGGCTCGTAGATCCAAATATTTCAATCTTTATTCCAACCCAGCATTTAAAGAGAACTTCCCAGAACTCTGTGAACAGAACGCCAAAGACATAGCAGAAAGGGAAGCTAAAGAATCTGCCGCTGCTACTGCCGCTGCACTAGCTACAAAGAAATCACAAGAATCAAACATTAAACCAAGCGCGGTGGAATTGGATAAAATCAAAGATCCAGAAGATCGAATTCGTGCAACGAAACAGCTAAAGAAGAAAAACGAGGTGGAACAGGATGGATCTGCGCATGGATTCATGAAACTGTCGTTCTTTATATTGGCGATCTCTGTTGGACTTTTACTCAAGTTGCACACAAACTAGGATATGCATTGGCGATAGATAACATATGAAATAATGTATGATAGCGAAATAGTCATTTAGTAAAGTAAGTGAGTAAAAGTATGTACATATCAGGGCCCTCGAGTGGTACCCCCTATCTTCTCTCTCTTATCATCTATAATAGGTCAACAAGATCTTCCGGCTCAAAAATCACCTCAACCATGAGCGAACAGGATGGACAGACAGCGATATTCTCACCATCCTGTAAATCACATAGTGCTATCTGAAATCTATCACCACATGGACATGGATAGCTTAGCACCTGGGTCTCTTCATCGAAAGTGAAATCTTCTATCTCTATCTGATCATAGATTGCTATCTGTTCAGACATATCAAAAGAACTGACACTCCTTTAACAGTCGTCACTGTTTAAGTAGAGAGAGAGATGGATTATCTATAAAGTTCTCTAAATATCTATAGAGATGAGACGGTGAAAAATATTCACGTGACTTACATATGAGTAGGTCAACCCTGAAGAGGAGAAATTTTCGCAGTCCAACTTGTGGAGTTGGGGGAATTCAGTAAGAGATTTTTAGAGGTGAAAAATTCTTTCCAACTTCACGAACTACTACACTTAGATAAAAATGGGTATTTCGCGTGATTCTCGTCACAAGAGAGCTGCAACTGGAGCCAAGAGAGCTCAGTACAGAAAGAAGAGAAAGTTTGAGTTGGGAAGACAACCAGCCAACACTAAGATCGGTACCAAGAAGATCCATACCGTCAGAACCAGAGGTGGTCACCAGAAGTACAGAGCTTTGAGACTTGAGTCTGGTAACTTCTCATGGGGATCCGAAGGTGTTGCTAGAAAGACCAGAATCTCTGGTGTCGTCTACCACCCATCCTCTAACGAGCTTGTCAGAACCAACACTTTGACCAAGTCTGCCGTTGTTCAGATCGATGCTACTCCATTCAAGCAGTACTACGAGACCCACTACGGTCTTGTCCTTGGAAAGAAGGGTGTCAGCGCTGGCGAGGAGAAGAAGTCTGAGCTTGTCCAAAAGAAGCATGCCGCAAGAGCCGGTCAATCTTCCATTGAGGCTGCTGTCGCTTCTCAATTCGGTTCCGGTAGACTCTATGCTGTCATCTCATCCAGACCAGGTCAATCCGGTAGATGTGATGGTTACATCCTCGAGGGAGAGGAGTTGGGATTCTACCTCAGAAGACTCACTGCCAAGAAATAAGCACGGGGAACTAATTAGTTTAGTAAGCTATATATTACTAGAACCAAGCAGATACATTAAAGTAGTTTTAATGAATATAATTTAGTTATTATCATTTTATCAGTATATTGTTAAATAGTAAAGTACTTCCAGTCAACCATGTATGACAAGTGGAGATCTGGATATAGGTGTTGCTGTTTTTGTTAGTAAAACGTCGTCAAGTTTCAATGGTAGATTGATCGATGTCAGTGAAAAGTGCAAGATGTTCCTCCTCATAAAAGTTCGGTACAGGTCTGTGTTATGCTTGTTCATCATGTCATCGGACAGATAGACTTACCCATCAGAATGTAGCTTGATCAATGATCATGGTTGTTCATTCATACAAGTATCCATACAAAGATTTGATGGCAATTTGAGAACAACTAGATTGAAACTAGTTGCGCTAAGGAGGGTGAAATTTTTTCGTCTCTATGGACTCTCCTTAAGTTGAAAAAAAAAATAGAAATAGAGGGGTAAGGATGGGTAGGTGATAGAGCAAGCAATGCAGGGGCAGTGAAGGCAACCAATGGGCGGTAAGGTTACGAAGAATTGGATCTCAACTATGATCAATCAAGATGCATTTACAAAGCAGCAGGATGGACTTGTGCAGATGAAGCCTTGGCAGCAGAAGATCCGTACTTTCCGGCCATGTAATCCCTTGCAAGCTTGAAATTTCTTGTGTCTGCTCTGTATGCAATAGTGAAGATATCACCAACTATTGGAATCATACCGATACCGAAATCAAGTAACAAGTTCATGCTCATCTCGGCAGTAAGCCATTTAGGGAAATCATCTAGCTGAGTTGTCTTGCGCAAGATATAAAGATTGATCATAAGAACCAAGTAAGTTCCAACCACTGGCAATATACCAAGCAATCCCGAAATTCCAACTTTGATACCAATCCTGGCAAAGCAAGCATCCATCATGTACGCCATTTTCTGGACATGTTTCAAAGCTTTCTTCTTATCCTTTGGTATTCCATCTGGAATACCTCTTGTACGTCTAGCACCTTTTCTTTGCCAGAACTTTAACTCCTTATCCGGAATCACCTCCAAGTAGGGATCTTCATCCAGTTTCCCCATTTGAAACTTGTCCTCGCCGAACTAATGCTGTTAGTATACCGTTCAATTGGTTCGTTCAATCCAATCCAAACTTACCGTCTTCATCAACGCGACTTTTGCCAATTTCTTCCCAATAAATGACATGTCTTTAAAATAAACTACTGGTAATTAAAAGGGAGAGTTTGAAATTGTATCTGAAACTCCCTGACTAACCCCTGCCTTCCCCCCGCCGACTGAAAAATTATTAAAGGAAAACCCGTAGCAAAATTTTCAGATCGTTAACGGATAGATACATTCTTTCACTAGATATATCACTATGGCACGTCCACGTATGTTCCACCCGGAGAACATCCAGCGCCGTGCTGAAGACCTGATTGCTGTTGGTCAAGAAGAGGCCGCTTTGCAGACTATCTATGATTTCTTAAGCTCGCGTCGGATTCGTCAGGCTGAACCTAAAGAGCTTGAGCCTATTGCAGATCTGTTCGTCGAACTTGGTACCAAGTTGCGTAACGGTAAGCTTGTCAAGGACGGTTTGCATCAGATTAAGAAGACTGTCCAGACACAGGATGATGGTTTCACCACTTTGGAGAGAATCACCGGTAAATTCATCGATTTGGCTGCCCAACAACTTACCAATGCTGAAGGTAAAGCTGGAGCCGCTGCTGAAGCTGCCAACGAGAAATCCGCTGCTGCTGCTGCTGCTGCACAGAAAGTTGTCGATTCTTACGAGGATGACGACGAAGAAGGTGAGGGACAGTTCTCTTCTGTTTCTCCTGAAGATATCTTGATGTCTGCAGTCTCTACCGACGACACCACCGATAGATCTAACAGAGCCTTAGTGGCTCCATGGCTTAGATTTGTCTGGGAGTCTTTGCGTGCAGTTTTGGAATTGCTTAGAAACAATGCAAACTTGGAAGAAGGTTATGCTGCTATTGCAAACCGTGCCTACAAGTTCTGTGTGGACAACAACCGTAAGAGTGAGTTCCGCAGACTTTGTGAATTGATCCGGTCTCACTTGCAAACCGTCTCTCAATCCAACGATAAGTACGCTCCAATGTTCCCTGTCGATTTGTCCAACCCTGACACTCTTCAACGTTACTTGGAGATGCGTTTCACTCAATTGAATGCTGCCGTCAAGTTGGAACTTTGGCAAGAGGCCTTCCGTTCTGTCGAGGACGTCCATACATTGATGACAATTTCTCAACGTCAACCAAGACCTGCCATGCTCATGAGTTATTACGATGATCTGGCCCAGATCTTCAAAGTGTCTGAGGATCAATTGTTCCATGCTGCTGCTCGTCAGAAGTTTGCTTCTTTGCTCGCTCAATCTCCAATTGCCACTGCCGAGCAAAAAGCTCGTTATGCCTCCCTTGAATTGATCTCTGCAATTGCCATTCCTGAGGATACTTCTTCTGCTGATGAAGAATTCACTCGCCGGAAACGGTCAAGATTGGCATCTTTGCTTAGCATGAGTGATCCACCAACTAGATCATCATTGCTTGCCCAGGCTACTCTCCCACAGAACTTTAACAATGTTGACCCACTTCTCGCTCAGTTGTACAAGTTGGTTGAAAAGGACTTTGAACCATTGTCATTTGCTCGTCAATCTACCAAGATTTTGCAAGGCATTGAATCCAATGCTGAGTACTCTCCATACTTGGCTCCATTGCGCGAGGTTTTGGTCACTAAAGTCATCAGAGAGGTGTCACAAGTTTACCAAACTATCAAGCTCGACTTCCTTATCAAGCTCTGTACTTTCGAGGGTAACTTTGCCCTGACTGGATTGGAAATTGAACAGAGACTTTTGAAAGCTGCTGATAACAATGCTGTCTCTATCAAGATCGATGAAGATGCTCAAGTTGTCACTTTCGAGTCCAATCCATTCAGTGAGAACATTGAAAATGGTACTTCTTCTACTCTTGCAGAGAAGGCAGGTGCTTCTGTTCAATTGTCACCAGCAGAATTTGTTCGTTTCCAATTGTCCAACTTGGCGAAGGCATTGGCCGAATCTGTCAAGTTGATCGATTCAAAGGAGACTGCTGCTGTTGAGAGTGATCTGAAGAAGCATGCAATTGAACAAGCCAATGCTAACTTCGAGGATGAAAGAGCAGAAATCCTTAAGCGTTACGATGTTCTGGATGAACGTAAGAAGAAGATTGCAGAGGTCAAGAGTGCAGAGGAAGAGGCCGAAGCTAAGGCCAAGATCGAAAGAGATGCAGAGAGAAAGAAGGAGAACCAAAAACGTGCCGAAGAAGAGGCTGAACGTAGACGTGTCGAGAAAGTCAAGAGAGAGATTGAAGCTGCTAACGAGAAGAAGAAGCGGGAAATCATCAAAGAGGTTAATTCTAAGGGTATTATACAGATTGATGAGGAGAAAGCCAAGGAATTGGATGTTGAGAAGTTGCAACAGATGCAATTGGAGAAGTTGGAGCAGGATGCCAAGACTACTGAAAACAAGATGGAGTCTGTTGCCAAGCGTAATGATTACTTGGAGCGTGCATTGAGACAAGCCGAATTACCATTGCTTACCAAGGATGCGGAAGAGGAGCGTGTCAAGGAGAAGGAGGAATACGAGGCTGCTGCCAAGAAGAGAATCGATCAAGCCAAGGCTGAACATGATCATGCCCTCAAGGAGAAGTCACGTTTGGAAAGAATCGTTCCAGACTACAAGGAATATGTTTCTGAGATCAAGTCTAAGCAGCAGGAACAGTATGCTGCTGCTAAGGCTGCCTCTGCCAAGAAGTTGGAAGCTGCCAAGAAGCAGAGAATTCAAGAATACATTGCAAAGAAGCGTGCTGAATTCGAAGCTGCCGAAGCTGCCAAGAAGGAGGAAGAAGCCAGAGCTGCCCGTGCTGCCGAGGTTGAGAAAGAGCGTGCCGCTGCCGAAGAGCACAGACGCCAAATTATGGAGCAAGAGAAACAGAGACGTTTGGAACAGGCTGATCCTGACAGACGTCTTTACAATGAGCTCAAGGAAAAGAAGGCTAAGGGCAAATTAACCTTCTCCGATAATATGAAGTTTAAGAAGCTCGCTGCTAAATACGAGCACTAATGTCTATATACCTAGCTGGATAGAATATAACATTTATTTTTCAATCATTTCAATTGTCAATCCCAATTTCCTAAATAGGAAAGATGCCAAGTAAGTCACTTTTTTTTTTTTTAATTCTGTCTGCTTCGCCTGGAAATTATTTTTTTCTTAGTTAATTCGCGTGAGTCCGCGTATTTCAAGGGTCTTTCGAGTTATCACCACTTTCTTCTTTATAACAAAATATCGAAAATGACCGACGACAAAACCTTTTTTGACAAAATGACGAAGTCCTTTGAGGACGTTCCAGTCAGTGAGGACGGTAAGATCTCTACTGATGAGTTCTTGGCAGCATCAGAGTCTCTGGTGAAGCTCTTTGATTTGCTTGGATCTGCCGCATTCCAGGTTGTCGAGAATGATATGAATGGAAACATCGAAAAGATTAGAAAGGTGTTGCTTGCCAACCCTAGTGAGGCTGCTACTTTGCAAGATCTTGTCTTGTTTGAGAAGGATTCGAAGAAGAAGACTGGAACTCAAGCTCTTTTATGGCTTTCTAGAGGTTTGCAATTCACAGCTGAAGCTATGCAAGAGACCGTTGACAAGCCAGACGAAGAATTGGCAGAGGCATTCACCAACGCCTACGGACGCACATTGAGTAAATACCACTCGATGTTTGTTAGACCAGTTTTCAAGTTGGCAATGAAGGCATGTCCATACAGAAAGGATTTGTTTGCCAAGCTTGGATCCGATCAGGACAAAGTTGACGAGCAACTCAAGGCTTGGCTCGCTGCTTTAGAGAAGATCGTCAAGATCATCATGGACTTCTATGCTAGTGGTAACTACGGCAAGGGATTGTAACTAATTAGTTAACCTACTGAGACATTTTTTTGTAACTAAAAAAAAGACTTCAATTCAAAATAGTTTAGATTGAGTACACGTTCTTAAAACAATTATAAACATATGTTCCTCAAGTTACAACAAAAACACTTACAAGAAGGCCATAACGAGGGCGAGAAGAGTTCCAGCGGTAGTAGCTGGCTTAACAAATCCAGCCTCACCCTTAGAAGAGGAACTTCCAGTGGTAGTAGAATCATCATCATCACCTCCAGTAGAAGTAGCAGAGTCAGAACCAGATTCGGTCTTGGTACCAGCAACGGAAGAGGACTCGGACTTAGCCTTACACTCAAAGTCACCTTGGATGGCACCTTGCTTGGAAAGCTTCTCGAACTCATTACAGTCGAGGTCTCCATCAGTGTCAACGTCGAAAGCACCTCTAACGGTCTTAAGAGATGGCAAAGAAGCCTTCTCGAAGCTTCCCTTCAAAGAGACAGCACCAGAAACGGTCTTAAGGTCTTGGAATCCATCAATTTCGTCAAGCTTGGTGTTGTTCTCAACAGAGAGACCACCACCGAGGGAGGTGACATTAGAGAAGTCAATCTCCTTAAGCTCATCGTTGTTCTCGATAGTAAGGTCACCACCGATGGTAGTAACGTATGGGTACTTAAGAGACTTAACAGAGGACTCGAAGAAACCAGCAGAAGAGTTGATGGCCTTAAGGGAGTCCATAGAGATGGAAGAGACAGAGTAGAAGGTCAAGTTGTTGGCCCACTTCAAAGATGGGAATTCAACAGAGGTGTCATCACCGTTGTAAGAGATAGAAAGAGCGTCAGAGACGGTTTCAATGTCAGAGTCGATGGAGACCAAGTTCTTGTTGTTGTTAATGTTGAAAGTCTCAACGTTAGCAGGGTTAAGACCGTCAAGACTAGAAAGCTCAGTGTCGGAGATGTAGATAGAGTTACATTGGGTGACCTGAGAGAGACCAGTCTCGGTAAGGGCTGGGAGGGTAACCCAGTTGAGGGCACCGACAGATGAAAGACCTCCGAAGGAAAGCTCGGAAAGAATAGTGAGGGACTCAAGGGAGAGCTCACCGGTGATAGAACCGATAGAGTCAGCAGAGAAGCTGACAAGGGAAGTGGCGTTGAAGATAGTCAAGTCACCGTAGATGGCCTTAACGTTAGCGATAGAAGCGGAAGAAAGGTCACCGGTGATGTAAAGGTCACCCTTAATAGCCTCACAACCAGCGAGAGAGTCAAGTTGGGACTGAGCAGTGATAGTCTGAGTCTTAGAGAACGAACATCCGGAAGCAACGGAAACGTGAGTAGTCGAAGACAAAGAAGCGCCTGAATTGTTAGTAAAAATGTCACACGAGAATGATAAACTAAATTTGATTTATTCCATGTCATGCCATGTCATCTCCTCATCTTCATGCATGATGAAAATGCAACTTTCCCCATCCCGGGCAGTGCAAAAAAAGCATGGCCTCAATTTAATCTAGTCCGTATTTGGCACTAACAAAAATTTTTTTTTTCTTTCTTTTTTTCCGGGCTAGCTGATTGACTGGCTGACCGAACGTCTTTGGAGAAAGAGAGAGGGGAAAGAAAGTCTAAGCCTTGCCGGTTTGACAGGAAGCAAACCAGTGGACTTGTAGCAATAGTCGATGAAAGAAGAAAGATGTAGTGCGACAAAAGACAAACAGATGTGAGACCATGTCTTCTTCCCGCGGGCTGGCACAAGAAGCCTCAGTTGTATCCCTTTCCTCAAAGTTCCACTTCGATTCGATAGTGGAGTGACGATGGAGATCTTCCATGTGCCAAAATAAAGCTGAGAAAGGGTTGAAAAGAGGACATTTGAACCATGACGGTAGGATCAAGCACGAGAGGTGCTGAAGTGAGCAAACGATGGAACATAAAACAAATTAGAAGATAAAAAAGCCAAAGTTTAAACTGGAGATAAATGAGCTCCTTTCTCTAAACGATCTAGAAGCGGATTGATCTCAGCAACGATGGATGTGATGGTATACTTACTCAAAGAGGTGGTGGTAGCGGCAGCGGCAGCAGAGGCCAAAGCCAACAAGGATGTGAACATGAACTGCATCTTTTTATGAAACCAGAGGTAGCTTAAAACACTTGAAAGTGAAAGAAGAAACAGATGGGGAGAGAAAAAGAATTGAAATCCGAGAGCTTTGCGTTAAAAAGTATGTGGGAGGAGTACTTCTTAAAATAGAATTTTTCACCTGTGGAAAAATTTCAACTCGATCTGGGCCATGGAATACTGGGCCAAAGAAGTGTTAAAAGGGGTAGCAATAAGTTAAACGAGGTTAGAAATCGCTGGTTATTTGGTACATGTAGTATCTGTATAAGTCTAGTCATTATATTTGGTCTTTGTTCCCGTTGTTCATAGGCCAGGACAAACCTATTCATTGAAAGGGGTAGAATCCGGTTGGCCAGATCGGCTGAGGCAGTTCGGGTGGCGGGTTGCAAATTATTCCGGATTCGGAAGACATGTTTACATATTTCTCAAATAGGAATTTTTCATCACATTCCAAGGATTTCCTTTTAAACTGGTGGGGTTACGACCGTTAAGTAATTGAGTTTCGGGACTTAATGATCGAGACTTCTCGTAGTGAAAAATATTGTATTATTATTATTGCCATCAGTCTTGAGACCTTCGTTTGATCAGCAAGTTTCATCCAAGTATGTAGTATCGTGTAGTCTACAGGCAGCATTCCAAATAACCGCTGCAGATAACATTCCTCAGATCAAATTCTGACCGCAATCTATACCTGACGCAAAAAAAAAACCGACACGTGGATCCTAGTGTGGAGAATAGGAGTATCTTACTACTTGGCCGATTCAAGGCTATACCTGTTCACTATTCTGGACTACTACTACTGTAACTAGTATTGCCATCACGCTCACTTTTAGTTCACCCAATTAGCACCAACTTTTTCCATTCATTCAAATCCTTTTCGTATCTGCTCCATTGATGCAACCGAATTCGCATTGGGACTCCCCCCTCCCTGTGATTACCCAACCCACTATTCTCCCCTTTCATCTCCTCGTAATCTCAAAGCAGCTCAAAACAGCACAGCCTTTTATTCCAATTTGCACATCCGTACACCAGAATGTCTTGCTAATGTCATTGCCTTTGCACAGCCGTGGTTTCAACTATTTTTCCCTTTTTCTTTACATTAGATCGCGCACCCACCCCAGGGCGGAGAACATCCCTTTTTTTGTTTTCAGCCGTTTTTTATCAATCAAGTCCAATTAACGATGCTTGAATCGTTAGTGGCAAGCGTTCTCAACAGAACTCTTGGAGAGTACGTTGAGAACTTTGATCCAAACCAATTGAACATTGGAATCTGGAGCGGTGATGTTAAATTGAGGGACCTTAAACTTAAAGAGGAATCTCTTGATAAACTTGGATTGCCAATTGCTTTAAAGTTTGGTCATTTAGGTGAGTTAACTTTACAGATTCCATGGTCCAATTTGAAAGCTAAGCCCGTCAAGATCATAATTGAAGATGTGTATGTGTTGGCAAGGGCAAAATTGCCTACAGAGTTCGATCTTGATAGTGAGAAGGATAGAGAACAGAAGGATAAGATGGATAAATTGGATACGTTAGAGTTGATAAATTCTGCATCGACTGATTCTGCTGGTACATCAAATGATCCGCAGAATGAATCCTTTGTAGAAAGTTTGACTACCAAGATTGTCGATAACTTACAAATAACCATCAAAAACATTCACTTCCGTTACGAAGATGATGATGCCTTCACCAGTGTACCATACGCCGTTGGTATCACTTTGGAAGAGCTTTCTGGTATCTCCACCGATGAGAATTGGAAGACTATGTTCATAGTTAGTGCTTCCACCATGATCCGCAAGCTTCTCACTTTACAATCACTCAGTATCTATTGGGATACCAATACCTCTACAATCTATCAAGATGACCGTCAGAAAGTTCTTGATTCCTTCCAATCAATTATCGATAGCACCATGGAAGATAACTCTTCTGTTCAATTCCTCTTAAAACCTGTTTCCGGTTACGGCCATTTGGCGGTGAATAAACATGGAAGTACTGAGGAAGCTCCCCATTATAGTCTTGACCTGTTCTTCCAACAGTTCGGTCTTACATTGGACGGTACTCAGTATAGAGATATTCTTTGGACCACTTCCAAAGTCACTCAGTATAGGAAGACCTATAAATTCCGCAAAGTTCGTCCTAAGTGTGAGCTGTCTGAGGATCCATATTCTTGGCTTGAATACACTTTCCACTGCGTTTATGATGAGATCCACGAGCGTAATTACAAACGTACTTGGGGGTATATGAAGACTCGCCGGGATCAACGCAAGGAGTATATCCCATTGTGGATAGCTCATCTACGTGGTACTTCTACTGAAGAGCAGAATACTCGTCGTAATGAGATGGAGGAAGAACTTGATTTCGATGATCTCAAATTCTATCGTGAACTTGCTAGAATCGATTACAAGAAACAGTACCATGCCGAACCACCTTCTAAACAGCAACAGACACAAGCACAGGCACAACCTACAGGAATAACTGGATATATATCTTCGTTCTTTGGTGGTGCTCGTGCTCCAGCTGCTCCACAGCAAACGGAATCCGAAACTTCTGGAGAACCTGTTAACGACGAAGAGGATATGACATTGACAGAAAAACAACGTGAAGAACTTTATGATGCTATTGACTTTGACGAGTCTAAAGAATTAGCCGATTCGTTAGATATCCCTCGTGAGAGAGTAAAGGTTTCTATTGGTTGTAATCTCATGCGTGGATCCTTCAGTATTAAGAAGAATCCTGGCGATCTCAATGATATGGCAGGTGTCTTCTTTGAGGGTTTACACATGGATCTGTTCCAACGTAAGGATTCGTACTTTGTTGGTTTGAAGCTCAGAGAATTCCGCATTGAAGACGGATCCGAAAATACTCTTTACAAGCACATTGTTAGTGTTAAACCTTTCGGAGATCGTGGCATAAGCGAGCCTGTTGAAGAAGAAGCCCCTGAATCGAACTCTACGCCGTTCTTCCAAATTTCTTATGAAGAAAATCCTCTTGATGGTACTGCTGATTCTGAAGTTCTGGCCAAAATGAAATCTCTTACTATCTTTCACAATCCTCGCTTCCTTGAAGAAGTGGTTCGTTTCTTTAAGGCTCCAAGAAATGATGCAGATACTGTTGCTACACTTATGAATGCTGCGGAGTCTAAAATCCAGGACTTTACGAAGCAAACAAAGATTGGCCTTCAATATGCTGTTGATGAGCACAAGACCATAAATTGTAAGATGGATTTACAAGCTCCTCTGATTATTATGCCCCTGGATTGCACCAGTTGGACATCTCCAGTGACAATACTTGATGCAGGTCATATTAGTATTGTCAGTGATCTTGT
Organism: Xiuguozyma insectalens; assembly: GCA_030574155.1. Classification (NCBI taxonomy): domain Eukaryota; kingdom Fungi; phylum Ascomycota; class Pichiomycetes; order Pichiales; family Pichiaceae; genus Xiuguozyma; species Xiuguozyma insectalens. The sequence continues at coordinate 565,001 of JAJMEL010000001.1, read as the reverse complement.
TGATAAAGAGCTTATTAAGAAGATTAGCAAAGAGGACAAGTCGAATTATACCGATAAGGACTGGCAAAAGCTTAATAACTACCTCTTTGATAAATTCAATCTCGTGTTACGTGACACGCAGATGTTGATAGGTCCAAATATCAAATCAACAATTGCACAGTTGCATTCAAAAGGCCCGAAACCATCATTGGTGCTTGATCACCTCACCATCAAAATATTGCTCGAAGTGTCCATCATTCAGAAGTATTATCAATTACCTCTGATGAAGATCAGCGGTAATATTCCAACTATTTCTGCTGTTCTTAATGACTACCAGTATCGAATCTTTATGAAAATGATTCAGACAATGATCCCGAACTTTGAGGAATATGAATACACAGATGCCACATCCATCCCTGCTGAAAACCAGGAACTCATGAAGATCGTTTCTCATGAGGAAGCCGAGAAAGATGTTATTGAAATCCCTAATGAACCTGTTGAAAAGACTGTCAGTAAAGATGTTCAAATCATGATGGATAAACAGCATAAAATGGATATTGATATCAAGATTGGTGTAATTAATGCCTCTATCAGCAGATGTTATAACCCTGATACCTTTGAGTCTGATAAGTTGGCAGATATTGTTGGCGAGAATTTGAGGCTTTCGATGTTTATGAATGCAAAGGAGATGCGTGTTGACGTTATACTGGCAGACTTGACAATCAATGATTTCATGGAAAATACTAATAATGAAGAGTTCAAGAAATTGATCTCTTCCAAACTTTCTAAAGATGAAATCGTCGATGGAGAGCATCAGGATTTGTTCAAAGTTGTTTACGAGCGCAAGCAACGGATGGTGACACTCAACGGACAACTTATAGAGTGTTATGATCAGGATATAGACTTGAATATCTCAGATTTCAAAATCGTCATTACAAGAAGGTCTGCTCTTACGCTCATCAGTTTCCTACAAAATACTTTCACTGACCCTAATGCTGAAGAGGTTCCGGCTGACCAATTGCGTCACAATAATGAAGATGATGCTGACCAAGCTCCACAGCATATTAATATCAACACAAACATGAGAAGTATGACTTTGGTTTTGAATGATGACGGATCTAAAATAGCCACTTTGAAGTTACAGAAGGCTACAGTTGGAGTTTTGCTTTTACCAGAGAAGATGAAGATCGATGCCACGCTTGGTGGTGTTTCCATGAAAGATGATATGCCAGATACCATACCATCGCTGAGACATTTAGTGAAAATGAAAGGTGATGATCTAATGAAGTTTGGTTATGAGACCTTTGATCCACAGACTTCTGCACTACCATATAACTCTGCTGTTACCCTTCATACTGGATCACTTGTGGTGACGTTTGTGGAAAGATCCTTTAACAGAGTTTACAACTTCTTGAACCAGTTCTTGAAAATGAAAGATGTCTATGACCGTGCAAGACAGGCCGCCATGCAGCAGGCAAACACAATTGAGGTTCCAAGCCAGATGAAGTTTGATATCCTTATTAAGACTCCTATTTTCACATTCCCGTTGATAAAGGAACGGTCAACAGGTGTTCTTGATACGGTGATGATGAACCTTGGTCAGATTGAAGTTTCGAATGTATTCACAGAAAAGAATGGATTGTCATTTAACAATGTCAGTGCTGTTTTGAAGAACACTAAACTTACCACCAACTTTATACTTGACCACGGTGACGTTCAGAAATTAACAATTGTTGATAGATTTGATATCAACGTTCTTGTGGATCATTATGGTGGAACCAAAATTATCAACAGACCTGCCACCCTTGTCACGGGTGGTATCACTGGTGAGAATATGAAACTGACCGAATGGCAAACAAATGTTATACTTGAGATTTTGCAAAGTGTTCCAAGAGCCTTTGTTGATGAAAGTATGAGTGATGCTTCTATGGAAGATCTAGAAGTTGATGCTGAGAATGCAAACATGATTATTAGCAGAGACATGTCTCCTGAGAAATCTGAAATCTTTATCGAACCTTCGTCTGAACACAGTAAAACTGTTGGTAACATGCTGGATGACAATAAAACTATTCTTGAAGTGGATTTCAAGATCCCCATTGTTGCACTTACAATCTATGATGGAACAAAGAAAGTGAAGTCCATAGATGGGAAAGAGGTGTCCCAATTTGCACTCAATGATATTGGAGTGCAATTTGCCATGGAAAAGAGCGGAAACTATAAAGCTGACGTTCATGTGAAGTCTCTTGAAGTTAATGATAAGAGACAGAATACCAAGAACAAGTACCAAGACATTATTCCTACATCACCTGATGTGCAATACCAATTTATGGCATCTGCAAAATCGTCTGGTCCAGCCTCTGCAAGATCTACAAAAGTCAATGTCGTGGTTGATTCTCCCCGGGTTATCCTTGCAATGGACTATCTGTTTGCATTGAAGACATTTGCTGATTCTGCTATGAAACAGCCATCTCAACCAAACACCGAAAGCAGTGGTCTTGCTCCTATTCGGGAAGAAGATGAAATGGGATCGCTTTCAAGTCCGGCAATGTCTAGACGTCAATCCATATCTTCGGCAGTCGATCACGGTAGTAGTGCCAGTTCGGGTCTTAGTCTGTCCTTGAACATTGTTGATCCATCAATTATCTTACTTGCAGATCCATCCAAAACTGATTCAGATGCAGTCGTTTTCAAGATCAGTCAGCTTACTGCTCATAGTCATACTGATATGGACCTTTCTGCAAAAGGAATTGGAATGTTTTTGTGTCGGATGGATGAATACAAGTCGAGTCGCCTTCGGGTTATTGATGACTTCTCTGTTGCTTTCTCCCTTGATACAACTGGCTCCACTGCTACTTCGCATTTGACTACTATCGATTCTGTGATTGATAAACTACTTCTTCGTGTTTCTTTAAGAGATGTCAACTTAGCAATTGAAATCTTCAATAAGGCAAATGCGATGTATGCTGAAGCGGCAAAAGTTGCTGAAGAAAGTGTGGAGGAATCAAAACCACCACAGATTACTGGTAGACGCTCCTCTATTGTTGAAGAGCTTGACAAGACGATTTCCAAATATGCTCCTTCTGTTATTTCATCAATCAGCAAGCGAACTGGACAAGATGCAGCTGCAGCTGCAGCTGCAGGCCTTGCCGTCATTGTGAAGGCTGAAAAGTTCACTGCATCTCTTGGCGGAATCCGCATTGTGTTAATCGGAGATGTTCATGAGCTCCCAGTTGCCGATTTGGATGTTAATCCATTTGAAATTGTCGCTAAGAACTGGTCCACCGATCTCGAGTTAGACACAACTGTGAAGACACAAATCAAGATTTACAACTATTCTGCTTCTTGTTGGGAACCTCTCATCGAGCCATGGTCCTTTGGATTCCATGTCGAGAAAGTCACTATTCCAAAACCTCACCTTGTTGTTAACCTAACTTCACGTGAGTGTGCTGAGGTGACCTTAACAAGTCGTTCAATTGCAACGCTTTCACACTTCGCCTCATTGTTGAATGATAAGAGTGACGTCAAACCAAGAGGACATGATGCACCATATCGTATCATAAATCAGACAGGTTATGACTTGAATGTCTGGATTGACAGTAATGATCCAAAGAGGAAGAAGGATAGTACCACTTTATTGAAAGACGGTGATACGATTCCTTGGGCATTCGAAGACTGGAAGAGTATTCGTGAGAATCTGAGTATGAATGATACACCAAAGTATATTGGCGTTGATTTCCTTGATTCTACTTATTCCCCTGTTCGTCGCATATCTCTGCGTACTGAAACAGAAGATATCTTCATGTTAGAGCCAAGTATCAATGGTAAATATCACAATCGACTTGCCTGCAAGATTGTTTTGGCACCAGATAAGGTCAAGCATGTCATTTTGATGTCAACAGTGGTTATATTTAATCACACTGCAAACGATATCATTGTTGGTATTGGAAACTATAAAGGTGAATTTGTTGTTGACAGGCAAATCAGGGTTCCAGCAAATGAGAAGCATGCACTTCCAATTGACTACATATACAATGGTCAACTGGCTGTTCTTCCAGTTTTGAAGACAACTCAATTTGGCTGGTCGCACGCTAAGGTGATCGGTAATGGCAAATCATCCGACTTCAATTGGAAGAGTATTATGGGCAACGATATGATTCTTGAATGCCCAATACTTGGAGAAGGTCGGTGTAAGAGTTATAACTACCGTGCGCATGCTAATTTCTCAACTGGAGAGGCACTCAGTAAGCTCTACCCACACATGGTGATCAACATCTCCTCTCCTGTGATCTTTGATAACTGCTTACCATTTGATATCCAATGGAAGATCTTCCAAAAGGGTTCGAGTAAGTGGAGTGATACATTGAAAGCTGGTGAATCTGTGCCTGTGCATGTCATTGATATGAATTCATCTGCTGTTTTAAAGGTGACGGCACTCAATTCTAAGTATGGTGAATCACAGCCTGCCATCATCAACAGTCCTGGAGGGGATACCAAAGTCGATACCCGTCTAACTTTACGAAGTGAGAACGGTCAAAGATTACACTTGGGATTATTCTACCTCAATGTCGATGATACTGGAATGAAATTGCAGATCTATACGCCTTATCTGATCATCAATAGAACTGCTAAGCTGCTTTACTTTGGTGATCAGAACAATACCTTGGTGTCCGAGTCGAGTAAGCTCTTGCCTGGTGGTGAGCAAGTGGTTGCTACACCAGATATGTTTTCATTTGAGACAGAATCTAAGAAAGGAGGCTTCTTTGCTGCAAAATTCGATACAAACATTGTGAGCATTAGACTTGATGATTCATACAGCAGCTCCAAGTTTAACATTGATCAAGTTGGACAATTCTTCGAGGTCAAGGTCCCATTAAAGAACCGTGTTCTCGAAGATGATATTGGTATCCGTATTTCGGAAGGTGAAGGTAAATACCGCCTCACGAAACTGGTCACTGTTGCACCTAGGTATATTGTTAAGAACAATCTTGATCTTGATATATACGTGAGAGCAGTTGGTATATCACAACCTTTGATGTTACCATCCAAGCTGCCATTACCACTTTTCGGTTTGCCAAAATCAACGAACAAGTTGGTTAATTTAGGATTCGGTGAAGCGTCTGGTTGGTCAGCAGAGTTCCCGATCCAGGATGTCGGTGAAGTATTCGTTCGTGTCAAGAAACCAGACAGTTCATCGCATTTGTTAATCCGTGTGGTTGTTAGCACTGATCATGGTGTTATTTTCATCAATATCAATGATGCTCATAATTTATGGCCAATATCAATTAGGAACTTCAGTGACTACGAGTTCTTAATCTATCAATCAGATCCATCTATCGATCGTGATGGTACAAGGCAGTCGAGATCTCCATTCAAACCTATCTTCTATAAGATTCCACCTAAGAGTGTTATGCCATATGCTTGGGATTTCCCTGCGGCAGATGTTAAAGAGCTTGTTCTCCGGTGTGGTAATCGAGAAAGGTTTGTTCAAGTGGCAGAAATTGGTACTCTTTTGCCAATGAAAGTTCCGAACAAGGATCCAACAAAGAAACAGCCAGGTATTGTTGATTTGAATGTTGCTGCAGATGGACCGGTGCAGTCGTTGGTGATTTCGAACTACAACTCGAGTACAAGTTTGTACCAGTTGAAGTCAGGTATGAATAACGAAAACGAAAATGGAAGTAGTACTACACTTGCGACTGCTAAGAGTTCAGGAGATGATTTTGAAACCAACTCTAAGGGTGAAGATGACTATCTGTCTGTGTTGGTTGATTTCGAAGGAGCCGGGCTTTCGTTGGTCAATGAATCTTGTGAAGAGATTTGTTACATTGTCATGAGAGGTTTAGAGTTCCACTACAATGAGTCGGATATATTCCAAAATATCTCGATGAAGCTGAAATGGTTCCAAGCTGATAATCAATTGTTCCCTGCTGTCTTCCCGATTATTGTATATCCAAGTGTGGTTCCAAAATCCAGGAAGGAGATGGAAGAACACCCTACATTCTCGGGAGGATTTAGCAGAATCAAAGGTCAGTCTCATGGTGTCACTTTTGTGAAACTTGCCACTATGCTTCTGCAAGAAATGTCCATTGAAGTGGATGAAGATATGCTCTTTGCGCTCTTAGACTTCTCTCGTATTCCTGGAGCTTCATGGTCGGTGGAAGGACGTGACCATCTATGGGACCAAGAAGTCTCTATTCCAAATCCACCAGATATTCGTACTACTGATGACCTTTACTTTGAACTTTTGACATTGCAACCGATGCAGTTCAACATCTCCTTTGAAAGAACTGATTCTGCTGATGATGATGTTGATGATGCTGACGCCGCCAAGGATAGAGCATCTGGTAGCGCAGTGAAAGTTGCCGTCAATGTTCTTACTATGGCTATTGGTAATGTTAATGATGCACCAATCAAGCTTTCGGCATTGATCCTTGAGAATATTAGAACGCCATTACCATACCTGCAAGAGAACGTTTTGGAGCATTACAAGCAGGCATTCCTTTACCAATGGTACATGGTTCTTGGATCTGCAGATGTTCTAGGAAATCCTGTTGGTTTGTTCAATAGTATCAGTTCAGGTGTGATGGATATCTTCTATGAGCCGTACCAAGGTTATATTATGACCGACAGGCCTCAAGAGCTCGGTATTGGTTTGGCCAAAGGAGGTTTAAGTTTTTTGAAGAAGTCTGTGTTTGGATTCAGTGACAGTGTTTCACGGATCACCAGTTCTATGGCCAAAGGTCTGAGTACTGCATCGATGGATAAGAACTATCAACAAAAGAGACGTCAACAACGTCGGAAGAACCATCCAACACATCCTTTGAATGGATTCTCATCTGGAGCCACTTCTTTAGTGGATGGATTTTCGAGTGGTATCACTGGGTTGGCTACAGCTCCAATGCAAGGTGCAGAGAAAGATGGAGCTGCAGGATTCTTCAAAGGTATTGGTAAAGGTTTGATTGGATTACCAACAAAGACAGTTACAGGACTTCTTGACTTTGCGAACGATGTTAGTGAAGGTATTAAGAATACGACAACTACGTTTGAGACCAATGGACTGGATCGTGTGAGACTTCCTCGTACTGTTTCATACGATGGAGTGGTTACACCATATTCTGAAAGAGAAGCTCAAGGACAGTACTGGCTCAAGACATGTGAAGGTGGTAAATTCTCAGAAGACAAATACTTGGGTCATGTTATGTTGCATGGTAATGAGCATGCATGCATCATTAGTATGAGACGGATTTTGATCATAGCCATTGCTACTTTGACATACGATTGGGAAATCCCTTACGAAAAGGCAGGTAACATCACTCTTGAAAATACGGGTATTCAAATCAAGCCGAAGAATACCGTTCAGCCGGTCAGGTTTGTTCCAGTGCCAAACCAAAATGACCGCAAGTATCTCTACCATAGTATTGCTATTGCAGTCGATGCATACAACAAGCGTTGTATTGTTTCTCTTTAGTTGTCATCTAATCAATCAATAATATTTGTATAAGCATAGTATCTAATCTATGGACCTTTATCTGTGAATTGAGTGTCTGTGTTACCAAAGATCTTCTTGGCAGAGTTGATAAGTCTAGGAGCATCCACAATGCCAACACCTTCCACTCTTGCCTCGCGAACGGCTATAGTTCCGTCGGAAGTCTTTATAAGCAAAAGCTCACTGTTGGTAGGGTCAATAGCATAGGTACCGGATGGAACATCTGCTGGGAGTTGTGTCTTAGGCTCATGTTCAATCTTTTCAAATACAACACGGCGGTATCCGGTGTGTTTCTGTTCTTTATCCTTTTTGGAGTTGAATGTCTTCAAAGTATAGATTGGACCTAGGGTATTGTTCCTTCTCCAGATGTCGAAGGATGAATCCCAGAGCCATTCGATACGGCTCTCTTCTTTTTTAATCTTTGTAGCATATGAAGGTGTCAGTTGAGGCGTTAACACATGGTATGTAGATGACTTTGGATCGAAGGCTCTCTGTTCCAAGACCTGTCTAAGTAAATCTCCACCTCTTCGGGACAGCTCCCTAGCCAACGAGTTATAAGTCTCTTCAGGTTTAATTGAATATTCTTCGTTAGCTAATATTTCACCATTGTCAAACGTGGTTGGATGTAGCGTTTGAATGGTAACACCGGTCTTCTCGACCTGATCCAGCAGGGCTCTTTGTAGTGGAGCAGGACCTGCGTACCTTGGAAGTAAAGATGGATGGACGTTCAACCCACCATAAGGTAGTGATTTCAAGAAAGATTCAGGTATCAGCTTCCCGTACGACACAGCAATGCACAGATCGTATTTGGTTTCCAACAATCTGTCAAAGTCGTCCTTTGAGTCGGCAGTGACAACGTTGATCCCATTGGCTTCTGCAAACTGTGAGATGGGGACACTTTTAAGATGTTTCAAGCCTCTACCACTGACTTTTGGTGACCTGGTAATCACATCCATGTGTGAAATCAGATTTGGTGATCCGAGATACAGCGGTAGGATCCGTGTCAGACAGTTGATACTGAAATAATCGGATCCAAAGTAACCTATCCGAAGAAGAGACATATGACGGATTGTGGGGTAAAAAAAAGACTTGAGTGGAATTTTGATCTTGGCCTTTTTCTAACATGAATGGAGATGAACGAAGAGGAGGTCGAAGTCGGCGAGGCCGAGGCCGAGGTGGAAGAGGCAGATGGAGGGAACAAAGGTATACTAAAGGTTCTAGTGGTCGAGCAGGTGCAGAAACAGATAGTGAAGACGTTAGATTGTCACACAATGGCTCTAAACCTGCCGGTTCCATTGGAGATAGTGACGCAATGGCAAGGAGGAGGGCTAGATTTAGCAAGGATGGAGAAGCCTCAAAGGATCGAAAAGGTTTTGGTTATGGTCTTGTGAGTCGTGGTGAAGATAGTACGTTGCAGAGAGACCCTGAGGCCCGGAAAAAGCTGTATATGGAGACGTTGGAAGAGGTGAAGCGGTGTTCTAAGAACGATAAGAAGGACGCTATACTGATGAACTTCCGCAAGCTTAGAGAGAGTATACTGCGGTTGCCGGCAGATTCGTTTTGCAAAGATGTTTTGCTGAGTTCGATTCGATTCTCAGTGTCTGTGGGTCACTTTGAGTCGTATGTTCCTGGTATCAAGGAGCTGATGGAGAAGCAGCGCCGTGCACCTGTCAATTGGTTGACTGAAGATGAGATACAAGAGGTTGTGTCTTACTTGGCACTGCATATGGTTCATATGGGTCATGATTCGCAGCGAGGATTGGAATTGTACTACAAGAAAGTGACGACATCATCACAAGCAGCTGTTTCCAAACTGATCCATCTCTATTTGTCAGACCAATATTATCTTTGGTTGCAACTTTATGACAAGCTGAGGAATTCTAACACAGAGTTGGAACGGAACTATTCGTCTATTTTGAAAGCTACTGCATATGGTCGGATTGTTCGTGTCGTGGCAGACCAGATTCAGAAGTCCTACTTCCAACTGCCAACTGAACTTGTTGAAAAGTTGACTGGTAATACCCCACAAACGCTGGTGACTGAATATTCGTTCAACTGGACGATCGATGGCCACAAGGTTGTTGTTCGAAATAGAAGCAGCGCCAAATAGTGTTCCTTTTATATATTAATGTCAACGTCCAAACAAGTCCCAGTCCTAATTTTAGTCCCTTTCAGCACAGCAATTGTTTAGGAAATTCTGGGCGGACAGAAAACTTAGCCCTGTTTAGTTCACTAGTGTTATCTACTCAACTCCTGTGATGTCGCTACCATTACAATCGCCACCGCTTGATATACCCGGTAACGGGATTACACAGAATGTACAACAGCTTGCAGTGGCATCACCGGCCACGGGGCATCAAGAACCAGTGTCAATTCAAGACCTGGAAGCGGGTAAACTTGATGTGGACGCATTAATTGCAGAGGTGCAACAACTGCGGTCCAAAATATCAGATCTGCGTTATGAGATGTGTCAATACCTTCGCATAATGTCATCTGTCGATGATAATACCGTTCCTGCAAGTTTTTACCAGGAAGTCGCCACTCAAGTCAACTCTTTGAAGAACAGTTGCGATAACTACTATGAGGAGTATAGACGGATCTTACCGATCATCAAATATTCAAAGATAAAGAATGGATTGAACCCAGAGGATGGAACCAAGTTCGATACACATGAAGTTTCTGTCGATGCCAGACTCCTACAGGATTCCACATCTCAGTATGGTGGTCAGAGTGGAGCTCCTACACCTACCTCTATAAACCGTCGTCCGTCCACCACACGTGGAAAGAGAAAGGCAAAGAAGTGAGCCTGCATTCAAAGCTATTCTACTTCATCACAGTCAATAATCAATCATAAATCAATTACATCTTGCTACTTAACTAACTTGTATCTCTCTACCCTGTCTCTACTCTGGAATCTCCCAATCTATCTCAGGTTGCCTCCCCGGGGGAATTTTTCACTTGTGACTGATTATTTCATCGAGACATCATTTTCTCCGCATTTTCAATCACTTGCTTCTTCCTATCAAATTATGTCAAAGGCCTTGAGACAAGCTTTCATCAAGTCCAAAAAGGAGGGACGTTCTGCCCTAGTGATGTTCGTCACTGCAGGTTACCCTAGAATCGAAGAAACCGTTTCCATCATGCAGGGAATTCAAAAAGGTGGTGCCGATGTTATTGAACTCGGTATCCCATTCAGTGACCCTATTGGAGATGGTCCAACCATCCAAGTCTCTGACACTGTTGCCTTACAGAACGGTATGTCTGTGGCAAAGACTCTTGCACTTGTGAAAGAGGCTCGTGCTGCCGGTGTTACCATCCCAATTGTTCTCATGGGTTACTACAATCCGATCTTAATATACGGAGAGAAGAAGATGGTCAACGATACCAAAGAGGCCGGTGCAAATGGTTTCATTATTGTCGATTTGCCACCTGAAGAGGCTGTTAGGTTCAGAGATGTCTGTGCTGAAGATGGATTATCCTACATCCCATTGGTCGCACCTTCCACCACCGATGAACGTCTTAAAGTGATGGGTGAAGTTGCTGATTCCTTTATCTACGTTGTCTCCAGAATGGGTGTCACTGGTGCTGGTACTGCCGTCAGTAAAGATGCTGGTCCACTCTGTGCACATGTTCGTAAGATTGCCGGGGGTAATACTCCATTGGCTGTTGGATTCGGTGTCTCTACTAGAGAACACTACCTTCAAGTTGCCAAAGATGCTGACGGTGTCGTTATTGGATCCAAACTGATTACCACCGTTGCCGATGCTCCAAAGGGTAAAGCCGGTGAAGCTGCCGAAAATTACGTTAAATCGATCCTTAATGGTGAAGGTGCAAACGTTGTTCCTTCTGATGTCATCACTGAAAAGAACACAAACACTGAAAAGCCAGATTTACATGAGGTTCATAAGCACAACCCTAGATTCGGTGACTACGGTGGTCAGTACGTTCCAGAAGCTTTGCACTCCTGTTTGGCTGAATTGGAAGGTGCTTTCGAAGATGCCATTGCTGATCCTAAATTCTGGGAAGAACTTAAGGAATTGGATTCATACATCGGACGTCCATCCTCTTTGCACCCAGCTGATAGGTTGTCTGAATACGCTGGAGGTGCTAGAATCTGGTTGAAGAGAGAGGATCTCAACCACACCGGTTCCCACAAAATCAACAACGCCCTTGCTCAGGTTCTTATTGCCCGCAGATTGGGTAAGACCAATGTGATTGCCGAGACTGGTGCAGGCCAACACGGTGTTGCCACTGCTACTGCTGCTGCCAAGTTCGGTTTGAACTGTACTGTTTTTATGGGTGCTGAAGATGTTGATAGACAGGCTCTTAATGTGTTCCGTATGCGTATCTTGGGAGCTAAAGTCGTTGCAGTTACAAACGGTACTCAAACTCTGAGAGATGCTACTTCTGAAGCATTCCGTTACTGGGTTTCCCACGTTAAGGACACCCATTACGTTGTTGGATCTGCTATCGGCCCTCATCCATACCCAACTATGGTGAGAACCTTCCAATCTGTCATTGGTAGAGAGATCAAGCAACAATTTGCTGAACAAAACAACGGTAAATTGCCAGATTTGGTTGTCGCCTGTGTCGGTGGAGGATCCAACTCTACTGGTACTTTCTCTCCATTTGAAAAGGATACTTCTGTCGCACTTATGGGTTGCGAAGCTGGTGGTGAAGGTATTGAGACCGGTAACCACTCTGCCACTTTGACTGCCGGTAAACCAGGTGTGTTCCATGGTGTCAGAACTTATGTCTTGGAGAATGAGGATGGTCAAATTCATGACACTTACTCTGTCTCTGCTGGTCTCGACTATCCAGGTGTTGGTCCAGAGCTTTCCAGCTGGAAGGACAGTGGACGTGTCAAGTTCATTGCTGTTACTGATGCTGAGGCCCTGGAAGGATTCAGACTTCTCTCTCAATACGAAGGTATCATTCCTGCTTTGGAATCTTCCCATGCTATCTATGGAGCAGTTCAAGAAGCTAAAAAACTCAGTAAGGATAAGAACATTGTCATCACCGTTTCCGGTAGAGGTGACAAGGATGTCAGATCCGTTGCAAAGTCTCTCAATACTCTTGGTCCAAAGATCGGTTGGGGCCTACGTTTCGGTTCTCTCGATGACGCTTCTAAGTAAGTAAATCTCCTTCTATATACATAATTTATAACGTTTTGATCTATCTACCAGTTTACTATAAAATCCCGTCTAGATACTGCCAAAATATTTTTAACCAGCTTCATGTATGTCACTTCCTCCGTATGATAAATCCATTGGAATCCAAACAGGGTATGGAATCATTGGGCCTGCTACAATTCGACCACATAATGATGGAGACAATGTAAGGATCGATGTCAAGTTGCCGCAGACCCGAAGGTCTCCAAAGTACCAACTTCAGACTCTTTCTGCAACATATGAGAAGATTGTACCTGAACAGTATCAAGGTGATAAAACTGCCATTAAGGCAGATCCGGGGAAGAAGATTCAGTGGCAAGGTAAGAGGTTTGGATGGTTTCCCACTGGTGTGATTTGTCCTAGCAGTGTGTTGGAGCATGAGGAACTGGAACGGCCTTGGTCTCAGATCAAGTATTATGATCCAACGTTTGAAGCATTGATCTCTTCATGCCGGCTTGTGGGGGTCGGAGAAAAGTCGATGAACGTCGTTGTATCTGCATCGGGAGCTCTTGGAAGTATAGTAGTGGTGAGTGTATTTGGTGATGACAATGCAAGACTCGATGGTAGTTACGCGATCGACGTTAAAGAGAGGATCAAACAGGTTAAAGTGATGCCTGATGGTGATGATTCGGTTCTGTTTTTAGTTCGTACTGATTCTACTGTCTACGTGATGTTGAGATTGATCAGCGGTGAAGTTCGAATTGTGGATACCATCGACAAGAAAGAGGTGGCCGGTTTACCGTTTTCAACTTGCAGTTTGAATGATGACTTTGTTGGTGTCGTGGATACGATAGGTAACTTTATGGTGTTTGAGCTTCGAAGAAAGAGTTACAAGCCTATCGAGTTGATGAGAAGAGTATTGAAGTATTCCACGTTTCATGAACCTACAGAGTTGTCATATTTCCATCGGATTGTAACCAATGTGAAAGATGGGAAGATCTACTTGATGGCCAGGACTTCTCTTCATGAGTACGACTTGCAAAAAGATACTCTACGATGCAAGATTATTGCAGGTGCATGGTCAAAATTGTTGGACTTGCAACATCTTATTGGTCGGTACTACCTTCTCCTCACGACCAAAGAACTCGTGGTGGTTGATACAGCAGCTGGATTTAAACGAGTCCTGGCCTGGAAACATGATCTGTCCGATGCAGATCTGTCTTGGCATATATCTTCCATTTTGCAGCCGCCTGGATCCTTTAAGAACTATCTGTGCCTTATAAGTTCTAAGGTAACCAATTTCACTTTCGTTATCGAGTTGACCAAAGACTGTCAATTCATCGATAAACCTTACTATGTGATCACATCACCAAAAGTGGTTGAATCTCGCGCAATACATACCAACTCTGAAGGCCGGTTTATTTGCTACCAGATCACGGACGCTTTAGAAATCTCTTGCTGTGTCCTTCTGTGGGAAGATGCAGGAAGAAATGAGATGGTTAAACCAACTGTAATGATACCTGAACCATCAGCATCAACTATCGCACTACCACGACATTCCACAAAGTTGTACATGAAACTGTTGAAACCAAGCACTCAAAATAACGAACGTCTTGATTTTGACCAGTTCACTTCTACAGAATCGCAATTCGCTATATGTGCGCCCGAATTGAACAACCATGTCACTAAGGAACAGCTTCGTGATTCTCAGGATCAGTTGGATGCAGATCTAAATTTCACAGTTCACTCCAACGGCTGGATAATGCCGTTCTCATTTGATGGCACTCCAATATCACATCAAGATATCGTTAAATTCTTTGGCAAGTTGCAATCGGAATCCTCCAAATCAGTCTTAGACTCGTTGTTACCATCATTGGTCACGGTTACCAAGAAATCCCCAGATTTGCAACCATTTATCGATGTTACCAATGAACTAGCCGGCAATCTTCCCGATAGCTTACAAAAAATGGTTTCATCGTTTGAAGCAGAGGTCCATGCTCGTGGTAAGCAGGCATACGATCCTCGTCTTGACGATTCTCGGTTCCAACAGTCAGAAATCTCGATGCCTATTATATCGGAATCATCTGCCTCTCGTGCTAAGAAATCATCGCAGCCAAGGCATGGTTCTCAACCAAGGCACAGTTCCCAGGCACTTCGTTCATCACAGCAAAAGCGTGTCTCCCAACCGTTTAGTTCATCCTTGTCTCGTATCAGATCGTCACAGAGACAACCAGTTCGTTCATCCCAATCGAAGAAGAAGAAGAAACGGAAGACAGGTTTTATGTAACACTAGTACTATCTATGTATAAAAGGACTTAATAAGTATAAATTGTAAAAATTTAGGATTATGACTGGCGATACCTGAGCGATGGGGGTCAACCAACTTCAAGTAGCAGTACACTACAGTCTTAGACATATGCAACTACCAGTGTATGTGATCAAGAACCCCTTAAACTAATTGCTAGGAATACCCCCACTAACCCTGCATATGTTTGTACTCTGTCCCGCCCCATAATTTTCAGTTCCAAATACGGAAATAATTCGTGTCTATTAGATATCACTATGCTTTTCTACAGTTTGCTGATATTTTCCCTGTTTAGGATAGTATGTGCCGTCACATATGACAGTATAGGGGAAGATGAGAGTGATATCAAGTCGGACTTTGAAGAGGCGAACTTCAATTCGCTGAAATGGGGACCCTATAGATCGAACTTGTACATCGGAGTCAAGCCGAGAGTGCCCAAAACGCTATTGACTGGATTCTTTTGGTATGATTCGAGCAGTTTCTTTGACATTCGATCTCCCCGGTACCTTTGTGATGGTCATGATCAGATGGACAAGTTTGGGTGGTTGGAATACGATCCCAGACTTGGAGGCAGAGAGGTGATTAAACATAGTAAAAACAAGTTGAACCTCACGGCTGACTTTGTCAAGAGTGAAGATGGAAACAATTGGGCATTGAGGATCGTTGGAACTCCTGCCACTAGCAACCAGATGACCACACTGGTGTTCACATCTGCGATGCTTTCTGGGGGCAAGTTGGAATTCGATACAGAGATGGAGACCAGCGAATTGTCTACCAGTCACAATGTTAGTTTCTCGGGAGACTCGCCTGCATTGGGTGGATCGTTTGAAATGAACTTAACAGAAACACCAGGTTGCAGACATCCACCACTTACTGTCTTGAAAGAGGATTGGAATGATCCAAACAAGACACATATTGTTCCTGCATTTTTAAGTAGTGAGAGACAGGAGGCCGAGCTTAAGGACTTTTACCTCTCGTTGTTGAACCAAAACATCATGGCATACACTAACCAGGAAGAATTGGCTCATATACCACCATATGAAGTGTTACAACTCCATAACTTTCTACCTAAATTGGTTGGCTTAAACACCTACTTTGTGCAAAAGACTTTCCTCGGTAAGTTTGTGTTGACATTGACTTTCAACATGGACGACTCCAAAGAGGAGTTGACTCCTGAGAATTTCACACAAAAGATCCAGAGAAGTATTAAACAGTTCCGTTTCAAGTTTGCTAGAAAGGTTCAATTGAGCGCTCCATTCAATGACGGGAAGTATATGACATTTGCCAAAGAATTCATCTCTCAGTTGATGGGAGGTATTACTTACTCATACGGCACACAGATGGTGGACAGAACTGCGAAGCTGGACGAGGCTGATGTTGAATTGGAAGGCAAAGAAGAAGGACCTCATGAATTGTATTCGTTGGTTCCAAGTAGAACCACGTTCCCAAGAGGATTCTATTGGGATGAAGGATTCCATTTGATTCCAGTGTTAAACTACGATTCTGATTTGGGAATGGAGATCTTGAAGAGTTGGTTTTCATTGATTGATAAAGATGGATGGATTGCAAGAGAGCAGATTCTTGGACCCGAAGCTCGTGCTGCGGTGCCACCTGAATTTGTGACTCAAAATCCAAACATCGCCAACCCACCAACTATGATGATGGCATTCCATCAATTGTTGTCTTTGGCAAACCACGCAAAAGATGATTCCATTCCTATTGGAACGGATGACAAATATGAACAATTGAAACTTGGAAATAACCCTGAGCAATTGGGAGACGTTCATCTTGACCATCCTGAGTTGTTGAACGATTACGCTGAAGAGATCTATCCTAAATTGCAATTGCACTATGAATGGTTCCGTCGGACCCAACGTGGATCATCCGATGACGTGGAACGTGATGTTAAGTATTCAGAAGAGATATACCGCTGGAAAGGTAGAACTGAAGACTTGTGCTTGCCAAGTGGATTAGATGACTACCCACGTTGTGGCCAAGACATTGCCGAATTAAACGTCGATTTGCTGTCGTGGATGGCCGTTATGACACGGTCGATGGCAGGTATTGCTAGACTATTGGATAAGCAAGATGATGCTAAACTTTATGATGAAAGGTTGGCACAGATCAAGTACAACTTGGAACATATCCACTGGTCAGAGCCAGATCATAGTTACTGTGATGTGACTATGGACGATTATGACGAAGATGTTCCGGAGTGTCACATTGGATATGTTTCATTGATGCCATTCTTACATCAGTTGATAGATCCTAAATCGGCACATCTATTACCGGTCTTGCAACAATTGGCAGATCCTGAACAATTATGGACTCCATACGGTATCAGATCGTTATCAAAGAAAGACCCAGAGTTCCATACTGGAGACGACTACTGGCGTGGACATATTTGGATCCAAATGAACTACTTGATTTTGGAAGCATTGAAGTACTACGGTCAGAATACAAACACTGAACCTCAAGCTCGGAAGTTGGCTATCGACTTGTACAAGAAGTTACGTATCAACGTTGTGGAGAACGTCTACAATGAATATGTTCGTACAGGATATGCATGGGAGCATTACGACGAAGCTACCGGAGAAGGTAGACGTGGAAATGCCTTCTTAGGATGGACATCAGTGGTTGTTCCAATGATGTCCATGCCAGAAGAGTTGTAGAGAAAGTTAGAAAGTTAGCAAAAAAATAAAATCCCTTCATTTTTACCCAAATAAGCAACACCCTACACCGCTACTAAAAATAGATAGGAAATGTTTAATTTGTGACTGCGGAAAAACTCTTAAGAAATTTATCAAGGACAATTTTTCAGGGTGGATTTTTAGTTTAGAAACTTTGTAAGCATATCAAGAATGGCCAAGAAAGTTGCACCATCACCATTTAGCACCAAGGCTTCCAAGTCTGCTGCCCCAAAGAACCCACTCTTTGAGTCCAGACCAAAGAACTTTGGTATTGGACAAGACATCCAACCAAAGAGAGATCTTACCCGTTTTGTGAAATGGCCAAGATACGTTAGATTGCAAAGACAGAAGAAGATTCTTGCTATGCGTCTTAAGGTTCCTCCAGCTATTGCTCAGTTCTCTAACACCGTTGACAAGAACACTGCCACTCAAGTCTTCAAGCTTTTCAACAAGTACAGACCAGAGACTGCTGCTGAGAAGAAGGAGAGACTTACCAAGGAGGCCGCTGCCATCGCTGAGGGTAAGACCAAGGAGGATGTTAGCGAGAAGCCATACGTTGTTAAGTTCGGTATCAACCACGTTGTTTCTCTTATCGAGAACAAGAAGGCCAAGTTGGTTTTGATTGCTCATGATGTTGACCCAATCGAACTCGTTGTCTTCTTGCCAGCTCTTTGCAGAAAGATGGGTGTTCCATACGCTATTGTCAAGGGTAAGTCTAGATTGGGAACTTTGGTTCACCAAAAGACTTCTACTGTTGCTGCTTTGGTTGACGTTAGACCAGAGGATGAACCAGAATTGGCTCAATTGATCTCTTCCATCAACGCCAACTTCATCGACAAGTACGAGGAGAACAGAAAACACTGGGGTGGAGGTATCCTTGGAGCTAAGCACAACGACCGTGAGGCCAAGCGTGCTAAGCTGGCTGCTAAGGAGGCTGCCGCTGCCAAATAAGTATTTACTTAGAGGTTTTAATAAATGCGAACTTACACTACTATCTAAAAATGTTTCAGTATGATTATATTTGTGGATCATGCCTTATATGGCGCAATATGCATCCGTTTACCTAATAAATAACAAAACCATGGCCCCAAATCATTTAAGCTTGTAGAACAGTTTTGGTGCTGCACAGTGGTTAACACATTCTTGTAAATGGAAGAACTCTTCAACACAGTCTTCCTTATACTCCTTCTCTTCATAACCTTCCTCTTCCATCTCCTGGGTGACTCTCTCGGTACATTCAGCAAATGCCTTAACCTTTGGAACACACTCGGCGGTAGTGGCACACTCCTCTCTAAGAGTGTCTAATGGGTCAACTAACTCGTCTTCATCGTCGTCATCATCGTCATCATCTTCATCTTCATCCTCCTCTTCTTCTTCTTCTTCTTCGGCGTCGGCAGCGGTATCTTCAACAACCTCTTCCTCCTCTGGCTCTTCAGCGTATGCCTTGACTGGTGCAAAGGCCTCTAACAACTCTGTGACGAATGACATCCTGTGTAATTCAGCACCTGTTGGGTATTGTATTGAGTATAGGAACGGGGAAAAATTCTCAATTCGAGGTTTTTACACCCCATAGAACCCACCCAATAAATCTAAGCTGGTTTCCGCTTAGCTAATACTTTTTTTGGCTTTTCCTCTCCTGCTATTGGATAAGTTTTATAAGTCGATCGGCCGGTTATTTTTTTTTTTTTAATTTGGGAGGAGTGAGCAGCGACGACGGGCAGGTCGATCGATCGATGGTCTCAGACGGTTGAAATGAAAATGCCGGTGAGTGACATGCGCCGTGCGGCTGGCCAGGAAAGAGGGAAGTCTAGGAGCTACAGTATAATTATGTGGAAGTAAGTAGGTCCATAGTAGTTATGACAGTATGAGGATGGGGAGTAGAACTGATGACCAACCGTCACCGTTCAGTATGCCAGAATCCTTGCTCCCACAAACCCTGTACCGACTGACTCCACATTTCTGGTCTCGGTGATTCCGCTTCCCTATTCCCTCCGGGCAAGTGCCCCCTGTAATCCCCAGTAGTCCCCGGAGTCCCCCCCGTACCCCCCGGGATTAATCATTGACGAAGAGCTCGAAAATTTTTTGAAACTGAGTGTGCTACTAGCTGTCTCTTGAAGACGCCAAAGAGAAATTAGTCGAGGATTGAGATGACGGACGTTACTAGTGAACCAACAGTGGACAAGAAGGTTGCATCATCTGGAAAGTTGAATGCATCCGCCAGTTCCACCGTTACCAATGGTGAAGGAACCAAAGAAACCGTTCAACAAATCCAACAGGGTGTTCAGGAATTGTCGTTGAATGGTGGTGTTGATGGCAAAAGTTCAGTGAACCAGCCTGCAACTAATCATACACACAGTATCGATGCATCGAGCTATGTGAACTCAACCACATTCTCTCCTTCCTATGTTGCAATCCCACCAAACAACAATACCTCACAGATTCCTCAGGAGGTTATCCCAGAGAGAGTATTTGTTGGCAATTTACCATACGAAGTCACCGAAGATGAAGTTCGTGGATTGACTCCGGACTTAAAGATTGTCTCCGTGGAGATTCCAAAGAAACAGTTCTTCAACAAATCATTGAACCAGACTGTTTCACAATCCAAAGGTTACGGTTTTATTACTTACACATGTGCTGAAGATGCTACCGAGGCAATTGAATCAATTGCAGGTAAGACCATCGGTGAAAGAGAGATCTATGCCAAGGCTGCAGTTCCTCAGTCTCGTAACAAGGCTCGTTACGCCTACTACAACAACTATAACGGATACCCTAGCTATCCTTATAACTACGCTCCTCCAGGTTCTGCATCAGGTGCAAACCCTCCAGTTGCCCCAGGCACCCCAGGAGCCGCTCCACAAGCTCAAGGTCAATCTTCTCCTTCCATAACAGGATCCCCAGTTGGTAGTTCTTCATACAATTTTGCATACTACCCTCGTGGAGGTTACTACTACCCTCCAGGTCCTTCTGGTTATTACCCACCAAATCCATATACTGGTTCTCAAGAAGCATCTCCAAATGCATCTATCCCATCAACTGCTACTGCAACTGACTCTCAATCCAATGGTTCACCTATCTTACCAACGGATGGATCTACAATCGATCCAGCGGCAGCAGCGGCAGCAGCAGCGGCAGGAGGTTTCATACCTCCAATGACAGATGCAAACGGCATCCCACTCACGGCAGGTCCGATCCCAGTACGCTTCCGTCAGCCTCCTTACTACAGGCAACAGAAAACTAAAGAGGAGAAGTTAAAGAAGTTGGAAGAAGGTACTCCATCCAAGACTACAATTTTCGTTGGTAACTTGGATCGTAACGTTACCGTCAACGACCTTCGCGAATTCTTTAAAGATTTGGAGCCTCACTATATCAGAGTCCCTCGCAAGACTTTGCCAAAATACCTCTATCAAAAGTTCAAAGCACAGAACATTCAGATCCAAAACAAAGGTATAGCATTCATCCGATTCGCTAACGACGAGAACCAAAAGAAAGCTATTGATCAATTCAATGGTAAAGAATTCTATGGCAAACCTCTCAACGTTACTGTTGCAATCGATTCTGTTCCAGACAGACACGATGAACTGACAACACAACCACAACCACAACCACAAATTCCTGGTGCAGCTGCGATTCCTGTCTCTACTACTTTACCTTCAGACACTGCGGCCGAGTCTGTTACCGATCAAAAGGAGGATCAGGTTCTTGATGACTCTGAGAATCCAAAATAATTGGAGATATCTTCCAACTTTATATATGAGCTGTGTCTAATCGGTTTTAGCTACCCGTTCTAATGCTATTATGTTCCACCATGTAAACGAAAGTAATCCTAGATAGGTAGCTAGCTACTTACTATGTAGATTTCCTGAAAAAAAAACCCACAACTCACGTGATAACACATTACCTAAACCCTTGCACTCCCAACCCGACACCAAATTTTTCACAAACCTGGTTGAAAAATTCTTCAACTGTTTAACTCTCATACCTCTCGTTTAAGCTTTACTTTACTCAAGAATGGGAAGAGTCATCAGAAACCAGAGAAAGGGAGCTGGATCGATCTTTACATCTCATACGAGATTGAGAAAGGGACCAGCCAAGCTCAGAAAGCTCGACTATGCTGAGAAGAACGGATACATCAGAGGTGTTGTCAAGGCCATCATCCATGACCCAGGTAGAGGTGCTCCATTGGCCAAGGTTGCCTTCAGAGACCCTTACAAGTACAAGACCCGTGAAGAGATCTTTGTTGCCAACGAAGGTCTTTACACTGGACAATTTGTTTACTGTGGTAAGAGCGCATCTTTGAACGTTGGTAACGTTCTCCCACTTGGTGCTATGCCAGAAGGTACTATCGCTTCTAACGTTGAAGAGAAGGCCGGTGACAGAGGTGCTCTTGGAAGAACTTCTGGTAACTACGTCATTGTTATTGGACACAACCCAGATGAGGGAAAGACCCGTGTTAAGCTCCCATCTGGAGCTAAGAAGGTTATCTCTTCTGATGCTAGAGGTGTTATTGGTATTGTCGCCGGTGGTGGTAGAATTGATAAGCCATTGCTCAAGGCTGGTAATGCCTTCCACAAGTACAAGGTTAAGAGAAACTCTTGGCCAAAGACCAGTGGTGTTGCCATGAACCCAGTGGATCACCCTCACGGTGGTGGTAACCACCAGCATATTGGTAAGCCATCCACCATCAGCCGTAATGCTGTTGCTGGTCAAAAGATTGGTCTTATTGCCGCCAGAAGAACCGGTCTTCTCAGAGGTTCCAAGGACAAGAACGAGGATTAGTCTTTTTGTGTATCTACCGATCTTTAATAACATCACATATGATTGAAACTAGTAGTAACCGAGGCTGGAAATTGGGGTTTTAATTTTTCACCGTCGATCGACGTCTCGCTTTTCTCAAACTTCCAAGAGCCGTGCCTCATGCGGCTCTGCCCTATCTTCTATTAAGAGAACTTTGCTAGCCTGTTGTTTGCGATCGATTCATGAATTTCTTTTTTTTCTACCTCGTAATCTCACTTAATTACAAACCTCCTATGATTTACCAGCTCTTATTGTTAATTACAGTTTTACCTGCAAAATGTTCAAATGACTCATAGATAACAATTCCTTAATGTACACACTGGGGAAAAAAATTCGATCTTACAATGCCTTTTTAAAGATACACCTGCATTGTTGCATGCCTATTTGAGCTATCAAGTGTATAAAAAAAAAAAAAAATTCGGTCGCTTCTTTCCCCTCTTGCCACAACTATGTCCTGCTCCTCGATATGGTCACTGGATGACTTTTCAGGGTGTGCCAGGCATCTCTATCTGGAAGAATATACGATAGAGTTGCTACTGGTAGGCTCTTTGCTGGCAATCGTGTTAGGAACTTTTGCACAGCGTTCGCATAACGACGTGTTGCGGTCTCAACATACTGAGTTAACAGCTGAGGAAGAACCACTCTTGGCAAGTGAACAGGCCAAAAAGAAAGGATATCTTACCATGCAAGATGCAATCGCAATAGATGACGGTGAGCAGCCTCTTGAGAAACAGACTGTGAAAGAATATACCGTGACTGAAAAGCATTTTGATATCTCTCAGATAAACCCTGTGAAGAGTGATGGATCGCCTCTTGCCATCTTAAGAGTTGTGTATCGTACAAAATTCGAACGCTGGAAGCTTGGATTAGAAGAATTGTTGGTTATTGCACACACCGGTTTGGAAACTGTTCCACTATTCTTGCCTGCCATCAGTTCTCAATGGACTGAAACTGGTTATCCAATTGTGCCATACCTTTCACTCGCTTATTGGATTTATATGTTACTGCTTACTACACTGAGATTCATTTACGTTTCCAAGGGATTAACTAAAAAACTTCCTGACTTATGGTACGTTACATTCACTCTATACCTTTTGAAATGGTTCCCATCCGTGTTACTTTTCCGTTCCGCTCTCATTGGCCATGCAATTACCCCAGAAGCCAAACTTTTCTATATTGCAGAATTCATCTTAGACTCTGCACTATTCCTACTTTCAGGTTCTGCCCAGTTCTCTGATAGACCTGCTATACTCACAGAACAGGACGATATCCCACCTTCCAACGAGGTGATATCCTCATTCTTCAGTTTGATCACTTATGCATTTATCGATCCGCTCGTCTTTTTAGCTCATCGCACTTCAATCACTTTGAACGATGTTTGGGGTTTAAGATACGATGATTATGCATATCCTGTCTTGATGAGATTCCATAAGTCCAAGAATTTTAGCAAATTTGCTTATAAATTGTTCTCTCAAACAACCTACTTACTCATCTTGCAGACATTATTAACCATTGTCGATGCATCTGTTGTCTTTATGCCATCCATTCTTCTGAAAAAGATTTTAGAGTACGTTGAAGATCAAGAGTCAACTCCTCGTAATCTTGCATGGCTTTACGTCATTCTTATGCTTTCATCAGATTTGATCTGTGCCTTCTTTAGCGGCCGTTCATTATATTTGGGACGTCGTCTTTGTACAAGAATGCGTGCCATTGTAATTGGTGAGATCTATGCTAAGGCTCTACGTCGTAAAATAACTGCAGATAATGATGCTGAAATCGTTGATGAACTTATCAACGAGGATGAGCATGGTCCACACGAGGAAGACTCGGTGGTCGAGAAAGATCCTTCTACAGTTAAGATCAGAGATATGGGATCTATCATCAACTTAATGGCTGTTGATGCATTCAAATTGTCTGAAGTCTGTGCATATCTCTTTTACTTCATTAACGCCATTGTCATGCTGCTTGTGGCGACATACTTACTTTATGTGTTGCTTGACTGGGCTGCATTCGTTGGTTGCTTTGCCATGCTTTCGCTTGTTCCAATCAACTACCAGGTTAGTATGGTGTTAGGAAGATATCAGAAGAAAATGTTGGGCATCACCGATGAGCGTATTCAGAAACTCAACGAAGTCTTCCAAAACATCAGAATTATTAAGTTCTTTGCATGGGAAAGTAAATTCGAAGAGGACATCATGGATATTCGTTTAAGAGAACTCGCCGTGTTAAGACAACGTGTCTACGCTTGGGTTGCTGCCACTTTCATTTGGATGATCACTCCAACAATGGTTAGTATCGTCTCTTTCTTCTGTTACACAGTCATCATGCAGAGAACTCTTACTGCCCCAGTTGCATTTACATCATTGTCTTTATTCAACTTGCTCAAGTCTCCGTTAGATAACTTCTCGGACATGCTTTCCAACGTTGTTCAATCTAAGGTTTCTTTGGACAGAATTGACGATTTCTTGAATGAGCCAGAATGTTCAAAGTATGTCCAACTTAGTGAGAAGAGGGGCCCAAATTCTCCTTTGATTGGCTTTGAGAACGCAACTTTCTCTTGGTCCAAACATTCAAAGAACGATTTCAAACTTCGTGATATCAATATCAGCTTCCAACCTGGTAAACTTAACGTTATCATTGGATCTACTGGTTCCGGTAAATCTTCCATACTTTTAGCTCTCCTTGGTGAAATGGAACTTGATAAGGGTAAAGTGTTCCTACCAGGAAATATTCCGAACGAAGAACTTTCTCACAACCCAGTGACAGGTCTTACGGAGTCCGTTGCATACTGTGCACAGACACCTTGGCTTATTAATGGAACTATCAGAGAAAACATTCTCTTTGCTACACCTTACGAGAAGAATCGATATATTGCAACGATTGCTGCATGCGGTCTTACCAGAGATCTGGATATTCTCGATGCTGGTGACGCCACTGAGATCGGTGACAAAGGTGTTACTCTTTCCGGAGGTCAAAAACAACGTGTTTCATTGGCAAGAGCTTTGTATTCTTGTGCTTCTTACGTCTTACTTGATGACTGTCTTTCTGCTGTCGATTCCCACACTGCGGTTCATATTTATGAGCAGTGTATTACTGGTCCTTTGATGAAGAACAGAACATGCATCTTGGTGTCCCATAACGTCTCATTGACCGTTAGAGATGCATCTTGGGTCGTTCTGATGGAGAATGGTAGAGTCAAGAACCAAGGACCAGTTGAACAGTTGATTGATGAGAAGGAATTCGATGACGATACTGCTAGTAGTGTCATTGCATCTAGAAGCCCCTCAACTACCAACTTGGATCAACTCGATCATGAACAGGATGGATTCCAATTCAATTCGCAGAAAGAGTTGTTACAGAATACTGCAGACATTCTTGAAAGAGAAGAACAGGCCAACAAGGGTACCGATAACGGTAAACTCGTCGAAGATGAGACTAAGGCTGAAGGTGCTGTTAGTTCTGAAGTGTACAAGGAATACTTTGAATTCTTTGCAACAAAGACAGATTACTTTTGGATTGCACTCTCTTTCTTTGGTGAGCAAGCAATTTCGATTCTACAATCTTGGTGGTTGAGTACTTGGTCTAGAGCCGCTTCTCACAGTGTGCATACAGACAATGCTCATATTCTCATGACAGCTGTGTCCGATATTAGCAATTCCGCTGTCGAACGTTTTGCTGCTGTGCAATGGCATAAACCTCTTTTCAATACCGCATTATCTCGCTCAATCTATGGCGCAACCGAGGAAGGTGTTATTCACGGAACCAAATACTACTTATCTATTTACGCTGGTATCGGTATCTGCTACTCTTTAGCAGGTTCGTGCATCATCTTGCTTATGTATGGAAGTGGTCTTCGTGTCTCCAAGGAGATGTTTGCCATCCTGTTGCATAAGGTCGTTCGTGCCGAGATCCGTTTCTTTGATTCTACACCGGTGGGTCGTATTATGAACCGTTTCTCTAAAGATATAGAAGGAATCGATCAGGAATTACCTGCATACAGTGCCATGTTCATTGGATGCTGCCTTGATTGTGTTTCGGTGTTCTTTGTTATCTGTGCCATTACGCCAGCATTCCTTATTGTCGCAGCTGTCCTTGTTTACCTCTATTCCTTAGTGGGTATTTATTACCTAGGATTATCTAGAGATCTCAAGAGATATGAGTCAATCACTAGATCTCCAATTCATCAGCATTTCAGTGAGACTCTTATCGGAGTTACTACCATCAGAGCCTACTGTGATGAACGCCGGTTCTTACTCGATAATATGCAACTGATCGATACCAACAACCGTCCATTCTTTTATGTTTGGGTTAACAACAGATGGTTATCGTTTAGAGCCAGTCTTATTGGTTCATTGGTCACCTTCTTCGCTGCTGCTCTGGCAGTTGGCGCTTCCTCGAAATTGAATTCAGGAGTGGTTGGTATTTCTCTGTCCTTTGCTGTGACTTTCAGTACCAGTTCTCTTTGGATTCTCCGTACCTACTCACAAGTTGAACTTGCCATGAACTCTGTGGAACGTATTGAAGAGTACATTCAAGGCACAAAACAGGAACCTGCTGCTCACACTCCAAACGATCCACCTGCATCTTGGCCTCAAAAGGGTGAAATAGAAGTTCACGATTTGTCAATTAGGTATGCTAAGCATCTGCCTCGTGTCATTAACCAGATCTCCTTTGATGTTTCTGCAGCAGAGAAAGTTGGTGTTGTTGGAAGAACCGGTGCAGGTAAGTCTACTATTATTCAGAGTTTCTTCAGATTTGTGGACCCAGACTCTGGATACATTAAGATTGATGGAGAAGATATCACCAAGATTGGATTAACCCCTCTGAGACGTGGATTGACTATTATTCCACAGGATCCTACATTGTTTGGAGGAACCTTGAGATCTAACCTTGACATCTACGGAGATTACATGGACGATAAAATGTACGAGTCTCTAGGAAGAGTTGGTTTGATTTCACCGGAAGAATACGATCAAGTGGTGAACCATAAGACAATTACACCTACTGCAAATGACCAAGAAGAAAACTTGAACAAGTTCCTTGACTTGGATACTATAATTACTGAAGGAGGAGGAAATCTTTCTCAGGGTGAACGTCAACTTCTTTGCCTGAGTAGAGCTCTTTTGAAGAGTCCAAAGATTTTGATGTTGGATGAGGCCACAGCTTCGATCGACTATGAATCTGATGCCAAATTACAAAAGACAATCCGTGAAGAATTCTCCAATAGTACGATCATTACTATTGCTCATAGACTCAAGACTATCATCGATTATGATAAAATTTTGGTGTTAGACCATGGAAAGGTTTTACAGTATGATGCACCATACATTTTATTGAAGAATAAGAACTCCGAGTTCAGATCGATGTGTGAAGATACGGGAGAATTTGATGAATTGTTCAAGCTTGCCAAACACGCATACCTACTTAATCATGGTACCACGAAATGATATTGGGATCGAATAACAACCCCTTTTCATTTTACTTTAACCGACGAAAGCCGGTTGTCAACATAACAATATAACAATATATCATTCTATTAGTTAAACATCATCTTGGATGCCTGCATCTAGTGGAACCTTCTCCCATTCCGTGATAGTCATTCCGTCAGTCATTCTTACCTTGGATTTTTGTAGATCGTAGTGACCGATTCTTGGCAAGACGCGGAACATTATGAACCAGTAAAGCCAAATGAAGAGGAGTATAAAGAAACAGGTGTATGCATAGTTTGGGAATCCAGGGAATTCATTGGACTTCGAATATGGATTGAGAGGACCTATCACAGTGAAAACCGAAAACAGGGTAACAAAAATAACGTCAATGGTTCTGGCCTTGAAAACGGGGACGGTATCGGACATTCTGCGGCGAAGAATGAACACACCAAAGCAAGTCAGCCCGACAAAGAATTGGTTAGGATAACCTTCTAGTATGACAACATAGTTGTAGACGTTCTCCGGAGTTGGTGAAAGCATAAATATTCCTGATATGACTAGAGGGATTATCAAGGCACGCATAGGAAGTCCAAAGGGACGATTAGAAGAGAAGAATCTTGAGAATGGCAAGAATCCTTCACGGAAGACCTCTTGATCCATACGTGAAATATGGAAAATTGACACGATAATGTTACCAGCGGCGGACAATGCAACAGATGCGCTCAACACATGCTTACCGATCTCATGTCCAAAGATCTTTTCAAATAGAACACCTCCAACCATTTCTTGCAAGTTTGTCAATTCCTTATCTGGGATCACAATCAAATAGCTTAGATTGATGAAGAAGTATGCGACACTTATGATACCAATAGCCAAAGGTGCAGCGTAATTCATAGTTTCAACAGGATTTTGGATTTCATTGGTAACGACATGAACAGTTTGCCAGCCACCAAAGGAATATATACCTTTAAGAAGAGCAGACACAAAGGAAGGAATTGTAACAGGTCTCTTAGCAGCAAAAAACTCAGAGAAATGAAGAGAGTTCGGAATATGAGTGACACTCTCAGGCAATACGAGGACACAAATACCGGATATAGCCATGAATCCTAAAAGTGTCAATTTAATCACTCCAATAACATTTTGAGAACCCATTGCAAGTTTTGAAGACATACCTGTAATGGCAGAGACAACCAAGACAAAGATGAATCCAAAGTACTTGGCTGTTTGGTTGCTGAAATCCGTGTACCCCAGAGCATAGAGTAGGTACTTACCAAATATGATTGCATTAGTGATGATAAACCCGAACAGAATAGAGTACGTTCCAAACACAACGGTAATCATCATTCTTGGCTTGTAGTAGATGTATTCCATGAACACCTTCATACCTCCACCTCTTGGAATGACCGATCCAAGTTCCAAAAAACAATTCATGCCTGCTAAACTCATATAGCCAGATATGATCCAAACGACAAAGAACAGTACAGGCGAACCACCGACATCATTATAGATCGATCCAGACACAGCAAAGATACCAGATCCAATGATCCGTTGAACAACCATCATAATGACACCAAATACTCCGATATGTCGTCCCACTGGTGTCTCTTCCTGTTGAGAAAGATGGGCAATCTCCTCGTACGTTCTAGTTCTTGCCAATTGCAACACAGAATCTTCATTCTCACCACCTTCACTATGTTCTAATGGTAGCAATGACGACCTTGTGTTCGCTTCCTCCCCTCTAATAATGTCATCATTGGCCATACTGAGGAAAAAAGAAAGCTTCCTGAAAACTTCAAAGATAAGCTCAGGTCCTTCTAAAACATTTATAAGCGACGCCATATTACCAAAAGGGGAAGCTGGTAGGGATTGAAAAAAAAAATAAATGCGATCCCTTTTCCTTTAGTATCCCTTTCTTTTTCTGCAATGGATGACCGAAGGTTCAACACAATACGATTCAGGAAACTGTCAAGACACAATGGTGTACGTTGGATCCACCTACCGTACAGATCGAACCTAACTGTCACTATCAACACCCCAACCATTCGCAGAGGACTAAGACCTCGCAAACTACTGATCAAGATCAGCCATAGAAGTAACGATCTGGATAGGTTGGTTTCTTGGTCCAAGAGTGACATAACCGGGTTTAAGAGGTACCCTTTGATTGCATTGAGGTATGCTCCAACCAATGATACCAAGAAGAAGTTTCAATTTGCTTTCGATAACTTGGACGAGTTCAACAGGTTGGAGCGATGCTTGCAATCATGGGGGATACCTATTAAACAGATTGGTGATGATGATTATGTGGAAATACAGTACCGAAGAAGTGATTCATTTCTGAGCCCCACAGTTTCTTGCTCACAGTATGACCCGCAACTCTCACAACTCCCAATGCCTTCCTCCCAGACAGCAATATCATGTTCACAGTCAGTAATACCATCCTCCCAACTGCCGTTGCCATGCTCCCAGTTTTCTTCACAGGCGGCAGGGGGTTCAAAGGTATTTGTGGATACTCCAATGACTTCGTTCGACAGTTCAACACTGGAGCCCGCTGAATTGACGGACACGGAGATTACAGAAAAAGTTGTTCAATTATTGAGAGATAAAGAGTTTATTCAAAACGTAAGTGTTGTTATTACAAAGCTGAATAGCATCTATAGATACTGACAAACGAAACAGGTGAGAAGACTTTATAACGTTGTTCGAGATAAAAAAAGATAGAGAACAGAAGGAAATCCTTTCGCTCCAGATACACACATGCGCTTCGTTACAGAACCAGAATGGTAAGAAGTGAAACAAGCCAGCAAGGACTCAACAAAGTGGCAGCCAGTGCACTAGAGCTAGAACTGGTTTTGGATGTAGAAACGATAGTTTCTGTAGAATTGAAGGATTGCGTTGGAGTACTAGGGTACGAACAGTTTGCAACCAAACCACTGAAAAGCGTCCCGTTATAGTAGACACCATTGATACTGGTTCCGTTGAGATATGAAACGTACGTTTGGTATTGACACACGGAAGTGGGAGAAACTGGTTTTGCAGAAGTTGTTTTAGGGACAGCTGACTTGGTCTTGGTAAAGTTGGCATTGGTACTTGAGCTGGACTTGATGCTTGTTGAAGATATTGTTTTTGATTTCGATGTTTCCTCAACTATGAAATGACTGTAGTGGCCAGGAAGATAGAAAGTGGTCATTGACACATCGTCAAGCATAGAAGTGTACCAGGGGAAGTTTGTAATGAATGAGTAAAACTCGGTGAAGGGGAAGTTATTAGCGACAAATGACGTTGGGAAGTTATTATCGGTAACTGTACTCAGTTCCACATAGAATTGTAGCAATTCTTGTGGATAAGAGATTCCATTATTTGTCATATATGAGGCATAACTGGAAAAATCATTGGCAATACCCAATATGGCATTTGACAGGAAGGGCTCTGCACTGAGAACAGCAGCAGATCTTTGAGCCTCTGGACCAAGTGTGGTGGTATAGTCCGCGACTGTGAGGCCGATAAAGGCAGCGAAACCAAATAAGATGTTCATTAATTATGAATTAAGCAGCCACATCAATACCGGACGACCACACCATTTTAAATAGAATCCTGAAAATTGCCTATTTGGGCCTGGTATGGGATATCTGAAACACTTTCTCCGCAAGCACTGCACTCCTCCCCGGAGAAGAAATTTCAAAAAATTAAAATCTCAAGGCTGTGCTAACTTAAAGAAAAATAATATTCAGGGATCCATTTCCAAATCAGGAAATCTATCAACATTCCTTAGTTTATATCCCAAAACATCTCGCGTCCCTCAAAAAACTTAGCTGAGAGCATCATCTTCCCTTCTTCATGACTGACAGGGATGATAATCCATTCAGGGACTCTTATGGGTCACCACTGAGAAAACCCGACGAAGTATACACTCCAAAAGGTTCTCCGAGACGCAATTCTCCATCTAAGGCTGCCCAGAAGTATTCACCTGCAGTTTTCAGTCGTAACAGTTCAACTGGGTTCTTTGACTCCAGCGAAGTTGCCAAGAACTTTGTCAATGCTGCCAACAACAGGACCGCCAGAAAATGGTTCACTGAAAGTGAATCTCCAACAAGACAACGTCCTGTGAGTGCCATCATCGATTCCTCTGATGAGAGTCCTAGTAGACGTAGGTCTAGAGCCTCCGACCAATTTGGAAAATCTATTGGATCCAACAAGACCATCTTGGATGGAGCTAGGCCAATCTTTTCAGCTTCAACCTACGCTGCGGCAAACTCTGATATGGAAAATCCATTCACTGACGTTCCTAGCCTCAGTCCTAACAGAGACAACTCACCACCAACCACTGTTCATGAAACCGTCGACTTGACCAAGAAAGAAACAATTGATACCACATTCTCCGATGGAGATTCCACGGTTGCATCCGAAAAAGAACTTGGCAGTAGTAATTTCGGCTCAAGTTTAGACGGACATGTTTTCAACCAGATTCATGGTGATTTTCAACCAAGACGTCACAGAGCTACCCAGAAGGTCTTCCGTTCTAAAAATGGTAACTTGATTTTGGACAATCCAGTTCCATCCATCCTTCATAGCTTCTTACCCCAATCAGGCCAGGATGAGTTCGACTATATGAAATATTCGGCAGTCACTGCTGACCCTGACGACTTTATCAATGCAGGATTCACATTGCGTACGAACGAACTCGAAAGAGAAACCGAAATCGTCGTCTGTATTACAATGTACAACGAAGATGAAGTTGCCTTGACTCGTACTTTGAACTCCGTGTTCCGTAACATTGCTTACTTATGTCGCCGTAAGAATTCCAGAACTTGGGGTCCAGATGCCTGGAAGAAAGTCGTTGTCTTGATCGTGGCAGATGGTCGTACCAAGGTCAATAAAGGTGTTCTTGAAGTTCTTTCAGCAATGGGAATTTATCAGGAAGGAATTGCTAAATCGTTCGTTAACCAAAAGGACGTTAAAGCACACCTTTTCGAATATACAACGCAAGTTTCCATCGATGAGAAATTGAAATTTGTCGGTTCAGAGTCTGGCATTCCACCTGTGCAAGTTGTCTTTTGCATGAAGGAACGTAACGCTAAGAAGATTAACTCTCATCGTTGGTTATTCAATGCAATCTGTCCAATATTGCAACCAAATGTCTGTGTTATGCTGGATGTTGGTACAAAACCAGCAGACAATGCCGTCCACAACTTATGGAAAGCATTTGATATCGATTCCAATGTTGCAGGTGCAGCTGGACAAATCATTGCCATGAAGGGTAAGTATTGGTCCAAATTAATCAATCCTTTGGTGGCATCACAGAATTTCGAATATAAAATGTCCAATATTCTTGACAAGCCTTGCGAATCTGTGTTCGGATATATCAGTGTCCTTCCTGGTGCATTGTCTGCTTACAGATACTCTGCATTGAAGAACGATGAGAACGGCGAGGGACCACTCGTCAAATACTTTGAAGGTGAAAACTCCGAAGCTGCTGAAGATACCAATATGTTTACCGCTAACATGTACTTAGCTGAGGATCGTATTCTTGCCTGGGAGCTAGTCTCTAGAAAGAAAGCTCGTTGGGTTCTCAAATATGTGAAGAACGCAAAGGGTGAAACCGATGTCCCAGAGTCGCTACCAGAATTCATCTCACAAAGAAGAAGATGGCTGAATGGTGCATTCTTTGCTGCATTATATTCCCAAGTCCACAGCTTTTCGATATGGAACACAGACCATTCCCTCGCACGCAAGATCTTCCTTCAAATAGAGTTTATCTATCAGGGACTTACATTGCTGTTTGGATTCTTTGGTGTCGCAAACTTTTACATCTCATTCTACTATTTGGCAGGTTCCCTTATCAACTTGGCAGGAAAAGGCGGTAAAGTGCTCTTCGAGCTTATGAATTACATCTGTCTTTGCACACTCTTAGCCACTTTAGTGATCTCTATGGGTAACAGGCCACAAGGTGCACCAAAATTGTTCCTTGCTGTTGTTATAATTCTTACGTTCTGTGGTGGTTATGCCATCGTTTCTGGTTTCTACTTCTTAGGACGTATGATTGCTCAACAGAAGATGGGTAACGTTGTTGGATTAAACTTCACATCTATTTGCATTTCCCTTGGATCCACTTATGGACTCTACATTTTCTCATCTCTTGCATATCTCGATCCATGGCATCTGATCACATCATCAGTTCAATATTTCCTGATTCTTCCTGCATACACTTGTCTTTTACAGATCTATGCATACTGTAACACTCACGATGTTACCTGGGGTACTAAGGGTGATAACGTCAGATCGGCAGACTTGGGTAAGGCTACCATCGAGAAGGATGATAGTGGTCAAGAAGTGATCAAGTTGGAGATCATAGGTGAACAGAGGGATATTGATTCGATGTACTCCGAGAACTTGTACAAGTTGAAAGAGCGTAGAAAGCAACCCGAAGATATGCGCGATGGAGCTCCACAGGAACGTCCTATAAGTGCACAAGATTATTACAGAGACGTCCGTTCAAGAGTTGTTCTTT
Organism: Xiuguozyma insectalens; assembly: GCA_030574155.1. Lineage (NCBI taxonomy): Eukaryota > Fungi > Ascomycota > Pichiomycetes > Pichiales > Pichiaceae > Xiuguozyma > Xiuguozyma insectalens. The sequence continues at coordinate 530,702 of JAJMEL010000001.1, read as the reverse complement.
TGTGGGTCATTGCCAACGTTGTTTTGGTGATGACAATCACACAGATCTACGATGCGAATGCAATTGGATCCAATAAGTATCTGGCATTTGTGCTTTGGTCTGTGTTTGGATTTGCAGTGTTCCGGTTCTGCGGATCTATGGCTTACTTACTTCACAACGTCTTGAGAAGTATCGTGATTGCCAAGAACAAATGGGACATTAAACAGATGGAGAATGACGATAAGGAAGAAAGATCTGAAGACATGGTGATGGCACCTAACTAGCTTATATCAAAATACCAACAAATAGAATATATTATACCGCATGATAGAATAAATTGAAATAAATAGGCGAACTAGTAATAATAATAAGAATAATAGTGATAGAGAGACACCACTCAGCTTGTAGTAGCAGTCTTGCTGCTCTTCATACTGAGGACACGCTCTTTAAGGCGAAGAAGATCATCATCATCTTGGAATGGTCCCTCAAGTGTATCTGTCTTGACAGATTCTTGTTGAATCAATCTCGTAAAGTCCTCCGTAGACATTCCAGTCTTTGGAGTTGTATGATCAAAGAAACCAGAATTTGCTCCAAATGTAACCTCCAAGTTCGATTCAGAAGGAATAGTTGGTAAAGAAGGACGCACCTTCTCTTTTCCCTCTCCGAATTCTCCTAGTCCCAAACTAAGATTGACAGCATTGAACATACTGTTAGGGTTGACAATAGTTTCCGGTTGAATAATAGAGTCCACATTGCCGCTCTCTGACTGTGAACGTGAAAGTGTAGTATCATTGGTCAATCTCTGTCTGAGTGGTGAAGCATCACTACCAGCCCTGGCATCAACGGACAAAGATCTCGATCTCATTGACAAATCTGTCTGTGGAATACGTTTTGCAGACATCAATTCAGAAGGTGGAATAGTACCACCAGAGAATAAGGATGGAACTGTGGTAACGGAACCTGTTCCTTGAGATGAAAGAGACAAATGTCTAGAAGACACCGACGAAGAGGCATCAGAGTCATGAGATGAATGACTCTTATGACGTTTACGAGGTTGGCTAGGATCAGGTCCTTTCAAAGAGTTAAGATCGAATGGCACACTCTTGGTAGTTTCAGCAGCGGCAGATTCTCTCATTTCCTGTGTGTGCATGAAAAGAGAAGATAAGGATGGTGTCATTCCATATGAGAACATTCCCAAACCTTCCTTTGAATCCTCGGTTTCGTTAGTAACTCCATCAAGGACATTACCGCAGACATAGTTTGTAAGATCAGCAATGAGTGGCTCAATATAACGAATCGAGACAAGCAATTGGTATAGTTGAGCAATACGCAAAAGCTGGACATTGATACGGTGAGACGTTTTAGAATTAGATCCCAACGTGATCAACGAGATCATAGCTATAAGGTGGAAGTTGAAACTGTGTAGACTCAAGTTTTCAGCGTTTTCAATAGAAATCTCAGAATTTCTATCAAAGATCAACTCATAAGCAGTGTTGATGAAGTTGACGCATGACTGAGAGAATTCTTTCTTTGACTTGTTCAAGTGGACCAAGATATCGAAATAATGATAATAAGTCTTCAACTTGTTGACAATACCTTCATTCTCTTCGGTTTGGAATTTATTGACTTCTGAGATCCATTGATCGAGAGATGTTTCCACTTTCTTCAAAGATTCTTGATCATTGGACTCACAAAGTTGTAGGAAGTTTGTCGGAATGAAATCAAGCAACTTGTGCAAAAAGAGAGTGATCTCAATGTCAGGGTTGACGAGTCTGATATTCTCAAGACTAGCTGGAGACAGACCCATTTTTTCGGTAGCTGGGATCATTGGTGACAAATCAATGTTGAAGTAAATCTCTTGCAACCTAAGTAATGTTTTGCAATCCCAATACAGTTTAAGTCTTTGAATTCTGATCACTTGCTCATTGATACCAGCTTTGAATGGCATATTCAAATACTTTGCATTGACGTTGAGATGAAGCGAAGCCTTAAGAGACGAACATATTTGAGTAACATCACGAAGCAAGTTGACTTTAAAAGTCATCTGTTGGGAGGTACGAATCGACTCTGAAAGCACATTATAATTCTCAAACTTCAAAAGGTAGTAGAAGAAGAGCAGTGCAATTTCAAACTTGTCCATAGTGAGATCTGTAGCAAAGTTTATGTTTTGAAGCATCATCTTCAAGTTTTTCAAATTGATCAACTTTATAGATTCATCAGTTTGATTAAACGAGTTGTTGTCAGGAATGGAAGCCGTAGAACCTTTTGGAGCAGAAAGTGTGAATTTCAAGATAAGAATCAACTTGATGAGAAGATCTTGTTCCTTTGGAGAAAATTCGTAGTATCTCTTTTTGGCCTCACCGTTTTGAATGTAGGTGGATTTTGCAGCTGTGTATTTGTTGATGAACGTCAGATAATCATTGTAGAAAAGCTCAAAATCAAGAATAGGAATGAGCTTATTGTAGACATTGAAGAACAACCAAATGAGATGATCCAAATTGCGTCCTCGAGAGTTTGGAGAAATCTTACCTTCGGAGCCGGCCGCACCCGCGGAAAATGCGGGGAAAATAAGTTTATAGAGAATAATGTTGAGGTAGCGGTTGAGGTTGATATGATAATTAATCAGAACCATCATCTCTGGGTCTTCAGATGTACCATAAGGACTTTTGGTACCCTTTTCAGCCCGAGTTTCGGATGGTTCGTAACCATTGAAACAGTGGATGTCCCATTTAGCAAGAAGCTTGTTGAACGGCATAACCAAAGACTGGGAAAGTTGTAACAAACCATCAGTATCTGTTTTGATAGGTGGGCCTGTATAACACTGTGTCGTTGCACCGGCTTCAGAGTCTCCATGATGATGGTGGATGCGTTCTTCAGGGCTGTGGGAATGATGTGAGTGGTCATGATCGTGATGAGAATGGTTGGGAGTTTCCAAAACCGAGTCGGGCTCTGAATGAGTAGTATTGTTATCAAGTTCGTGATCAGAGGACGGTTCTTGCTTGACAGTAGCACTGGTATCGATTCCAAGCTTCTCTCTTAGTTTTTTCAATTCAAGTTGCAGTTGATTCCGATCAAGTTCGACTTCTAACAGTTTCTTTTCCAAATTCTTGGTATATCCTTTAGGGAAAGAATTCCTGGAGAGCTTATCACTGACAACACATTGGAATCCATCCTTTTCACAGTTTGTACACCTTGGATTTGTCTCACTCTTACCAGAGCATCTAATCTTCCGTGCTCGGCACCGGTCACAGGCTTGAGAAATTCTTGTTCTACCACTTTTGGGGATCTTAATAAGGTTCCATGAAGACTTGCCGTCGGACTCAGTCTCCGAACTGGCTTGAGAGGATTTTGTCATTGTGTTAGATAACAATAAATAAGATGCCTTACCTTTTGTAACAACTCTTTCTTCTTCTCAAGTGATATAAAATTGGTTAAAGAATATAAAATGCGCGCTGAATCTATTTAAAAAAAAAGATAACCAGCAAGTCAAGTTGGACGAACTCCGAAAATGACCGTGTATCGTTTCTTTTTCTTTCGCTACCTTTTTTTTGTGGGGAAACCATTGATTTTTTTGGCTGATATTCCCGCAATGTCAAACTTGTCAAGTCATGCAGGTTCCAATTTCCCTCTGATTGGCTGTCTTACATAAGCCCCACAAAAAATCGCCGAATGTCCGGATGAGTTTTTTTTTCGGTTAACCGGGCGAGTCCGAATGATCTCTTGTTACCCCACAATTTAATCATCTCCAGCCAGGGCCAGTTACTTTTTTACATGGATTTCTTGCCTGGTATAATTACATTACAGAGATGAATAGGTGAATCAATAGGCGGATCAATAATTTCAATTAAGTTGAATAGGTTAAGGAAATGATATGCATATGTCATCAAGTTCTTGGCGTTGTGAAATAAAGCGTCACGGTCCGATGCAAATGGAACTCGCTTCAAGTATCTGTAATGAGTCCGCCCCCATTTGACCGGCTATTTCATCCCACCTTAATGCCTTCCCAATTAGGAATGAAGAAAAAAAAATTAGAGGGGGTGTAGGTAAGGGGTGGGACTGAGGGATCGTTAGACTTGGTTGAAGACCCAAGTCAGATGGAACATATCAAGGTTTGAAATGCCATCATAATTACCAACCAACAAGATGTTGCAAGATATGAACCAAAGGACGGATGGCAGCCATAATGACCATGATTGTACCGAAGAGAGTGAAACTAAGCGAACTCATTGCTGCAGCACGAGGGTCGACCGAAAGCAAATGAGCAGTAGACACTGCACCGCAGTTAGTTCCAAGGGTGACACCACGAGAGACGAAATCGGTACGTCTGATATGGAGTAATCCAAAGCAGAGCCAGTCTCCAAGGAAAACACCAATAATACCAGACAAAATAGTAGTGACGGCCATCAATTGATTGGAACCACCCAGGGCGCTAACCAATGGAGTACCGAGAGCCATAGTGACAGATCTACCAGTGAAACCAAGCGATCTTGATGCAGAGATGCCCAGATGGTAACAAACTGGAGGGTAGATAAAGAACTGTGTGAATGAAAAGACGATAACCACTGGCATCAATGCAAAGAAGAACCGTTTAAGGTCGGATCTGTAACGGTACATTGCGAGGGACAATGCAGCGATCGAGATGTCCATCATCGACAGCAATATATCTCCGGCACCAGGCCAGCGAGAATATTTACTGTATTCAAAAAGATGCAAGTAAGTACGTCCGGTCTTGTAATGTCTGATCATTTCAAAGTAGTTTTGGTGATGGATCAAGCTTAAAATGTAGAACACAAGCAGGGAGAGCGAAAAGGAGCATAAGATCGGATGCATGTACTTCTTAATCTTTGGTGGTGGTAACAAACAAAGTTTGAATAGTATGACAGCGACAGAGAGTTGCACAGGTAGTTCATAGCCTGTGCAGAAATAGATCGGCAAACCTGCAATAAACACAATAGTGTAAACGACGAAATCGAAAGTGGAAGTGACCTTTTCAATAAATTCAGGGCTCAAGTTTGTCCTGTCAACCACAATCGAGGTGACATCGGCATTACGTGTAGCCATACGGCTCAATGCATAACCATCATCGAGTTCACCGGCCTGTTCATCGTTATGTTCAGCGATTTGAGTAGCCACGCGAGACAATCCCGTGTTAACATTGTACAATGCAGGTAAGCTGGTGACATCATCATCATCATCGTAATCGGACTGACCATCAGTTTGTGATGACATCGCTGGATTCAGGGCGGGAGTCACAGAAACGTGTGGAGTCTTGGTATGTGCTGGAATAGGCAGAGTTGTTGGCTCCAATGACGAAGACTCTGCAGAACCATCTGAATGACTCGAAAGACCGTCAACTTCTTTCACGGCCTCTTCACCATCAGCAGAGGGTTTTTCATGGTTATAAGTACCTAATAAGATCTGTAAACCCCAGACCAAGTAACCAACGAATGCGAAACCGAGCACATATCCCACGATAAACACGGCTGCAATGATAAAAGCCTCCTTGACGCTGACTTTATCAGCCAGGACAAGAGTGACGAAAGGTGGAGTGAAGTAAACGTTCATCCAACGTAGGTTAAAACCGAAAGGAATATCGACGTAACGAAGCACGTACTTGTCAGTAAATTCTTCACCTTTGATCCACGAGAGTATAGAAAGTGCAAAGAAGACGATCAACATGAGCACGACAGATGCAGGGAATTCGATTCCAATAATGTCGATGATCTTGTTGATTCCGTACATGATCAGTAATGATATTATGGAACCCACTGCTATAAAGATGTACTTATCCAAGATATAGAGCAGCAAAGGTTTCATTGCCAGCTTCATAGTGGCTTTCCAATCTGTTGGCATGCTGTTGTTGCCACGTTCGATAGCCGAAGAGCTTGAATTTTGTTTCTTCAACTTTTCAAGAAGTTTCATCTTGAATGAATGTAAGTTCTTTGGCAATGATAGAAATCCGGCGGGAAGTGTGCACTTATAAATAGCTGAATGACTCGGACTGACCCACTCTTATCAGGTGTGGGATATAATTATTTTTTTTCGTGGGATGCATAAAATGGAGAAAAGGAGTGGCGAGTACGCGATAGAGCAAGATAGGATACAACATCATGGAGATGTCAGACGTGGGATGGATTGAACTGATTGTGATGATGTGACAGATGACATTCAGTCCCAGTTGTAGTTCAACATTTGTTACTTCGATTTGTTTCACCATGTAATCTTAAATCATGAGTGGATGAGGATTCTTTCGGCTTTCAATGAACAGAACAGAACAGATCCTATTTACGAGCTCATTGCCCCATATCAATAGACACAAACAACAATTTAATCCATTATCATCATTTCTTGCCAGCTGATTATACCTTGGGTCATCGAAGTCATCCCGATTTATATCCACTACCCCTCCCCTTCTTTGCTTGTCGGAGACCCCAAACTCCGACGCATGCGACTCGTTTCTTTTTATGGAAGATATAAATCTTTGATCTGCGGAAACTGAGAAAAGTCGATCCAAACTCCGTCTTAGATCCAGCACATCATCTTCTCTCAACTGGTTTCCATTTGTGGCCACAGAGCCATGCAGCCAATACGAAACGTTTCCGGCTTTTGCTCGCATACTTCATGCAAAATTGTACCTTCCTGCTAGATGCGCAAGGGATTTCTTCGGAGGTAGCGGCACATACCCCAGAATTCGGCTTTTACGAATAAACCTTTTTTTAACTTTAAGACAAACTAAACTTTTTCGTGACATTTCAGCCGTACAAAAGGCTCTACCGGATATTGTATTACTACATTTGAATCCTTAAATGCGTGCTTGCAACGGCGTTTTGTATTCCCCGCTCTAATGCCCCTCTCTAATTTGGGGCATCTCCACGGATTTTTTTTTTTTTTTTCACTCATTTGTCATGCGTTAGGGGAAAAAAATCCGAGCCACTATAAATAAAGAGGTGCCATCCCGCCCCATTTTCTGTTCGCTCTTCCTTTCCTACTACTGTATATACAAGCTGGGGTCACAACTGTTTTTAATTATATGACAAGCTTTGCACCAAGTCAACAAGGTATTAACTCGGTGATTGATATACGTCAGTTCAGTTCTGAAAACTTACTGGATGCAGCAACACAACAACCAGAAACTTCTAATGAAGAGGGATCTTTGAGTCCATTTTCTGTGGAGATACTCGATAAGATCATAGAGGCTGCTTACTATTTGGATGATCCAACTAAAAAACAGACAGGACACAGTCGAAACATTTCCAATTTGGCTCAAGTGAACAGTCTGTTCCATCTGCTATGCCTCAAATACAGGTATAGTTATTCTAAGTTCATCCGATCCAATATGTTCTACAGTTTTCTGCTTACTTTGATGAATGATCAACCTCATGGACTCGGAGGACTTGTTCACACTCTGGATTTCCAAGAACTGACTTCTGTTGGATTGCAAAGAACGGGTGAAATGAACATTGAAATTCAAGATTTGACTTCACGGACCATCTTGCAATGTCTCAAGTTAACTCCGAATCTGACTGAATTCTTGTCTAGTGAGTCTATTGAAGACGATATCAGTCCGGAGATTGTTCATTTCTTGTTCAACTGCCTCCCATACATGAAGGGACTGGACTTTTGTGGTTCATCTGGTGATAGTTTTTCCAGTTGTTTCAACCAGTTAGAAGAGGTTAATGCAAACAATATGATCAAACGGATTTCGTTCCATGAATGCACCGATCTGTCCCCTCAAGTTTTCCGCAAACTTCTACCTAATTTACACGCTTTGGAAAGACTCGATCTTACCCATACCAAAGTCTCAGCAAGTGATTTGAGAATTAGTCTACCTAAGGACTGTCGTCTGACCCATTTGTCTCTTTCCAAATGTTTCAACATCGGTGACACCCATGAGTTGTTGTCATTAATATTAAACCATCCGGCAATAAACCATGAGAATCTACTGTGGCTGAACTTACAAAACCATTACTCTATCGTGCTTCTTAAAGCTCAGGCCATCACTTGCTTACTGAAGGGAATCAAATCCACTAATCTACGGTACCTTAATCTCGATGGATACGCAGAAGTAAACGAGTCTCACATTGAGATCATTGCAGATCAGTTCCCAAAGTTGCAAAGTTTGGCCATTTCTCGGTTGCAAGCTAGTTCCAAGTTGGACTGTTTGAAGAAACTCGAGAATCTATGCTACCTGGACATCTCATACTATGCGATGACTGTCGGTGCATTGGACTATGTTCTATCTCAAATTCCTGACAGTTTAGAAGTCTTGGAGATTGATCAAACACTTGGTGATAACTTACCTGACGTTTATGAGAACGAAGGCATCTACTGGAGAATTCACAACTCCAGTGGTCAAAGCAGAAGAGTCTGGCTCCACAGAGTAGACTCTCCTGCTGATGCTAAACTTTATGACAACTACTACAACAACCAGGTTTTCTATGATACAACCACCGGCCGTAAATATGATGGTGAGTTCAAGAAACCAATCTTTATGAAATATGCTTCCCGTAAGGTCAACTGTTCGGACGCTAGAGTCGGTGAACCTGATGAAGCAATCTTTCCTAACACTATGAATGAGAGAGGTCTGTACCGTTACTACTCTCTCAACAAGTAATTTCCTACCTTTATACATGTCATACACTTTATACAATACAACTAAACATAATTTGACAGTAAAAAGAATCCTCTTCTCCCCAGCTCAAAAATGAATTTTTTTTCTTGAAAAAAATTCCTTCATCATGTCTGACTCTGACTTCTTTTCAGACTCTGATGGGCCACCGGAGGAGACACCAAAAGTGAGCCAGAAACATTCTAAGACGAGGAAGCATGCACCGAAGGAGATGAGTTCAAAACAACCGGTGTCAGTTGTGAGAGAAATCCCTGGCTTGAAGACCAAAAACTCTGGTTCTTTACATAGAGATATCAGATTCGATGCAGCATACGGAGATGTTAACTATTCAAAGATTCGTCATGAGTACAAGTTTTTGGACGAATATAGAGAGAAGGAGATCAAAGATATGGATAAGATCTTAAAGGATAAGAAGATGCTTAGCCGGATGAGTGAGCGAGAGATTGACGACTTGAAATATAGAGATAAGAGTCTTAGGTCACGGATGGAGCATTTTAAGAAGGAGAAGTTTGAGAAAGATGCATTGAAGAAGTACAAGGAAGAGTCAGGAAAGAAATGGTTGAAGGATAGTGATAAGAAGAAAGTTCTTCGGATTGCTAAATTCGAAGCTATGAGTAACAAGCAGAGAAAGAAGGCATTGGAGAGGAAGAGGAAGAAGAAGTTGGGTAAGGAGATGAAGACATTTGCATTCAGCAGGAACAATGCTGCCGAGAAAGATTGAAAGAGTGGGAAGAAGGTATACTTTACTATAAATATGATTGATTCAAAACAGACAATTTTGTAGATGAGTTTTCGTGGTATGTAAATAAATCAGTGCTCGAGGATTTGCAAGTTACCAGTGATAACAACGTTTTCAAGGATAGATCCGTTAGGAATATCTATACGAGAACCATCCGAGCAGACAATGATGACGGTACCTCTGAGTTGAACACCTCTGCCAAAGAAGACATTACCGGTGACTGTAAGGTGATCAAGCTCGATAACTTTCGGCATATGTGGAATCCGCTTTTTGAAATCGCTAACTTTCTTGAAGTTGGATCCAAGCTTGATTAATGGTGCAGCACCGAATCTGCTCTGATCCAACAATAAAGTTCCATGTTTCATAACATAGAGATCAGACATGACAAGCATAGATCGGAAGATGTCTTGACAGGCAAGAAACGGGACCGTGGCACAACAACACCATGTGCATTATCAAAGTAACGAATAGCAGCACCACAAGCTGTCTCTAATTGCAAGACAGAAAGCTCGGAGTTACCAACAGAGATCGATTTGTTGTTTGGAATGATCTCAGTTTGTAAAGCATCGGCATCGACAAGTCTCTTGATAGCACGCAGATTTATCCAGAGATTGTTGGTGTTGAAATTGGTGAACTTCTTTATAGATTTGAAGTCTTCAACATGTTCTTTTGGAACTTGAGCGATCTCCAAAAGACGAACACTACCATCGTAGTTGATCAAAGTACCACCTTTAACGTCGGCACGAGTCTTATCGGTCAATTCCATGATGTACTCGGCACCGGATTCAACCATATGGTTTAAGATCTTCATGTCGACGGTAGCACCGAGGTTATCACCATTAGAGACAAACAAAATCTCTTTACCTTCGGCCAATAATTTATCGAGTTCACCTGAACGAACGATCGATTCGAACAAATCACCGTGTCCTGGTGGATACCAACAGGAGATATCGTCATCAATCTTTTGAGGAACAGGTAACAATGAATCCTTGTAGATACGTGGGTAACGAGACTGGTTGAACGTGCGAATTCTAATACGATGGCTCTGATACTTACGAACAATGTTCTGAGTATCAGCGTCAGTATTGAATGAATCCATCAAGAGAAGTGGCACGTCGGTATCATACTTCTTGTTGAGGTATTCAATTTGACGGACAGCCAGGTCCAAGAAGGATTGACCGTCTCTAACTTCAATGACAGATTTCGGACCGACACAACCCATCGAGGTACCTAAACCACCGTTCAATTTAAGGACAGCAAGTTTAGACAAATTGTCAGAACCAGAGTCAGAGAGAGAGTTATAAGCAACGACTTCATCAGATTTAGGAGATTGAATTCTATCCCAATCCAATGTGTTGGCCTTAGCCTTGTCAGAAATGTATCTTCTGAAAAGAGCGAAGAAAGAGTCCATCTCTTTCTCGAAGTTCTCTCTGTCAGATTCAGGAACGTTGTCAATCATCTTGTTCAATGCATTACGCATCTGAGAGGCTGCCACACTGGTGGATTGAGTCTCAAAAGCATAAGTCGACTGAGACTTAGAGTGTTTACTGCTCATTTTTTAGATCAAGATTTAATTGCTTAAGAAGAGAATGTGATTAAATCAAGGGAAGGAATTTAAAAAAAACTGGAGTCTAAAAATACAAGGGAACGAAGAATGAGGGGGCAGGAAAACAAAGGAAACAAATGTCCTAAAACAGCATCTATGAAATTATGCATGGCTGCAGGAAATCCAGCAATTAACATTGAATTAAGGGACTTCATGTTTCAATTACTTGGTTTCAACCTAGGTATGCAACCATTGTACTATTATCGGAAGGAATTCGACCGATTCCCCGCTCCCCCACTGAAACCCAACTCAAATCATTGCATTGCATTTACTTGACATGTAACCCGGTGCGGGGAAATCAATCCCGGAATAGCGAGATCGTAACCCGCCCATTTTAGATTGGTTACTTCACCCCCCACACCCCGGAACTGCCAGACTTTTTTTCCCTCTAAAGTTATGTAAGCATAAATCTCAGAAGTTGATATCAGGGAATCATTGCATCCTAGACTACTCTGTCTGTACCTCTGTATCATGGTTGAACTTCCCATTTTGAACTATTGCTCAGTGGTCTATTGGACAGAGGTCTGCTTGACAGTGATACTCGCCCGCTGTTTGCCATTGTGAAAAGAAAGAAGTACTCATAGAATTAGGGATTTATCCCCGATATTCGACAAGTGAGGTAACCTCGCAAGGATAAACGGTAATAATCTTTCCAGTTATTACATGGAAAAGGATGAAAGCTCGTTTTCAGAATTCATATGGCTCCAGTAGTTATCGTTTCCCCAATAAGTGTATGATCAACATCGAATAGATTGGTATGTAGATCATTTTAATGATGCAGTGCACGGATGTATATATCCCCCAACGCGTAAACTAAATATATAGTTTCGCGCAAGAAAATCGGGACGTTCTTCTTCTGAATTAATCACTCTTTTCTTCCTCTCTAAATGTCCACACAAGGTATTATATTCAACCCTGTTGAGACTTTGGCCACAGAACCCGAGGAAACCTCCGCAATAGACTCCTCGGCTCAGTTGAAGTACCGGATCTGGAAGAAAAATGCCCCTTTACTCTACGACTATCTGCAGACTAGCTCTTTGGTCTGGCCCTCACTCTCTGTGCAATGGTTCCCAGATATCGAAAAGGAACCGCAGTCAAGTAACGTTAGACTACTTGTTGGATCTTATTCTAACGGAGTTTCGCCCTTTGAGAACTTGCAACTGTTAAATTTAAAGATTCCTCTGTTGAAACCTACATTGGAACAGTGTGATTTTGATCCAGAGCGTAACGAGTTCTTGCGTACCGACACTAAGTACAAGGAAAACGCGATTGCATTGGCACAAAGGATCCCACATTGTGGTGATGTGAACAGAGCCAAGATCATGCCGCAGAACCCTGACCTTATTGCCACTATTTCGAACGATGGATCTATCTCAGTATTTGACAGGACCAAGAAGAGCATGAATTACGATGAGGACGAGTTCGTTCAATTAAAGAGTGGTTCATGTGATCCAGAGGAAGATCCAACGGATTTAGCAGACATCAAATTGAAATTTCATGATAGTGAAGGTTGGGCCATAGATTGGAACAAGTTCAAGCAGGGTGAACTGGTTTCTGGTGCTAACGATGGACGTCTAGCACTGTGGGATATTAGAGACGGGTTTGTGAAGCCAGACCGACTTGCAACCAGTGCTACCGCAAAGAAGAAGTATAAGACATGCATAATTGAACCAACAAAGTACACCAATGCCCACGACTATGGTGTCAATGCTTGCCAATACTTATGGTTCCACGATTCGCTTGTCGGTACCGCGGGAGAAGATCACAAATTGAAGATTTTTGATACTAGAACGATGACCCCTGTGTTGAGCACAGAACTCCCACATGCTCTCAATACTTTGGACTCCAACAAGCAAAACCAGTTTGGACTGGCTTTGGGAGATGACAATGGACACATTTTCGTGGAAGATTTAAGAGAATTGAGTAAACCAGTGCTGCAATTGGATGCACACAATAGTTCTGTGAGTACAGTTTCATGGAACTACGAACTGGGTGATGTTTTGGCATCCAGTTCATCGGATGGTCTTGTGAAACTTTGGAGATTGGGCTCTGGTAGCACCAAACCATTTTTCGTTCATGGTGGCCACATGCTTGGAGTTTCAGACGTTAGTTGGAATCCAAACGACCCAAAGATGCTTGCCAGCTGTGCTGATGACAACTCTGTTCAAGTTTGGAAACCATCTGCTACGATTTTCTAAGTCAACAAGTTATTACATATATAACCAATCTCACACCCTTTCGGCACCACTTAACCGCACAGCGGCTCCGTATTTTTGTAACTTTGTCAAAAGAGCATCTCCACTTTTAATGAGATGATGATATTGCGTGTTCTTATTATCGGCACGGTTGGTTTCGATGACCCCAGCAACACGATCAATCACACAACTAACCTTCTTGGAAGGAATGAACTTACTTAAATCTGCATCTAAGAATTCGACAGAGACTCCAAAGGATGATGCCATCGACTTGATAGAGATCAGCTTGTAACTCTCAAGAAGTTGTGAATATGCACGTCCTCTCATTTCACGTTGATAGTATTTGGCGTGAGGAAGCAAATATTTGCTTTTGGTAAGAATGTGATCGCTTGTCTCTAAAAGGTTAGGGAAGAAGAGATGGTACTCACAGGAGTAGAGTGAGTCGATCAAGTTATAGACAGGCTTCAATTCTTCCGAGGTAGAATTAATGGATATGATCTCTGGCGATTCTAACAATTTAGCCTTGAGGTCTGGACGAGCCAATGACAACGAACCACAAACCAACGAAAACTGGGCCACTTGCTCATAGGTGGTAAGTTCTGTAGATGTAAATGTGGACAAAGAATCGATGAGTAACTTGGCAGCTTCTTCGAACTTTCTTGTAGACATAAGATAGATACCCAAATAAGTTTTGTATCTGTTACGACGTTCCCAATCACCACCTTTCTCGATCAAGTTATCGGCCTCGTCCAAATATTTCTTGGTGAACACTTTATCATCATAGAAGAATCCAACACGAGAAACGGTCAAGAACAAATCAATCTTGGAACCAGTACTTGGAGCCAATGCAATCGTCTTTTCAATGGTCTCGACGGTCTTCTCCTTGTCACCAATAGATGCATAATGGTCAGCGAGTTGGATCCATTTTTTAAGTATTTCTATCTCACCTTCATCTTCTTCATTCAATTCAGAGATCTCCTTCTTAATCTTTTCAGCTTCTGCATCGTTGGCAACAACCATTGCGTCATACCGCGACTGATCCCACTCTAATCCTGGAAGCTTGGCGTCATAGTATAGATGGTGGTAGTAAGGAGCCATGTTTAATTCGTTAATCTTGGCTTCAACGAGACTTAACTTGTCAGCTTGCCCCTGCTGGACAAGAAAAACGTTGTCACTGACATTGAAATCAGGAACTTTCGCAATCGTAGTGGCTTCGTCCAAGATCATTACAGAAATAGGTTGTGTTTGCCACTGGGGAGAAAAGAAATATATTGGGGAATCGGAGGTCAAATATTTAAATTTCAAAGAAATCAAAACTTTACCAGTTTGGCACCACCATGGAGCAAGCGATCGAAGAATTGTTCGATCAATTTGTCGATGATATTAAGGGGATCGAGGAGTTGATATACAGGTTGAAGAGTGCAAAGTTTGATCCAATGACTCTTGGGTCTGTGGCAGACTTTGCAGAGTTTAGGAACTCAATACATGAACAAGCCAGCGAGATATATGAAAGGACAGACAAGCTCGTCGGATACCTGGAATACGATGTGTTTGCACAAGTATTGGACAATTATAACGGGTATTACTATCAATTTTTCAAATTGAAAGAGAGGTACCTGGATTTGAAAGTGGAACTTAGGAAGGCTCAGTTGGAATCAAAAAGAGAGGAGTTGGAAGCAGAGAATGAGGACGAAGAGGCGGCTGAAGCGGACAATGATCAGCAAGTATCGGGATCGTACTTGGACGATGAGAAGTTGAAAGAAATCAATAAGAAACAACAGGTTTTAGATAAAAACAAGCAGATCACCGACAAGTTACAAAACATCACGACAATGTTGCAATCGTCGTTGATGACCTCTGAGATGAATGCAGAGGATTTAAGTTCATCCACGGCGATGCTCTCAGATATGTCACAGAAGTATGGTTACTTTGGAGATATGTTGCTTAAGACACATGGTCTGGTCAAGACTATCAACGAATCTAGTGGTAAAGAGAGAAGACAGGTCTACAGATCATTATACTTCTTTGCTTTCGTTTGTTGTTACATCCTGTACAAGCGGATCTTTAAACGTCCTATAATGCTTGCGTTGTGGATATTCTTCAACTTCTTCAAGTTCACATTGCTAGGAGGCAGGAAAGTAATCGATGCTTCCAAGCCTGTCGCTGGTGCTCTACTGAGTAACTCCAATTCTAATGCTAACACTGCATCAGGGCCGGTGCTGGTCGCCGCAACTACAAAACCATTAACCACACAGGTTACATCTACAACTATGGTGGAAACCACCACCTTGATAGCAACGACAGTGATTGTTACTGCTACTACGGTTCTACTGAATACGACTGTCACGCAATCCATTATTTCGGATTTGAGTGCCACCACCACTACATTATCAACTCTACACGATGAGTTGTAATACGGCATTCATTTAGTCTATATAGATTTAATAGTCATCTCCTCTAGAGACGACTTCCTTTCTGGTAGGATGTAAAAGAACAGTATGTTCGAATTGGGCAGAGTAAGAGCCTCTTTCATCGAATAATGGTGGGTGTTCAGAGACGAGACCGGATGCAACCAACTGTTTCAAGGACAACAAGTACTTATCTTCACCGATCCGGTCGAGATAACGACGGCAGAATGGAATGGTACCAAAGTTCTCCTGAATGGTCTCAAGCAACTTTTTAGTACGTTGCAATCTGACAGGTGCCACAGCAGGAGGGTTTGCTGCAAGCATGTAATGAGAGACCTCACCATGGGTGTAATCGACGTAACCTTTACCGGTGGAACCGAAAGTTTCAATGGCAATGGTCATACCTTCCTCTAACTTGGTGGTATCACCATTCTTAACGATAGGAATCGAAATACCACCATGAATTTGGTATGGCAAGATAGTATGTCCATTGAGATTCCGAATACATTTAACTGGGAAAGTCTTACCATCAAGTTCGACTTCGTGAGATTCCATCACTTCTTCCACAGCCTCACCGATATCAGTGAGTCTAACATCAATACCAGCGGTCTTGATACCGGTGTTGGTAGCTTCCTTGACAGCCTCAAGAAGCGGATCATAGCGTGGATTGAAAGTATGCGTGAAGGCACAATCAATGATCTTTCCATTGACGTGGACACCAAAGTCAACCTTCATAACGTCGTCGTACTGCAAAACTGTGGTATCACCTGCGTTAGGAGTGTAATGGGCAGCACAATTGTTGAGAGAAACACCACATGGGAATCCCATACCAGAAACTTTACTCTTATCGGTACCACAAAGTGCACGGACTTTGTTCTCAATCAATTCACAGATCTCAATCATGGTCATACCAGGTTTAATCTGTTCCTTGGCATACTTTCTCACCTTCCGATGGATTGCTGCACCTCTACGGAACTCTTGCCAGTCACTGTTGCGCTGACGGTCCAATAATCGGTACTCTTCATCCGTGGATCTCTTCAAATTGGTATCGCCAGTGTATTCCTGCCATTCACCGTCTGGATACACTCCATTAGGGAAGTCATGCACGATATCATCAGGACTTCTCTTCTTCTTATGGTTCTTCTTCTTCTTTTTCTTCTTCTTTGGGGCATCTGCGGATCCTTCAGCAGCAACTGCCTTCACTGGTGCCTCCGAAGTTGGCTTTGTTTCAGACTCAATTTGCAATTCTTCTAATTTCTTCTCAACGGGCTCTGTCATTGTCGAAAAGAAGTAAGTGGTACTAACTAGGAAAAGTTATGAGTCCCAAGCGGTTGAAAATTTTATAATATGCCGAGCTTGGGCTAAGAAAGTGAAAAATTTCAAATTCAATCTTGGACTTTTAAGGGATACTTTCTTCTTTATCGAAATGATCCGTAATTTGGGGATAAAACCTGTTGTAGGAATGCAACGGTTTGTTAGATTGCAATCTACAAAAGTCAACAAGAACGATCCGCTCAGTATATTGACCAACCTTTCCAAACAAGACGCTGAGAAGGCTACATTAGAATCAAAGTCGAAGAACGAAACATTGTTCTCATTTTTGGGCAACTCACGTTCGAACGGACCAAAGACCAGTGCATACGAGTTCGCTAAGAACTTACCGTTGCCAGATAAGGCTGCCGGTCGGTCTGTGGTTGTGCGTAACAACGGATCATTCAACCGTCAACTCGGGGCCTTCAATAATATGGTTTACAGCAATAACATCCGTCAAGTGGCCGCTGCGCAACGGTTCTACATGAAGCCAGGTAAGAGAAAGTTGCAGAAGCGTATTGCCAATAAGAAGAAACGGTTCGATGCTGGAATTTCCGAACTCTTCCAGGTTGTTAAAGATGCTGTTCGTAAAGGTTATTAATCTGTATATAGTTAGTTAGTTAAAAATCCCTCCACTATTCATCAATATCTGCTGCCCCCCACACAATTGCAACACTTTCCCCTATATATACCACTATATTTTCCTGGCTCTAGACCTGTTCTGTGTTGTTTATTGTTTAAATGTCGCAACAGTCTACCCAACAACCACCACAGACGGCATCCAATGGTCGAACGAGCTCTGGTGTCGTCTCGCTGCTCTCCACCCTCATCGGAGTCGGACTCTTAGCCGTTCCATACGCGATCTCTAAAGCTGGTATCGTCTATGGAATCATTTTAACAATAATTGCTGCATTAACCTCGGCTTTGGGCTTGGAGGCACTCTCATTCTCTGCTAATTGTGTTCCTCAAGGTAGAGCTAGTTATTTCTACCTTTCCCAAAGATCGGTGCCTCAACTTAACGTTGTCTTTGACATCTCTATCCTCATCAAGACGTTTGGATTCGTTGTCGCTTATCTCATCGTTATCGGTGATCTCAGTCCAAAGATTGTCAAGGCAATTTTACCTCACAGTATCGTCTCAGAGTACCATTTCATCACTGGAAGACACTTTTGGATCACTTTGTTCACTTTGATCCTGGCCGTCTTTGCGTTCAAAAAACATATCAAGGCCATTAGAAACTTTGCTGTGGCTTCTTTGATTTCTGCAGCTTACGTTGTCGTTATTGTCTTTGTCCATTGCATCCATGTTCTCACAAAGGGAAGCGAAAGAATTCCACCAGGCTCAATTGAAGTGTCTACTCCTCGTAGTTGGATCAAAGTGTTTGCCGTGTTCCCAATCTTGGTTCTGGCTTTCACTTCTCATCAATCTTTCTTCTCTGTGATCAATTGTCAAGCCAATCGGTCTGAAACAGCACTACGTCAGATTATTGCCTCAGTCACTATCACTGGATTCATTATCTATACTCTCGTCGGTATTGCAGGCTACTTGTCATTCGGTGATAAACTTCTCTCTGATATCCTCAGAATGTATTCGAACGGATTCTTCGTGACCATCGGCAGAATTATCATTGTTATTCTCGTCTCTGTCAGTTTCCCTTCACAGACAGAACCAGCAGCTGCTATAATCAATCATCTCTACTTGAAGTTGTCCGGTCCAGCTCCACCTCCAATGCCTCAAGATAATACCGATTCTTCCAATGCGCCTACTGAAAGTACACCTCTTACGACTGATTTTGCTCCTTCTGATGCTGTCAAACCAGTCACTATAATTGATGATATACATATTGTCGCTAGTGAAATCGTTGAATCGAACCAACATGGAACAGTTAATGAATTCACTAATACCCGCTTCTACGTGATCACTACCGTTATTCTTTTACTCGCCTACGCCAGCGCATACTTTGTTGGTTCGCTTGGTAAAGTGTTGGCACTCATCGGTGTCACTGCAGGTACATCTTTCTCATACATAATTCCTGCCTACTACGCTTATGAGTTCGTTGATTACTTGCCAGATACTGCACCTTCCAAAAAAAGAAACCTCAAGATTATCGCTGGTATCTTAGCATTCTGGGGAATACTCACCATTGTGCTACCAATATTCGCCATTGTATACTTGGATGCCAGACAATGGTAGATCTGTTACATCTGATTCTTGTTTTCTTACTAGTTTCATGCGAATGGAATATGTCATTATTAAACCTCTCCTATTTTTAAACCTCGTGTAGAGTCTCCAAAGCTTCTTTGATCAGGTGCGAACCCTTAGGATCTAAGTTCAATGCGATAGTAAACTGTTTGATGGCATCGTTCTTGCGACCATAGAATTTGTACAGTTTACCTAGAATGAAATGAACTGAAGCTTCATCTGGAGCCAAATCTTCCAATCTTTGGAAATCTTTCAAAGCCAAATCGTACTGTTTCATACTGAACAGTGCCTGTGCCTTCTTGAACAGTGCTAGCATTGACAGCGGTTGTAACTTCGATGCAAACACGTATTGACGTAAAGCTTGATCTCTTTTCTCTAGTTTTTCTAACACCATACCGACACAACAGATCAAAATGACATTGACAGGATTAATCTCTGCGGCTTTCCTGAAATGGAATTCTGCCTTTTTGAAATCTCCAAGCTTCAAATAAACCATACCAATACCATAGAATGCGTTATAGTGCCTGCGATCCAGCACAATAGCGGAACGAAACTGCTCCATAGCATTTTCAAATGCATCGTTTGCAAGGTACTCGTGTCCTTGTAGTGTATAAGCATATGCAAATGATTTGTCTAACTTGATAGCCTTCTGGAAACATTTAATTGCTTCATCTGGTTCTCTTTTTAACGAAAAGAGGTTACCAACAGCCACCCAAACCTGTGGGGATTGTTTATCGACCTCATACAATTCATGGGATAAGAAGCTCAACTCTACTTCTTTATGAAGATGCCACAGTAGCGTGGAATAGTACTCCATATCTTCAACGCGAGTTCTATCCAACTTCCTAAGTTTGATGAAGTAATTCTCGGCTTCTTCGTAGTTCACGATTTCAAAATGCAACCTACCAAGTTTGGCAAGAACCCAAGGGGTATTACGTTCACTTTCAGGCAACGAATCAAATATTCTGATGGCACGGAAACAGTCATATGCTCCCATAGCACGGTATCCTTTGGCAAGTTTAGAATAGACAGACACAAGGTAATCATTGTTCATATTCTTCATGAGTGAATCGACCCTGCTATTACTTGAAAGATTGGCGATGTCATAGTCCTGATCTTTCGTATTTCCAAATGTGGAATTTATCATTCTCTTGGTACCACTAGTACCACTTTCGATAGGCGGAGATCCCGAACCAGCTGTCGAAGACTGTTGTTGTATAGAGCTGGAGGGTTGGGCAGCAGAGGATGAAAATGTACTGATGGAATGGTTCAATAGGCGTGATGTGATCAAAGAAGCGGCCGATCTGCCCTTCTTTCGATCCTGTGGATGCTTGAAGGTCGAATCCCCTCTTGTCCTTCGAGGGGCCTCTGGTGCCAGGTGCATATGCTTCGTTCTAGGAGTGATGAGAAGTTCCTCTGGGGACATCCCGGTGTCCTGTGGTGCCTTAACCTTTGTCACTGGCGTCTTGAACAAGTTCGTTCGCGACATATCATCTACAGATTCCATATCTTTAGAGGACCGACGCTGTTGCTGGAACAACGTGTTCTGTATATCACCCATAGGGTTGTTCTGTTTGTAGATCGAACTAACTTTCACTTTGGCGCCCAATTTGCATAACTGTTCAAATGCCTCAAATATGTATGGATTCAACTTCAATACCTGTGAATAGTTGATGGCACTTCTCTTAGAGTCTCCCACCTCAGCGTACAACTTTGCTAGCAGCATATAGCATGCAACATTATCAGGTTCGTATCTTTCAACGTCTTCGGTAGTTAGATCAGTCCAGAGTGGCATAGTTTTGGTAAGACTTGATATACCATCAGGCTCCTCTTCCAATTCCAAACATGTCTTTGCAAAGATATATGAGCAGCCAACGTGGGTGGTACAATGCTGTGCTGAAGCGTTATACGCAGCTTTAAACCGTTGCTCTTTGAAAAGTGTCAAAGCGTACAGAAACGCCGAATTCTGGTTGTCGGGGTCCTGTGCAAGAATCCGTTCGCACGTAAACTCAGCCGTCGGTAGCATATCATGATCCAGTGCATACAACACTGTAGGTCGCAGTTGCTGAAACGACTTCTCTGGAATATTCATAAGAAGAACTGAGTGATAAACAAAACGCAAAGATTTCTGGATTTCAATATCTTCCTATTTAGGCAATTTTGATGGGGTTGGGATTTTTACTGGGAGTGTTTTTATTCTGATTAGAATTGATTCATTATTATATTCGTGAGAAACACTAATGGTTGTGGCGAGGAGATATGGCAGAGATAATGGCAGCACCGACACCAGAACCATCTTCTGCAGAAACCAATTGCAAAGGATATGGTTGAGACTCCCAGCCAAAAATTTCAGCCAAGGCTTGTTCCACTCTCTCCTTGAAGTTTGGATATCTGTGGAAGATCGATCCATCGCATGCAACATGACCTGAAGTGCAGTCAATTCTTTGGCAAATACCAGCAATAGCAGTTGCAGAAAGACGAGCAGATCTAGTCATGATTATCTTGCTCAATTGATGAATGGTATATCTCTCTTCCAATGTTGATTCGATTCCAATTTTCTCTCTGATGAATTCTTCAATGAAAGTGAACTCATGAGAGTTATCCTTTTCAATAGATGCAACGTCAGCAGCAGATAAATTGTTTTGTTCAAAGAATGATCCAACATCGGTGTCCGGGAACATGAGACCACGATGGTACAAGTCTTCCATGATAATATTCAACAACTGACCAACGTAGAATCCTGCCACCATTTTTTCAAAGATCTGACTGTGAGGACGAAGAGAACGTTTATCAAGCAACATATCATATTGAGTCCAAGGTAAATATTCGATTGAGTTGTCAAAAGCTCCATATTCAGTGTTGATTGCCATTGAAGTGGAAGAAGAAGCCAATCCAAGCTTTGGAATTCCATGAGTTTCATAGTATGCACCATTAACACCGGTACCGAAGATTATGCCCATCTTAGTTTCTGGATCAGAGTATAGAGATGCAACCAAAGTTCCAGTAGTATCGTTAATTAACGCATTGACATCAACTGGTAGATCTCTCTTATCGATAGCTGTTTGCAACTTCGGAACAACGTCATGACCTTCAACATCCTTAATAGCGAAATCCTTGCTCCATTTTTGTAAAATACCTTCATCGACTCTGCTCTGTTTAGTGGCAAATGAAAATGAGAATCCTAAAGGCAGTTTGGTCTTAGAGTGGCGTTTAGAGTTCTTGTGCAAGAAATTATCAAGAAACTCGGCAATAAAGTCCCATAAATCGTACTCGGGATCGCCTTTGACCAACTTAGTAGGAAGCTTGCACTTATCAAATGTCAATTCATAGTCCCTGTTACCTTTCAAGTTCACTAAAGCGACACGAAGATTTGTACCACCTAAATCTATGGCAAGGTAATCGCCAGTTTCATTACCAGTTGGATACTGAGTAACCCACGTTGGATTCATTGGAATTGTCTTTGGTCTGCCCATTAGTCCTCTTTCCATTTCAAACTCAAAAGCATGAACGAGAGTTATCATTTGTTGCTGAGAGAGACTGAAATCAGATTCAATGGATGTCAAGGCAATTGAAAGCGGAGTTTGAGATTGCGAAATCGTCATAGTGTAACGGATACCAAGAAATTTGGAGTGTCAAAGGTGATATCAAACGTCTTTAAATAGTGTAGAAAAAATTCAACAGAATCCTCTTTCCCAAAAAGGCAAGTGTTCTGATCGATTGGATTTGTCCAAACTAGGAACTATTACAGGATTTGCGGGGTGATCTATTGAATCAATGCATGATTTTGATCCGGGTAAATGGGGAACAACTATGGAAAAAGAGAAGAGATGAAAGAATAAAAGAATATTCTAGATGCTAGATGCTACTAAATATTGTTCTTGAGTCGAGCTAGTGTCTCGAAGAGATCACCACTATGATCATCGGCGTCGTTACTAGGTTTTGCCGAATTACTGGCTGGTTCCGGCACATTTGGCGGTGGTACAGATCCATTACTTGGCGACGACTGTAACCGGCCAAGTAAATTGGAAAGCATCGCACTGTTTGCAGGAGGATTCTGTGGCTGGTTCTGTTGGTTTTGGAAGTTCTGCATCAGATTCATCAGTTGTTGCTGATTATTGTTGTTCTGTTGGATCTGATGCATCAAAGACATAACAGATTGCATCTGGTCCGGTCCTTGCTGTACTGGTGGGGTCGGGTATGCGGGTGGGTAGTTGTTAGATGGTTGGGGAGGAACATATCCTGATACTGGATATGTCTGAACAGGTAATTGAAGTGGTTGCTGTGGTGGTGGGGCATAGTATCCTGAACCTGGTGTACTGTATGGCTGCTTCTTCTGTCTAGGGTTGTTGTATAATCCGTAAGGAGCAGGATCAGAATGTTCAGAGGGATAATATGGTTGTGGGTACCGGAGTTTCCGTTTCTTCCGCGCAAGACGAGAATCGTCGGCCTGGCGAGGTGAAATGGCTTTTCGTGCCACTGGTGCAGCCGGTAAATTGGCACGTGGACTTTTCCTTGGTCTCTTACTCCTAGTAGATTTCCTTTTGGAGGTTAAAATCAATTTCAGAGCGGAGTCGATGGAAAGATCAGTATACTCATCAAACTTGATGCCATTGTCCTCGTCTTTTTCGAAAATCAGCAAATTGGCCCGATCGTCCGAGCTGGTAGTTAACACTGCTGTAACGCCTTCATAGGCAACATCATTGATCTTCTCCTGAGAAACGTTATCGACATCCGTATTAGTCTCCACAGATCTAACACGAAGACCTTCCTTGTGTAACTTGTTGGTCAACTTTACATTAAACTCCGGTGAGGAAGATGTAGTAAGAAACAATTGAACATCTGGAATTTGAGAATCGCCATTAGGCGATTGAGAACGTGATGTATCGGTTTCTCTAATTTTTGAGGTCTGACTTTTCGAAACCTCCAAATGCATCAACCGGTTATGAAGCGGGACGTTCTGTTCACCTTTGATTGCACGCTCGCATTCTTCAGGTTTAGAGTATTGGACAAATCCAAATCCTTGCTTTATACTCACTTGATTGATCTCACCATAAGGTGCAAAGACACGGAACACATCTTTCTTCTTCAATGAATTAACAGCTAGATTACCGAGGAAAAGACGTGAACCAGGAGGGAAATTGTCACTATGTCCACTTGCGAGAGAGTCATTGGTTGCAGTATACTCTGCCCAGGAACGCTTTTCGGCATCATCCATTGGAGCAGTAAGGTCTGGTCTCAAACAGAATGGGTTAATAGGAACCTCGACTTGGTACCGATCATTGGAAGCCAGATGTGACTTGTTGTAGGAAGTGGTGGCACGGAAATTCAATCTGACTTTAACGTCTGTATCATTGCTGTCATTGTAAGCTTTCAAGACAACGTATTCCTTGTCATCAGGTTTGAGGCCAGCAAAAGTCTGGTCTTGTAGTAAAGGACCTTCAAGGAAGAATTGGATGACAGAGTTGAACAATGGCACGTTGGTGTCATCCTTCGCCTTGGTATCGGCTTCGGCTTCGGCCTCAGCTTCAGCCTCAGCATCGTCGAGCAATTGATCTAGTTGATCCACGTTCGACTCGGGAGACGATTTGTCTGCAGTGCTTGGAACTGAGAAATCTTCTTGGGACTGTGACTTGCCATTTGAGGAAGCTTCTTCATTAGAAGGTGGTACTGATGAAGGTTGGTCTGGGTCTATAGATTTATCGGATGCAGCTGATTCAACTGTCTTGGAAGGTTCAGTATCGTCTACAGCCTTTTCTATTACCACATCCGGCTCATAAGGATCGTATTCATCATCTGATGAACCCATATTTAAACAGAACAAGAAGAGAGGAAAAAGTGATAGGTAGAGGGAAGAAATAATTCCAGGAGAAAGGTGTAATTAATTAGGAGGAGGGAAAGGGAAGGGAGAAACGACTTGTGGGTCGATCGACTCATAAGATCGGCGTATGAGATTTACAAATGTTAGAGTTATAATAGGGGAGGGTGGTCATATAGGCCTTGAGTATTAAACAAACCATATACATAGGATAAATAGATGTCATCTATGATGATTGTAAAGATGGCAAGTCTGTTTATGAACGATAGCCCACGCTAACGTAAAATAAAGAATTGAGCCCGGTGGAATAAATAATCACCGAACAGCCGTAATAATAATAGTAGTGATAATAATAATCATCAAGGAAAGATCCAATCAACAGCTAAGACACAACCATTTAAGTAGACTTCTTGATCTCATCAACAACGTTCAACTTGTTCTGGTTCTTGTTTTGCTGTTCTTGTTGCAATCTTTCTCTAGTCTTTCTGGCCGCGTCGTTAGATTCATTGGCGACGCTCCGGTCAACAGGGCATGGAACCAAGCTGTTTGCAACGACTAAACTGAATGCAACTAAGAATGTGGTCGAGAAGATCGATCTAGAGATCGCATTTCTATTGGATGCTCGGATAGTGAAAAGCATCTCTGGAATAAATAAGGTTTCGTAACCAAAAGAAGAAAAACGATGTTACAAATTTAAGGTTAAATTCAAAGCCCATTCAACTGTATATCACCTTTCCTGAAAATATATGGGCAGATTTTTCATTCGGGATTTGGCAGCCAATAGAACATCGAGAGTTGCAAAGGCAGGAACCTCGGAAACATCTGTGCACCGCGACTAAGGGAGCGAACTAGTTTTGGAAAAAAAATAGTTTTTTCCCAATGATGAAATTTTTCAGTCTCTCTCTCTCTCGTACAAGTGAAACTAGTCACAGATCATTTCCGCATGTTCCAATCGATGATTAAATCACGGGTGGTTGGAACTCTCACAGCATCTGGATACCAGGTCCGGATGAAGAGCTCCACATCCATACCGAAACTTGCCACTACTCCCAACAAATACAACGCCAAATCGAGTGCATTCAACTTGAAGCCAGTCTTGCCAGAAGGTCTTTACTATCACCCTTCACCTTCTCCTATGAATCCGGAGATCACTCCAAAGGCTTTCTTGCCAGAGACAGACCCAAGAAAAGGGTCTGATTTGTACTATCCGGAGGAAGAGTCCACGATTAAGGATAATATTCAATACATGCCAATCGTCTACAAAGCTAGAGACCCAAAGGCTTATAAGATGACGAAAGAAGACGTTAATAAATTACAAAAAATGAGAGACGATGGGGCCACAAGAAAGGAGATGAAGAAGAAGTTCCCGGTGAGCGATCTTTTCATTAATATTGCCACAGATGCAAACCCTACCACGATAGCCAAGGAGAAGAAACAGTTGAAAAAAGTTGTCAAGAGATGGTCTGCCAAGACTAAACAGGCACGTATTCTCAAGGAGAAACGGAAGTTGATGTGGGAAATGGGGTTGTAAGTACACTACTAGGGATGTATAATGGTTTCCTGTAAATAGCATTACAATTATATTACTCTATACCTCCTTTTTCCTCCTCTTCGTAGACTAAAAATGAGGACGATGAACTGTTAGATCGAGTCCTTCGTCTGGTATCTCCAGGTAGATCTTCACTCGAAATATCGTTGTCCAACATCTGGGAAAAATCCGGATGTCTTGACAACTCCAAGCTTATCGAGGCCTTCTCGTACTCTTGAATCAAATCTTCAAACCTATCTCTATCTGCCGGGTACACCTCCATCCCAATAGCCACTTTCTTGCTATGTTCATCTATAGAAAATCCTGGTTCTTCAGGGCCTGGCTCATAGTCAACAAACACTATATATTTACCTTTGACCATCTCTTCAATCGTCGTTGCCAACCCGTTGTGCCTCATCGGATTCACCACTTTCTTCACGATATCACCCTCCGTATCGTACAAGTAATCGTACCAAACGGTGCCCCAGTACTCACCTGAAAACCGTCGTATCACCATTTTCAGCTTATATCCATCTTTAATATCATTATCCGGGTCTTCCAACACCGTATGGTCGGTCACCTCGTATAATTCAACCGATCCTGTGAATAAATATGAAGATCCACAAGTATCAAAGATCTTACGATCAAATGTATACTCTTTGGCGGCTTCTGAACCGTCCATGCAGTCGGATTCAGATTTAGATCGGGTCATATAGAACGGCATGGGGATCTGTGGTTTCCTAACTTGAACATCACGAATCTTACTCGGCATAGGCACTTTAAAGAAGGTTACCATGTCGAATTCCCCCATTTTTTGCTCTGATACCGTCTTGTTTCGTCGTAATGATGTCATCGAAAATTGTTAGCCTTAGAAGTGAAAGATGTCCGAAAGGGGAAATTTATGGGGGAGGACTGAACTTTGTAGATGGATCCACACTTAACACCCAGCTGTGTCGGAGTGTTTCTGTACGCATTATGGTAGGTATTATGGTTGAAATGGTTGAACAAGCTTATAGGAACACTTGAACGTGGACTTTCAGACTCTTTAATAAACCTTTACCATATGTTTTCAGATATTACCAGAGCCATAATATTATCAGTATTAATTGAACAATATGTTCACCATTTACACAACATTGATATTCTATAGATTCGATTCTCAGTAACCAATAATGTATTAACGGAAACCCCACAACTACCAACGTCAAGAACCGTCTCTTAAATCAAAGTAGTTGCCTCCAACTTCAGTACCAATTATTCTCTACAACTACTCCCATGTCACAATAATTTTTCTCGCCGCTTCCCACCACTCTTCCCTTATGAGCTCAAACAACACACAGGCTAGATTGCCTCCGATTTCCTTCTTGTCGAAGTCAATTGACGAACAGAACAATCAGGTAACTGCAAATACTAACGGCCTTCATGAAAAGCCAACAGATTACCGGTTCCCTGGCACGCTGCAAGGGCTTCCTCAACCATCGACATCCACAGGGATACATCTGCCTGCAATAAACATCCCCGACACAACGGCCCGACCAACGGGAACAGCTGCTACGGTAACTACCAACGCTACATCATTGTCACCAACGTCTTCTTCGTCAGGTAAAACCGCCCTGCCGAAGCTCGAGAGTCCACAACATGCTCATCACCACCATGACAGCCTTGAGGATAAGATCAAAGAGGCACAGACACAATTGAAAGATGGCGGTCATATTCACGTTGTCCATGAACCTCATGGAGACCACCATCATCATAAAGTGTATGTTCACAATCCTCAGAATAGTACCGATGAACATGACCATGAACACGACCATGAACATCAACATGAACACGAACTTACTAATAATGATTCAGCGGATAAAACTGCTGAAGAGACTATTTACCAAGAGGCATCAACAACGTTGGCTGCCGAGCCTAGAGTCGGTGGTGATACTACCATCATGCAAAACGAAACCACTGTGATGGATCCAAACGGTACAAGGACCATGAACGAGTCCGCCATAATTGAACAGCAACGGCAACAATTACCAGCACAAACCGAAACTGTGGTCGCTGCTTCTGCAGAACCTTCCAAACCATTCACAAAATCTCGCACCACTTTAAGTTCTAAAGAGCCATTGGAAGCTGCATCTAAATATCCACGCCATGACATTGGATCTGTACTATACGTGGACTATCCAACGTCCGATTCTCTGGTGAGATATCTCCGTGAAATCAACGAAGACGATCTCAACAGATTGGAAAACGACGAGAAACTGCATAGGGTTGTGCAGAAGGAACGTAACAAGTTTGGCATTCGCCAACCCAAACGAGTGGAACTGTTACCATCTCTGATAAGCAACTACATCAACTGTACGATCGATGTGTGCGTCCCATACAGCGAAATATTAGATAATGCCAATGTCTACGATAAGAGAATATGGGGCACAGATATCTACACCGACGATTCAGATATAGTTGCAATATTGTACCATTGCGGGATTTTGAACTCTTCGGATCCAACCAAGAGAAAGCTGCGTCGTATAACGAAGAAGCAACAGCAAGAACAGGCAAAAGATCTTAGTGTCAAAGAGGACAAATCTGGGTATGATTTCACGAACTACACTGGGGCCATAACACCAGGGAATCCTGACAACTTGCACAATGTGACCAACGATGGGATTCATGACGAAGATGAATCGGATTTGATTGTCACGTTGGTTATCTTACCTCGACTTCAAGAATACATTGGGTGTTACAGGAACAACTATAATTCACGGAGTTGGAAAGATCATGACGGAGTCTCTATAGCTATCTATGGAGTGCGTCGGTGCCCCGTGAGTCAAGGCATCTATAATGCTGGTATTGCAAGGAAAGGCTCGTTCCGCAAGAGACTGTTGAATGAACGGTTGGAAGTGGTTCAAAATGCCGCCAAACAGCAGGACCCAGTGCTACCAGCCAAGACCGACAGTTGGATGCAGTATGGTCAAGATACGACAGCCAAGCATGAACAGCAATGATCCACGTATCATATGTACTTTATGGTAATATTAGAATGTCGTTATAACCCGATACCTGTGCGTGGATGATCTCCGCCATCTACGGACCCTAACCTGCTCCCCCGCATTCAAAAAAAAAATTATACGTATGGGGGTAAAAATGTGGGCCAGACTTGCTTCCCATTACACATCACTCTATTATTCGTTGGAAGTTTGCATCTAGTGACAGTAATGGGCACATCTGGTGTATTTAAACCGGAAGACACTGCAAAAACTTCATATGAGGAACCTACAGGGTTGCGGCGAGTTGCACTGAAGCTTTACTTGAACTGGTCTAGAGTACTTAACCGTTTAAGGTATATATCGGATGCAATGCTTGACAGTGATGAGATAACCGAAGAACTTTTTAATGAGGAAGATGACGAGGATGAAGGGCCAACCAAGGGGTGGGGTTCTAAGGATGCTACGGCGGCAGATCAAGTGACCGGTGGTGCTAAGGGAGATGCAAGTGGTAATGTGAACGATAATAATAATAAAGCTGTGGAAGAGGAAGAGAAGATGATGGAAGCGGAAGAGACGACATCACCGTTGAAAGGTACGCCTAATTTGGAGGATAAATTGTCTATGGATGAGAATATAAGCACATCGATGTCATCGGACTCACATTCGAGTCCATTTGTTGGTGGTGAAGAGTTGTGGAAGCAACAGAATAAGGAATGGCTGACCCCGAGTGCAGAAAACGCCACAATGCAAGGTCGGATGAGGTTGTTGAAAAGACACCAGCAACAAGAGCTGAGTAATTACGTTCTCACCAAAGACTATACAATCGTGTATCGGAACCTTGTTGTCAATAATCGCAAGTTGAAGCATCCTATGAACTTGAAGGATCTAATGAGAGTTTTGGACTATGGATGGAACTGGGATAAGGTTATGCAAGGGGCACGCACAATATGACGACTGAAAATGACAATCGATAGATCGCAACATGTATATCATCATGTAGACTTAATAAATGTGTAATAAACAAGGACAACAAAGCTAGTCAGCTACCTAATCTCTGAAGCTGCTCAGCCAAACAACCCTCTTCTAGTACTCACCGCTGGTACACTGTTATTATCTTCCACCATCTTCATTGCAGACTCCAAGATCCGTATCCTTTGATCCAACAACTCTGCCTTCCTCTGAATTACATCCACTGTTTCATCGTCACCCTTGAATTGAATCAACCCGCTCTTCTGCATCTTCTGCTTTGTATGTTCTAACCGATCAGACAGTTGCTTGCTAATGCCATCCATTTTCCTGGCCCTAGACTCTATAGCTTCTCTCTGTTTCAACAATTGTGTCTGATTCGCATATATGACTTCCACTTTCTGTGATAAAGGCGTCTCTAACCCTTTAGAGCCACTGCCTCCAGTGGCTCCTTCGATACTGCTACTCGCTGTAGTATCGTGTGTAGGAGTCGATAAAGATGCCAATGTTCGACTCAAATACTTCTTGTATCGTGCAACCAGCTGCGCATTGTCCTTCTTTGTCTGGTATGTCTGTTGGAACTGCTCCTGCAGAGCCTGTTCGGACATATTGAAGTCGATCCCTTTCCTTCTTCTTATTGAAAAGTGTTGCTTATCAGGGAGGAATGAAAAATCCCCCCGCAAAATCTTTTGAATCCCACCTTGCCCGTATATATTTCCTCACAACCCTCAAAATTCAAACTCTGCCCCTCTAAAGGATCCTGCTTCTTTTCCCTTGAATTCATAATTTCATCATGGTCGAGGCAACTGTTCCAGCATCGGTGCTGAAGATCAGTGAGTTGAAGCAGAATCTGAAAATCACAGCGTCCGGACTGAACTCTACTAATCAGCTCTATGTCGCTTTATCCGATGGGAAGCTGCTTCTCTATCAACTTCCTTCCAAAACGGAGGTTGCTAAAGAGTCGTCCCTTACACAGACAAGACAGGACCCATCGAAGGATTTCACATTCGACGTAACACAAATAGAGGCCGAGGAAGCTACTCTGCTCAATACTTTTCAATTAACTTCACCTGCCACGCAGATCCGGTTCCTTGAGTATCTCAACTACGTTGTTCTGCTCACCAGCAAAGCCGTGGAGATCTACTCGGTCACCGTGCAACATGATATACGATTAGTTGACAGATTCGAAGAATTCAAGTTCAATTTGGTCAAAACTTGGTCAGATATGGATACTAACAGACCCTTCGATGATATAGACAATCTGGGATCCTCAGATCTCAACGAGGAAGATAGTCAGTACGATAACGATGATGACGACTCGATATCATTGGCCACTGTGAAATTCTCTAAATCACCTAATAACGTCGCCGAACATCGATTCATTGAAACCAGATCGAATTGCCATTTCCTTTGCATGGCCTCTAGACGGTATGTTATCATCTTACGTTGGAGATATAGAGATTTCGATATCAAGTTTGAGTATAAAATTCCAGACAAACCTTCATTGATAGAATTCTTGAACAGCGAAACTTTACTGATTGGTTACAGCAATGGAAACCTTGTGAAAATGAGTATTGCTACAGGTCTAACTACTCCGATTGAAATCCAATTCCTCAACAACGAACCTTCCCAACCTTTGGCAAGAACTTCGTTTTTCTTTGGAGGTAGTTCTGACAATCTAGTGGCAGCTTTCAAGTCTTCCAACGATAAGCAATTGGTTATCCTCAAAGATGATAATTTAGTGAAACTCAATAATGACCTTGAACCGATAACTCGTCGTCGGAGCAGTCATAGCATTGATTTCCAAAACCCAATGCCCGTTCCAGCCAACTCTGCCATAAATACAGGTGGAGCCAGTTATCGCAAGTTGAAAACGTTAGTCTACTGGTTCCCATATATCATTGCGGTGTATGGAAACTCTATCGAAGTCAGAGATCTTGAAGACTATTCCCTAGTTCAGAGATTCGATATTGGACAGCCTAAGAGGTTAGGCAATTCTATCGATATCCAACTCAATTCCAAAAATATGCTTATTGTGACCAACTTTGGTATCTATAAGTTCATCAAGACTGACTACAATTTGCAATTGAAACAGTTCGAACAGCAGAAGAATTATCAAGGTGCAGTCAATTTGTTAGAGAAATTGAACCCTCTATTAATTGAAGAAGGTGATGCCGATTCAAGGTTTGCACATTCTCATTCACCACGTCAGTTGAAGTTCATGAGACTGCGTCAATTAGAAATGTCTATGGCCCTGGATATGATCTTAGGAAATCATTTTAATCAAGCTATGCATATATTTATCGAGTTTATGGCACCTCCAAAACTTGTTCTGGATAACTTACCTGTTGATTTGAAGACTTCTTTAGATGATACTCGCATAGATGACTATACACAGACTCTTGCTGCTGAACATAAGTTGAGTAAGACTTCCACGAACAATTTTGCCGTGGATCGGTCAATTCCCGGTTCACCAACAAAGAAACAATCGATAAGAGAGCACGAAGCACAAGAACGGAATGAGAAGATGATAAATGAGCTTATTGTTTATTTGACCGATACAAGAAGGAAACTGACAAGATTATTGGATCCAGACCATCCTAAGTTTGAATGGCACGGATACACTATCTCGTTGGCCCTGTATGAAGAGCTTCAGAGTGATCCAAACTTTTCACCACAGGACGGTCTCCGCCTAGTGGACAATTGTTTGTTCAAATGTTATATATTGACAAACCCTCGGATGATTGGGCCATTCTTGCGGATCCCAAACTACTGCGACTTTGAACTGGTTGAGAAGGAAACGATGAACATCAAGATGTATAATGAACTCATTGACTTCTATTACATCAGAGGTGCTCATGAGGATGCTTTGAAGTTACTCGATAAGATATGTTTTAGCAAATCACCTGCAAAGCCATCAGATACTAGTTCTTTGTCGATGCTGTTCAATGCAGAGTATATGTCTCGCTACTTGCAAAAACTCGATAACGATAATATCGATTTAGTGATGAAGTACACAAAGAAGTTGATTGAGCTGGACTCAGGATACTTCAAAGTGATCTTCATGAATAGTTCACCTCAATCCGAAAGTTTTAATAGATCCAAAGTCTTGGACTATACCAGAAAGAACGGATGGACCAACTTGGAAGTGTCATTTTTGGAATATGTTATCTTTGAACTTGGCGACTCCGAAGACGATTTTGTAAACTCATTGTTGTCTTTGTATATGGATGATGACATTTCAAAGACATACGAAAAGATCCTTAAACTCTATGAGTTGGGAACTTATAACGCGAACCAAGCTCTCCGGAAACTTAACTCGTTACAACCACAGGATGATTTGAAGGAACAAGTTCTTAAACTGAAGATAAATCCACTTCATTGTCTTGGTAAGGACGAAGAAGCTGTCGATATCTTCCTGAAAGAGCTACATGACGGACACGGAGCTGTAGGATACTGCATTGAAGTGCGGAAAGAAGAACCCCAGAAAGGTACTAATCTAGTTTATCATTTGTTGGATCTTTACTTGAAGGCAGATGATACGACTTCCATGATGCAAATTTTGAATGATCCAAGACTGGACTTCCTGGATCCTATAGTGGTTATCCAACGTTTACCTGATTCTCTCCCATTAAAGTTTGTCACTCCATTCTTGGAAAACAATATACGGAACATGTTGATGGAGGCCCGTTCCTCTGAATCGGAAGGTGAGCTGTTGAAAGTCAAACTTATAGACGAGAAGGAAAGCAAGATGGAGTTGCAGAAACAGCACTTCAGGCTGACAAGCAAATCGCGTTGCCCAGTATGTCATAAATCGTTTGCGACAGGATCAATTCTCAGTGTCACACCGAGCGGTATTGCCATGCACTACGGATGTTCAATGAACATACGGTAGAATGATCGTTTTCTATTAATGTACATTAATTATTTAATTAGAGCTGACAAAGTTCACAATACATGAACTGTACTTGATCAACTCATCTAATTTTCTATTAGACTTGGTGCTTGCACTGTTGCAACGGTCAAAAGCACCAAGAACTTCTTCATAAGCAGAACTGTCCTCGCTTTCTTCTCTCTTGATCTGGTATATAACATCACCGTGGTACCGTGTGAACATAGAGAAAAGCGCAGTGAGAAGTTCATAGTCAATGTTCTTGCCAAATCCAAAAGTAAGGGAATCCAAAAACCATCCAAGTTCGGTGTATGGGGCAGAAGTAGAAAGTGTACGGATCTCCAAATCTGTGACAGCCGGTGATAGATCCACAAGGAAGTTCAAGAAGGACAAGTAATCATTGGAGGATGCAGCCTCTCTGAGCATCCGAGTGAAATCAGATTCAAACTTACGGTCGGTATCTTTCAATGCCAACAATTTAGTTTCATCTTGCTCATTATCAGTAGCAGCGGTTTCTTGTTCACCTTCTTCTGCAACCTTAGCTCTGTCACCGACGGCACTACCAGAGAGTTCCATAAAGAATGGTGCACTTTCAGGTTTCTTAACCGGTTCCACAGGCTTGTTTCTCTCTCTGATAGTATCCAGATGTAGAAGGGTAGAGAACTTGTTTCTTGAACAGTGAGATAGAGTCACCAGTTCAGGTGAGAGTTGGTCGGGTGACAAGTACTGTCCACTTGCCTCGATTTCTTTATCAGCATCAGCGAACGCACCTTCTAATATGGAAGCACCACCATCACCACTCACGTTTGGCAGTGTCATGTTGGCAAACTCAGATTCATTCTCGACAGTTTTAACAGAGACAGGCCGGAATTGAGACTTATTAGTCCATAATGCGATACCAACATCTCCCACATGAGTAGTGGCCATACAGTCACCTCGAGGAGAAATTTTGAGGTTTGTAGCAACATGTTCAACTTTAATACCGTCGATGCAACCACCAGTAGGAAGATCCCAAGTTCTGATTGTGGAATCCAAAGATGAAGAAACGAGCCATCGACCATTTGGAGTGAAATCCATTGCTGTGATCCGGTTACGATGACCAAAAAGCTGACGAACAACCTTCTGGGTCATTGTATCGATGATCACAATCGTGAGGTCATCAAGGGCAAGCGCAGCTAAATCAGAGTTGTGTTGATAGATCAATTGAGTGATAGGCGCACTCAATTTGATCTTACCGAGATATCTTGATTCAGAGAAATCATAGAATCCCACAATACCGTCCAAACCGACGGAAATCATCTTACGATTCATAGAATCGACAGCAACACCAGTACATGCCTTCTTATGAAGTTTATACTTCTTACGGAGGGTACCACTTTGCATGTTGTAGACACCGATACCACCTTTAGAAGAACCGACGAGCGCAAAATTACCACATTGTGTCATACCAACACATTTCACAATACCACCATCGATTGTCTCTAACTGATGATCACCAACATGCCTATTCTGAGTGTCCCAAGTACGAGCAAATGTAGTGTCTGTATGTGCTGTGACCATGTTATTCCAGTCACCTTTACGAGCGTTTTCTTGTGCAATCATGGTAACCGGTGTGAACTTTCCACGATATTTGTTTGATTGACCGGCCAATCTTTTACCGTTTTTCTCACGAGCCTGTTTCTGCGAGAGCTCATGAGATTGAGCATCTTTTCTAAGAGAGAATGCCCAAACAGAGCCATCTTCAGAGGCAGAATCGATGAAATGCGACTCAGAGTCGGCGAAAAGAATAGAAGTTGGTGGAGCCCAGTGACCTCCACGAGATCTAAGAATTCTTGGAGGTGAAACAACGGAACTGTTTGTCGTGGAAAGAACAGGATCAAAGACAAACTCTTTCAAAGTGTTATCATGACCGGTAGAAACAATTATCGGTTGACCATTCAAAAACGCAGCTTTAGAAGCTCCACCGTTCTTTTCACTGTGGGCACCTCTAAGCACATGGACACGAGCTTTCCTTGCGAGGTCGTGGAAGTAAAGATCACCAGACCGAAGTGAACAGACCATATGTGGGACACCATCAGTTCTGAAAGAGATGGAAGTGACTGCAGTGTGAGAACCGGTATTGAATTTTTGAATCAATTTGTTCTTACGAACGTTATAGAGCTGACATTCACCGGCTTCATTACCAACCGCTAAAAGGTCAAGAACAGGTGCAGACTCGATGGCAGTAATTTCAGAAAATAGACCTTGAGGGGTAGTGAACAAGACTTTACCACTTCTGATATTGACAACATGCAATGCTAATGGAGTAGCGACGATGACTTTGTTGAGATAGGTTGGCAAATGGATAACGTCAACGATAGAACCGAAAGAGGAGTTGATCTTAACGGATGTATAGAATTCCGAGGGGAATTTACCTCCTTGTAAGGATTCAAAGATATGCAAGTTGTTTTGAGTGACGACAACCAAGTAAGAACCGAAAGTGCACAGTTTAATAATGGTCGATTCGTCTGTCTCTGGCAATGTAAGTTCCTTCTCTAATCTACCTCTTCTAAAGATACCGATATGGTTACCGTAGGCACAAAAGACATAGTGCATGTGCGCAGTAATAGCAGTAATCCGATCCTGAGTCTGTGTGTTAGACACGAACAGCAGTCGCAGTGTAGCAGCGTCATATATTTGGAACGATCTTCCCACGACCGAGGCGATATAGAAAGTTTGACCTAAAGTACCCACAGCAAATGGAGTACCATCTGAAACATGTCCAATAGTTCGGAAGGGTGAAAATATCTTAGAATGCCTCACTTGCGGCTTCTCAGATCCCGCAACTTTCACACGTTTATCAGGGACAGCCATATTGTTCAGAAAGAAGCTGGTGAGGATTACAAGTTTAAGATGGGATCCAAATTTTTTTTTTAAAATTTTCCCACCTTGAACTTTTTAGACTTTTTTTTTCCAAATTGCACAGCCTTGGGGAAATCTTGAAGCATCAATTTAAGATTTAAGTCCAACCAGCCATTCTGGATCTCTCCCCAGATTGTATCACTTCTTTATTTTCAGTGGTATCCAATTGGTTAATTGGAATTACAATTAACGATGTCTGGAAACCATCCAACTGAAGAGAAATACGACAACTTGAAGGCCCCGTCACCAAGACGTGTGCATCCAAGGGCCACCTCGATCACCTCTATTGGCTCAATCGATTCTCTACACGGAGTCTCTGAGAGTGCTCCTTTGACAGCAGAGACTTTAGAGCAGCACCGTAAAGCTGCTGCATCTATTGCACCTATATTGGAAGGATATTCTCCTCAATTGTCTAAATCTGAAGTTGTCAGCCCATCACAAGACCCAATTTCTAGGACTGCTTCTAACATATCATCCTTAAGTATCAGCCATGCACGTGTGCCAGACTTACAGCCTCCTCCGAGACATGATACTGGATCTGCCATTGCCTCGTCACCTTCGTCGGTTGATGGATCCTCTTCCGGTGGTAAAGGTGTCACCAAACCAAGATCTTTCTCTGCATCCATACCACCATCGACTCCAAAGAAAGCTAAGGTCGGAACCATTGGTATCTGTGCGATGGATAGTAAAGTTCTCAGTAAGCCCTGCCGTCAGATCTTGAATAGATTGCTTGCCAACGGTGAGTTTGAGACTGTTATCTTTGGTGATAAAGTTATTCTCGATGAGGCCGTTGAGAATTGGCCAACTTGTGACTTCTTGATCTCATTCTTTTCTAAAGGGTTCCCACTTGAAAAAGCCATCGATTATGCCAACTTACGCAAACCTTTTCTCTTGAACGATCTTGTCATGCAAAAAGCACTCTGGGACAGAAGACTTTGCCTGGACTTGTTGAAATTGTCGAAAGTACCAACTCCATACCGTCTTGTTATATCTAGAGATGGAGGTCCAACTTTGGATGACGATTTGAAACAGAAACTGGAAGAGACAGGTATCGATTGCAGCCGTGTCGAAGAACCAGAATGGAAAATGATCGATGATGATACTTTGATGGTGGATGGTCAAATTATGCATAAACCATTTGTGGAAAAACCCGTTGATGGAGAAGACCATAACATTTTCATCTACTATCCAAAGAAGAATGGTGGAGGTGGACGTCGGTTGTTCAGAAAGATTGGCAACAAATCATCTGAGTTCGATCCTACACTTAACATGATCAGAACAGATGGATCGTATATCTACGAAGAATTTATTGATACCGATAACTTTGAGGACGTCAAAGCATATACAGTGGGACCAAACTACTGCCACGCGGAGACGAGAAAATCACCCGTTGTCGATGGAATTGTTCGCAGAAATAACAACGGAAAGGAGGTCAGATATGTCACTGAACTTTCTAAAGAAGAAGAGGCTATGGCTTCACGTGTCTGTACCTATTTCCAGCAAACCATTTGCGGATTCGATTTGTTGCGTACTAATGGTAAGAGTTATGTGATTGATGTTAACGGATTCTCCTTTGTCAAGGATAGCGACGAATATTATGACCGCTGTGCACAGATATTGAGAACAATGTTTGTTGATGCTAAGAGAAGTCAAACGTTGTCTCGTGCTCCAACCATCAAACACGAAGAGCGCAAACAGAAATGGATTTTGAAAGGATTTGTCTCGGTGATTCGTCATGCTGATAGAACTCCTAAACAGAAGTTCAAGTACTCATTCAGATCTCCATTGTTTTTATCACTTATGAAAGGATACAAGGAAGAAGTTGTTATTCGTGAAGTGCGAGACTTGAAAGTCGTTTTGCAAACTGTCCATGTTGCCCAAGAACAGAAATTGGAGGATGCAAAGAAATTGGAACAGTTGGCAACTGCATTAGAGAAGAAAATGAACTTCCCTGGAACCAAGGTTCAGTTGAAGCCTGCATTAAATGATGAAGGTGACATCGAGAAAGTTCAGTTGATTCTTAAATGGGGAGGTGAACCGACCCATTCTGCCAAATACCAGGCCACTGATCTTGGTGAAGGTTTCAGACAGGATATTCAGTTATTGAATCAAAGAGCATTAGAAGATGTTCAAGTGTATACATCTTCCGAAAGACGTGTACTTGCTTCAGCACAACTTTTCTCCAAGACTTTCCTTGGTGTCGACCAACTTCCAGACAACTTTTTGCATGTTCGCAAGGATCTGTTGGATGACTCCAATGCTGCCAAAGACCTCATGGATAAAGTGAAGAAGAAATTGAAACCACTTCTTCGTCAAGGTGCTGAGGCTCCACCACAGTTTGCATGGCCAGAATCCATGCCTGAACCTTATGATGTGATCCGCCGTGTTGTCGAATTGATGAATTATCATAAGAGAGTGATGGAGCATAACTTTAAGACTAAAGATGTCGACAGCTTCCAAACTTTCTGGTGTACTGACGACAACCCATTCCTATTTAAAGAGCGTTGGGATAAACTATTCCAAGAATTTGTCACCGTGGAGAAAGTTCATCCGTCGAAGATCAGCGAATTGTATGATACAATGAAATTCGATGCCCTGCATAACAGGGATTTCTTGAAACAAGTGTTTGATCCCGAAGACTCATCTGCCCGTTCCAAACTTACCAAGTCTCTGGTGAATGCATACCCGATCAATGTCTTGGCAATGAACGGTTTCAAGGTAAACGATGGCGTGGTGGACAACTCGAGCAATCCTGCTGGTTCAATTGGATGGGTGTTGTCATCTTCTAAGAAACATTCATCAAGATCCGAAGAGAACGAATCTACATTCGATGATCCTAAATACGAACCACTTAGTGAACTCTACAGACTTTCTAAAGTGTTGTTTGATTTCATTTGTCCTCAAGAATATGGAATATCCGATAACGAGAAGTTGGACATCGGTTTACTGACTTCTTTACCACTTGCTAAACAAATCGTGAGAGATATAAGTCAAATCACTGACACCGAGAAGGCAGCTACACGGATCTATTTCACCAAGGAGTCACATATCTATACTTTGTTGAATGTGATTTATGAATCTGACATTCCAATCAATATTGCTAGAAATGCCTTACCAGAACTTGACTATCTGTCTCAAATCGTGTTTGAATTGTACGAATCAGAAGCAGACGATGGCCAAGGAAAGAAACATTCTATCAGACTGTCTTTGTCCCCAGGTTGTCATACGCAAGATCCATTGGATGTTCAATTGGACGAACGCCATTACATCTCATGCATCAGACGGATCAATCTGACCAGACACTTGGATACAGATCTAGTGATGAGAAAGATGAAGAGCAGATTCAGCCGTGTTTCGTTACCAAAGAAGTTCACACCGGTCAACATTACAAGTCCATTAGTACAGGCCAAGCCATAGGTTGTTCTAAGAATAAGACAATCTGCTTTAAATATATATTGGTAGTTATAATAAGTAACTAAGTTCTGTGAAATTTGAATCTGATATTGTAGTCTTTCATTTCAATTTGGGGGTTCTGTAGCACTGATAGAATTTCAAACGATGGCATCGAGGGAGTTGAAGAGAACACTGATCGATTCACCAAAGTGATCTCTACGAATGCACTCAGCGAAGATAGGTGAGAGGTCGATGACAGTGAGCTTCTTGCATGCCTTAACCTTTTCCTCAGGGATTGGATAAGTGTTAGTGACAATGATACCATCGATGTAAGGGCAGGCATCCAGTCTTTCAAGACAGTCACCAGAGAAAATACCGTGAGTAGCCACAAGATAACAACTGCTTGCACCACAGTTCTTTCTAAGATGTTCAGCAGCAGCGATAAAGGCAGCATGCTTGTCGATCATATCGTCGACAATAATGGCAGGCTTATCGTGGACGTTACCGACCAAAGTGATGACTTTCTCACTGGCATTGAATTCTGGTTCATCCTCATCATCAGAATTGTTGTTCTCGTAGTTGTAATCAGACTCCTTACGATCAAGACTTGGCTTGACGAGTTTAGAAATGGCTGGGTCTTCGACAGCAGGTTTCTTATCATCAAGAACATGTCCTTCGACGATACGAGCGGTTTGAACGTCAGTTGCGTAGACGACATCTTCCTTTCCAGAGGCGTCAGTAGCTTCAGTGCTCATAACAGATTGACGGTGTTGACTGGAACCAAGGGCTTCCAAAGTGTGTCTTTCACGATCGGTATGAATCATAGCGAAATTAATCTTCAATTGATCAGCCAAAGAGGTAACTCTCTTAGCTCCACCAGGATTCTTAGAGACAACGACGGAATTCTCATAGTCAGGAACACTTTGACGGATCCATTTAGCCAAAGTTGGGCTTGCATATAAGTTATCGACCGGTTTAGAGAAGAAACCTTGCATCTGAGAAGCATGTAAATCCATAGAAACCACATGATCAGCACCTGCCATGATAAGTTGATTGGCCAACATTCTAGCGGTGATAGCACCTCTATGTTTTTTCATCTTAGACTGTTTGGCATATGGGAAACTTGGGATAACAGCAGTAATCTTGGCAGCAGATCCACCTTTACAGGCGGATATAAGGATAAGAAGTTCCATGATGTGATCGTTAGTCTCTGGAGAACCAGATTGAATGATGTAGACATCTTCATCTCTAACGGAGACACCAACTGAAACAGAGGTTTCACCATTAGAGAACTTCTTCAAAGTGACAGGGGCAGGTTCGATACCTAACCTTTCACAGACTAAATTTCCCAACTTTGGATGCGAAGATCCAACAAACACTTTACACTTTCTCATTATAGGCTGTTGCTGCTTTTCTAATGCAGAATTCGATTCTGCTTGCGATTCTGGGGCACTAGACAATTTGTTTGGTCCTTACCAGACTTCTATGAGTTGTTTTGAATCTTTGAACTAGACCAAGTTAAGGTACTAATTCAAAATGGAGTGATCAATCCGTATTAAACTGAAGATAAAAAGAGGGACTCAAGGAGAAGGAAATAAAATTTTCATTGTCTGTATATCTACAGGGTAGGTAAGGGTGGGGTGGATGGAATAGATTTGGTTAAACGCGGGGAGGCCGAGGGAGGGGGTCGGATGGGATGACAGAGAAAAAAAAAGGGGGGGGGGAGGGCGGTGCAGGGGTGTGAAATTCAACATGCCAGTGCAGGGCGCAAGGGATATCTCAGAGATTAAGATTGTATCAGATTCATTCATATACAGTGGTAAGAAATGAAATGATGACAACTTCCAATGAACAGACCTATCTGTTCAATCGGCTTTAGCTTTGGCAGGAGCATCTTTGGCGTCCTTTGCGTTCTTAGTGTCCTTTGAAGCATCTTTCTTTGTCGTTTCTTTGGCAGCCAAACCCTTATCAAGAGCTGCCTCCTCAGCAGGTGATGTACCTAGCTGATCTTGCATCCATTTAGGTAGCCGGTTGAATTCTGCCGGCATTTGTGTGAAACCTTGTGATTTTTCATAGAAGAAGACTGAAGATCCGATGATGGCCAGTATAAACAGAGCCAGAAGGAACACTCTTGCAACTCGTTTATTGAACATGATGTGGCTGTTAGTTGTGCAAAAAAAAATCATGGCTTTTTCCTCCCCCATAAGTGAATTCAGTGGGCACACTTAAAATTCTCCCTAACTTGAAATATTCAATCTCTCCCCCTCTATTATCACACTGTTCTTTTCTGCATCGAATTATGTCAAGCAGTGACAGGCAGTTCAATTTT
Organism: Xiuguozyma insectalens; assembly: GCA_030574155.1. NCBI lineage: Eukaryota > Fungi > Ascomycota > Pichiomycetes > Pichiales > Pichiaceae > Xiuguozyma > Xiuguozyma insectalens. The sequence continues at coordinate 487,828 of JAJMEL010000001.1, read as the reverse complement.
ACGACGTCGGAGCGGAGAGCATCGACGACAATTGCCGGGTCTTTAAGTAGGTCCGGACTTTATGTGCCGCAGGATTTCTTCCACCAGAACGTCGAGGATGCTTTAGAAGAGGAATCTAGCGAAGAGGAAGATATTGATGAAGAGGCTCGGCCATTGTACGAGGAAAACGATGAAGGATCATCTGGTCATCGCAACTCTGTCGCTTCCACACTGGCAGGCGGATTAACACATACTTTGTCTCGTCGTGAGTCTAAAAAAGTTCTTTCTGATGAAGCGAAACTGATGGCTCAGAACGGTGTTCCATTCAAACGATCCAACAGTACACTGAACATTGTTCCCGATTCTGCAAGAGCAGGAGAACAGACCATCTTTGACGAATATGGTGCCACTGAAGATGAGGAAGATATTAAAGAAACTTGGGATGATGCAGTCAGATCCGGAAAGATTAGAACTACCCCACTTTTCGAATTGAAAAGCATTGCGGTCTCCTCGATACCGCTTATAATAACCTTCTTATTGCAAAGTTCTCTCTCAGTGTGTTCTGTCTTTGCAGTTGGACACATCTCTTCTGAAGCATTGGGTGGTGTTACACTGGGTATGATGCTTTCAAACATGTCTGCGATTGCAGTCATTGCAGGACTGGCTTCCTCATTAGATACTTTCTTACCTCAAGCTTATGGAGCCCGTAAGTATCATCTGGTTGGACTCATATTCCAACGATGCGTTGTTCTCACACTGAGTGTCATTTTTGTGATCTGTATGATATGGTGGCTATATGCCGAACAAATACTTTACAAGTTGGTTGACAACGAAGCCAGTGTCAGATATGCAACTACCTATTTAAAGATCACTTCCTTCGGTTTACCTGGTTACATTCTTTTCGAAACAGGTAAGAGATTCTTGCAGGCTCAAGGTATCTTCGATGCTCCAACCTATATCCTGTTCGTCTGTGCTCCTCTCAATGCTGCTCTAAACTACTTTTTAGTTTGGACTTGTAATTGGGGTTTCTCAGGTGCTCCAGTGGCTGTTGCTATCAACTATACTTTGATGGCCGCCGGATTAGCATTTTACACTGTTACTACTAAGAATGAAGTCAAGCCAATGAAATGTTGGAATGGTATTCACCCGGCAAAGATATTCAGAAACTGGGGGGAACTCATCAGATTGAGTATTCCAAACCTCATCATGATCATTTCAGAGTTCCTCAGTTTTGAAATCCTTACCTTGATGTCCAGTTATTTAGGTACTCCATCTTTGGCAGCACAATCAGTCTTGTCCACTATGGCTTCTGTCTCATACCAACTACCATACGGTCTTTCCATTGCTGCATCTACTAGAATTGCAAACTTCTTGGGTGCCCAGTTAGCAGACTCTGCCAGAATCACTGCTCAGATGGTGTTTGTCGCTACTGTCGTTGTGTTTGCTATCAATAGTTCTTTCCTTTACTTCGGTCGGTTTATCATTGCCAACTGGTTCACAGACGACCCAGACGTTATTGCCATTATTGCCGACGTTCTTCGGGTTGTGGCACCTATTCAAATCTTTGACTCTATGAATGCAACCTCTGCTGGTTGTCTTCGTGGTCAAGGAATGCAAAAAATTGGTGGTTTCACCAACGTTATCGGTTACTACGTTATTGGTATACCACTTGGTTATCAATTAGCATTTTACTACCCACCTAAATCTCCTCTTGGACTTTTTGGAGAATGGATTGGTGTCGGTGCAGGTCTCATCTTTGTGAGTACCATCCAAACAATCTTTGTTTTACGTGCAGATTACAACAAACTCGTTGAAGATGCTGTTCGTAGAGCCAACACCGGTTAAATTAATGCTTCTCATTATATAATCCTCTGCTAATATTTGCCAATTTCACCGCATATTCAACAACTTTATCCATCTCTTCTTTAGATTTCCGTAGTGATGGAGGTATCAATCCACCCGAAAACATTTTCAATGGATCCTTTACTTGTAAAGCTTCTTCTCCATCATCTGGTTTATCCTTCTCCTCATTCTCCTTCTCCTTCTCCTTCTCCTCCTTCTCTTCATTCTTCTCCTTGATCTTCTTCTTTTTAACTGCTAACTCCTTCAATTGATACTCATCACCAACTTCAACCACTTTACTTGCTAGACACGGTCTATGATCCCAGAAATCAGGTCCGTATCTCATATTTCTTAACCCGCTAGCATAATCTGCACGCTTTAAATCGAGAAACCCATCTCGCAAAGAACGAATCAATTCATCATACGTATCATGGTACTCTCCTACCAATTCCAACACTTTTATATCGGTTTCTTGCTTCTCTGAAAGCTCCACAGCCCCCAAATCATACTTGGTTAATAGATCCTGATCCATTAAAGTGATACCGACGAGTGAAAAATCTCAAGCCGAGTTTCTAAACTACTACACGGGGAAGAGTGGAAAAAGAAATTTGAGGACTTGATCCTGATTAGAATACGATCGAAACATGTATTAGGAAATAATACCCAGCGTAGCTGTTTGAAAATCCAGACAGAACGCAAAATTAGCCGGTGATATAGTGAAATTACATTGGTGCGCCATCCTGAAGAAGAAGTGCCTTGAAAGTTTGGTCGATATCCAACCGACTCAACTCTGTGTGCTCCAAATCAAGATCTCCAAAGAAATCCTCAGTAGGAGGATGAGAAGTTTTCTTGGCAGAGAACTTACCATTACTGGTCTCATTTGGTGTCAAAGTGACTTTTTGTGCGGTCTCTTGGTAATAACTCTCAGAACTCTCACAGAGTCCCATAGGAACTGGAGCGGCTCCAAGTTCCAACTTCTCCAAGTGAACACTTTCACCATCGATATCAGCGTCTTCGTTATCGTTGTCTTTTGAAATAGACTCCTGACTTTTGATGTACTTAAGTTTGTCCTCTGCAGAAAATCCTTGCAAGAATGCAAAAGTATCGAGACCTTTTGCAGGTTCGGTACTAGAGTATGAGAACGGACTCGATAAAGTCTCATCCACTGAACTAGATCTGATACTTCCACTGAGGAATGATTCAGTCTTGGTACCTGCACCTTCATCTTCCTGAGGAATTGGAGCCAATGTTTCATGACGGTAGATTAATTCGCCATTAGTAACTGGACGACACACGAAACTCTTCCTCTTGGAACCGGTAACAGTGTTAGTACTCTGCTGTTGCATTGGAGAAGATGCAGCAGATGTACCATTACTGGTACCCATTGTGAAGATAGAGTTGGATCTGCTGACGTTATTGGAGTATGTGGAAGTGGTAGAAACTGTTCTAGCATGCTTCTTTGAAGTGGTGAGAGTAGCAGAAGAACCAGTTGTCATGATAGAGACTGGACGAGACACTGGAATAGCAGGAACTGTACGGAAAGAAGAATAAGCTTCCACATCAGAGGTCTGCGATTTCTTGGTATACTCATCCTGTTTTTTGGCAGCAGTGCTGGCCATCATCTGTGGGACAACCTCATGTAAAAGGTTGGTATCGATATCTTGGAACGAATTCTCCAATCCGAAACTACGTTCAGGATCGACATGTGCAACGTGATCAAATCCATAAGGAGTGCTGATCAATAAGTTTGTAGAGAGACGCGAGTTTGAAGATGAGGCTGATCCACTAACTTTATGGAGGAAGTTACCGACTGTACGCTTCGATTTCGAAAGAAGTTTTAAACCTGCTTTAGGTCCCATGCCAGCATGAGATTCTTCGATCCAAAGTGATTCAAGTTTAGGTGTTCCGGCTGTCATAGTTGAAAATTGTTAAGAAGGGAAGAAAAAAGTGAAGTAAAGGAGACTCAGTTTATAAAGCCTTACTTTTTCCACTTTAAAGGAGATGATCTGGTGCTCGCCTGCCCTAATCGGAAACCTGCACATGAAAAAAACACAATTATGCACGTAATTAAACCCAATTAGGAAATAATCTTGAAGGGGGTCGATCTAATACAATGGAGGTCTGAAAAATTATAGTGGATCGAAAGGGGTAGCGGCGCGTAAAGTATTTGGCTGGGGATTTATGCAGGGGTAAGCTATATAAGTATGAGGAAACAACTATAACTGTGTCATACTTCGTAATGAATTGTATGAACTGGGCATTCTGTCGAACCTTTCCGATTGATCCAGTCCTTTATACAGTGGTAGTGAAAACAGCACAGACATTCGAGCCTGCCGATCTTTTCACCAGGCTCGAACTCTTCCAAGCATATAACACATTCATTGGCCTCATTTAGACTGAGTTCTGCCATATTGGCATTCTCAGGGATTGTGTAGACAAGCATACGATTCCGCTGCCTAGTACCATTAGGAGATCCAACGAATTCTTGTTTGGTGAGACACTCATTAACATGTTCCACTCGTTCAGTTTCTGACATAGTTTCGATATCCAAGCCACACACTGGGCAGAGATCTTGATCGTCATCTGTATTATCGTCACTACCTAGAGTAGTTCTATTAGAATCCTGTGAAAACTGTCTTTCAGTGCTTTCAGTAGTAGCAATCTTAACACCTTGAGCAGTTCGCAACGACGCCACCGCCGTTGTATCATTATTATCATTGGTACCATTCTGTGGCATCTCTCGCAGGGCTTGTCGGAGCATATCCAATTCGTCCAGACATTGATTGCAAGTTCGATGCGGGATATGTGGACTCTCCAGATAGATTTGTGATGAAGGATTTACCACGTAAGTGTTGGGCAAGTAGGTTGTGGAGATGGGTGAACATGATCCACATACAATTCGCCCACATTTGCGGCAATGATGTTTACGATTAAAGAAATTGAACAAATGTCCACACAATGCACACCGCTCGACATCTTCATCATTCTGCCACACACAGACACCATTAGAATCTAATGTGGGTGGGGTGATAACCCAACCACCGTCATTTGTTGACGGCATTTTGCTTCTTCCCTGGAGGAAAAGATAGTGAAGATAAGATATGAAAAAGAAAAAATGAGATCGAAATTTCTTTTTTTTGTCCCTCTTTAGTCTCTTGTTCTATATTGTTCTATCACTTCTTTTCAAAGATCTCTATCTTTCATTAAATCATTACATATAAATTGTTAGAAAAGCCAAAGCAACCACCTTAAAAGAATTCAAGAGCTCTATTCAAGTATCTTGATTTCAAGTAGATGACAACGACACCACATGCGACCAGGATGACACCGCTGACAAAGAAAGTCATTGTAGAACAGATGACCAATTTTTCAACGGAATCCTTTGGATCACAACTCTGTGAAAAGTCGTAACTGTAGAGCATATTGAGGAATAAGTTACCAAAGATGGAAGAAGAATTGAAAACTCCCCAAGTTGTTCCCAATATGTCCAAACCATAAATAGATGCCAAAATGGCAGGAACCATGGTGAAGACGGTTGAATTTAGAATGGCATTGAGAGCGACCACTGCAGAAATTTGCAGGCTGGCCACTGGTGCTGCAGAAAGATAAATGTGAGAGGCACCACAGAGTAAGACTGCGAAAGTGAATAAACTGAGTCTAGAGATTTGGAAGTTTGTGCAGATGAAATCAGTCAAGATCATGATAAGGAATCTTGTCAGAGTGGAAGACACCGAGAACACTTGTAAGTTGTCACTAAGAGTCTTTGAATGCAAATTGTTCAAGACAGAACCCAAGTTGGCAATGAAAAATTCGGTTGCACCAATGGACATCATACAACAGTTCATCAGTGGGTACATCAGTGGATCTCTAAAGAAGAGCTTGATCTTTTGATCGTATGTCAAGGATGAGCTGGTGATGTCTTCCGGTGAAAGACCTTCAATGTTTGCTGCTGCAAATCTAGAAGTTGATTGCGAAAGCATCGACAATTCATCGTCAATGTTGAGTAAAGAAGTTGGATCTTCGACGTACCAAGAATGTGGAGAGCCGATGATCGAACCAGTAGGTGAATGAATAACTGCACCTGCACCAGATAAGAGAGGAGATGCATCGAAACTTCTGAATTCCTCATGATGTGAGTGATCGATCTCCTCCTCGCACTCTATAGTACCGTCGGTTATTTTACAGGCAACCAACGATAACAAGGCGGAGATATCCAACGTATAGAGGAAGAAGCGAACTATACGTTCAAAATTGGCAACAGGATGTTGAGTATCGTGGAAAAACACGTTTAAAAGTTGGATTTGCACAAAACTTGAAAAAGCAACCATCATATTTGGCATACTGATACTCAACGTCTTATAGTATCTACCGAGTGATTTGGCAGAATTCAACAAACAACTGAACAGTAATGCAGCATTGGCACATCCGATGCAAAAGAATGCAAGGTACATCAACTTATGAGTAAACCTCGTGTCCAAAATAAATAAAACCAAACTGAATCCAAAAGTGTACAATGCAAATGCCATCACCGACAAAATCCAAACACCTTTAGCGTCTGCAATGTAACCACTTAGTGGAGTACACAGATTCATACCGATTGTTTGCCATATGATGATCGTATTGATCACCGACTGTGAGTATCCCAGTATATCTTGGAAAGGACCTGAGAAAATCGAAAATAATGCCAATATACCCAATGACATGCATGCACAAACCGTCAACAGGAAAGAGGTAAAATAGAGCCTGTAGGCTCCTTGTCGCTCATACAACCCAAGTAGTATATGCGTAGGAGATATCAACTTGTCCGATAGTGTCATCCACAGAGAGCCCCAACTTGACAGATATAGACTTCCCTAATGCCACACTAGGTCTGCTTATATACTTTTAGATGGTTAAAATTTTTATTTCGGCAGGTGGACCGGATTGAAAATGTCTGCCTTATCGATTTCCTCGAATGAGCCCATTGTTAACTAGTCAGAACCGGCTCACCGATAAGCCGGGGGGCCATACTAAAAAAAAAACAAAGAATGAAAAACTTAAACCCTTGGGGAACCCCGACAAAGAGGTTATTATGCATGCTTACATTATGTATTAGGTAATTGCTGGCATCTTACCGGCGGCACGGATTTAATATTTATGTATTAGGTAATAGTGATGTTTTCGTCGCAAGCACATCTCAATTGCACATCTCAATTGCGATTGCTAATTGAACTCTAAATTAAACTGATGCCGTTCACACACGCTGATCTGGACGTGACTTTCCAGTACCCACCTACAAAATTCCGATGCTATGGTCCTTTCGAACCAATACCTAAGGGTGAAATAATAATTCGAGCTCGAAGAGCTGTTAAAGGTATTATGGGAATAACGTTTGGATTGAGTGGGTGCATTGATGGATCATATTGGAAACACAGTTATACGACGTCGACCATACCTTATGTAGGACAACCTTCGGATGCATATAAGGAGGATGGTGCTGTTATATTTGATACTTTTGAGAGCTTCCCGCTCGATTTTAAAGTGGCTAATAACGGAGTTTTCGACCTGGAGAGAGGTCAAGTACTTAAAACTCCATTCCAATTTGAATTTCCTTGGAAAAAGGTATTCTTACCTTCTAGCAGCAGTATGGGAGGCAAAGGTCCTAACAAGGGTAAAGCAACAATCGCTTATAAGCTCTACGTGAGAGTTACGCATCCAACGACTTTTTCAGAAGCCAAAACTTCGGAGTATCCGGAGTTCGTAGCATGGCAGGCCAACAATATAAATTTGATAAGGAATGCCGCAGAGGTTTACGAGGTGACTTCATTCGGTACTTTCCAAGGCAAAGTGAAGTCCAAAGTGGTTGATCCAAAGGAAAATAAACTGGTTTCGTCTGGTATTGAAAAGTCTCACGTCCACACTCAAAAGCTTCTAGGGACTTTTGATAAGAAGTATAAGACTGAAAATTATACCAAGTATGTCGATAATGTGTCGATATCATGTGTTTTCCGTCTCACAAAAGGATTCAACCTGTTGGACAGTTTCAGCAACCAAATAACACTTACTTTTAGGGCGTTCTTACCTAACGGCTTAGAACCCGATTATAGTTATCAAGGAGAGTCGACCGGGTTGGGAAAGTTTGAACTGATTGCACTTGAAATGGTTGCCAACTATCAGGTCAGTATGGAAGTGGACAAGAGTAAGTTCACGGTGACAGAACCATTTGTTCTTTTCTCCACAAACTTCAGTAAGGGTCAGAAAGTGTTTGATATTGCTGACTTCCAATTCAACAACCAGTTCAATGCATTTGAATACACCGTTCCGTTGACGGAACTCGATAGTTCCAATGGGAAAACATTTCTGGAATGCATGAAACAGCCCGTCATTACAGATGGTGTTGGCCCTTGCAACTATAAATGTAACTCTAAACTGGCTTTCAACGTTGTTCTCGGTAACAACAGCAAGCTGGACCATCATTCGATCGAAGTGTCAACTAACACAGACTCATGTTTCATTCTGGAAGTCCCAGAGCATCCACCGAACTATGTTCCCAACTAATCACATATAGTAACTAATACGTACCGATCCTAATCCTTATAAATTTTCAAAAAACCCCTAGATCTATTTTTCACTTCTTATCATGTCTCGAAGAAGAAGAACAAGGGCAGATCCTGGTGTTCAGGGACCCAGTAGTGCCCTCACGGCATTCCTGAGGGAGCAAGGAATCAATGCTGATATGATCCGTCAACGGTATGAGGAAAACGTCAGACGTGAACAAGAGATGTTAGAGTCTGCTGCTAATGCAGATCAGTCGCCACCAGCAACAGAAGAGAGAGCCGATCTGTCAGGTTTGGATGAGATAAGTTCGGACGAAGAGGTTGTTGAAGGTGACGAAGAAACGGCACGTATAAGACAACTTGCTAGAGCTAAAAGAAGGCATCAGAATGACAACGATGGTGATGAGTACGCAGATACAGATGACCATGTTGGTAAGAACTACTGTCTGGAATGCGATAAGGAGTTTGTCATATCTGTGTATTCGAAGAGGATGGAAAAATACGGTCGTATCGGATACTTATGCCCTTCATGTACAAAAATAGCCATACGAAGAGAACGGCTTGCTAAGAGAAACGAGTTGGAAGCACGGAAACGCCGTAAGAAAATGGCCACCGCCCTCTTGGATAAGCAGGTTTATAAACTACCTTCACTACAAGACCTCTGTATTAGAATCATTACAGACAATATCGAGGACGTTGAAGTGCTTGGTGATGTTGGAGTGAACAGCAGACAAAAGATATCAAGGATCCTGGCAAAGAAAAGATCGCTTAATGATCGTACGATGCAACTGTTTTTGGACCCATCATTGACTGAGCTGGAGTTTTGGGATTGTTCAAAGATCGATAGACCAGCTTTAAACCAGATCGCTTCTTGTTGTCCGCACATTGTATCTCTCACTCTTAATATGTGTGGTCACCTGCATAAGGATAACCTTTCATATTTCAGCGAGAAGTTTGATAACCTTCAATACTTAGATTTGAACGGTCCTTTCCTTATCGGTGACGAAACTTGGCAGACTTTCTTCGAATCTGATGTAGCCAAAGGTTTGAAAGGATTTCATCTTAGGAACACACATAGATTTTCACCTGACTCCCTGGTGTCACTTTTGGATAACTTGGGGTCCAACTTGGAAGATTTGGCTCTGAGTAGATTGGATGGCTTGGACTCTAAACCCGTGTACGATCTTCTGCCCCATTATTTGACCAAAATTAAACAGCTTGAGTTGTCCTACCCACATCAAGAGAACCTTATAGACGATGATTTGATAGTGAACCTGGTGGCTAGTAATGGTGAGCAATTGGAATCGCTAGTATTGGATGGTTGTTCTTATTTAACAGACCAGTTTTTAGTTTCAGGGGTTAAACCATTCTGTCCAAGTCTTACACGGCTTTCGTTGAGACAACTCAATCGTATTACTGACAATGGACTGGTTCAATTGTTCACAGATTGGAACATCAACGGAGGGTTGATGGACCTAGATTTGGCTAGATGTATATCTGTGGGAGATGAAGGTGTGTTTAAGGCCTTGGAACATTCATCTTCGACGTTGATTCAATTGGGACTGAATTCTGTTAAGGACTTAACGAAGAAACTGTTCATTAACTTATCGAGGAAGACCATGTTCCCTCTATTGACGAAAATGGATATTGGATTTGTTCGTAGTGTCGATAACTCTGTGTTGGCCATCTGGTCGCGGATCGCTCCTAAATTGGCAATCCTGGAGGTTTATGGAAACAGCAAGTGTACAGATAAGGCACTAGTTCGCGAAGACTTACGGGTTATAGGTAGAGAGACTGATAGTATATAGGAAAGGATATGGTTACAATTATTTATTGAGGAATTTGGCAGCAGCATTGGCCTTCTCAACGCTGCTTAATTGTGGTAGAGGAGCTGCAGCTCCTAGTTCATAAAGTCCCGTAGTGTGAGGTATTGGGTCAGTGAGCCGTGGTCTACGCTCTCTAACACCTTTGGGATGTCCATTCTCCAAGATGAGGTGTCTGTCTGTGTTTTCCTCATTCCGGTCTGGGTCCATTCGTGTTTTCGTAAACTGTTTCATCGATAATGGAGAAAGTGGATCGACTTCTAAGATCAACTGCATGATCTCACGAGAGCGCTTCGCCAATTCTGCCTTTGTGGCACTCTTCAACATAAAACTGATGTATTTGCTAATCAGTTCGTTGATGATCTCCGTGGAGATTTGCCCATACAACTTGATGTAGTTGATGATATTGGCAACATTCTTCTTATTACGTTGACTGAGTTCAAACTTGAAAAATAGCTGCCAGTATGGTGTGGAAGTTCTCATAATCTCCTCTTTGAAGTATGCAATTAGAAGACTTCTAGTAGCCTTGACGTTGTGGTCAACTAACCACTTCTTTTGTGCAACTTCAACAACCAGCTGCGAAACGTTTTCATCATTTAGTAGTGGATAAAGGTTTGTGAACTTAGAAGACTTTATCACAGAACTCTTCTTTTTGGCCTTTTTAGCCAATTGACCTGAACTTTCCTTGATAAACTTGTTGACACAGGTGAGAGCATCATCGTATGCGGTCTCTTCATACCGTGCACAAAATTGGACATATTGTGATATCGGATCATATGAATGAGGAGAAGTCTCTATCTGGGACAAATATAGTTTCTCAGCGGCAGGCAGATCTGTAGGTTCAAGATGCCTGGCATATAAATAACGCACTTTCCTCTGATCTTTTGGTAGCATATCCAACGCCCGTTGAAAGACAGAGTCTAATGAAGCATCGCCTATTTTAATGAGGTAGTTCAAATAACTCAACCAATAATCCTCATACTTACATGTAGTAATCAGACTCCGTTCATGTAAGGAAATGATCTGTTCTTTTGAACCTTGAGACTCTTCAAATTCAAGGTACTTTTTCCAAAGAGAAAGATCTGATTTTGGCACTGCGGTGCATTGGAACTCTGTGATCTTGAAATCCTTTTCGTACTGCCACCGCAAAGAGACGTCATTTTGAGTGTTTTGAAAGATCAATTGAAAATACTTCTGAACAATTGTGTCAGCGGTCTCATCGTCCTCAAGATCTTCGACGGACTTGTCAGTGACTTTCTTCAACACCGATGAATTGGCTTCATTCAGCAAGTCTGTGACAGAAAACCTCTCTCGAAGTTTAGTGAACGACTCGAAGTATCTTGCATACTGATGCAGAGGAATCTGGATAAGTTGCAAGTAGATGTTCAAATACTCGTTTGAATTCTTTCCCAGATACTTCTCTTGCCATGACAAATACAAGTCCCAAAATGGATGCGACATGAATTGACGACCGACGTTGGCTCGGGCACGTTCAAACAACTCTGCAATAGTTTTATCGTCGGTAAGATTGTTAGCCATTTCTATATTGATGTAATCTATCCACAACTCCATAGATTGTGGGAACACACGCAGTGCATTCTGCAATACATCTAATGACTTCTGCAATCCGTTCACAGAGTACTCGACGGTCACATACCTCTTATAGTACCGCACCAGGTAAGGATACCGCTTCAAGATCATATCGAAATCTGTATGCAGATGGCTCTGTAAGGTAGAATCATCCCTCACTTTGGCCGGATCTCTTGCCACTGTCTTCTCGATGTATTCTACAACTTTCTCCATCAACTGAAGATCATCCGGTCTATCTTCCAACTCCAATCGGAGCTTATCCCACTGTTCTAGCGGGTCCTCGTCATAATCCATAGAAAGAAAGAAGTAGTAAGGAATGGGGTTGAAGTATAAAAATAGACAAAGAAAAATAAGTCGATCGACGTGAAAAATCTAGGTTTGTTGCCTCGATCCACCTGCCTTCAATTATTCGATATTTCATAGTGGCGAAAAACATCTCTCTCCATTGAAGCTCACTTTGGGAAGAAAAGATGAAGGTGGTTTTTAAAGATTTTAAAAAGGAGCGCATTCCAATAGAAGTGGAACCGACTGACTTGGTCTCATCTGCAAAGGAGAAGCTCGGTGCTGTGAAAGATTGTGAGGCTTCGCAACTAAAGTTTGTGTATTCTGGAAAGATTCTTCAGGATGACAAGACATTTGAGAGTTTCAAAGTTAAAGAGGATGATCAGATTATCTTTATGATTTCGAAGAAAAAGAAGGTTTCTCCCGTGCCAAAGCCTGCCAATATTGATACTGGAGCAACAGCAGCACGTGCAACAGCAACTGATAATACAACAGAGGAATCAACCATTGGACAGGCAGATCAAGGTGAGACGGAAGCCACGGGTGAAACTGGTGCCGCTGAAGAAGAACCGGCATCAAATCAACCGTTTGATGCGTCTACATTTGCTACAGGACGGTCCAGAGAGACTGCGGTTCAGAACATTATTGGAATGGGATTTGAAAGAGAACAGGTGGAAAGAGCATTAACTGCTGCATTCAACAACCCAGATCGTGCAGTGGAGTATTTGCTTAGCGGTATTCCAGAGCGTCCACAGCCAACTGAACGTGCCTCTGCAGAAGGTTCCGAATCTGCTGTGGCAACCGATGCTGCTGATGCCGGTTCAGGTGATTCTACTAGCAATGCACCATCGGCTACCGTTGCCAATGCATCACCAGCAAACCCAGATAACCTGTTTGATCAAGCTGAAGCTGCCGCATCAGGTAACAACGATGCACCATCCGGTGACATGGCATCTATCAGAGAAATCTTGCAACAACAACCAGAGATGGCCGAGGCCGTGTTACAACAATTGGCAGCATCTAATCCACAGTTAGCACAGGTTATTCAAAACAACCCTGAAGCTTTCATGAGATTCATCACGGAGGGTGATCAAGCGGCTTTGGCTGAAGCATTGGGAATCCCTGCGGAGGAAATGGAGGCCGTTGCCGCTGAAGAAGCGGAAGCAGAGGGCCAGTTCCGGATCGAAGTCACACCTGAAGAAAACGAAGCCATCAATCGTCTCTGCGAGCTCGGATTCGATCGCAACCTCGTCCTTCAAGTGTACTTTGCCTGTGATAAAAACGAACAGATGGCTGCAAACATTCTCTTCAGTGAACACGCGGAGTAGATAAGTAATGCTATTATAACATCATATATGTGTACATGTATATTACTTTAAAATAACTCATTAAAGTCTTTTATCAGTTTTGGCTCTTCCTCCACTTTGGACAACGGCTTGTTGCCTGGTCTAACCACTATCTGAGCCAAGAGACCTGCCTCTCTAGCTGAATGAACTTCCATTGGGTTGTCACTTAAAAATAGTGTCTTTTTAGCGTTTTCACCAGTCACACCAATAGTTTGCAAGATCTTTGTATAACTCTGTGGAACCAACTTACTGCCCGCATTGACAGTGTCAAAGTAACCGTTTATAATTCCGTTCAGATCTGCGACCATAGTCTCGCCTTTTGAAGTTGTAGTTTTAACATGTCCAAACAACAGTTTCTGTGCCTTCACGGATCCAGATGAGTAGATATAGATACCGCCACTAAGAACGGCCGACCAATGGTTCATTGCCTCGATGGCATCGGGGTATAATGGAGCCATCACTTGGCCAGATTCATAGCCGGATTGCCAGACAATACCTTGCAAGCTTTTCAATGTCGAGTCCTTTACATCGTTGGACACAAGTGCATTGATATGTTGGGACAGTTGTTGTTCTGATTGCTGCGACTCCGCTGGGAACTTCTTCAATATTGTGAGGATCTGATCATCAATGCCCACGTTCTTACCAGGCTCATTAAGTGGATACTCATACTTGGACAGATATTCGGGCAGTTTTTTCAGGAAATATGGGAACAATTCGTCGTGAACAAAGCTTATGGGACAGATTGTGCCCTCTATGTCAAGCAAAACGTTGTTATAAGGAAGAACAGGTGTCATATTGGTAAAGAAGTCCCTGATAGAAACGGGGTTGAAATATATAGGCAGGGCAGTGGGGAGGCCGCGGGGTGAGGCAGGAGTGTTTGGTGTGAAAAAAAAACCGATTTTATCTTCTCCTCCTTGAGCACCACGTCTTTCTTTGCATAAAAATGGATCCATTGCAAGCAGCACGGGCTGTAGCGGAAGCTACCGCATATGAGCAGCTTGAACATCCATCGGAGTCGTGGCTGGTCAAGGGAGAAGATGTGAAGTTTGATCTGGAACCGGCTTTACAGTACGCTTTGGAAGGTCTGACTCAATCCCCAAAGAAACAACGTCTACGAGATCTGGATAAAGATGTGCTATTAGAAGCAAAGAGTTTGTCATCAACTAATGTGTTGGGTACCAGTTCGCAGAATGATCTTCGAATAGGTGATAACGATGAAACAACGGAATATATTGATATCTTACCAGAAAATCTGGAAAAGTATCCGACATCAGTCTGCAATCGGTGTCGTAAAGAGTTTGCGCAGGTGGCTGCCAAACAGTATAGAATGTGTTGTCATTGCCGGGAATTACAGAGACAACGGTCACGACGTTGGCAGATGCGCAATAAGAAGAAAAGTGGTGCATGCCGTCGGTGTGGATCTGTTTTTGAATCCAACGGTAAGTATGTTCTCTGTGCACACTGTCGAGAACAACTGCGGGTGAAGAAGTCGAGGCGGGCAGAGATGGGACGATGTGTTCATTGTTCTGGACCCAATGAGAAAGATTCTCAGTTTAAAGTTTGTGTGCGGTGTCGTACTAAAGACCGAATGCGTCGGGTTGAATTAGAGCGGATCGGTGCATGCAACAGATGCGGACACCGTCTCGAACATGATGATAAAGGTTTCAAACTGTGCAAAATGTGTCGATTGAAGAAGAAGGTGAAAGGTGTGGACAGTATGAAACAGAAATATTTCCCTCCATCTGATGGCACTAACAGCAATGCATCAAATAGTGGTAGATCCAAGCTACTATATGAGTTTAACAGGAGTCCACAGAAACCAAGTAACGAATCAGACTGTGATCCAGCAGCTGATGCCATGGATATGATGTTTGACACCGATCTAATAATACCGGAATTGAGAAGAAAGAAAGAATCCGGAGATGATGGTATAGATGACGATGAAGATGATGAAGATGACGATGAAGCGGTTCAGTTGCAGCATACACAATTGAACAAGCAATTGAGCCGTCATTTACAAGGCCAGCTGGGTTCCACTGACCAGTGGTAACGAGAGACACGATACGAATTACGATGGGTGCATATAGATTGCATATAGACTGCCTGATACACTAATCTAGCACTCGTCTCAGGTGGGATGAAATTCAAAAAGATTCTGCGATGATAGCCATTCGTGCATATACACAATCCACCATAAAGCCAAACTACATGCATTCAGACATAAGGTCGAATGGCAAAAGTACAATAGCATCCAAGCCATATATACGTATAAAGTTTTTAATGTACAAGCTCTAAGCCAAGGGATTCCAAATATAGTATATACGCCGAGAGTTTTGAACAATGATGTGCGGTATGACATGGCTTACCAGTATCAGAGTTTCAGACTTATTCCGCATCTGCCGCTAAAATGTCTCTCACCGCAACAACACCCTACTTGCATCGATTTTCTCGGTATTTGAAATTCATCCGATCCACGCATTACTAATTAGTTTGGAATTCCACAATGTAGCAACCACCGTTTTTGAAGTCCAATTAATTTCTAGTCCCAACAAGTTAATCCGAGAAAAAAAAACCGTTTTTCTCTTGTGATTGAAGGGAAAAAAATGAGAACCAAATGACAAAGAGAAATTGTGAAACAGTTATTAAAAAAAGAAACGAGAACTCAAAACGCCACACCTAGATTAGATTCCATGCATGACACACTTTTCTGGAAAGGGCGCACATAAATTTAATCTGTTGGTAACAGACGACGGCATTATTTATCCGGTAAGCTGTCTTATCCTAATTATAGGCACAGCGGGCAACTGAGAAACCGGATGATTTTTGCAAATTATGTAAATAAGAAAAGATGTATCAAGAGGCTTGTAGATGTTACATTAGAAGAACCTTCAGAATCTTATCATTCGACCCACATAAATTGAACATGCATACTGATGACGTTCCTCAACGGATGCAACCATGGCCCAAATTGGGTATGAAAGAAAAAAAAAAAGAGAGAGCACCGAACCAATTAGAGGGGCAGAAGTGGGCAAGTGGGAGGAAAGGGTGAGAAAAAGAAATCCAAGTACAATGATGAGCTTCCCATGAGTCAACAATAACTTTGCCGGATTCTTCGAAGTTTGGCCGGGCAGTTAACAACAATAGGAAGAGGGGAACGGAAACTATTGGCTCAGAATTTATTGCGAAGTAACCATTTTTTAGATAGGAACGCTGTATAGATGACGTGTTGGGCATCTGAGCGGAGCAGGGTGTTGAGGGGGCGTGGGGGGTGTTTGAGGGGGTGGGCTTAATTAGGATAAGTTCTATTCATCATGATGGCAATCATAATGTATTGACGAGTGGGGTTGTATTGTAGCGATACTTGAATGGTGTGAGATCCGTATACGTTATCCGTCTGAAAATCAATAGCATACGCAATCTATGTAATTAACAGCATTTTTGGGCCAAATGTCACTTCAAACTTATTCACCCCCAAACTGGCCGATATCTTACCGTTATTACATTTTTGATCAATTTAAAATTATTGACTCCATCCCCTCCCCCTCCCTCATCCCCTCCCCCGCCCGCTTTCATTAACCCCCCTCTTCTAACCCCCCTCCCTGTCAACCCTTCTCCCCTCAACCCCGATGGAGTCCGGTGAAATTTATTTCATGATATGCCGAGTGCGGCTGCTTGCTTGGATTGGCCCTTTAATCCCACGCATGCTTCTATATATGGAAAGACGGAATTCAGTACAATGACTCCGTCTACAGCCGGTAGTAACCGTAAGCCAAAGTCTTACATGACGTATTTTTCCGAGCCAACTGCTACCTTCCTGCTACTTCTGAGATCACTGGAAGAGCAGATGTACTCCACATCATCATTTAGTTGCATTCGTTGTGAACTGGCCAGGCCAACCAGTTCATACTTGTCCCATTTCATCCACTACGGAGTTATTTTTTTTTATTCATATCAAAACAATAGTTACGCAGGGCGGATCATTTCATGCCAAAGAGCCACCAAGAGAAAACAACGGAGTCAGACTATGTTAATTCATTTGCCGTAGAAATAAACAGGTAAGTGATATATGCAGTAAAAAGAAATTCACCTGTTTATGCACAAGGGTTATTATGCGGGCATGCCTACTCATTACTTTTTTTTTCTGACCCCGCCCGATAGAGAGGGGTTTGGGGGGGTTCTCTGTGCAGCCCAGGGAACTGGAAAGCTTTAAAATGTGACCATTTTCCCTCATCGAACAAGTTTTGATATTGAATTAATATACCAAAGAAGAAGTCTCTCAGCAATCGATTTCAAGAGATTTCTTTCAATTAGTACCTCTGCGTTTTCTCTATAATGACTTTCACCATTTACTCGACTGCTCAGTCGAGACAGGTGGCATTCCAATATAAGGATCCGTTTGCTTCAGACCAATTCATCGTTGCATTCAAAGAGCAGGGCATCTGTTGTCGGCCAAACTGTGTCTTAGGAGTTACCAATTTCAAAAAGAAAGACGTTCTCTTCTATGATTGCTTGGACGATGCACGCAGCGATGGTTACAGACCTTGTTCTCACTGCCTACCCACAGCAAATTCTTCGAATGCTATACCTGATGGACCATACGTTTCTGTCGATTTAAGCCTTCTTATCAAGACTGTGCAATACGTCAATAAAGCCATCGATTTCATTCCTCCTTTGCTTGCAGAGGATTCTGACAAGACCGATTTGATGCGCCGTGAAATTTGGAGCTCTGACAGTGATTCTCTTAAGAAGAGACTCCTGTTGGGAATTCCATGTAGGTCTTCAAAATCATCTGGTATTTCGCCGAAGGAAAATGATATTGTGAAACCACCAACACCTGATTCCATCGCATTGACAAAGAACGAATTGAGTCGTTTGAAACTGATTGATCTGGCCTGTCGGCACATTGCTATGGCTGCTTCCACTACCATCACTGATATGCCTGACCTTTCTACGCAACAAACTTTAAATAAGCGCCGCCGCCGTGGTGGCGTTCTTGGCTTTAAAGAATTGGCTGCCAAATCAAACCTGAGCCCTTGGCACTTCCACAGAGTGTTTAAGAGTGTTACTGGTGTGACTCCCAAAAGCTACGGTGATCAATGCTGCCGGTATCTGAAAAAGAAAGTTAACTCTCCTCATAGCTCCAGAGTTATTATCATTGCAAGTAAGATCGCTAATCCTACGTTGGGTGAAAACGAAGATGATAACGATGAAGGTGTCTTAACATCGAGTCTTACACCTCATTCTCATTCTCAATCTCATTCGACTGCATCGTCTTCTACCTCCCCTGTGAGATCTTCCCCGCACGTTACTGCTTCCAACAACCTCAGCCAGGATGAATTGATTCAGCCTCCACCTGCCAAACGGACTCAGCGTCGTAGCACCGGAAGCTCACGTCAACGCCCACAACCACCACAACAATCAACGCAGTATCAGTTGAATGGAAACATTGAACCAACATCTCCAATGGAGTACGTTCCGTATGGACAGAACGTTCCAACATTAGCTTCATCCCTGCCTGATCATCTGATGACTTCAGCGCAACGGTCGAGTCAATTACAACTACAATTGCAACAAATGATGCAACTACCAGCTCAAGAACAGCAACGATGGCAACCATCATCTGGGAATGAACCTGATTCGTTCGCAGGAGTCAGCTTGAGAGGGAAACCAATTGACACAGACTCAGTTGAGCAGCTGCCACAGACACAGCAAGTAATTTCACAAACACAGCAACCACAGCAGGAAGTGCAAGGTTCAGCCCTTGATATCCAATCATGTGGATTGGCTACCACTGAGGAGGAAAACAGTATCTCTACGCCGACATTTTCTCTTTACAACTCATACCCGGTGACTGGATTGTCTGCCCACCATCAGCAACTGCAACAGCAGCCACTACAGGCAGTCAATAGTCAATCAAATCTTGGGATTGAACAGACAGCTTCAACAGGTTCTTTCCAATTCTTGAAGAACGCCGACCCTGCTGACAACACTTACTCACAGGCTGTTGCAGAATCTTTGGCTACCTACAGTCATACCTGGTCTACACCTTCAGAGTCTATCCCTCCATTGGAAGAACCTGACTTTATGGCACCATACATTGGTGAAGAGTACATCAGAGGAGTCGGTGGTAGTGATAGCCCAGGTATTACCACGGGACTTGTCTCTGTTGCACCTCAGAGTAACGACGCTTCCGATTTTGAGTTTGACGATTATGAATCTTCCAGATACCCTAAGACATATTCATTGATGGGTATCTAGTTCCTTGTATCCACTTATGCACCTTTCTTAACGACGATCCCTGTTCTTTATATACATATTCATAACTAAATCAATCTTACGTACATACATTCCATATTCTACTCCCTAATATCCTATGACACATAGGGGCTAGCTAGCTAGTTAGCTGCTTGGGAAAATTTTACACCAGTTAAAATATATCACCAATTAAAAAATTCTTATCTCTTTAACATAACATAGGGCATTGCTAAAAGATTCAAAGTAATCGGCTGTATCTGTTTCAGAATGTCATCTTCTGTTTGTTCCAAGTCCGAGGTCAGACGGAAGCCAAAGAAACCTTCTACTCCGTTGGATCATCTGGCAATCTCTGAATCGTTAGGCTACCATATCTTCCGTAAGAAGAAACGCAGATCATGGACCCCCAAAGAAGATGAGCAACTGAAAGATGCCGTTATTCAGTTCTATTTGAAGAAGCATGGATATACAAAGTACCATAATGAGGATTTGGATTCTGAAGATATACCCTGGGAGGAAATATGCAATGTTTTGAAAGATAGGAAAGCTAAAGATTGCAGAAAGCGTTGGGTAGGATCTCTGAATCCATCTTTGCGCAAAGGTAAATGGACCAAGGAGGAAGATACAAAATTGATAGCTGCTTATGAGAAGTATGGGAAGTCATGGCATCAGGTGGCATCGACTATTCCTGGACGTAATGAAGATCAATGCTCTAAACGGTATACGGAAGTGTTGCGCGCAGGTACTGCAGACAGATTGAGACCGTGGGAGCCATCTGAAGATCTGTTGCTTGTCCGAGGAGTGGCCAAGCATGGAACCAAGTGGAGAACTATCTCTGAATCCATTCCAGGGAGACCAAGTTTGACCTGTCGGAATAGATGGAGACGGATAGTGAACGATATAGCCAAAGGTGAAGCCGCACCTGAGATCATGCAAGCCGTTGGAGTGGTCGATAGCAATGGTAACAAACTATTCACTTTCCAAAACGGTAAAGTGCAACGGAAGAGTACAGAACCTGCCAAACCTAATGAAAGTTCAACAAAAATGAGCAATACAGCAACGTCGTCAGAGTCCAAGACTTCGCTACCTCCTCCACTATATTCACAGGATACATATTTCACAAGCCCATCTTCTTCATCTGAGGATTCTTCTTCACATACAGTCAACGTTGTGGTGAACCCTAATACTCCTGCGCTGGCCAAGACTATCACTGAATGGCAGTTCAGTTTGACCGATCCTCGTACCAACCAAGAGATGCGTGAGTTCCATTCCACTATAGACACACCTGAACTGGCACATCGTCTCATAGAAATGGCTAAACTTAATGGGGTCGGTCTCACAATCCATCAACATATTCACCATCATTATTCACATTCGGCAGCGTCTCCAGTGATCGAACCACAGGCATCAGTGACTCGATTCTCTCATTTCAACTACTTGCCTCCATTGACTGAGGTTCCAAGGTTGACATCTTCGTCTCCTGGCCCAGCATCAGCAGGAGGTCCAAGTCCAAGTTCTGTCGATGGTAACGAGACTCCTAAGCCATCATCTCTAATACGTCTTTTAAATGATGATACTAGAACATACACAGCGCAACGGTCACCGGGTAGTATGCCACCACCACTAGGTCATCCACAACGATCGAATGAACAACGGGAGCAAACACAGCAGCAGCAAAGTTCCAGTTCAAAGCAGGCAGTAAATTCTAAACCCAAAGCATCGAATAAGATGTTTGACGAACTCGAGGAAGAGATGGATTTCTGGGAAACGTTACAGTCAATCACACAGCCTAAGCAAAGCCAGCCTGTTTCTCAGCACCATCCTGCACATGTTTCTGATAGTAGTTATGCAGATTCATTGAATCAATCAGCTACAACTAGAACTACGGGAACTACAAACGCCACTAATGTTCAGCCTACACCTCAACCTGCCAGACCTAAGTTGGAGAGTTTTGAAGACGACGGGTTCTCCTATAATTTCGTTTCTGATCCTAAATCGAGTTCAGGACAGAACGACAACGCGTTTGGTTACATGATGCCATTCAATCCTTCATAAAATAAGCAACAATTAACAAATTAACTGGTTTAAGTATGTATAGGTGAAGATGAAACTTAATAATAATGATGGGGATCAGACTCATTGTGGCCACCCATCTGGAGTCTGTTCAACCGACTCAAACCTCTATTTCCGAATACAGTATTCCGATTGTCCCATCAGATTGATCGCTTTGTTGTAAAGGTAATCACCGAACGCCAAGTATTTAACAGCGGCAGTGTTCAACTCAGGCTGAGTGATCAACGCAACGTTTGGTTGAAGACCAGTGTTCTGCTTAACACCTGCCAAGAACCCAGCTGCCAAGGATATGTCGACACCTAGATGTAATAGAACTGAGAACTGCTTTGGTTAGTTGTTGTGATTCCTAATTGGCTACCAATCCCTCTATGATTAATACTTACCGTCGTCATTCAGGAGAAGAGATGTGATCTAAATCGGGGAAAGAAACATTAGACTTGATATAAAGTGAGAGACTCAGTAAGAAAAAAATTTTGTCCCTGCTTGAGTGTATCTTTCTCATCTTAGGATAACAATGGAGAGTAAGCGCAAGGGCTTTGAAGGCCGCGGGAGGTCGCGTGCTGGTGGACAAGGCAATTTACGGGGTAATTCAGACAGGAGGAGTCAAATGGAGGCGTCACATTGGGACGGGGGTGCCCGTCGGGACAGGTCTGATCGTGACAGGTCTGATCGAGACAGAGATAGAAGGGATACCTGGTCGAAGGGATCTAGAGGGGGTAAGAGTGGAGGTAGTGGTCGTAGTACTGGGGGTTCGGATCAAACGGGCTCGGGACTGCCGACCGGTCCCAGAATGATGAAAAGACCTGGGCAAGGAGATTCTAGAGATTCAAGAGATAGAGTCAGAGATGAACCTTCATTCAAGAGAAGACCCCCACCTCGTGGAAATGACGAACATGACAAGCATCAGCATAGAGAAGGGCCGCCAGAAAGCAAGCCGGTTCGTCAATCGATGGTTTACATGACGAAATCGAAACTGAGCGGTCCGATTTATGAGCGAATTCAGCAGGTCGGTGAAGGTACCTACGGTAAAGTGTACAAGGCCCGTAACAGGGTTACTGGAGCACTGGTTGCTTTGAAAAGACTACGGTTGGAAACAGAAAGAGAAGGTTTCCCCATCACAGCCAATAGAGAGATTGGACTATTACAATCGTTCGATCATCGCAATATAGTGGGACTGTCGGAGATGATGGTTGAGCATGATCAAGTGTTCATGGTCTTCCCGTACATGAGCCATGACCTGTCAGGTATCTTACAACAGCATAACATTGAGATTTCCAGTGGTGAAAAGAAGAATTTATTCCATCAGCTACTTGAAGGTATTGATTATCTTCACTGTAAGCGTGTGATCCATAGAGATATCAAAGGTTCCAATATTCTCATCAGTGCGGACGGTGTTTTAAAGATTACAGACTTTGGTCTTGCACGTCAAATGAAAAATATCAATCCTAAAGTGGAATCCCCAAACTACACAAACCGTGTGATTACTCTGTGGTATAGACCACCGGAAATCTTACTTGGATCTACAGATTATGGGAGAGAGATTGATATTTGGGGTATAGGATGTCTCTTACTAGAATTATTCACTAGGCATGCAATTTTCCAAGGAGTGAATGAAGTGGATCAGATGTGGAAAGTTTATGACATAATGGGAACTATAACGAAAGATCAATGGCCCGAAGCTGATAAGATGCCGTGGTTTGAGATGTTACGTCCAACGTCGCATATTCCATCCAAATTCAAAGACAAGTTTGGTTCTTTGTTAAGTACTGAGTGTTTTGACTTGGCACAGAAACTGCTTGAAGTCAATCCAAATAAGCGGGTCACTGCAGAGGATGCATTGAAACACCCATACTTTGAAGAGGAACCTAAAGAGGAACCTCTAGAATTCTTGAAGATGATCGATGGCGAATGGCATGAATTCGAGGCTAAGAAAAAGAGGAAGGAACAGAGGGAGGTTGAAAAATTGGAGTTAAGAGAAAAGGAGAAGCAAAAGGAAAAGGAAAGGTTGATCGAGAAGGAGAAGCAGTCGGAAACTACTGTGAAACACGTGGAATCACCTAAATCGAAGGAAGCTACCATTGAACCAGATGTTCCAGAATCTGAAAAGAAAGAATCTGCCTTACCACCAACTACTGACTAGCTTAATATGGGTTGAGGCATATTTAGCGCGCTAAGGATTTCTTTCAAGTAATTTTTTGTATAATAATTTAGTCCTGAATAGACGACAATGAGGCTCGGAATGGTCATTATATATATACAGTTGTTGGCATCGGTTTGTCTAGGACTGGCTACCAATGGTAAGAAACCCAACCCCAAAGCTAAAGTGGCATGTGTCGATTGCGACGATCCTCCTCCCCCACCTCCGCCAGACTGCGGAGGTAAGCCTGGACATTGTGATAAGTTAGTTATAGTCACTACAACTACAGAAACGGATACAACACCAGTGACAACAACTGTATTTGATGTGACTAGAATACCAACAACGACAACGGAATTCACTACGGATATTAAATATATTCCTCATACCAAGCATGTGACGAAGGTTATCAAGAAGACCGTTTGGGACGATACTATGACAGAGACAGACTATTCTGTGGATCATGTCACAAAGACAATAATGAAAGTTAGTGTTACTACATCAACGGCATACAAGAAGACGATCATGAGGAAGAAGTATATCACAGAAACTGAAACCGAATATGATACTATTACGTGCTACGAGACCGATATCGAAACGTCTACCATTTGGGAGCCGACAACGACTACAAAGAAGAAGACAAAGTACAAAACAAAAACCACCGAGGAAACAGTGACTACTACCAAGACCGAAACTGAGACTAAAACCACTACCGACCCGGGAGTTACCACCACTGTCTTCTTGCTGCGTGGAGCCAGAGCAAGGTACTGTCGGGCTCTTCGATTAATCGGCTTGAGTTGTGTTTCGCCTGCAATCTATCGACGCGATCTAGATTATATGACATCCACCGCGTCATAATATTAGTCTCCCCCTATTTCCTAGCTTCATTTATAATTTAATTCACCATTGAGTATGGTAAGTCTTAAAACGTGGGGAAATCCCTGAAAGGTCCTTCCCGATTTGGCTGCCTACTTGAACTTTTCACTCAAAATATTCCAAAAAAAAAAATTTTAACCTTCTAAGTACTTCAAGATGGCTACTATTGGTGTTGCATTTGGTAACTCTACGACATCTATTGCGTTTGTCAGAGACGACGGCAAGGTCGAGGTGATTGCTGACCCTGATGGAGACAGATTCATTGCATCTGCCATCTCCTACAACGGAGAAGATGAATATAACGGATCTCAAGCTGTGGCCCAGCTCGTTAGAAACTCTGCCAATACCGCTGTTAAATTCAGAGATTTCATTGGTATTCCATTCGCCAAAGCCGATCTTTCTAAGCACAACCATTCTGCCAAACCTATTGAGGTTGATGGTAAAGTTGGATTCGAATTGAACGGCGAGAAACTTACCGTCGATGAGGTTGCTAGACGTCATTTGTCCAACGTGGCCGCTGCTGCTGAGGACTACCTTGGTGAGAAGATTGAATCTGTTGTCCTTACTGTTCCTTCTAACTATACCGAGGAACAGATCAAGGCTCTCGTTGCTATTGCAAACGGTGCTGGATTGCCTGTCTTGCAAACTATCCGTGAACAATCTTCCGCTCTCTTGGCTCACTTGAGTCTTCAAGAAAAACTTGATGAGGATAAAGTTTACGTTGTTGCCGACTTCGGTGGTTCTCGTTCTGATGCTGCCGTCATTGCCGTTAGAGGTGGTATTTTGACTGTTCTGGCCACTGAAACTAGTACAGAAATCGGTGGTGATGCTCTCGACGCTGCACTGATGGACTTCTTTGCTAAAGATTTCCAGAAGAAGTACAAGGTCGATCCATTAACTAACGAGAAGTCATGGGCCAAGCTGAACATTGCCACTGTGATCTCCAAGAGAACTTTGTCTAATGTTACCACTGCCCCATGTTCTATTGAGGCTCTTGCTGACGGTTTTGATTACAACACTACAATCAACAGAACCAGATTCGAAATTGTCGCTAGAAACGTCTTCTCCCAGATGGCTGCTTTTGCCGAGAATGTTGTCAAGAAGTCCGGTCTTGAACTTTTGGATATTGATGCACTTCTTCTCTCTGGTGGAAGTTCCAACATCCCAAAGATTGCACGTAACATGCAATTCATCTTCCCAGAAGAAACCGAAATCTTTGCTCCATCTATTGAGCCAAAACTTCCAAATCCTAACGAGCTTAATGCTAGAGGTGCTGCTTTGCAAGCATCTTTGATCTCTACCTTTGATGCTGAAGAGATTGCTGCCTCTCAAACCGATGCCGTTGTCAAGACGACTCAACTTTCTAAACCAATTGGAATCAAAGGTGACGAAGGTGAATTCATCAACGTTCTTTCGGAGAACACCGTCTACCCAATCAAGACCTCTGTTACTTTGCACGCCTCTGGTCCAGATGCTACCGTTGAAGTTTGCGAAGGTAAGAGAACCATCGAGGAGACCATTGTCCCAGTTGAGCCAGATTCGGATGAGGAGGAAGAAGAGGAAGAAGAGCCAGATGTTATCAGAAAGGTCGTCTACAAGCCAGATACTACCATTGCAAAGCTTAGACTTTCTGGTCTTTCGGTCGGTGACAGAGTTGAGGTTATCGTTAACATCCGTAAGGAAGGTAACATCCAACTTACTGCCCGTTCAGGTGACAAGTCGGTTACTGGTACCGTCTCCGCTTAATTATATACTGGTTAAATAGACAATACGATCTGTTGTTTCTATATATCTAGCAAACTTTTGTTATGAGCATAAGTTCCGAGGGTTCTTGTAGAGCCGTATCCTTTCTGATGTTTATGGTTATGGATCTGGGATGTCCTCCACAGCCAATGAAGACCATCATCAGTCTTATAGCGTATTCTAAATCGGGTAATCGGGATTCGCGGATCTTTTTTTTTTCAAAGCTTTGCCAAGACTTTATTTCTTGGATCCAATTCAGCCACATCTTCTAAGTATGCCGCATACTTCGTTGACATCCGTTCAGGTGATAGTTTGAAGAGGTCTGGGATGTTTGTTGGTGTCCTCCTGTTGTCGATAAGGTCAGCAATGTACGAGCCGCAGCTCCAGATCCGTGGCATACCATGGCCAGTGTATCCTGCAGATATATATATATTCTGTCTTCCGTAAAGTCCTAAGTGTCCAACATATGGGAACTCGTCGTTGGTATAGCCCATAACACCTGTCCAAGTGTAATCATTGACAAATTTATCTTTGGAAAAGCACTGATAGTTACGGTTCGGGAAGTCTTGGAAGTATTTCTCGGTTGCAACTGGGATTTGGGAATCATCGACAGTGTTAATCATTTCAAGACTAGTAGGAAATTTCAAATAGGTCGAACCTCCACCACCAGCAATGATACTATTGTCATGTCTAGCAGTGACGTAGTCTCCTTCCAATGGGTACGTGTGGTAATAATTGTAAGGAAGACGAATAGTGGATGGATCGACAGGTTTCATATGAGAGACGCAACCTTTAACTGGGACTATCGTATCTTTAAATTCCGGAAGTAAAGCTCTTGTCCATGCATTGGTAGCAATCACGACTTTCTTTGCAAGAACATTGCCTCTAGCAGTGATTACTAGCCATTTATCACCATCTTTACGCAATTCAACGACAGGTGTGTTAGTCTGGAGATTGAGTCCCTTGGAAATACATTTTTCCAGAAGACCAGTGATAAGCATGTACGGCCAGACAGATGCGGTGGGAGTCATACTACACACTGCAACGGTATTGGTCATTGAAACGTCCTGAGCCTGTTTTCCAAACAAGATTTTCACCTTCTTCTTGATACCCTCTGGAATATACTTATTATGCATGAACGCATAGTAATCTGCCAAATCTTGCTTAGCATCTGACAAACTACTGAACGTTTGACAGCTATCCCGTTCATCGTAAAAGCAATTGATCTTGTACTTGTTTGCAATTGACTTCACTTTGGCCATCTCTGCATCTTCAAAGATCACCAATTCAGCTGCAGCCTTTTCACCAAAAGTTTCAGCATAGTGCTGGTGATGGTGGTGGTAAAAAGATCTGACATGGCCCCCGTTTCTACCAGTCGCGCCTGAGCAGACGTCTCTTGCTTCGAGCATCAGCACACTTTTCTCCTTGGCATTCCAATGTTCCAATAGCAGGTTGCTGGCAACCGATGTCCCCGTGTAACCGGAACCGATGATAACGACATCAGATTGGGCAGGAATACCGCATTCGCTGCGATAAGCTTTAAGAGGCGAGTCGAATTCCTCTATCCAATAAGATTTTGTGGAATCATCTACCGGCATATCATTAGATTGTGGCATTAGTTTGTATATTTGGATACGGTTCGATCCTCCTCAGTTACTATTAATATCCCACGTTCTTTAGTAAAAAGAAAGAGTGATGCCTGATCGCCAAAAAAGGTGAAATTTCTTGATAGAGACAAGTCAAAGCGGAATTTGTGGGGTGGGGGAAATTTTACATATAGGTGTAGATGCATATCATGCAAGTGCAACATAGGCAAACACACGTTTGGATAGTTGAAACGGAGATAAACAATTCAGGTCGTAATGGGAATAACATGTTCATTACGAGGTTTCCTAGTAATTTGAAAGCACATTACGACGCTCGGTTGCTTTTTGGTCAGTTCCCGTTGCAGATGACTTCTTATCTCTAGTAGATGGGAGGTCAGCCACCAATTCCTCAATTGGGGCCTCAGTCTCGTCATCGTCAGCCGCCACAAAGATTGTCTTGCGATGTGTCTTTGGGGTAGGGTTTTCTGGGTGATCGGATGCTTGATTGTTTGCCGTTTGTGCCTGTGTCTGTGCCTGTGCCTGTGCCTGTGCATGCATACCAAGGCTTGGAGCAACTAGATCCGTCCACCCCTCTCTATTGTTCTCGTCAACGCTCGTAAAATTGACGTCTGGACGCCGCAATTCAGACACCTTCTTATGCTCGGTAGCCTGTTCTGCAGTCTGGTTGATGCTAACTCCGTTGAGGTATGCAGCTTTCTCGTCCAACGCACGGTTACTAATCTTGATAGATTCTGTAGTTGCCTCACTTGAGACACTGAGCTGAGGCTTCTGTGTATGGTGTATACCTTCCTTGGCTTCTGGAATCAATCCCAATTCCCGCATCTCTTCTAATTCGTCCGGATCAAGCTCACTGGTGTCGAGACCAGCCTCGTGAATCACTTTTGGCTGTCGTTTCTCCTTCAATTGCCTTTCATACTCTGCTGGGTCATACCCATGCCATCTATCTCGTTTCTCATCCCAGCTAGCTCCCTCTTTTCGCCTAAATATTGTCTCACCGCCTTGAATCTTCTTATCTCCCTTCCTGTACTGATACTTCACCTTACGGGGCTTCTCTAGACATTCCTTGGTCTTATGGTCTTCTCCTCCGCAGTTCTCACAGAACTTCTTACCCTTAGACTTCTTATTCCATCGTTTCGATACAAGTTCGACGTACTCATCTTCAATACCTTCTCCTCCCTTCGCTATATCGTACGGCTTCTCCTCGTTATTAAGATCCTTTCTCTGATGCTTATAAGTAGAATGATCCAGTTGCTGATCAGATTGTCTCTTTCGAACATTCGAATCCACTTCTAATGTCTCCTTCTCGTAGTACCATGGTGTTTTGGCAATGTATCCTGGAACATTCTTCTTTAGTCCATCATTACCCTCACTCTGGCCATTCATCTATAGAGGGATAAGTTTAGGGGAGGAAATTTAAGGGAGGGATGAAAAATATTTATAAAAAAAATTTCAACTTTTTTTCAACCAGATAGGGATCACTCACTTCTTTATAGAGATGAAGACGAACTGGCTGGTTAGAAAGCTTGCGTCCAATGACAGGCGGACCCGAGAGAAGACTTTTGCCATGTTGGATGTTCTTTTGGCTAAGGGGTCGAAAAAGGTCACCGAGCAAGAGATGAGAAAGCTTTGGAAGGGACTTTACTATACCATGTGGTTTAGTGATAAACCATTACCACAGCAGAGGCTTGCAACGAGGTTTGCACTGCTATTTTCGCAGAGCATTACGGATGAGCAGTTTGCTGAATTTGTGTCTGCATTCTGGTACGTTATGGATAGGGAATGGCCACAGATGGATAAGTGGAGATTGGATAAGTACCTGATGCTGGTTAGATATGTCGTTAGAGAGTGTTTCAAGAGACTTCAAAAGAGCGGATTTGATGAAGATTTCATTGATGAGTACAACAAGGCATTGACCGGACATATATTAAGTGGGGGTGCCAAAGTGTCGACCCAGTTGGCTGGACAGATTATCGATGTTTGGATTGATGAACTTGAGAGGGTTCTATTTGGTGAAGACGTTAAAGTTGATTTAGATGTTGAAGAGGAGGATGTTCCTATATTGGATGAGGACGATGAAGGTGAGCCTGAGCAGGATAGTGATAACAGTGAGGATGAAGATAGTGAGGATGAGGATGAGGACGAGGACAAAGATGTTGATGATTATAATGAGAATTCTGAAGATGAACAGTTTTCTTCTGAGGAAGAAGAAGAAGAGGACCCTGAGAAGGTTGCAGAGCAGATTAAGGTGATCTCAGAGTTGCCAATTCACAAGCTGTTGGAACCACTCTGGTCACTTCATGAATCTACAAAATTGAAAGGAATGAAGAAACATGTTCAAGAGACTATCACAGAGGACCCAAGATTAGAGAAGTGGCAGGTCGATCTTTCTCGGTACGGAGGAGTCAAGCCAGGGGAAAAAGAGGATGAGGAGAGTGAAGACGAAGAGGAAGAGGAATGGACTGGATTCGGTAATTGATCTAAGTAATTGATCTAAGTATAGACATACAGATATGTGTTGTAGGTAATCCTTGGGCCCTCCTTCCCTAAGAAGTTTCTACTTTGGTTTGGTCGTGCGCCACTCAACTTTTCTAGCCACCTATTTATTTCGACACCTCAACTGAAAAACTCTCCCCAATCAACGATGGGTGAGAAGGATAAGGTTACAGATGCTCCTGTGGAATTCGTGAAGCAGGGAGCTCAGTTCATTCAAAAATGTACAAAGCCTACCAAGAAGGAGTACCTTCAACTGGTTAGAGCCGTCGGTGTTGGCTTCATCATGATGGGAGTTGTCGGTTATGTGATTAAATTGATCCATATTCCAATCAGATACTTGATCGTTTAAACGGGTCGTCTCTGTTTAAGTCTGTGTCAGTATCGATTCTATTGATGAGACGGTTGTTTCAGTTGAGTTCTGCTTGCGGACCTCACTGGAAGTCGACTGTCCATGTATTAATATAGATCTTTAATTATATGGTTTTTTCCATGTCGTAGATGGCTGGTTGCTCCAAGTACTGTTTTAAACTTGGGCAGATGGGTGTAGTTTGTAGTTGTAGGCATATGCACTATGTGTGTTCATATGGTACTATATGCTTCAGTTTGTTCCCACCTTTCTCCAGCCCTATCAATTGATATCTCGTTCTCTCTTTTACCTGCTAATCTCCCACCTCTTAAATCTTTTCCCAATCAACATCATTCTCTTTTCCTGCCAATATGGCATCAACGGGGTTTACTTCCCTGCTGGCTCAGATCACTAAGGACAAGAAGTTAAAGAACCTTGCACAGAGCCAGAAGACACAATCACGACCGGCCCCGAAGCCTGTGGGACCTACAACCAAGCCTAGACCTCAGGCTAAACCCATCCCTAGAAAGCCTGTTTCTAAACCAACAACATATTATAATGAGAAGGACCCTGCTGTTCAACGATTGAAGGCTGCTAGACGAAAGGAGCGTGAAGCCGCTGAGGCAAAGAAGCCGCGGAAGTCTAGTGCCAAGTCCCGGCCAAGATCTACAACTTCCTCTGCCTCGTCCAAGTCCAAGTCTGGAGCGCTTTCCAAGCATTATGGACCCCATCAAACCTCCTCTGCATCGTCAAGACAAACTAATAGAGTCTTTCCTATCAAGCCACCACCAAAACCAACTCCTGGTGGCCCTAAAATGTCTTTTAAAGAGCTCATGAAGAAAGCCTCGTCTATAGATAAAACTGCCTTGGATTACAATCCTATCAAGGCAAAACCTGCAGAGCCAGTCAAAAGCAAGGGATTGGAGAAGAGTAAGCGACTAAGAGGACAATCATATGAGGACGATTATGGTACTATTCCTAAACGGTCTAGACTTGCAGACCGGCAACAGCCTTTACGTCCTCGCAACCGTCCTGTCAATCATACTTCGGGACCAACCTTTGCTAAACCATCCAAAGAACTGGAAGAGAGACTCGAAAGAGCCAGAAGAGCTCGTATGCATAAGAAACGTCCTACACATCAACCTCGTGCACATAGGAAAGCTGATGAGTATGATATTGAGGCCGTTTCTGATGACGAAGAGGACTACTATGACCGTTACGATAACTACTCTGACGATTACGATGATGATGGATTTGTTGTCGACGATACTATCGATGACTCTCGCCAAGGTTATGATAGAGAAGAGATCTGGTCGATGTTTCGGAAGGGAGGTCGTGCTACGTACGCTGATAATGACGAGGACGATGATATGGAAGCAACCGGTGCAGAGATCTTGGAAGAAGAAGAGTCTGCCTTACGTGAAGCTAAACGTGATGATCGTAAGGAGGCAATGCTATTAGAACGTCATCGTCTTGAGAAGCTCAAGAAAAGACATTCCTAATTATAATTATATATTTCGTGTATAATAATAGCCGACTCAATCCGTGTCGCTATAATCGAATTCATATCCTTGGTCGTCGTACTCGTCTAGTTCAATCACACTTGGTTCGGAACCTTCGTCAGAAATCTCAATGGGTGAATTGGCATTGCCACTCGCTTGCACTTCTTTAACAGCTTCCGGTGATTCAGATTCAGCCAATTCTATTGTTTCAATATGTTGCTGTTCTTCGTGCTCGCTTGGTTTGGTGGTTTCAATTGGTTCGCCGGATTGACTGGACTCGCCAGATTCATCTCCACCGTATTCCAAGTCACCTTCTTCTGCTTCAGCTAGCAAGCTACCTTTAGAAGGCTCTATTATAGCAGGTGGAGTTGGCGACTTCTCTGGGGTAGGTTCCTTTGAAGGTAGTACGGGAGCGGATTCCTCGACAATAAACCCTCCAGGATCTGTTTCGTTGGCCGACTCATTATCCATTTCATCCATATCCATTCCAGCCATGAATTTCTCGTACTCATCGGTCATATCCTCAGCTGCTCCAGCTGTCTCAGGCTCAAGCTCAGGCTCAAGCTTCTGTTCTTGTTCCTGTTCCTGTCCTAGGTCGGGTATTTCTGAAACATGACGGTGTTCATCCATCCTCTCTTCATTATCAGCCTCTTCATCGGTTCCATCTCCAAAGTACATGCTTTCATCCACATTCTGTGCTTCGTTCAACATGAACCCACCTCCGTAATCCTTTTCACTTTCGTCTGTCTCAGAGGCTGCAGAAATATGTTCTTCCTCATCCTCCACTACACCAAGCTCATTGTTCAATCTGTTGGTGATCCGGAGTTTTGTCAGCACAATTTTCCATGCTCTTAAAGCAACCAATTCGTCCCGTTTCTTGGCTTGCTCTTCTTCAAATTCTTGAATACCCTCACAAACAAGTTTCACTGCCTCTTCATATTCCTTAAATGTGACGATACCTTGAATCCTCACAGTAGCTTCAGCAGCATGCATTCGACGATCCCCTTGGAAATCAAAACCAACAGCTGCCGGTGCATATTCAATACCCATCAATTTAGCAGCCTTCTCTGAATGATCATCAGTGATGTGTACACATCCTCTAGGAATCATCCATGGTCTGTAAATATCTATATTTCCGTAGACATTCTTTGGAATCTCGCCATTGATAATTTCTGGTGGTACAAACAACTCTGTTTGTTCCTCGGAGTACAATCTGACTTCATTATCTTCATCATCTGATAACTGATAATTGTCTTCGGATTTCCTTTTCTTTATAGCGGGTTTGTCTTTCACTTTAAGCGGCCGTTCGCCTATCTTTAAAACACGACCTCTCATATACCATGCCTTTGCTGACCTCACGGTTTGAACATTCTTCCGCTTAAACACTTGAATTAATTCGCCGTCTTGGTTGTTCCTCGTCTTTTTCCTGAGAGTTCCACATGGAACTCTCGGTTTCAGTATTTCATTGGCCTTAAGTTGTTCCTCTAGGGCATAGATCGGATGGTTCTTGAAATCCTGAATCGAATTAGGCATGCCTTCTTTTAAAGACAATTCTTCAAACTCTAACTCTTCAAACTTATCAATGCGATTCAATTTCAACCTTTGGACAGTGGTGGCACCATCAAGGATCGCATTATACCAGTACTCCCCCTCGGAAGTACGTGTGATTCGCTTTTTGCGAACTTTTGCATTATATGCTTCAGAATATCTTCTAGTAATATCGCGAACTCCACCGAGTCTATCAAATCCAACTACGTAGTACGCATTATTGCGAGTGTAGTTAGCTGGTGGCTCCAGTTTAGATTTCTGCTTCACAATCTCTATAATCTTCTTCACGATGGGATCCACGGTAATGAACCGTTTACCACTGGCATCCCATACTTCTGCCCAAAACACTGGATAACTTCCATACTTGTCCTCAAAATCGTTGTTGTCCAAACGCTTGTTCGTGTACGCCTTTTTACGACCCCGGAGTGCATTTAACATCCTTTCCTGTTGCGAAACTGCCTTTCTTTTCGAAGTGGGTGATTTGTTCGTTGCTTTAGACTGTTCTGGTTGGTCGTTTGGTTTCAGCTGTGCTAGGTTTGTGAAATCAGGCGGTTGCAATGAAAAAACCAACCGAGCTTGAATGCCAATAGATCTAAGCAGAGCCACAAATCCTTGTGCAGCTATATCCCGAGACCCTGAACAGTGACTAACGCTCTTGTAGAATCGTCTATGTGTCATTTTCTGTCGTGCAATTGGCATATCCAATTCATTCCATCCCTTCTTGAAGATCACAGGAGCTGAAGTATCGATGGTCCAGCGCTCATACCAATAGACCATCAGATGCCTCAACAGATCCAGTAATTTCCGTGTCTTGGACTGTGTTGTGACATCGGTTCTCTTGCGTTCCTTTTGGTATCTCGCGCATTCGTTGATTATGCTATTAGGTAGTTTCTTTCTCAACTTATTCAATAGATGCTGATCTGAGCACCAGGCACTCCGACAGACTCCGTGTGCCACCATCGTGCATAAGTACAGCATATGCAGTCTCTTTCGAAATGCACGCTCCTCTTTTGAAACAACAGTTTTCCTCTTCTTCTTCGGTTTCTTGATCGCAGGAGCCTTCAATGTAATGTTAATCTCTTCCGATCCTTCTTCATGCGGCTCAAAAGTCATATCGCCTTCTATATCCACGTCTTCAAACTCCTCTGAATCGAACTCTTCCTCTGAGTCGCTGTCATTATACACACTGACTCTATTAAATTCATCAATTGGTTGCCCCCGATTGTCATTCTTTCTATCGACATCATCTTCAGCTTCGTCCTCATCATCATCTATCACAATCACATCTCTGGGTTCATTAGACGCATTTTGTTTCTTTCTTCGCTTCAATGGTCGAGTTTCGTTGCTGGATCCTTCCCGTAGCGACTGTTCTACCATATCCTTGTATTGACTGGGGATCCTATCGCTCATTATATTAAAATATCCATTGCAGTCAGAGAGGAAACCAGGTATGTAAAGCATGCTAAGAACTCCCTACTAACGGGTGAATAAATAAAAAAATACCGAGTCTGGGGGAGCCCCACATTCTAAGTGAAAAAGATGAAAAATTTCCAGAGCTCAACCGTCTTTCAACGACTACTTCTTCCTTGAATCGGTTACCATTTTGTACATAACAACCGGAAGGAGGAAGTGATGCTTGTCCGATATACTTATAAGGGCAACTGCTGTGCACTGCTGCATGTGAGTCGTCGAAGGTACGGTATTTTTGGTCCGTTCCATCATATCAGTACATCCAGATCTGCATCGACTACCACCACTGCAGTGAACGAAGATGAGTTACAGAAGCCGCTACCAGTATGGGCGCAGTTGGCAAGGGATAGAGAAGCACGGGCAGAATTTTACAAGAGTTACAAGGGACTTATTCAAGGCGATGATTCCAAAATGTTGTCTCAGTCTGCGGATCTTCAAGAGTTCTTACTTTGTCTTCCTAAACTGTTTGAAGCCAAGAACGTAAAAGAGAAGTCGCTACAACCAGGACCAGCGAAGGATATCAAATTCAAAGAGCTTTCGGATTTGAAAGATGTTGAGAGTGTGTTTGTCTTGGTGTTGCAGACGGTTCTTTTAGCATTGCATCCATCATATTCTAGCAAGCACGTTGATGATTGTCTCACCAAGTACGGTAAAGGTATAAAGCCGACGAGTTTGATGTTAAGCAAAGAGGTTCAAGAAGGATCTCCGTTAAAAGACTCGTTACAGACCATTATCAACGATAAGAGGTTTTTAATCGCTGTTCAACTGCTTAAGTTCAAGTTGAACCAGGAGAAAGGTTGGTCTTTGAGCAAAGAGTGCAGAGATGATAATATCATGTCATGGATCAACTCTGTTTTCGAGCCATCGCTCAAGAAGGCCATCTTGAACATTGCCAGAATTTCTTCTTCACCCACTCCTGTCACTTTCGATCTTCTTCTGCGTGAACCGAACAACGAGCTTGAGTATCTCTCCCTGTTGGAGATCTATAAAGTGTCGTCTGTCGATGTCAATCTGAAGGATCAAGAGAAACTTTACTACTTGAAGCAACTCGACCACCCAAAGAATGCAAAGTATAGAAACCGTCGTGTTATATTACCGCCAGCATTCGCTAATCTGTTTTACTACGCACTGCGCTACAAAGCCGAGACTTTACCCCAACTTATAGAGTTGTTCCTTGATAAGAACAACACCGAGTCTCCTCGGATCATGGACCAGCTATGTGAGATTATATGGCAACTCTCCTATGATCATTCCGGTAAAAACATCACCAAACCAACTCGGCCTTACAAGTTATCACAGTCAAAGATCATTCGTGCTGTGAATAAACTTGTTGCCGATAACAGAGACGTTGATATTGGTGTCACGACTCTCTTGGGTGTTTCCAATCTGACTTTCTTTACTGACTATAGGAAGTCATTCATGCTATTTAAAGAGGCTAGAAAATCATTTGACCGTTGGCAGCTGGAAAGTTTTGATATAGATGGATTTGAGAAAGTCATTGCCAATCCAGCACATGGATCTATAGTTCCACGTACTGGTGCTCCTGGTATCGATGATGTTCGCATTACTAGAAAGGATTATAACATTAAATTCCTTTGCAATTCTGTTCTCTTGCTTCAAATTAATGAGAAGAACCGTCAATTTGTCTACCTTGACTTCCTTGGTTTGTTGAAACGGTCTGATCCTGAACTTCTCAGGAAATATCCTGAACTTTGGAACTTCATCTTAGCCAAGTTGAACTACCATTCGATGCTTGATGATACTACATGTCGTGAACTGTTTGATGTCTATATGAAGAAGTATGAGGGACATTTGGTGAACCGGTCGGCGCTTGATCTGCTCATCAGTAACTCTGACGAGCCTTCGCTCATAGCAGATATGTTGAAAACGATTGATTTGAAAGAATTGGATGACTTGAATATGAGTCGCTTCATATCAAAACTTTACAAGCTCGGTAAGGCATCCACTCCTGTTAGTATGCCATCGCATGAAGATAATTTTGATTCATTATTACAGCATTATTCTGAATTCGTTAAGCCTCAAAAAGCAGCTAAGGAATTGGCAGCTTCGTTATCGAGTTTTGAAGCACTTGGATTTCACGATCCTGTGAATCTTGCCAGAGACCTATATGCAAAGGCACCGTTTAAATCTAGCCGTTTGAATTCAAGCCATTTGCTTGGAGAATCATTGGTGTCCCCGGTGGAGACCTATAGAAGATACGAAGAGATGGGGCGATTTACCAAAGTGACTCCTATCACTATGTCTGCACTGTTTGTGTCTGTTCTCCGCTTGAAAGAGTTGGGTATTTATGATGAAACAAAATGGGGTACAGATAATGAGCCACCTGTTGATGTCACCTTGAGAGAGTTCAAACAACATGTTTCGAACTCATATGGAGATTCGTTGAATGGACGTGTGTATCCTGACGATAACCTCCTTTCATTGTACTTGAAAACGGTTCATGATTTCAAACGGACAGATCTATTATACGACTTTCTCAATAAGATGGTTGACCTACGGTACCCTGTTAGGAAAGGATTGTTTCAGCTTTACGTTTCCCTACTGCCCAGCTTGGAAAGAGATGAGCTTCTCGGGTGTTTGAACGATTATCAGAAACGGTTTGAAGCACTACGCAGATGCAGGAGTGAATACGAATTGAAGAGATTGAAGAACCATCTCCAATCTGTCGAAGCTACC
This sequence comes from Xiuguozyma insectalens, assembly GCA_030574155.1. Lineage (NCBI taxonomy): Eukaryota > Fungi > Ascomycota > Pichiomycetes > Pichiales > Pichiaceae > Xiuguozyma > Xiuguozyma insectalens. The sequence continues at coordinate 449,686 of JAJMEL010000001.1, read as the reverse complement.
GGTAAGTTTGCGGACTTCGTGAGCAAGCTGGAACTGAGTTGGGACGTTGTGAGAAACTGGGAATGGCCAGGAAAATTATAGATAGATATAACTGACTTGTACATATTCAAAAAACAATAAGGAAATGAATTAAATGTATTAATGGCGATGGAGGATATTAAAGTTAGACAGACTCGGGTGTCTGTTCTTTTCTATAAGAAGTGCTAGTGTCGTTGGAAGAAGATATTATTTGAGAGCTTCGAGACCCTGATTCTACTTTCTCCAAATCTACGGTCTCATATGCGATTGCACCTGTCTCTGCACCTTCTTCGAGCTCTCTGGTACCTTCATCTTCAGCTGTAACGGGTTTGTCGGCTTCAGGAGTACCTCTGAAACGTAACCACCAAATGAAATGTGAAAGGAAAAGTCCACCCTCCATAGCTATAATGATCGCATAAAGAATCGTACCCATGATATCGAACTCACCGATCATAACGCTGGCCATGGAAAAGACTGCACCTGCAGAGTCCATTCCCAAAAAGAAGAAGTTGATACCAACGACACGACCTTTACGTTTGAATAGCTCCAGGTATGGTGGGACCAGACCTGCTGCCAGTGTTATAGAGGCTAGAATACCAAAGATCAACGTTGGCCAGTGGGTACCATTAGCATAAACTTTCTTGAGTGGGATACCGAACCCGACTTCTGCAGCGATCGCGAACAGATAGAATGTAGTAGCGTAAATGATGCACTTCTTCTTACCATATTGATAAGGTGGATAATACATTGATTGGATCCATGCAATAGAGCAGAGAATCATGAATGACGTTGGTTGAACCTGCATAGGAATGTATGAATCCGATGTCACGAAGTAGATTTCAAACGGTATACCGCATAGACACCAAAGAAACATGAAGATTGGAGGGAATCCAGTGGCATCTTTCTTTTTCCACAAAAAATAGATCTGAGGCGACAATTGGATACACCACAGGACGGTGCCTATCGTGGACAGCACATTGGATGCAACGTTCTGTTGTGGCATCTTTCTATTTGATCGATAGAACTATCCACTGATTAGATGATAGCGCCGTGCGGAAAGGGTCCTGGATCTTCTGCTGAAAAAAAAATTGATGAGTAGGATTTTATCTGCACTTATATAGTAGGAAGGGGACAAGAGATGAAGCGCAAATTTTCCGGTGAGAGCGGAAAAGCGCAATTTAGAACAATGAGTTATGAATGCCGAGCGATTAGAGCTTCCCAAATGGGATATGAACGGGATTAGTATTTGTGGGTGCATACTCGATTGGACACCAAGATGACTCAGCTTGTCTATAGATGCATATATGAAGCGAAAGGAGATACGAGGTGGGTTCGTTTTCAATGAACCAAAGAGACCAAATCGTCCAAGTACTCGTCCTTACTTCTTCCATTTCCTGAAGGGTCCAAGTCCTGCAACGATTTATTCAACTCCACCAAGTATTCTATATTTGGACCCGATTCTCCACTGCTGATACGGATCACTTCTGCAGTGTCGGCTATCGGTTCCGGTCCAATGAAAGATTCGTTGTCAGTAGTTCCAATGTAAACGACAGAATGGATCACGGGCTCTCCTTGATCGTTTCGGGGTAACTTTGAAGTGATTTGAGCCACAGCTGGATCGGACAGTTGATCTGGAGTTAGCACCATATTAAATTTCACTTTATGTGTAGTATAACCATCCTTTTCACGCAAATCCAAGTATTCTGAAGCCATCTTAGCCAATTCCGGCGGAATATAGTAGATGCAACCCCAAACTTTCAATGCATCTTCCAAACTGGTGGCATCGGTTATGATGGATTCTGCATCTGCCACATCTGCTAATTCATATTTTAAGATGCTGGGATGGAATTGGCTATTGGAAGCAATCTCTTCTGCCGGTATGATAGTGACAACACGTCCCTTCTGCTCGGGAGTTCCTCGGTTATCGTAACTACTCTGCCAAAACCTTCTTGCAAACCCGTTGAGGTAGCCAGGGAACTTGATGAACTGTTTCGAGATCTCCTGGCTATGCAGTGGAGGCTTGAAAAGCAACGATCCGTATCCTACGAGCCAAAGAGGTTCGTTATTGTTCTCATTCGTCATTGTTAGTGTGCTTAGAAAGAACGATGTAGTACGATAAGGTTTAAGATTTGATTTTTTTTTTTCATTACACGTTTTTATAGAGAGGGCGAGAGGACTCGCTAAACCTATTTATCGTTGACAGTTCCAAGACGGTGGCCCTTGCCACGGAAAACTGCATGAGTCTCGGATCTTTTAGTGCCTGATCCAGTGCTCTTTGAGGATTTGGCAGTTGTGTTTGTATTGAAGCTGCCTCTATTGAAAATTGGGTCGTCATAATTGACACCGGTGAGTTTTGAAACGGTTGAATTTAACCATTCTGGGGCTCGAAGAGAGCCAGTGGAGTAGTACCATTTCCCGTTACTGTTTATGGTACCCAATCTTGCCGAAGATATGTTGTTTGTAGGGTCTCTGTTTGTGATGAAAGTTGCCAGCGGGCCCCACGACTTGGTCTCGATGCAGTTATAAACGTAGGCTCCAATCATTCCTATAAGGCCCAGAAAGAACGAATACTGACCATCCACGAGCAGACGGAATCCAAGAGACACTGGCGGCAACAGGGATGCTTTCAGCGGTATGAAATAAAAGTTGACGTTCTGGTAATAGTTTTCAATTGACCAGGTGAAGCTCAAAGCCGATAGCAGTGCCGTTGAGAAAGTAAGGCTGAATGGTAAGAACAGGTAAGACGTTATGAGTATAATTGGCCAAATTATAAGCAAGTAGTATAGGTAATCCGGAGCGTTACGTCTGAACTTGCCGGTTTCTAGCCCTTTGGAGAATGTGTATAGCATGTAGATCTCCATAAGTCCCTGCATGGGTTGGTAATTAAATATGAAGAAACTTGTTAACAACCGGTAGAACTCGAAATCGTGGAAGATCTTGGTATAATCACAGGACCAGTCCTGGTATGGCATTAATCCCAAGGAATTCAGTCCTGCCATCACCACCGACGACAGAACCATTGTTCTGGTGATCGGTGGGATCGATAGTATCACGTCTGCCAACTCCGACATGAAATTCTAAGAAGAAAAGAGATGTGCTTAGCCGGGCAAGATTTCTATGGCAGATTTACTTGAGGAGGTTGGGCGTAGATATTTTTCACGCGGGGGGCTTTAGGGAACATATCGCTAGCTCACATGAGCGGATTCACTAATGTCGTATACACGTTGATTATTTCCCTCATCAGTACAAACACCGCTAGATACACTGAAAATACAACTACTAGTGCTATCTGTGTTTCATTTCCTGCAGCCTACTTTAGTGGCCCCCATATCTTCAATAATGGCCCATACTAAGACACTGCCAATATTGTTTGCTTGGCGCTCTATGCTTCCAATATTATCTTATTTGAGTTGTTGTGGTGGCTGAATGTGAAGGAGAACAAAGGTAGAGACAACGTGGATGCAGAGAGTGAAGTTTCTGAGTATAAACATTGAATTTATGATTTTGACCGATCATGAAAACGTGAAATTCAGTTACGTTGTTTAAATCCCTAATAATTATTATTTTCTTAAATTGAACATATCTAGGCTAATTTCATAAGTTGGGATTCCCCCAGAATTTAAGGTTCATTGTCAAAATGTCCCAAGTGTCTGGCGAGACCTGATTCCGGAAATTGGAAAAGTCATGATCTTGTCCCACATCCGAACTTGATGAACTCCCTTCACCAAGAGATTTACTTTCTGGACCATGGATCGTTTGTAAATCACCACCAGATTGTTCGTCTCCTGGTATACCTGCCATTCTATTATCAAGCGATTGCAGTGGAAAGATATCAGAAGGCATGGAATCCATAGCTTGAACATCAGGGACAGTACTCGTGTTAACAGCAACAGTTGACGGATGGCCGTTAATTTCCGTTGAATCATGTCCACCCATATGATTCGAAATCTTCAAGAGCAATTCATCAAGTTCCTGCAACTTGATCTCGTTATCACAGGCAGTGAAGTTTCCAGCGTCTTTCATGTATCTATTGAGTGCACGACCGCTATCGACCTGCGGGCATCGATTTCCAGAAAAACTGCATATTATGAGAATTAGTAAAGCAGAGAAACAAAATTGGGCATCCCAATACCCAAATGTCGAAAACCAGTCATTGCTTTTCAAATTCATCAGAATGTCGATATTTTGTTTTGCAGCGTTCATACACCTCGTAATGATCTCCGTTGTTGTTTTGGATGGCTTGATCAGCCCTTTAAATACTGACAACAGAAGCGGCCTTGTGGTGATGATTATATCCTGATTTAGACGCAAATAAAGATTGGCAGTTGACCTATTTTCGGAAATCATCAAATCCCTGTGAACTTTATCTGGGAGACTCTCTTCGAACTCATCGATCTGCTGCAGACAATCCAATACTTTCCGTATTTTGATGTTAACTGAACCTTTCATGGGACTGTATATGTCTCTCATCACTTTACAGACAATTATTGCAAGTTTGACATTGTGAGCAAGAACGTCACGGTTGAAATTGTCACCCAAGTCCACAGAAGTCTCTTCATAGAATTCCACATCGGTGTCTTCTATCGTTACATGAACCGGTTGTCCCAGATTTGCACACCAGTTGGTATCCATGACAAAAACAGTCCACCATAGCCGTTTCCGCTTTTCTGCCTCTTCCTTGGTAATCTTAGGAACCTCCCTGTGGAGACCAAGGATTAAAGCCGCTCGGCACGCAAGACCATAGAAGGAGAAAGCTGCATTTGTGCTGTTAAGTCCTTGCAGATAGAATGCGATCAAAAGAAGCATTTGAATGTACTCGAATGTGGGCTCCTCATATCCAGGTTTGTACAGTCTCATAGCTGCTTTATAAAATCCTATTCCAGGAATATCACCGTTCGGGGCCTCGTTGATGTATTGTTCACCGGTAGCCAGGGTGATAAGAAAGTAGCAGAGCCATACGGGCTTCTTATCTCGAAGCTTTTCGTATGCTTCGTCAATATTTCTGAAGAATTGAGCATCATTAAAGAGGTAATATTCCTGTCCAATATACGACACCACATTCTTGACCAGGGAAAGCGCATAATCCTTATCAGGTAACATGACAACTCCTGAAAACGGTGATTCCAAAGATGGGTCCTTAAAGAAGTGTCTCTTTTGAGAAGTTGATATACCTTGTCCTATCTCTGGCGTAAATGCAAAGAGATACGATTTGAGTTCAGAATCAAATGCTTGACCTGACGCTGTACCATAGTAATTGGCGCTGATTCCGTTGGAGGGAAATGAAAACTCAATAGCTTCATCTTCCGTTTCTTGAGGAATCTCTTGTATTGCATCGACTTCAGCCTTACTTGCTTCCGACCGTGTATCATTACATAATGACTCAAGATACTGGATTCTGGCCTGGATCAGATCTAACTGAGATTTCAACAATGTCACTTTCTTTTCTCTTTTTGGATACTTGCATTCTTTATCAGCCAGCACGCAGTTTCGACATTTCGGCTGATCTCCAGAGCATTTGATCTTCCTTGAACGGCACCTTGTACAGGCAAGATGTGCTCGTCCAAAAGATTTCACCGTCAAAGGTTTTAGTGTAATATGACCCTCAGGTGAACTCATTTAGAAACTGCCCCACATATGCAAGGACGAAAAGTTGATAAAGGAAGAACAAAGAGTAATCAATCTTTGGTTTTTTTTTTGTTTTTTTGTTTCCTTGCAGATCTTCATACTTCGTTAATTTAATGTGGTCTGGTCATGAGTTTTCTCCATAAAGAAAACACAACCAGTCCTCAATATGCTAGGTAGTATAAGTGCACTTGCTTTCCAAACATTTAGTGTTATTTACCAAATTCTTTATATAAGTCCATCAGCTGTAATTCAAGTTGCAGAGCCGGCTGCAGCTTTGTGCAGCGGAATCTTTTGCAACGCACTCATATAGAATTAGAATTTCCTATATTACAGTTTGCTTTTGGGATTGTTCACCAGGTCAACAACAATTGCCGCAGCACCCCAGCTCATCTCGTATCCTGAACTACCAAATCCGTAACAATGAACAATGGTTTGTCCCTGAATGAATTCTTTCTCTAGTCGAACACCACCTTTCCTGAATGGTCTGAATCCTACATTGATTTTCTTGATATCAAGCAGCTTTGATCCTCTCTTATTGATCAACAATTCAGGAAACCGTTCGATTGCATTTGCAGTCAACTCAGTTGTATCGAATTCATGAGGCACGGGGTCGAAATCGCCAGGCTCCCTTGTGCCACCAACAATGACTCCACCGTCTAGAGGTCTAGGAATGACAAATGAAAACTTGTCATTGGCGAGATGGTATGTCACGGTGGAGTTAAGATAAGGACACTCAGGTGGAGCTCTGACAAGCAGTGTTTGTCCACGAACTTTATAGCAATCCTCATCATATGTTCCATAGTATGATAATCCTGTTCCGGTGCAATTGATCAAAGTGCTCTTCGGGTAGGCTGCAAGAGCCTCTTGAAGTGATTTCAATTTCATCTCAATAATCTCAACTCCAAAAGACATCACCAGTTTGTTTTCAAGGAATTCGAGATACTTTGGGGCATTGAGTGACCAAGTATCATACTTGGCTCCAAAGAGAACTCCTTTTGGTAGTTCCGATTTAGGAATCACTTTAAAATTATGAAGTCCTTTAGTATAACTTTTATCCAAACGTTCATAGCCACTGTCATGCACTTCAAGATAATCAATACCAGTCATAAACCTAATAGAACTTTCCGGGTATTCCAAACTTAATTGCTTGAACTTGGACCATGAATCTCTGGTGAACATATAATCTTTCAAGTCACCATCGGTTTTTGATGGAAATGGTCTGAAGTGTGCTCCCGCCCACGGGGAGGTGTATTCTGAAATATCTTTAGAGTTTGACGGTTTGTGCAAAGCAATAATCCGGACAGTATATCCAAGTTCTGCTAGTGCATAAGCACATGTAAGACCTATGACACCTGCTCCAATAACAGTGAATTCCTTGGTGCTCATAATTTCAGGGACAAATTAAAGTCCTCACAGAGAGCCTTTCAAATATATATGTTATTTGGAATGGTACCACTTTCTTTATTAAGAGGTAAACGTAAGGTATTTCTCCGAAAATAGATATTAGAGCTTCAATCATACAATATCAAAACAGTCTTTTTCTTGTCTATATATCTATAAACTAGCTACGTGTAGAGTGAATTCAGTGGTGGGAGTTCACCGACTAGAGAATTAGTCTTCCGTCTCAAATACTTTCCAACAAAACCACCAATAATTCCACCATTATCTCTGTCATAGCAAACTTTACCTCTAAGAATAGTATATCTTGGCCAGTTGGTGAATTCCATTCCCTCGTAAGGAGTATAATCAATGCTGTGATGCAGCATTTCATTTTTCAACTGGAATGGTTTCAGGTGATCTTTAGGATACCAGATTGTAATATCTGCATCCATTCCAACACCAATTGTACCCTTGGTATCTGCCAATCCATAGAGTTTTGCTGCATTTGTGGATGCAAGTTCAACAAACTTCTGAGGAGAGATACGCCCTTTTTCAACACCGTAGCAAAATAGAAGAGGCAATCTTGTTTCAATTCCTGGAAGACCGTTGGGGACTTGCTTATAGTGTGGAAGTCCATTCACTAAACCTTTCATTTTTCCAAGAGGATGATTATATTTTGAAGGTGCATGGTCACTACTGTAAACTGCGATTGTTCCATTGATGAGATGCCTCCAAACTTCGTCAAGATCTTTCTGACCCTGTCTCAATGGAGGAGAACAAATAAACTTGGCGCCTTCAAAATCATCATCATGATGCAGATGATGACTACAATCGTGCTTCAAGTAATCACTTGTAAGGAAAAGATACTGGGGACAAGTTTCTGCATAGATAGGCATTAGATCGCTCTGTGCTTCTCTGATACAATCCAGTGCTTTCCCAGAGGACATATGAACCAACAGAATCGGGACTCCAATCATATCTGCCAGACAGATAACACGCTGTGAAGCTTCATTTTCAGCAACTTTTGGTCTTGAAATGCTGTGATAATATGGTTCATTCATACCTTTAGCCTGAAGCTTTTCATTGATGAAATCAATGATATCTGAGTTTTCAGCATGGATCATAGTGGTAATCTTATGCTTTCTATTTGCCAGAAAGACCTGCAAGAGCTGAGCATCTGATAACTTGTATCTTGGATATGTCGTGTACACTTTGACAGAAGTAATTGCCTCTTCCTTGGCCACCTTTGGAAGTTGATTTTCCAAAAGATCTTGGGTAGGCTCTGAAAGAATGATATGAAATCCGTAATCGCAGTACACACCTCCTTTCTTCATTGCTCTCTTGTGATAGTCGGCAACGACAGATTCTAAATCAAAGTCAGTCTTCTGCTGAATCGCAAATGGGATTATTGTAGTAGTGCCACCGCCAATTGCAGACTTCGATCCGGATTCAAAGTCATCGCCAGCTGGAGCATTATCTTGATCTATGTGAACATGAGAATCAATACCTCCTGGCATAATATAGCCGCCTTCGGCATCGATCTCTTTTGTTCCTTTGATCTTAGAGGTTGTAATAGTTTCGATCTTACCATCATTGATACCGATGTAAACGGATTCAGGAAGAATGTCACTTGCAGTGACAATTTTACCATTAAATATCACGAGGTCGAAAGTGCTCATCTTAGTCTTATGATGAGGAATAGAGTATGGAGTTAGTGTGGAGTGGAAGTGTTGTTCAAGTAGAATATAATTGCAGTGAAATGTGTGAAAAAGTGAATACACGAGATTACGCTTCTTATTCCTCTCGAGTGGGTCTATCAGTACGAACATACGGAGAAGTGCTCTTATCTTCCCGTAAAAAAAAAAGAAACAAGCTGAGCCGCATCTCCACCGATTACTTCACTTTTCTGGAGGAGCCGCCAGGTCGGGGAACATTTACCTACCCCGACCTCTTTTGTGTTCGGAGATATTGGGAGCCAAATCCGGACAGGCCCATCAGATAGTCAATTACTTCGGTATTCTCACAATATACAGCGAAGTGACTGAATATTTTGTACATCAATAAGTATCTTTGCAAAACTTATCTTCCTTTGTGATACTCGAAATCATGACTACTGGTATTAGAAAGTTTAAGATTGCAGCAATTCAGCTGGGCCCTATTGCTAAGGATAGTAAGAAGGAGGAGACAGTGCAAAGACTTTGTAAGCTTCTTGAAGATGCGGCTGATCAAGGTGCTATTCTAGGAGTTTTCCCAGAAATGGCTCTGACAGCATTCTTCCCCAAGTGGTATATCGATTCTCAAGAAGAGGTCGACAGCTATTTTGAAAAAGGTGATATCACCAAAGGTTCGTGCAAACCATTATTTGATACGGCTGCCAAAAGGGGAATTGGATTCTATTTGGGTTATGCAGAACTCACAGATGATGGCCATCACTACAACACCTGTATTCTAGTTGACAACAAGGGAGTGATTGTTCAGAAGTACCGAAAGGTTCACTTACCAGGATTCACTGAACCAACTAAGGGTATTCCATTCCAACAGTTGGAGAAAAAGTACTATGAATACGGCGATCTTGGATTCCAGGCTACCCGCACCAACCCGAAGTGGATCGATGCAACCGTTGGAATGCTGATTTGTAATGATCGTAGATGGCCTGAGGCTTGGAGAAGCTATGGACTGCAAGGAGTTGACCTCATGCTTATTGGTTACAACTCCATCGCAAATGCGAAGGGACTGTTTGGTGATAAGGAGGACAGTAAACTCAGACAGTTCCACAGTGACCTGTCCGTGCAGGCTAATGCCTATTTTAACTCTACCTTTGCTGTCAGTGTTGGAAAATGTGGTAACGAGGAAGGGCAGAATCTTCTTGGAGGGTCACTTATTGTTGATCCCAATGGACAGATCGTTAAACATTCTGATGTTTTGACAGATGATGTCGTTGTGGCAGAGATCGATCTTGACGACACTGTGAATGGCAAAAAGAAAATGTTTGACTTCTCCAGACATAGACGTCCAGAAATGTACAAGCGTCTGACGGAACAGAAGGGTGCAGTCTCTCTTCCACCTTATTCTGAATAATAATAAATGTTTAAACCTCTTCAAAGTCATATTCAAATTCGTATTCTTATAAAAAGTAGCCAGCTAGATTCTAGTCCTTTGTCCCCGTTTCAGCACTGTTAAGTTCCTTTTCACTTGCAATTCTGCCCATTCTGCCTCTCATCTTGATATACTCCTCGGAGGTCATAACTTCGTATTTGAAAGGATTGGTTTCAGATGTGGTGCCTGGAATCGGTTTCAACTCATAGGGGAAATCAAATCCGAAAAAGAATGGGATGGAGTATCTCTCTTTTCCACTATTGTTGATTACTCTATGAACCGTCGAAACGAACTCGCCGTTTGTGATTCTCATGAGACAATCCGCAACATTGACTATCAATGCACCTGGAATAGCAGGAGCCTCAATCCATTGCCCACGTTTATTGATGACTTGCAAACCTGAAGTACCAGCCACATTCAATAGGGTCAGGGTCTGGAAGTCTGTATGTGGTCTTATACCATTTCCTTCCAACTCGCTGCCCTTTTGCAATGGATAGCGCAGAATCCGCATTCCTGCAGATGGTGCCTGCACCGCGTCGTCAAAGTAATCCTCATCGAGATTAAATGCCAAGGCAGCAAGCTTGATCATCTTTCTTCCCAGCTTCAGGCACTCGGTGTGATACTTCATCATGGGCTCCTTCATCTCAGGCATATCTTCGGGCCACATGTTTTTCAAAGTTCTTTCAGCCTTCTCTTTAGGAGGAGTGACAGGGTCATAGGCAGGATCATAGTTAAAATTGAATGCTTCTCGCATGTCCGGATGCTTCTCATCTCCAGGCTCAAATGTAGCCATTGGATGGTAGCCAGTATACTCTCCATCCGGGGAAAGACCATTATAGACTTTCATTTTTGCTTCTCGAGGAAGGGCAAAGAACTTCTTTGCGGTTGCAAAGGCGCCATCGATATCCTCTTGAGGAATGTGATGGTTGGTGACATAGAAAAATCCCACCTCGGAGCAGACCCTATAAAATTCATGCGCAAGGGCCTTTCTCTTTTCGATATCTGGAGAATCAATGTCTTCCAGATCAAGAATTGGTAACCGGTCAAAGTCCTGACGTTTGCTGGAATTGTCCTGCAAATGTAGTACCTGACCGTTCTCAAGGGTAATTGTGACCGGCTTCACAGTGGTAGTTTCTGATGACATCTTTTGTATTCAAAGTAGTTTATGCAGGTCATACTCTTTGCAGTTTATATGCCACCAAAAGAAATGCTGGGAGCGAAAAAAAAAACTCCGTCCACATGAAAACGTGATAATGTATTAGAGATCGGATTACTGATAAGAGTTACCCGAGAACGCGACGTCGCGCATTAAATTTTTTTGGGGCTCAACGAGGCCGGAGATCTGATAAGAAATATCATCGGGATTATGCCCCCTCGAGACCCGTCTTTTTATCTTAACTTCTCGATTGATAACAAAAATTTGCTATCGACCTCGACGCCGCAAAGCAGAGGTTGCAGATCACAATAGAAATCATAGAGTTTTGTGCATTCACATACATATATATAGACAGTGCATGCCCACTCCACTCATTGAAGAACTTTCTCAACCGAAAATGACTGTCAAGTCGCTATTAAAATCAATCCAGGCTCCAGAGGATAAGGGACACACAAGAGTGACCAGCCTCCAGAATCCAGATCTGGTTCCGCTATCGCCAGCTAGAAGAAACTGGAACTGGTGGGCCTTCACCGGATACTGGATCATCCATAAGATGGCCCTTTCCAGTTTCACAAGCGCATCTACTCTACTTAACTATGGACTGAATGTCCGTTACACAATGGCCGCTGTTGTTATAGGAAACGTCATGACTACCCTTCATTCAATTCTTTGCGGTCAGCCAGGTGCAGACCATCATATTGGATTTACCATCTATTCGAAAGCATTCTTTGGTACATATGGTTTCTACCTTGCTACCGTTTTAAGAGCTATCATCGCAGTCGTCTGGAATGCCTCTCAGGGCTGGCTCGGAGGCCTTATGATCAACACTTTGCTTGGCACTTGGAGTTATAGCTATCTAACTTGGGAAAATACGCTTCCTGAAAGTGTTCCATTCACCAGCAAAGAACTCTGTGGTTTCTGCATCTTTCAGGTGTGTGTTATTCCATTCATCATCTACAAGCCCGAAAACACCAGAATCGCAATGACTGCTTCATCAATATTGGCTTTCTTCTCCATGGTTGGTATTTGTGCCTTTGCTGTCACCGATAACAACCATTCATATGGTCCTATGATGACAGCCCCTGCTTCTGTCAGCGGTTCTGCATTCTCTTGGGCATTTCTTAGAGCTATCAGTCAATGGTATGGTTCCAGTTGTTCAGGTACCATTAACAAGCCCGATTACACCCGATTTGCCACAAACAAGTACACTCCAATTCCAGGCTCCTTCATTGGTATTATGCTTGTCGGCACAATCGTTCCCCTGATGGGTGTTATTACCGCTTCCACCACAGCAGCAAAGTATGGTAAGGCTATCTGGAAGCCATCCGACGTTATGGACACTTGGCTCGTTGAGTACTGGAATAGCAAGACTAGAGCAGGCTGTTTCTTTGCCTCTCTCTTTCTTGCAATTTCTCAGCTGGTTTTCAACTGTGTGTGCAACTGTTGGTCCTTCGGTATGGATTTCTCTGCCGTTGCTCCAAAATTCATCAATATGAGAAGAGGTGCCATTCTTGCTTGCTTACTTGTCTGGGTCATCCAGCCATGGTGCATGTATAATACCTCCACAAACTTTGGTACAGTCATGACAGCATTCTCAGTCTTCTTCTCCCCACTCATTGGTGTTCTTATTTGTGACTACTGGTGCGTGAGAAGAAGAAAGTTGAAGCTCACAGACTTCTACACAACTAGTCCAAATGGTATCTACTATGCCAACAAGGGATTCAATATTCCTGGCTATATTGCATTCTTTGTCGGTATGGCTCCTGGTTTGCCTGGTTTGATTGCTTCCGCGAACACTAGTATTCATCTCGGTACAGGAATTATGCACTACTATTACGGGAATGTCATATTCGGTTGGTTTATATCATTCTTCCTCTATTGGGGACTTAGCTATGTTCCGGCATTCAAGCCTAAAGGACTCGGAGAGTTTGATGATGCCGATTACTATGGAACATACTCCGATAAGGACTGTAAGTACTGGGGGGTCATACCCCAACGCGACATTAGTGATGAGGATCTCAGCAAATATGTGAACGTTGAGGCTCTGTGTGGCGAGTCTCAGACAGGGGAAACGTCTAGCTCCGGCAGTACTGGTACTATAGCGGAGGAAGATGGAACTATGAAGGAGAAGTCAACATCTACTGTGCATGTTAAAGAGGTGGTCAATTGAAATTCTTATTTACACTATAACAATCAGATAGTTTTTAATTAAATCCCTGCAGGCGGAAAGCTCATCAGAGTTCCCCGGATAAGATAAAACAAAAAAAAAGAAACGACGGTAGATTTATTCACCTATCTATGCTCTCGGAGTAAAAGCTGCAATTTAGAATTAATAGCCAAGTTCTCCAAAGATTTATATCTGGATAAGTCTCGGTCACTATCTTTCCACAGAAATAACCAATGACAGTGGATATGGATATGTATGAGTCGTTACCAAGGGTGGAAGGCCAGTGTGTTCATGCACTGGGAAAGGATGATGTTATCAAGATTCTTCTGATCAATCCAAACAGCACAGAATTGATGACCAATAACTGTCTTAAGATGATTCAGAAAACCATGCCACCAGATTGTATTGTTTATGGATGCACTGGACCAAAAAGTGGGCCCACAGCTATCGCAGGCCATCTGGATGGTGTGTTATCTGCTGCCGATGTCATTCGAAATGCTTACGGATTAATAGAAAATTCAGATGCTTGTCTGGTTGCTTGCTTTTCCGATCATCCATTGATCAACTGTATTCGTGAGGAGTTCGATATTCCAACTTGTGGAATCATGGAAGCTGCTATTTACACAGCAAGAGTGCTTGGTGGACGGTTTGGTGTCGTTGCTTCTGTGTATAGATCTCAAATTAGGCATTTCGATGCCATTAGAGCATATGGGATGGAAGGACACTGTGCCGGATTATTATCTACTGGTTTAGAAGTAGCCGAGCTCTACACAAAACCGAGAGAAGAAGTTCTCAAGATTATGGGAGCAGTTGCATCGAGACTCGTGGTTGAAAAAGATGCCGATACACTTATTTTAGGATGTGCAGGTATGTCAGACATGCAGACTGCAGTTGAAGACGCCGTTCAAGAATTTAATGTACCAGTCATAGATGGTGTTGTTGCCGGTGTCAATTTGCTAAGTGGGATAGTGCGTTCTGGTCTGAAAACATCCAAAAGAGGACTCTTTGCAAGTTCTGCCAAAGACCGTGCAACGAGGTCCCAAACTTGGTTGTAATACCAGCACAATATTTTACAAATGGAATGGGTTACTCCATACGCAGAGCGTTAAGAGTCAGCAAGAATATACAACGTGTACTCAACTAAATCCCTAATAATTATTTCCTGGTTTGTCAGAGAGGATCTCAGGAACGTTCTCTTCCCCTCAGGCACCACACTTTTAAAGGGTAGATAGATAGAGATAGATAACTATTTAAGAAGTCCGTCCACGAGTTTCATCAGAGCAACAACCTTCTCATCCTGGCCTCTACGTCCAACGATTTGAACGCTGACAGGTCCACCCAGGGATTCTTCAACGTCATAATTGTCCCAGATTTTCTTCTCGATGTCGTTTCTTGGAACGTATCCAGCTTCGACATCGCTCTTTTCCACTCTGGACACAGGAATGACACCAGATGAGTAGTCTAATACGTTGAAAACTGTAGTGTACGAGGTGTCCGGTCCAAATTTATCGTGAGGACATGCAGCCCAGGTACTGGCAGGTGAAAGAATGAAGTCAATTGGCTTTCCATTCTTGGTCAACTTGGCAGTATCCATCCATCTGTCCAAGAAACTCTTCATGAGACGTTGCTTCTCAGCCTGGAGTTTCCAAAGCTCTGACACTTTGATATCTTCGGCCTCGGCCAAAACCTTTAATGCTGGCAATAATGGTTCTCCAGAAGCGTTGATATAACTCAGGATGTTCTTAGCACCATCAGAAGCGAACAGATGCCAGGCAAGATCGACCAGGGGCTTATACTCTGCTGGATCCCACTCGATGATATCGTGGCCAGCTTTCTTAAGCGCATCAGTAACTATCTTAAGTCCTCTAGTGACAGGTGGTAGAGGTTTGCAAATGTTATCGTCCCAAAGAACGGCAACGTTGACTTTCTCTGGCAACTCAACCTCTTGCCATGGTTGGTATGTATCTTTTGGATCCAGCTCGGATGCATTAGCATTGGCAGCATGTTTCATAAAGAATTCCAACGACTCGAGATCAGAACATAATGGACCATTGACAGAGTTGATAGACTCCTGACCTGGCAGTGCAGAAGCACATCCTTGCAGTGGAAGTCTACCAAACGTTGGTCTCAGACCGTAACATCCACAGAATGCTGAAGGAATACGGATAGATCCACCAATGTCACTTCCAATACAGATAGAGGCACCTTTCAAAGTGGCCTGTGCACCTGCACCACCAGAAGAGCCTCCAGAACTCAACAATCTGTTGTATGGACTCACAGTTCTCCCGTAGATATTGTTGTTGGTCTCGGCCATCATCATACTGGTTGGTAGGTTGGTCTTACAGTAGAAGACAGCACCGAGTTTCCGCAACAATTTGACAACTTCGGCGTCAAACTTGTATCCACCTTCCGGCTTGAACGACCAGTCGACGAATCCCAACGTTGTGGCTTGACCCTTGATGTTAACGTTATCTTTCAACGAGATCGGTAATCCGTGGAATGGACCCTTTAATTTACCTGTCTTCGCATAATACTCGTCCGCCTTCTTGGCCTCCTCGAGTCCCTCTTCGAAAAAGACCTCTGTCAAGCAATTGACCAGCTGGTGTGCGATCTGAGTCCGGTGGCAGAATGCCTTGGTCACCTCGTACGAGGTCCATTCCTTATCGGCGATCTTCTTACAGATACCAGGAGCATTCGTCTCGGTAATCTCTATCTCCTTTTCGCTTAGATAACCGCTCTTCACAGGCCAATCGTGAACATCACGATCCTTTGGTAGCTTCTCTTCTGGAATCAGCCATTCTTCCACGAATTTGGCGTCCCTTAATGCCTTTTTGCGGGCTGCTGTTTCTTCCCAGGTCATTTTAATTCGGGGAGGAGACAAATTACACACAGTGCATCATATTCTACTGCGAAACATAAAAAATATGCAGCTGTGCGGTGCAGCAGGTGGAAATTCTTCCCAACCTGGCATGCCCTACTTTATTTAATTTTCATTTCTTCCCCTTTTGACATCACTTCCTTCGCTTATGGACGATCCTTACTTGAAGGCGCGACGCAATCGCATGGCCTTTTTGGTCCACAAGTATAGACCAATTGTGATCGTTGGAGCCTTTCTCATCTTTTTCCTACTCTTTTCAAGAACTGGTTCACCTCCACAGCCTAGGATTGGGCCTCTCTCACTACCTAAGGAGTGCCCAGATTATGGGATCTGGTCCACTAAACCTCATGCTCCATACACTGAGGGTAAGTTGAAACTGCCCTATATGCGTCCTCAAGCCAAATGCCGCACATTCCGCAGTGCTGCCGTCGAGACGGTCATCCAAGATATGAAACAACGGATCAAAGATGAGGATTTGGCCCGACTGTTTGAAAATGCCTTTCCTAACACTCTTGACACCACCATTTGGTGGTTTGACCCAGAAAATGCAAAGACAGGTACTCCAAGAACGTTTGTGGCCACAGGTGATATCCCTGCAGAGTGGCTTCGTGACTCTGCACGTCAATTGAGTGTCTATCAACCTCTTGCTGCTAAGGACCCGCAATTGAAAGCCCTCATTGAAGGTGCTATCATCCAGCAGGCACTCTACATTGGATCTGATCCTTATTGTAATGCATTCCAACCACCACCAGAAGCAAAAATCAACACCAAGGAGTCCACTATAGATACTGTTATTCCAAGACCAGATTGGGAGGTAGCGTTTGAATGTAAATGGGAACTGGATTCATTGGCATCTTTCCTTACATTGACAAACGACTTCATTGAAGCCACCGGTGACAGTTCGATTCTCAGAAACGGTTACTGGGGGTCGGCATATACTAGACTTCTTTATTTGCTGCGTCGTCAATCATATTCCTCGTTTTCCAGTGATGGATCAATGAATCCTATACCGTACGTTTTCATGCGTGAAACTACAAGTGGCAGTGAAACGTTACCACTAAGTGGAGCAGGTAATCCTGTTGGCCACGGTACAGGTATGATCAGATCTGCATTTCGTCCCTCCGATGATGCGTGTATATACCAACTATTTGTCCCCGCCAATGCAGCCATGGCTGTTGAACTTGATCGGTTGGTTTCTCATTTGAAAGAACAGAAGCTTCATTCGATATCCAGAGACACTCAGAAGCTGGCTACGTTGATTCGTAACGGTATTGAAACACATGCGGTTATTCAACATCCTGTGTTTGGGCAAGTCTATGCATACGAGATTGATGGTTACGGAAGCGCAAATTTCATGGATGATGCTAACATTCCATCGTTACTTTCATTACCTGATATGGGTTACACTACCGTCGATAGTGAAATATATCAAAACACAAGAAAAATGGTGTTGTCCACAAATGGTAACCCATACTATGCAAAAGGTAAATACTTTGAGGGTATTGGAGGTCCGCATATTGGAGTCAGGTCTGCATGGCCAATGTCCCTATTGGTTCGTATAAGAACGTCCAATAATGACGAGGAGATTAAAAGCTGTCTTTCTAAAGTGTTGAGGACAACGGCAGGACTAGGGCTCATCCATGAATCCATTGACGTTCAATCTCCCTCTCATCACTATACACGGCCATGGTTTAGTTGGGCCAACAGTGAGTTTGCCAAGACGATGCTCTACTTGGCAGAGAAAAAGCCCTACTTGATATTTAATGAGGACTATGAGATGATTCCTTATCTTTTAAAAGATTTGATTGTGAGAAAATCCACCCTCAAAGCAGATTCCCGTTAATACCTTTCTTAGCATACATATCTAAAAAATCCTTGATGTTTCCTAAATCCCTTGATAAAATATCCAACTTGCCACGAGTGAAATTTCTCACGCGTAGATACAACATGGCAAAGAAAGTGAATCTTAATTCTGTGATTGCATTGCGCAATGAGTGTGACGAACACCTTGCTGGGACGTTTTTGAAGCTTGGATATACTGAATCGTTCACATTGCAGGATACAAAGTTGGTTATTGGATACACATGTGTGGCCCTTGCCGGTGCGATGTATTACCTGGACAAAAAATATAATAATGATTTCAGCAATGAGACCTACGTGCTACTAACGGAGGCATTGGTTGCACTGTTCTTCATCTTGGAAGGTATCTGGTGGCTGTTCAGCAAGTTTTTTGAAAAGAAAATCAAATACGTTGGAGTAAAAGGTTCCAAGACATTGAAAGTTTCAACATATGTGCAATCGACTACCGAACCGGTCTACTATATGACGTTTGACTTGGATGGGTTGACAGATTCGGAGAACTTGGAGTTCAACAAAGTGTTTAGAGAGGATGGATTCCTGGATTATCCTACGTTCTCAAAGATCCTTACTGATGAGGTTACTTCGCTCGAAAAGAAGGCTTGATAGATATCAATACTAGTTAATGAATGCATTGTCCTGAAATATATATATCGTTATGTAACATTGTCCATCCCACTGTACCTCCTGAGTAGGTCGTACAGCCAGTACGGCAACACTCGAAGAGCCGGTATCAGCCGGCCGTATAGTGGGTAGACGTAGAGCCCAGTATTAGCACCTTCCACCAATGCTCGAATACGTCCAGCCAGTTTCACATGGTCAACCAGAGGTGCTAGAAAGTTAGATTGGACATCCACATCTGCAAACATTGTTGTATTCAATTGACCAGGTGCAACTGTGGTGATCAAGACAGAGCTTGGATGCCGATGTTCATACCTTAAAGCCTCCAAGAGATCGATAAGCGCTGATTTCGTGCCTGAATACACTCCCAGAGTCTTTGGAGCTATAAACCCAAGCACAGAGGATACCCCAACTATATGTATGCGTCTCTGTTTGTTCCATTCCAGTACCCGCTGGATCAACTTCAAATGCGATGTATAGTTAACTCTCGTGATCTTCTTCACGTCTTCTTGAGTTAAGTTCTCTAATGTGTCTCTTTGACGAACACCTGAATTGCAGATCAGGACATCCACCTGGAAGTCCCTTCCTATAGCTTCAATGGCAGCGTCTGTACTCTCTTCATTAGACAGGTCGCATTCAATAAAGGACACTTTAGAGTTTCCTGCCTCTTCCAATCGAGCCAAAGAATCAGATCTATACACATCCAGTACAACCAAATACTTGCACTCTTTCACTTCCACCCACTTCCTGGCAAGCTCTAGCCCTAGGCCTTGTGATCCACCAGTGATCACAACTGTAGCATCCTTCAATTGGCCCATTCCCTGCCTTAACCTCATATTCCAAGCTCTAATCAACCACATCAAATCAATCACTAATGTATACCTACCAAATTCACCTGTCACTGCCCACCACAAGCTCATTACAACACAGTTACACACTGAGCATAGCAACAAGTGCACCACAAGGTCAATTGAGACGTGCCTAGTGTCTACGACTGGGTCTGTCGGTGATATATATCTTTTCCACGACATCACCTTAAGATGGAAGAAATTTTAAATGAAGATCTAAGTATGAAATACAGAATCTAAGTACGATTATACGATGATATACACATTATATTGGTTACTTACCCTTGTTGACACTCTTATTGATCGAAAGACCGTTGAGCTTTTGGTTGTGTGCAGCGTTAGGAACAAACTTCCGGGTGCTACGGATCTCATCTGCCGCATAACCTGGCAGACGAATGTTCCAATTTCTCTCCAAATTAAGTTGAACATCACGCACGTCCAGCGTGTCTGATTTACGATGCTTAGCCAACCTGCATGCAAACGATGTGACAGATGTAACAAATTCGTCGGCCAAATCCAACATCAACTCTTCCACGTCTCCATCGATAGTCACCTCGGTGTCTCCTTCTTCCGCAGCAATATCTCTCACCATCTCTCTAAGTTTCCGTTTATTCAAAACTCTCTCTCCTTCCACGTCGAAATGCTGTGGTTTAACTAGAACTGGGTCTGAAACGGCAGATGAGTCAATCGCATTACCTCCCAATAACGATGGCCGGTTATTCATCTTGACCGAAACAGGTTCTGGTGTGGTCATCTTCAAGTCTTCTGGGATAGACATGTTAGGGAAATGAGGCTTTGTGTAGTTGTTTTGAGCAGAACTAGACATAGCAGGGCTAGATGCAGTCAATGAGACCGGTTGTGAAGCAGCAGCGTTCACATTTGTGATAGTAGCACCTTCTGGAGTATTTTGAACTTTACCATCGTTGGTCTTAATCGAGTTTTTCCGCTGCTGAGACTGTCTGCGTTGCTGCTGTTGTTGTAACTGTTGGGCCTTGGCTGCCAACGCAGCTCCACGACCGATGGCACCTGGGGTTTCCACCATTTCACCCGTAGGTGTTTGGATTCTCTGCTGTTGCTGTGGTTGTGGCTGTTGCTGCCGCTGTTGCATCATGATCTGCTGCTGCATTGCCTGCATCTGTTGGTTGTTCATCTGTTGAGGACGTTGTTGGCCAGCATTCTGTTGCTGTTGGTACTGCTGTGGTCCGTTACCACGTTGTTGTGTTTGCTGCTGTTGCTGCGGTGGACCACCCCCAGCCTGCTGTTGACGCAATCTCTGTGCCAACTGCTGAGCATACCGGTGGCACTGCTCCAGTCTTGTACGAACCTCTCTCTCTTTATTCTCCAATTGAGGAATAGCAGCAGGTGGGAGACTTGGATCTGACTTTCTAGACTCCAATGCACGTAGTTGATCTCTAAACTTTTCCATCAATCCCAGAATTTGTCTGTATTTGGAAATCTGGTCTCTTTGTGCCTGCTGTTGATTATTACCATGACCAGCATCAGGTGCAGGAGAGGAACCAACGTTCATCTGTTGTGGCATTTGGTTGGCCGAAGATGACGAACTACCGGTTCTTTGCACATTACCTTGTGATGGTGCTCTATTTAATGGCATTCCCGTATTCAACTGTGGTGAAATCGGTGATGATGCTGCACCTGGTGGTGGTGGTTGCTGTTGTTGTTGCTGCTGTTGTGCCTGCTGCTGTTGTTGTGCTTGCCTTTGAGCCTGTTGTCTTTGCGCAGCTAACAACTTTTGGCGTCTGTTATACTGTATAAGAATGGCTCTAATCCGTTCGGCCTTATTAACATGCTGCTTTCCTTCATCTGTGTTCATTCCAGCTCTCTGTGCAGCTTCTTTCTCGATATTGAACTGTCTCAGCAATTGATGTGCCTGTTGAGAAGTAATCTGAGGGAAGTGTCTCTGTTGCTGTTGTTGGCCTTGAACAGGCTGCTGGGGCTGAGGAGACATTGGAGCAGGGGTCGCATTCGACAGTGTCGGTGTCAGTAGGTTCATGGGAGTGTTTCCTATCTGAGGTGACGGCTGCTGTGACATGTTTGGAGTATTGTTTGGATCCATCCCTGAAAGAAGAAGTGATGAAAAAAATGGAAAGTTTGGACGAGTTCGCCGTTGTATATATTTTTCAATCTTGGCGGGGAAAAAGGGGGAAGTTACCGGGAGAGGAGAGGGGTGAGGGGGTATAGGGATTTTAAATTATATAGTGTACTATGAACACCGACGTACTTGTAACAGTTGATTACGAGGCTCCACGTCAGATCCTTGCTTGAAATTCAATATCACAGCTCTTGGATCATGGCTTAATAAGTAGGCACCTGAACCAAGGAACGTTGCCACGCATTGAGGTCTGGAATCTTCGTTTCTGTTTGGTATACGCCATGCTTCAAGTCCTCTTTCACCACAGACAAACAGTGTTTGTTTGGACTCGTCAAAAATAGCATCATGGCAATCACAGTTGAACCGTAATATATAGTTCCGTGACCGTTTAAAGGACTGTGAAGGTGCATCGTAAGAAACAGATACACAGTACCGTGTGTACACGAGCA
This sequence comes from Xiuguozyma insectalens, assembly GCA_030574155.1. Lineage (NCBI taxonomy): Eukaryota > Fungi > Ascomycota > Pichiomycetes > Pichiales > Pichiaceae > Xiuguozyma > Xiuguozyma insectalens. Next base: position 427,481 of record JAJMEL010000001.1, on the reverse strand, counting down.
GGATCTCGTAGTCATTGATAGACTGGCCCATACGGTATGCACCAATAGGTTTCTGGTCTCTTTGACGAATCTCGATTTCTGAGTCTTCACTTGGAAGAAGCGTATTTGTCAGAGATGAAAGATTCGAAAGGAAGAACGTTGGCCCATCGTCCGTACAGTGGACTGTGACGAAGTTCGTTGGTTCCAATCCACAAACTTTACAAACCTCCAAAGACGTTTTCATCGTCTTGAAATCGGTAGTCCATCCATTTTCAGCAGTGAATGGTGTGTACTTGATTTTCTTGTCCTGCCATGTGAAAAGGTACCTCGACATAAGTGTGATCGGTCCGCGACGGAACCTCTGTAGGGCAAGTTCGTATCCCTTCACGTGTTTTTGAATCTCTTTGAACGCACGGTCACATCTCGCATGTGACTTGTAAGCGTTACAGATCTCTTCAATGGTGGAACACAACACTTTGTCCGCACTCTGGCATATCATTATACCTTCTTCTAAGATGTCAATGTGGCTGACCCTCGTCAACTCACATATACAATACCAAGAGCTTTCATTACCTTGCTTGCCCATGAATATTCCCTTCGATGTTCCCACTATCCAATACCTTTGAAGTCTGTCAATTATGGTTGTGGCACATAACGGTTCTGCAGTAGTGATACTGGTTCCAAATTGCAATGCACGCACGGCAAATGGTCCCGATACTTTGTATGGGTCATCGTGAGGTTTCTTTCCTGGCAGCATGCTGAAACTGGATCCATTGATGGGAGTCACTAGATAATTGTTCATCTTCTCGAATAAGCTATCTCTGGCTTTATTCAAAGACTTGAGGAAATTATCGAGTAAGATCTTTGGCATCTGTTGATCTTTCAACGTCCTGAAGACGTATGTTATCTCGTTGCCGCTGTCTCTGATCACCAAAATGTACGACTCGTCATCAGAAGGCTCTATAGTATAAGAAATATACTGCAATGCCGCAGGAGGTTTGGAAAGGAACAATTCGGCATCTCGAGTTCGGCGTTCAATCAATGGCAAGAAGTAGTTATCGGTGAAGAACAGTTTGCATTTAGTCCATTGGAGTCCATGTTTAATTTCCATTTCAAAAGGTGGGCTCAACGATCTGGTTGGATCAAACAGATCTACCATTTCCATATAGATGTAGTCAGCGCAGACAACTTTCTGGTTCAATGTGATCTTATTATCGAGATCGGTGATATAATCAGAAGTAGAATTGATCCGATCCAAAATGCTGCAGATCTCGTCCATTGACTGTGCCAAGTCCAACTCGTTGCATTTGCGATACTGTTTACCTAAGTCCCGGAAGATCAACGTCAATGGTGTGAATATCTGCACGAAATAGGAGGAGAACAACTCTCGTGCCGTTGGGGCAAACCGATTATCCTTAGCAGCCAGATCTGTCTGTTCAAGTTCACCAATCCATGTTCTCACTGAATCGTTAGTGGATAATCGTGCCAAATAGACGATACTCCTTGAAATGTAGTTGTATTGAGCAGCCACGTGAGAAAACCACTTCCGGCACACCTCAGCAACGGCTCTGTCATTAACAAACATGTTGGAATCGTAGATTGGGAGTAGTTTCCGTTTCACAAATCGATCCAAATATAGGTAGAGTTCATCGATGGGTCCAAAGGCGCGATTGAAATCCGTACTGTGGTTTACTGTCAAACCAGATGCTTCTTTAAATGCTGGTCCGTAATGCTCAACGACGCGACGCATATTGAATCTGATCCTAAGCAAGTTGCTGAATAGTTCAAAGAGCCGACTCTGTTTCTCAAAATTCTGGTTGTCCCAGTCGCGAAACGTTTGTGCCTCATCGTCAGATAGCATCCAGAACTCTTTATACGTCTTTGCATCGAATCCTTCAAGATCGTGCTTGATTGAAGGTCTTGAATCGATAATCACTTGAATATCTAACGGTAAATCAAAGATGGGTTTAGTAAAGTTCTTCCTTGGAGACATTGGGAACCTGTTATTGTCGAACTTGGGAGATGTCAACTCACTATTGACAAAGTAAAGATCATCGTCCTGTGGAGGAGTTCTTGGGCTTTTAGGGACGCGTGGTAGTGGAGACGATGGAGTATTCTGTGTTGATCTTAAAGGTGAGGAGAGTGGCGTAGTGGATTGCGATGCGGACTTATATTGGTTTTCCAGCTTCAAGATGTTCTGCATGTACTCAAGTTGTTTGGATGGACTCCCTGGTGCGGATCGGTTGGACGACCGCAAGGGGGATCCGAGCAAGGAGGAATTTTCCATGAAGAAGAAATGATACTTTGGAGATGTAAATAATAAAATCGCGGGGTTGACGGGTATTTTTCCACAGGTAGACGGAGGAATTCAAGGGGGGATTTTACGGGGGATTATACCAGGGATTTTACCAGGGATTATACCAGGGATTATAGGGCACCGGCAAGTATAACCAATACCAATGTCAGTATCGATTTTGATGTATTTCCAAAGTTAAACCGATAACCAGATACAATTCTGAACCAAGCGGTGTTTCAATTCAAAATATGGACTCAATTGATTCATTTGTAAACATTACCAACCATATCACTAAGTAGCCTAACATCCAAGTCAAATAAATTTATTAAGGACTCACTGATAGATTTTAGTCCTGTGACTTGAGAACCCACGGCATCAGGGGCCAGACCCCGTTCCATACCAATACAACCATCGGCATTCTCCTGTCAAATTCATTCATACCAACCGATCTGTCTCAATGTGTCTGCCGTGGTTCATTCCACTCAACCCTTATCCATCCAATCCTTAACAACACTCGTCAAAGCTCCCCACGGAACTGGCCGCGGTAACGCTTATCGAACGCGATGGATATAATCTGTCGTTTCTTTTTTCGTGAAAAAAAAAAATTTTCAAATTCTTTTACACTATTTAAATAGGGTCTACTTCCCCTTGAGTTGACCTGTTTCTTCTTTCCGGGGGGCAACCTTTTGCCCCGTTTTCAGTAAACATTAAAAGTTTAAATAAACGAACCTATTTACTAGTAAACTAGGCAACTGACATTATCATAACCTACATCTAAACTATCAAAAAAATGACTGCTTCTACTTGGGATTGTGAAAAGGCAAAGACCTATCTTGCCAAATATGACACCAAAGATGGTCTTAGTGCCAAGGAATTGATGGACTCTCGTGCTAACGGAGGTCTTACCTACAACGATTTCTTGATCTTGCCTGGTAAGATCGACTTTGCTCCAAATGCTGTCGCTCTTGACTCTAAGCTTACCAAGAAGATCACTTTGAAGACTCCATTCGTCTCTTCCCCTATGGATACCGTTACTGAAGATGAGATGGCTATTAAGATGGCCCTCACTGGTGGTATCGGTATCATTCATCACAACTGTACCGCTGAGGAGCAGGCTGAGATGGTCCGTAAGGTCAAGAAGTACGAAAACGGTTTCATTAATGACCCAGTCGTTATCTCTCCAAAGGTTACCGTCGGTGAAATCAAGGCCAAGGGTGAACAACTCGGTTTTACCTCTTTCCCTGTCACTGAGACCGGTAAAGTTGGAGGTAAACTCGTTGGTATCGTCACTTCTAGAGATACTCAATGGCACGACAACGATGAAGACCCTGTTTCCGTTATCATGACCACCGATTTGATCACCGGTCACAGAGGTCTCTCCCTTGAAGAAGGTAACGAGATCCTCCGTAAGTCCAAGAAGGGTAAGTTGCCAATTGTCGATGACAACGGTAACTTTGTCTCTATGCTTTCTCTTACCGATCTTCAAAAGAACCACGAGTATCCTAATGCTTCCAAGTCTGCTGAGACAAAGCAATTGCTCTGTGGTGCTGCCATTGGTACCCTCCCATCTGATAGACGTCGTTTGACCCTCCTTGCAGAGGCTGGTCTTGATGTTGTCATCATTGACTCCTCCCAAGGTAACTCCACCTTCCAGATCGACATGTTGAAATGGATCAAAGCCACTTACCCTAAGTTAGAAGTTATCGCTGGTAACGTTGTCTGCCGTGAACAAGCTGCTGAGCTTATCTCTGCAGGTGCTGACGGTCTTAGAATCGGTATGGGTTCTGGTTCCATCTGTATCACACAAGAAGTTATGGCTTGTGGTAGACCACAAGGTACCGCTGTCTACAACGTCTGTGAATTTGCTCGCCATTTCGGTGTTCCTTGCATGGCTGACGGTGGTATTGGAAACATTGGTCACATCACAAAGGCTATCGCTCTTGGTGCTTCCACCACTATGATGGGTGGTTTGCTCGCTGGTACTACTGAAGCCCCAGGTTCTTACTTCTACCGTGACGGTAAGAGACTTAAGGTTTACCGTGGTATGGGATCTATCGATGCCATGGAGAAGACTCACACTAACGCTAATGCTTCCACTTCCAGATACTTCTCTCAAGACGATAAGGTCCTTGTCGCTCAAGGTGTCTCTGGTTCTGTCGAAGATAAGGGTTCTATCATTAAGTTCATGAACTACCTTTACGGTGGTCTTCAACATTCTTGCCAAGATATTGGTGTTAAATCTCTTAACGCTTTGATTGAAGATACCGCATCCGGTGAAATCAGATTTGAGCTCCGTACTGCCTCCGCTCAATTGGAAGGTGGTGTTCATAACCTCGTCTCCTACGAAAAGAGACTTCATAACTAGATAATATAGTATTAAGATTTTCCTATTTTAACCTTAGTTTGGTCAGTTGATTTGTTAGTTGGTCGATACTTTCTACTACATTTCATCTTACTTTATGTGTATTCAGATTATTATACGCCCTTAAACAGTCTCCAGGATAGTATCCTTGAAACCACTAGAGACCTTCTTTCCGTTCTCGTCGACAGTAGCCTCACCGTGAAGAGCAAGGAGGGAACCGAGCTCGAACTTTGGCTGCTTCAAGATCTTAACCTTTCTGATGAAAACGTTCTGAATAGGGAAGATGGTCTGGGAAGCCTTCTCGATCTCACGTCCAACGGCCTCTGGAATCAATTTTCCAGTGAGTTGGGCAAGAGTGCAGTTAGAAGCCTCTCTGGACATAATCTCCATCATCTTCTTTCTAACTTCTCTAAGTTGGGAAGTCTGAGCGTATGTAGTCTTCTTAACTTGGTTAGCCTGTCTCTTGGTGAAGGCAATGCAGAAGATTCTCAAGACGTAGTCGTCAGAGGTCTTAACGGTAACGTTAGCCTCGACGAGGGACTGCCACTTTCTAACAAGTGACTTTAACTTGTCAGTGGTGAAGTCCAAACCGTGGAAGTTGGTAAGAAGATCAGTACCTTGAACTTCATCGACACGCAACTTAACCTTCTTGAAAGCATGGTCCTCAGAACCTTGCAAGTCAGCGAGGTTGAATTCAAAGACACGTCCCTTAAGACCATCAACGGCACTCTTAAGACCAGTAGACTTGTTTATAAGAGTCTTACCAGCGTTACGGTTTTCAAAGATGGTTGGTGCCTTGATGGAGTACCAAGACTTTCTTTGGAAAGGATCCACAACCTTCTTCTTGTTTCCCTTCTTTCCCTTGCTCAACTTGTTCTTTCCAATAGCCATTTTAACTTTGAACGCACTTAAGGATGTGAAAATTCTGAAAACGCTGAATTTTTCATATATATTTGATTTTGGCTGGGAAAAATTTGCGTGTGCGGTGCACGGGTTGCAGGACTGGGGTAATTAAAAGTCAGGTGACTTTACCCTCAGAAGTAATTTATGGTTCATCTGTACACCAGTTGATCCCGCACACTCATGCTACCTACCTGTGTGTCTGATTATGTAATCTTCCTACCTAACCTTTTGGCTTTTTAACTGCCAGCCATCTCTAACCGAAAAGTAAACATAGCTTCTTTTGCTTAATTGTCCGTAAATCGATTAATTATGGACCGTCGAAGTGTGAGTAGTCGGATCCCAAGGTCTCAAAGTGCATCTGAGCAGCTTAATGATAGAGCGGTGAGTGAAGCGCATGGGGAAAGAGATGTAGCTCGCCAAGAAATCCGCGACCGTGAGCGTAACCGTGATCACGAAGTTCATGAGGAACATACACATACACATGCACATAGATCTCGTCAAGAGAAGAATACAGTGACATTGAAAGTTGGATTGGTTGGAGATGCACAAGTTGGGAAGACGTCATTGATGGTTAAATACGTTGAGAATTGCTTTGATGAGATCTATACGCAGACCTTAGGAGTGAATTTCATGGAGAGAACTATAAGGATTAAGAATACAGAAATCACATTTTCGATTTGGGATCTTGGTGGTGAAGCAGAATTCACAAACATGTTGCCATTGGTGGCAAGTGATGCAGTGGCTGTACTTTTCATGTTTGATTTAACGCGGAAATCTACATTGAAATCTGTCAAGGATTGGTATAGGCAGGCCAGAGGATTTAATAGAACCGCTATACCATTCTTGGTGGGTACAAAATATGATATGTTTGTGGATATGCCAGATGAAGAACAACAAGATATAACTAGAACGGCAATGAAATATGCAAAGGCAATGAATGCACCTTTGATCTTTTCCTCAACTTCCGCTTCCATCAACATTCAAAAGATATTCAAGATTGTGATATCCAAGACATTCGATCTCAGGTTGAAGATCCCAGAGATCGTCAATACAGGCGAACCAATCCTCTTATACCAAGGTGTCTAGATTAAGTCTATATACATCTATCGCATTAGCATCCATTATTATTAAACTTCCGTCACAATCTCCTTCACGAGCGGATCTTTCTTCAATGAAGTGAGGATCTCCACTTCACTAATGTTCAATCGTAACAGTTTGCTCCGTTCCAGTTTGATCTGTTGCACTATAATGACACCATTCTCTTCCAGATCTTTAATCATGAATGGAATCCCGGCAGGACGGATTTGTGCCTTATCTTGATAAAGAGTATGTGCCAATTCCAATTGTTCATCTGTAAGCCTATTTTTCAACTCTGTGAATAAAACCATATGGAACTGATTGTTCAATTCGTCGTAGATATCACCAACAGACACTTCAGCTAATCCTGATCGTTTCATACGTAACAAGATGGCCGCCAATAGCATCTTACCCATATATGGGAGAGAACTCAAATAGTTCGACAAAGGTGAAGACGCAGTCTCGTTGACAGCCTTCATAATATGCATTATGGTGACTGTATATTTACCTTCAAGTTTCGTCCTTTCCTCCAAACTCTTTGTGGAGAACTCTAACTCTGCTATTTCCACGGCACGGATACAGATCATGAGTGCTCTTCTTGCATCACCACTAACTGATGCAACTTTTCTTGAGGCGAATTCGATGGCATCGCTGGATATAACCATCCGATCTCCATTGAGACGGCCTAGTTTCTCTAGACGTGTTCGAATGATCTCACTCAGTTGAGCGTAAGTATAGCTTGTAAATTGGATTCTTGTGAGCCCCAATCTCGAAGATATCTTATTGCTTAACAATCGTTCTGGAAGATCCATAGTATTAGCGACGGCAATGACAATCAACTTCGAAGTAGCATAAGATGGCCAATTGAAGAAATTATACATAACACTTTGCTTTCTTGTCACTATTTGGTCCAATTCATCTAGTAATACCACTAAGGGCTTTCGATGTTCATCGTCTTTGTTGAAGTAAGCTTCTAATGAGGTCAATGAATGTGATGCAGTGGCACGGTTACCGGACACTTTCTGCCAAAGAATTTCATAGGTCGACTGTGGAGAAATCACTTTCAATCCATTGATCTCCACGTAGTTGAACTTCTTATGTCCAGTCTCGGCAATGAAAGAAGCGGACAACTGTTTGACCACTTCACGAATAGTGGCTGTCTTACCCACACCAGGGGTACCACTAACATATATACACCTTCCAGATCCAGATTCAACGGCACTTTCTAAGCTGTAAAACAATTGACTGAACTCCTTTTCACGACATGGCAGTGCACGAAGCTTTGTGGATGTGTGTAGAACTTTCTTGGCCTTGCGCAAAGCTTTTGATGTTGCAGTATCATCTTCTTCGTCAGAATCGGCAAATATACCATCAATATCCAACTCTCTAGAATCTTCATTCACTCCTAGTTGCCGTGCAACCCTAGGAAGTTGTGGTAAAGCAGATTTCTTCGGTGCAGTACGTCTTTTCCTTTTCTTGCGGTATTTTCTCTTGCGAGGCTGTTGGTCGTCGGCATCTTCCATAATTGTATCTTCGTCATCATCTTCATCACTTTCTTCTTCTGATGATTGATCATACACATAAAATTCGTCGTCATCTTCATCCTCGTCTTCGTCTTCATCTTCCTGTTTCCGGCGTCTTTTCTGTGCTTTCTTCCTCGACTTCTTTTTTTGGATCCTCTTTTCCTCCTGTTCCACAGACCTCGGATCGATACCTTCCTGTTCAAGTTTCTTTTGAAACCGCCCCACGGTCGGCTCCACAGTCAAATTCTTAACCAATTGATAGAATTCATCGCTATCTTGATTCAATCTACCAAACATCTCATCCCAATCTAGAGGTTCTGTCAAATACTGACCTTCAGTATCACAGAACCGTCTGCATACAAACGTATCGTCCCTGTTTGAATCATCTATCACAATCGACTCCAAACTCTTGCTGGATATCACTTTACATTTGCCAATTATATCGGTCAGATCAATCTTATCCAATATAGGTGATAAAAGTACTTCGTTCTCCTGGGTATCCTTCTCAACCTCATCTCCTCTATAGAACCAGAACACTCTCAGGTCCAAGAAACTGTCTGTTCCAAACACAATATCCTTTATCAATCCAATTCCTGGTAGACTCACGGTTTCGTCTTCTTTGACAAAGATCGTGTCACCTTGCTGAAGTTCAACACCATCAATATCCCTTCGAAGAACAATCTTGGGATCTTTACCTCTTCGTCCCCTCGTTCGACGCCTTGGAGATTCACCTTCCGACACTTTGGAGCCCTCTTCTTCCAAAGTGTACTGCCAACCTTTCATCTGACGCATGGTCCTGGCCATTTCTAACAATTGGTCCCTTTGGCTGGGAGATCCTTAATGTGAAGATTAGGAATGGTACTTTTTTTAGAAGGATTTGATCTGAAAAAAGATCCGTATAAAACAGGGGGGAGCGTCCCTTTAACAAATAAATTTCAGTTTCCTGAGCGATAGTTGCTTCTCTTGGGAGGTTAATCTAATATACTTGTGATGCCGGGCTACGGTACGGAATCCACCAAAAAGGAAAAATGGTTGAAAGTGTTTCAGATGATGGTCCCGCTAGGTTGTGCAACGATGATCGCGTTGCTGATCTTGTTACCCATAATACACACGAACTTTTATATAGCTAGACTAGATTGCACTCATGTGGATGTCAGTAATGGTCTATTGTCGGCACTGAGGAAGAACTTGAACAAGCCGCAGCAGGAAGGCGGTTATGATTCCACCTCGTTGAGTACTTCTGCGATCGAAGTACTATCAAAATATACAGAAGAGCAAGTGTCTACAGCGTCTCAGTTTATAGATTCCAGTATGGTGGGCTGGTGCTATGGTGATTACAATTCGGTCGAAAGGTTTAACGCAGAAACAAACAAGTTTGAGTTGGTCAGCAAAGAGACTATTGGAGTTCAATGCGTTGATGGTACGAGTACATACTATGCATTCGACTATAGAGGAGATTTATCTCAGGTGGGGCTCAATATTATACTTTCCTATGCATATGGTTCTGTGCAATTCAATGGCAATGATGAATATATCCCATATGGAGAGTACACTGAAAGTTTGACTAGGTGGAGGCGGCAAAACCATGTGGCTGGCATTCAGATGTGGGTCGCTGCGGTTATGGAACTGGTTATATTCTTCCTGGGTGGTACATTCCTCTACGCCAAGAAAAGATATCACCCTGATCCAAAGAAGGTGGCTCGTGCTTACAACGTTTTGGCCATTATTGGAATTGTAGCGTCGGAATCGACGTTTTCAGCTGCAGTGATCATCTCTTGGATGACTAGAACGATTCAAAAGAGAGTTCAGAGTGAGCTGGGTGATTTTGGGCTCTCGATGCATTCATCGAGATCCTATTTTGGAATTTTGTGGTTTAACGTGGTGTTAATGTTACTGGGAGCAGTCAGTTGGGGTGGCCCAATCTGGTGTGCTATCGAGGCTCCACCTACTGATACGAAAGAGGAAGAGGAGATTCCTCTACGGTTTGTTCCGACTGCACAGGGTGACAGCACCGATGAAGTTGAGGATGATAGTTGGCAACTCTCAGGTAAAACTCTGCCAGTCGATGAGAATGTTAAGAAGTCAACTTTTGTTTCATGGACGGATGCTACGAGTGATGGAACTGACCGATCGGTTCGGATGCTCACGCATCTTCCATCTTGATGATTAATAATCTATTTTCTATATAGTAAATGACGAAATATCTGGACTTTCAGTAATCCGATAGTCGAACGAACTAATGCACTCGCAATCGTAGCTCGTATTGAGTCTTTCCGAGACTATCATTGTAATACAGGCACCGAATGGATTGGAAAGTGATGCTCTCGTTGGTTTGTTTGAAGGTTGTGGTAAAAGGTCAGCTTTAGCACCGAATCTGTCGGTACCAGATTCATCGAACCGGACTTTAACGTGCGCCAAGATGACGTATTGTCTTTCACCTGGCGCTGGAACCAGATGTGTGTCAAAACTTGTCACCGTGTGTTGTGTTTGAGGTAACTGTGACCACATCTCCTGGAACTGAGCCTTTGAACTAAACGGTTGACCGTTCAAAATGATCCGTGGTTGTGCTGTCAGTTGAGGAACAATCTTGCTTTTGTAGAATTCAGGGGTCTCGTTCTTGAATTTGTTGTCCAAACTATCTACCACAGCTTTCAAGAACCCATCGACTTTCGCCGTTGGGTCTGCGGTCTGTCCCCCGTACTGTGGAGTCATTCCTAAATTCATCTTAAGAGTGATACTTAGAAAGTTAAAAATTCACCGGAGCCCAGCTGGGTTCAAGTAGTGAAAATTATTGGGCGAGGAGTGAAGATTATAGGGAGCACTGAGGGTACTCAAGAGTATAGTTAGGGTGCTTAGTGGGTATTCTTATGAAGTAATAAGGTATAATTCTGGTATTCAGGTGGTGTGATTCGTGTATATTAAGTAATTCTTCGAAGATAACGAGTCTTTGAACAATAATTACAACTATATGGGAATCTTTACTATTAATAGTTCTATTTCATAAAAAAGGACTATAGTAAGAATAAAAAATGGTCTAGTGATCTAGTAATCACTAATTACAGACTAACTAAGTTATTAAATACCCGTTGAATAACAATGCAACCACCAATAAATACTAATAATAACACCTCAATTAGTAACTAGTTCCATCCCATTGATCTATTAGATCAGGTACAAATCAGTATTGAACCCTAACCAGCCATCAGTAATGGATGATCTGCGTTTCATCTTTCCCCTGCAAGTATTAACAAAAGAAGCTAGTATGCTTCCTAAAAAGGTAACAAATCAAATAACCAACCACGCATTACTTTATGTGCCAACCCTTCACACCCCTTGAGATGACTTTTGTTTCCATAACTGTCTTACACCATCGGGATTTCCATCCTTGGCTAAAAAAATTTCCCGATTTGGAAAGCCCAGCCAGCCCCCCGGATAAATCAGACAGGGAACGGCGGGGAAGGGGCAGTCAGTCAAAGCAACCATAACTAGACAGCTTGTAGCTATAATCCTAGTCATCTACAGTATAGACACACAGTAAATACAATACTCAACCAGAAACAGTCATTCATACCCTCCCTCTTCAGACCATCCATACAAATATCACCAGCTATCAGTCCATTGAAAAATTCCCAATAGGGATCGGCTGCAATTACACTTCCTAATTAGGCGAATCAATGAACTAAAAAAGTTAAAGTTAAAACTCGCCATTTCACTGATCTGAAAGATCCAGCCCTGTTTTAAAATATCCATACTGCAGAGCAGCTGGTTCAACAAAATTACCCGATCTGGACGATCATCCACCCGATTTAGGATACCTGAACAGCCATTTACAGACGGTATATATTGCGAGATTGTTCGCCTATTCTCCCCTGGTCAGATCAAATCTATTCATCTGCCAAAGGGTTTCAGAACATATTCAATCTTCAACCTCCGTCACTCATTAAAGTTTCCCTGTTTCTGTGCTTGAAATGTTAACTACATCTCAATCTTCTTATTATCAATCCAACCATTACAGATCTCAGTCAGACAATACCAACGTTAAATCGTCCTTCTATAAGATGTCCGAGCCAAGAAGTGTTTGTCCAGAGCCTGTCATGTCAGCTGTTGAGCATCTTCATCGCAAGAGAGCCTTCGATGATCCTGAGCTCGGCCTGCCTGCCATTACAAAAGCTCTACCTTTAACAAACAATAATCTTGCTCAAGCATCTTCTTCTGCTACTACTACAACTTCTCAGAAGCGTGCTAAGACTGCACCATCTTCACCAGTTGCACACATTCCTAAAGCTCAATTTGTCACCCCAAAGAAACCAACTTTGAACTTGCCAGAACTACCACTGACTCCTCCTTCTACCAGTATATGTGCCACCGCTGGTAGTGAACCACTCACATCGGGATTCCATCGTTCGTTTGCTGATTCCGATGAAGAAGGTTCGGAATCTGAAAGTCCTGCTACTCCTCCTCCATCAGCTCAATCATCTCCAAGACGGTTGGCCAAGTTGATCAAGTTGGACCGCAAACCTTTCCACATTGCCGAGGAATCTGCATATAACTATCCAGATACCTGCTATGCATTTAATATCGTCAACACTTCTACGAGTATTCCGCAAACTAATGAAAGAGGTTGCGTTTTACAACAACAGAATGACGAATGGCGTCACTACTATAACTATAAGTTGAGTCACGATAATAGCCGTGGTTACAGAAAGTACAGAGAATACTGCGAAGGTTTGAAATCTGCCGATTCTACTACTTCTCCTGTTAACCAAGGATTAGGTATCAAGAAGCCATCTCTCAAGAAGTTGTTGCCAACCTCTTCCAAACTGACAAGATTCATCGAGAATCAATTCAATCGTTATGATGGTCTTGTTAACTATCCATATGCCGCCAGCTACCGTTTCCAACCTGCCACCACATCTCCTGAACTTTATCATCATGCATCATCTCCAAGTTACAGAGACGTTTCTCCTGGCGAAAAACGTGCCAGCAACTTTACTTTACCACGCCTTAGTGAAGTTTTGGACATGCCATCGATGAGACCTGCACCTTTAGAGACTTCTTCTATCAGTATCAACCACAGACGTCACAATCATAAAGTGGTTGAACCAAAATCTCCAAGATATTCCATGAAAAGAAACAGCAGTGGTAGCAGAAGTGGCAGTACATCACCAAGAGTTCTCTCAGTGTCAAAGTTTATCAACACTTCTGTCACTCAAGACAAGACTACTACAACTACTGTCTCTACGAAACCATCTTCTCCACGTCGCCAATCTCATAACAACTCTCACATGCATCGCATTCCAAGAAGCTGTATTTCTTGTCATTCTACACAGTCACCTTGCTGGAGACCTTCGTGGGCCCCGGAGCTCGGTCAGCTTTGTAACTCGTGTGGTTTAAGATACAAGAAAACGAGAGCCAGATGTTTGAACGAAAAATGCCTTAGAATCCCTGCCAAAGGTGAATGGACCTTAATGAAGAACAGAGGTCAGGTCGCTATCAAGGAATTTGACGAGGATGGAAACGAGGTCGGCGAACATTACAGCTACAAGTGCCTCCACTGCGACGGTGAGGTTGCTGTCGACGAAATTTGAGCGCATACAATATGATGGTCTATCCATCTCACATTCACTACTTAATCAATTAATCATAGCATCATCAGCATATAAAAGAATCAGAATCCAAATTCTAATGAGAAACTCTGTAAATACATAACAAATCTAGCTATCTGAAAAATACACGCTAGCCGCGGTCCCCATCTAATTGCTATAAATGGACACCCCAAACCAGTAAGGGGAGCCCAGAAACAGAAAAGAGGATTGCCCCGCTTGGGGGGACACTTGGAACGGAATGAGGGAATTGTTCATTCAATTTCGTCATAAGTAATTTACAATTGCTATGCATTTTCGTAGGTAAACCTCATTCAAACGTGTAATTACAGTCATGGCAGACTGTGTCCGGCCAATTAAAAAATTTTAGGTCTAAGGCTTAGTTGACCAAGTTTAGCCGCCCTGTGATAAAACTCCCAGCACCGTATTAATTAGGTGTTTGACTATAAATACAAGTCTTTGGTAGTGCTCAATCCCAGGTTTGAGTACATGAAACTGTGGCGATACTCCTCTATCCCTCAGATAAATCGTGGAATTGCATCCTCACTGGTTTTCAAAAGAAATCCTGCTACCATGGCTCAAGTTTTAACAGATCAGATCCCTATCGACTGTTATCCTGTTGAACCAAGGAAACCAGCACGGATTCCACCACCGGCAATGGAACCCAAGAGTATTCATATTGTTGGCAATGCTCTCAGAAGAAGGATTAAAACGGAATTGGTTGCATTTGATGATGAGCACCTCAATCCATTCTTCGTCTGTGACCTAGGTGAGTTGAAAAGATTAGTTACCAATTGGAGAAACAGACTACCTAGGATTGAGCTGTTCTATGCAGTGAAATGCAACAACCAACGTGCATTCTTAAGAGCCATTGAACAACTTGGTTTAGGATTTGACTGTGCATCCAAGAATGAGATTGCTCAAACTTTACTTTTGGGAGCCGATCCGTCAAGGATTATATTTGCCAACCCATGTAAGGCCATCCCGCACATTCGTTATGCCAAGGATAACAACGTGCAGTTGACCACTGTGGATAATGTGGATGAATTGTACAAGATCAAGCAGTTCCATCCCAAGTGTGGCATTTTAATCCGGATTGTCACCCATGATTCGAACTCGTTGTGTCCGTTATCCGTGAAATTCGGTGCATCTTTGGACTATGCAAAGATTCTTGTTGGAAAATGCCATGAACTTGGGTTGAACTTGAAAGGTGTGGCATTCCATGTTGGATCTGGTTGCAACGATTGGAACACAATCAGATATGCTGTCAAGGACTCCAGAACTATCTTTGATTATGCCCTTACCAAAGGTATTAAGATGGATATGGTTGATGTCGGAGGAGGATTCTCTAAAGAATTGTTCGAGGAGTCGGCCCATGTGCTCAACGAGTCCATCGAGGAACAGTTCCCTCAACAGAAGTTCTCACATGTTAAAATGGTTGCAGAGTGTGGACGGTACTTGGCGTCTACGTGCTTCACTTTGGCTGCCAATGTCACTTCTAGAAGAAGAGATCCAGCAAGGGACAGATTGTATTTGAACGATGGATTGTATGGCAGTATGAACTGCATCATCTATGACCATCAAAAGATTGAGCCTCGAGTGCTGACCTCTGATGGAAGATTCCACTTCTTTGAAGACGTGAAGGGCCACAGTTTGTCTAGTCATGGTAAGAGGTACTCGATCTGGGGGCCAACCTGCGATGGCCTGGATTGCATCAGTGATGACTGCACACTTTCCAGAGAGATTGGAATTGGCGACTGGGTTTACTTCTGTAACACAGGTGCATACACTATGGCAGCGGCAAGCAACTTCAATGGGTTCTTACCAACTTCAGAGTGCATTTATGTCGATAGTGAATCTTCACTTATTATATAGCATAGTTTAACACAGACGTCTTTTAGACTTTGGAATAGCACCTGGACCATCGTTTACATGTCTTTTGACTCCAGCACTGATATCTAGTTGCACAGCCATCCCACTGTCACCACCAAATAGCAGGTAATCGTTGGAGTTGACATCATCGGCATCACCTTCGTTATCGAGCATGACTTCGAACTCGTTCGGGCTCATTAGACCACTATCAGAGATTGTACCATTAAAATCATCGTCATCATCATTAATTGATTCATGAACTTGTAAGATGCATTTATTGATCCCATCATATGCCGCCACCAACGAATCTTCTAATGACAGATCTGAAAACATAGCAAATAGTGGATACTGTATGATGGAATCAGGGGTTGGTGACATGTACATTTCAACAGTTTCGTTTGTGGAACTATCGTTAACAGATAGACATAACGATTGCATGGATTCACGGATCCCCGTGGCCGTGATCGATTCGTATGGGATGCTGAGGGTGATGTTCCCGAGAGATTTCAATGCAAAATGAATCAATAACGCCTCATTCAAGACAAATATCCAGACAGGGATAGTGATCAAGATTCCATCGTTGCAAGGAGTTGAAGAAACACCATCTTCAGATATTATATCTGTATATGACTCCTGGATGCCATGCAGAGGCAGCGTAACGATCGACGACTCCACTTTACAGGCTAAACGAAGGGTCCACGAGTCGGATCCATAGTATAGCAAAGATTGGTCTGCATCTTTGTAAAATTGTGGGAATGTGGCCTGAAATAATGCTATAGATTGTGTATTCTCGACAGTAGGAATATCAGACACTATTCGTATCGATTTCCCCATCTATTATATGGGATCCCAGGGAAGAACAGCCTGATACCTAGAAGGCTAAGATTGGGGTGCATCATGGCTTGCCCATATAATTTTTCAGAAAAGTGGGTAGCCCCTCCCCGTCAAAACTTATTTCTCCATGTTAGGGATCACTATGTTCTTCTTATAATCAGTGATGTTATTCAATAGAAGCATAGATAAGGACGCATCAATTGTTGTTGTTGGATGCGGTGTGTTTGGATTGTCAACTATTCTGGAATTGACCAGACAGGGTTACACAAACGTCTTAGGGTTGGACGTTGCACCTATCCCATCACCTAGATCTGCCGCTACTGATTACAATAAGATGCTGAGAGTGGAGTATCCGAACCTAATGTACGCTAGAATGAGTGTAGAAGCATTAGAATCTTGGGAGAATGACCCATTGTTCACCCCTTACTATCACAAGAATGGGAGGTTGGTTCTGTCGCCTTATCGTCAGGAAGGTAAAGGTCGGTTGATCTTTGATAAGCTCGGTGCAGAGAATGTCAAGAAGTTGGGATGCAATCAACGGATTATAGAGTTGAGAAGCTCGAAAGAGATAGGGAAAGTTGTGAATGAGTTCAAAGATAACCAGTTGCCAGATCCACTTACAGCCAGGTATAATATCGATTCTGCTTACGGAGAGTCCGGCCCCTCTCTTGGTGCAGTATACAGGGAGTGTGAAAGACTCGGAGCAAAGTTCATCCTTGGAGATGCCGGGAAAGTTATAAAAGTCGAACCAGTCACGGGCGAAGTGTTTGCCAGCGATGGATCTGTTTATACTGGAGACAAAGTGTTTATATGTGCAGGTGCTTACACGTCTATGCTTGCGGATATTCGTGATATGGTTAAAGCTACGGGTCATTTCGTTTCGCATATCAAACTCACAGACGATCAATATCTGAAATACAAAGATATACCGACATTTTTCAGTGCAGAGTATGGCTACTTCTTCCCTCCCGATGCCAGGGATCATGTGATCAAGATTGGGATCACCACTGGTGATGCCAGGTACTGGGTTCATGATCCGTTCAATAAGGACCGTCAAATATCTAGTCCATACTATATTGAAGACACCCCAGTCAGTGTCATTGAGGCCACAAAAACGTTGATGAAACTGGTCATCCCAGAGCTCGCTGATAACCCCATTGTGAATTGTAGGACTGGCTGGACCAGTACTTCTTCAGATTCACACTTCGTTATCGACTACCTTCCTAAATCGTCCAAAGTCATAGCATGCACGGGTGATTCTGCTCATGCTTACAAGTTCTTACCAAATATCGGGCAATACATCGTGAAACGTATGGATGGAACACTACCCAAAGAGTATGCCAAGGCATGGCGGTACCGCAAGGGAGACTGGACCCCTAAAGGTGTCAGTCAGAAGACACCTAGAAAGACCTACAACATATCTACAGTGAGAAACTGGGTAAATGGATCGCCATATCTGGAGTGTAAGATCTGAACCAAAGCAAACAACAATCCCTATCAATCCCTGATCTTTCCCTTCACTCAATTAGACAGATCGATCTGCACGTCGCTTATTACTACAGGTCAGTTCAGCCAGCCCCCCCAACCTCCAAATTTAGCCCAAAAAAGAAAAGTTATGAAAAAAAGTTGTTCAAAAGTGAGACCATCAAATACCCCCAAAGAATCTTTTTTTCTCTCATTGACAGACTTAGTTCTTACTCTTTAGAAAGGTTTTAAGGATGAGATCGATCAAGTGTGTTGTTGTTGGAGACGGAGCCGTCGGTAAGACGTCTTTGTTGATCTCTTACACTACAAACCAATTCCCTGAAGATTATGTTCCAACTGTTTTCGATAACTACTCTGCCAACGTGATGGTGGATAATGAAAAAGTCACTATAAATCTATGGGATACTGCTGGGCAGGAAGAGTACGACAGATTGCGTCCACTATCTTACACTCAGACAGATATCTTTTTGATCTGTTTCTCTGTTGTGGAACCATCGTCCTTTTTCAATGTCAAGACCAAGTGGCTCCCAGAGATCAGACATCACACACCAAAGGACACTAAGGTTCTTTTAGTGGGAACCAAGTCAGATCTTCGTGAAGATCCTCACATTACTGACCAATTGGAGGAGAATGGTGAACAACCGGTGACTATCAAAGAGGCAGAATCATTGACTAAACAGTTGGGTCTAGTTGGATACGCAGAGTGCTCTGCTGCATCTCAACAGGGAGTTCATGAAGTGTTTGACACTGCTATCAAGGCCGTCATTTCCACCGATGACATTATCGACTCTGACAGTGTCTCTGCCGCTGAAGCCTCTGCAAATGCAGCCACCGGTTCAGCAGCAGCAACAGGCGGTGCCGCAGTTTCTTCCTCCCAGGCTGCAGGTTCTTCCTCTCACGCCGCAGGCTCAACCACTTCTCACAGTGCCAATCGCAGAAAGAAGATCGTCAAAGTGGCCAAGAAGAAATGTACTATTTTGTAACCATTTAGCGTGGTGCGCTTTCCCTCGCTTTAGCTAATATACTAGTAACTACTTAATCGTTAGTTTTAATATGATACGTTCAATTAATGCTGGATAAATGCCAATCTCGAAGGATGAACTCCTTCCACAGGTGCACCAGAACCCTCACTAGATCCCCGTTGTTCCTCATGTTCTTGCTCCTTCTTAACTCTATCGGCTCTGATCTTGGCACCTCTTTTCCTAAGCAACTTCTCGTTCTTATTCTTAATCTTTTCCAATCTTGTAGTCGAATTACCACCGCCTCCTGCAGAAAGCTCCACATTGATCTGTCTATTACCGAAACTAGAATGGTGCATGTTTAAACATGTAGTGATTCTCTCTTGAACATCTGCAGACTCTCCTTTGAACTCTAAGAACGCAAATCCCTTGTCGGATCGGATCCGAATCAAGTCGGGACTTCCAGCTTTAAACAGTTCTTCCAACTCACTCTCTTTCACGTTGTATGGCAGGTTACCAACGAACAGTATGTATCTCTTCTCGTGTTCTCCAGTGGGACGTCCCCTACCCTTATGACCTCTACGGGTCTTCCGTTTCTTGGGTTTGGCAGCCTCCGCACGGTCATGGTCCTCTTTAATTTGTGTCTCAATAACAGTCAGCTTCTCAGCAGCCTTATCAGACTTCTTGGCCTTGAACTTCAGCGATTTCAGCTCTTTCTTAGTCAACTTCTCAGACATCTTAGGAAGAGATAAGTGATAAGAAAAATTGATGAAATTTTCTCTTCTCTACTCATCTCTAATTTCTTTAGCTAGAGAGATTGAGGTTAGCCAAGAAAATGGAACCACGTGCTGGATCACGTAGGGATAGAGATCATGATGAACGGGACAAAAGTCCGCTACGGCATGGAAGAAAAGATCGAGAACGGGAACGGAAACATATTGAAACCCCAAAAGACGAAGACAATGAGCCCTTAGTAGAGGAGATACCTGCAGATATGGCATCTGTTATGGGGTTTGCAGGGTTTGGAACAACGAAGAACAAGAAGGTGGAAGGAACCGATTGTTATGGCGCGAAGAAGTCACACAAGGCCGAGTATAGACAGTACATGAATCGCGAGAAGGGATTTAATCGTCCTTTATCACCTACTAGGGAGGACAGGAAGAGCCGGAGAAAGAGAGAGAAGACGGAGGTTGGGACGAAGACTAAGAAGATGAAGGCGGAGACAGATCATCAAGCAGTTGGAGATGCACAGTCGAAGTAATTATGGTAAATTATTGTTAAATGTCTATAGATTAAAAGTGCTCGGTTATTGTTTTGGCTCATCAGGCTGCGAGCCATCCTCAGGTTTTTTACCAGAGCCAACAGTGCCAAGCTTCACAAAGAAACTAATGATAAGTCCGACACCAGATAATGCAATACACACATAGTATGAGTATTTGATTCCTCCAAACAACGCGTTGAGATCGTTATTCTGTGTCGGTGTACCGTAGGCAGGGTATTTGGAAGACACGACGGCTGACGATATACCAAGACCGATGGAACCACTGAGTTGGATGACAGTATTGAAAACACCGGCAGCTCTACTCTGGTATTGCTTCGAGACACTCGACAATGAGCACCGGTTTGCCACGTTGTAGGTCAAGTCTGCACCGATAACAGTGCAAATGAATGCCCAGAATGGACCCAAGAAATAGTTTCTGTACATGTCCATGGTGGCCCAAATGATAGAACCACACAGGAATCCAAGACATCCAACTCTTAGGTATATACTTCCAGTAACAATATGCATCGTCAAACCAGCAATGACATTCACCGTACATCCTGCGACAGGCATCGTCAGCATACAGCAGGCAGTAATTATTGGAGAGTAGTGACGGATAGTCTCGAAGTAAAACACTGCAAAATATGTGAGAGATCCTTGGAAGACTATCCAGGACAGCATCGAGACAACCATACAAAGGTCGAATTGAACACTCGAAAAGAGTCCCATTGGAATTAATGGATCCTTAGGGAATCTCGCCTCATAGATGACGAAAACAGGCAACAAGACGATACCGACGACGAGCAATGCAATGATATATGGAGTATGCCACCTTCTTGTCGTCGCATCCACCTGTGTAAGTGCAAATGTGATTAAAGTGAATGCTGCAAGGGCGATTAAGGAACCCAAATAATCCAGCTTTGCAAATATCCGTCTGGCAGTATGTATGTTGAACTCTGTTTCATCCTTAGGGAACATCACTATCACTATGATTCCGAGCGTCATATATATGATCGAAAGGAACCATTGGGCCGACCGCCAGTTCAAGATTTCCAGACACACACCTGAAATGAAGAAACCAAACGCACCACCGACGGGAGCTCCCAATGCAAACATACTCATCACCATATTCTTTCTCTTTGAATCCTTATAAGTTGATCCAAGGAAACCTGCAGCTGCAGGTGTGGAACATGCAACACAAGCACCCATAAGAGCTCTAAATATACAAAGAAGCACATATGAATTCATAAATCCAGCAATAAGTGAAAAGATTGCTAGTGAGATAAATCCAAAAGATATAGCCAACCGACGACCGATAGCATCGGCCACACCTCCCATGACCAACAGGCAGGCACCATTTGCAAGCATGATACTGTTTGTACACCAGGTGAGTTGACCACCAACCACATTAAACGATTCGGAGGTAACATTCAGAGCAGTACTAAAAATACTACTGGCCATAGATGCGGCTGTGGGTGCCATCGTACATGCAGCGACACAGATGAATTCGTGCCACTTCGACTTGAAGATTGGCGGACACATCTCTGGATCCGTATAGAGGACAGATTTGTTCGTAGGCACTTTACCGAGGTCATTCACTGGAGCATCATATTCAATTGTAGATTGTGAATGCGAAGAGCTGATAGAACGACGATCACCGGTAAAAGCTTCGTTTATTTGCACAGGATCAGAAATGGACCCATCCTCCGTATTTGCACTTCTCAAATCAACCATTTAACTAGTAAAGGACGGATTGTTCTGGTTGCCTTTAAGAAGAAGAACTGCGTAAAATGAGGGGAAGAGAAGTGGTTGAAAATGTAGATTTTTTTTCTCTATTTTTCTAGATTAGGAAAGCAGACCGAGGATCCCATAACTCCGAAAACTTCCTAGTTAGGAAATAAAAGAGGACATCTTCGGATATCCTCGGTAATCTAGGATTTGCTGAGTAAATCAGAGTATTCTCTGTAAAGTTCATCGTATTTGGCCTTAAGATCCGCGTATGCACTAGCTAGTTCAGGATCTTGTGTCTCAGTGGTAAGAACTGTGGATTCAACTTCACTGAAGTTTGTGAATACTTGCTGCTCTTTCTTGACTTGGTCTAAGAACTGGTCAAGGTCTAAAGCGTCTGGACGTTTAGGTTTAGAATCTAACTTCACAAACAAGTTTCTATTTTGCAAATCAGGCACTTCGGCAACGACTCTTTTCAAGACAGGGATCGTGCGAACAAGTTTCTTATCATTGATTTGCTTCTCCAACTTGTTATCTCCAGAACGCACTGTATATAGTAGGATCTGTGCGACAGGTCCTGCGAGAGGTTTCAGTTTGCGTTGAACTTGCCTAGTGGCTATATCGATGACCAAGACATTTCCAAGATTGTCACCAGAGACAAGCCAAGACCCATCGAAGGACACTTGAATCTTGGTTATACTTATATCTAACCCACTCTGTTGATGACACACGGCAGTTTCGACAAGATCAACGTCTGGCTTTAGAGTGACCACTTTACCAAATCCACCAACACTCTCTAAAATATGAGTTTTTGGATTGGGTCTATAAAGTGGGATCGTACGGATGGTACCGTTACTCAGACCGGCATACAGCGATCTATTTGCAGGATCGATGGCCAAAGCTCTAACAGGATAAGGTAAAACGAAAGTCGTTTGCAACTCATGGTTCACAACAGAATGACATCTAATAGTAGAATCCTCAGAACTCGAATAGACTCTCATATCGGCGACAAGTCCACTGGTTATAACAATATCAGTCACTGCCAAAGTATGATCAGTAAAGATTGCAAACGGTTTAGCTGGGTTGGCCTTATCAGCAACAAGATCCAACAGTTTCCAAACAACCACACGAGAATCCACACCACCAGACACAACAAACCCGTTACAATACCGTATCACTGTCGGTGGTTGATAGTGACACTCCTTAGCGGCAAGTAACAGTCCTGATCCTAAATCCCAGACGTAGAGTCTACCGGATTTACCTCCACCAAGGAGGAGCCAAGGTTCACCAGATTTAGTGTGACAGATCTCTAAACAGACGATTTCTTCCGGCAATGGAATTCGTTGCTCCAATCCTTCCTTACCGTACACATAGGTTTGAACCAATGCCTTGCCTCGGCATGCATCTATCACTTTAGATTCACTTCCGATGCCTGTCAAAACCACTCCGTTTCTTTTCGAATAAACCTGTCGGAACTGCATGTACTGCTTGGAATTATGAATAGATGTCACATATGCAAATGCATTCGACTGCTGTCTGTCAACATCATCGCCTTCAGCGCTGTAAAATGCAACTTCTTCCATTGTTCGAGAAAGAAGTGATGTAAGTGAAAAGAGAAAAATATTATCGAGGGATTTTCTATAAAAAAAATATCTTTATATCCATCTGGGCTACGCGAGGAAATTTAACCCGCTCCTTATCACTTCTGGGAAAAGAGGGCAAAGACATATGCCTGTCAACTATATAGAGACCTTGTTTGCAGATGGTCCGGAAAACACTCCCGGATGGCAGTACTTCAAGAAGTATCTGCCGCCACTGTTGGCTTTGACCGGTATCAAGCTATTCTTCCAAGGACGTCAGAACACTTGGGATAGGGATCTTCATGGGAAGGTCTACATTGTGACGGGAGGTACGTCAGGAATCGGTGCTTCTTTTGTGAGAGAATTGGCGGAACGTGGTGCTCAACTAGTGTTGTTGTCATCACAACTTGCTGGTAGTAGCAGTGGACACGTCTGGGTCACGGACTATGTGGATGATTTAAGAACGGCTACTTCGAATCCATTGATCTACGTGGAAGAATGTGATCTTTCGTCGTTGTACTCCGTCCGGAAGTTCGCCACTAAATGGCTTGATAATAAAGTACCACGTCGTCTCGATGGTGTGATCTGTTTGGCCGGTGACAGCGAGCCCATGTTTAAATCACGTCAAGTCACAGTCGATGGAGTCGAGGCTCAGATGGCCATCAACTTCCTGGGTCATTATCAACTGTTGAACATCCTTGTTCCTGCACTGAAGGCACAGCCGGCAGATAGAGATGTGCGTATTATTGTCAGTACATGCTTCTCTCAAGCCATGGGTCAGGTTGATCTTTCAGACCCTCTTTGGGAGAATAAAGTGTATCCTTCTAGAGCACCATGGAAAGTGTTTGGAAGTTCGAAACTGTTGTTACATTTGTTTGCTAAAGAATGGCAACGCCGGATAGATGCCTTGCCACGGAAGGATAAAGAACCATCGAAAGTCAGAATCAATATCGTTAACCCGGGAGTCGTTAGGACTCCATCCATGCGCCGGACATTGTCTATGGGATCTGTGTGGGGATTGCTTTTCTACTTGATTCTCTACCCTATCTTCTGGCTATTATTCAAGTCATGCGAGGATGGAATCCAATCGTACATGTGGGCACTTTGCAACCCTCAACTTATGAATACTACTGGTGGTCAATACATTAAAGAGTGTTCCGTCGTTACCAAGACAACGCGACCAGAATTGGCCGATCAAGAATTGCAAAAGAAACTGTTCGATGCTGTTGCTGACCGTGTTATAGAGTTGGAGAAGGCATCTGCCATCGAACGGAACAGATTGAAGCCTAAGGATAAAAAGAGCAAGAAATCTAAAAAGAAAACTACTGCAAAGGAGGGGGACAAACCAACTCAATTGGATGAGCAAGATCAACTCAGCATGTTTAAGTCTGTGTTTAAAGCACAGAAGGATATCTATCCAGATACTGTTCAAAGGGGAAACTCTGATCCAAACGATAGATTGAAGAGATTGGATCAGAAATATGAACAGAGCCGGAAATCCCTAAATGAAGCGGGTAAGTAAGTGAAGTGAAGTGACTAATCGGGTTCGGTTCCCAGATATGATGTGTGTATGTAATATAATACAGTACCTCATGCACCATACTTTCAACCCTCTATATATTCCCTTATCTCCTATCTCCCCCTATATCCAATGCCCCCCGGTGGGCCCAGCCCGGTGGCACTCCCCCCCCCGTAGTCGGCAATTCTCTCCTTTGAGTCATTCGCAAAATGAGTGATTTTTACAATCTGAAAAAATTTATAAAGTGGGGTTTTTACCAGCATTGGCTATTTTGATGTTTAATAGACTTCTCCGCATTTCGAAAAGATCTTCTCAGATTAGAATGTCTTCTACCGCTACTACTCCAGCTCCATTAGATCACACTAAATTGGTCATTCACAAGACTACCAGCCCAAAGGCCAAGCTTCCAAAGGAAGAATTGATCTTTGGACAAACTTTCACCGACCATATGTTGACTGTTCCATGGAATCGTACCAAGGGTTGGGGAACTCCAGAGATCAAGCCTTACGGACCATTCACTTTGGATCCATCTGCATGTGTCTTCCACTATGCTTTTGAATTGTTCGAAGGTCTTAAGGCTTACACTGATGCCAAGGGACACATCAGAATGTTCCGTCCAGATAGAAACATGGCACGTATGAATAAGAGTGCTGACAGAATTTGTTTGGGTACTTTCGACGGTGAAGAGCTTCTCAAGTGTATTGATGAATTGCTCAAGTTGGATAAGTCCTTCATTCCATCTGAGCATGGTTACTCTCTTTATGTTCGTCCTACTATGATCGGTACCACTCCAGGACTCGGTGTTCACGAGCCAGCAGATGCTCTCCTCTATGTCATCTGTTCTCCTGTCGGTCCTTACTACTCCACTGGATTTAAAGCTGTCAAATTAGAAGCTACCGACAGCGCCGTTAGAGCTTGGCCAGGTGGTGTTGGTGACAAAAAATTGGGTGCTAACTACGCTCCAGCTGTTAAGCCATGTCTTGACGCTGAAACCCGTGGTTACCAACAAAACCTTTGGTTGTTTGGACCTGACAAGCACGTCACCGAGGTTGGTACCATGAACTTCTTTATCGTTTTCAAGAACGATGACGGTACTAAAGAGGTTGTTACCTGTCCATTGGATGGTATGATCTTGGAAGGTGTTACTAGAGATTCCATCCTTGCTCTCTGCCGTGAGAAGCTTGACTCTGACAAGTGGAGTGTCACCGAGAGATACGTTACTATCGAAGAGATCAAGGAGCGTGCTGCTAAGGGACAAGTTGTTGAAGCATTTGGTTCCGGTACTGCCGCTGTCGTCTCTCCAGTCAAAGAGATTGGATACAATGGTCATGACATTGAAATCCCACTCTTGCCAGGTGAACAATCTGGTGCCCTCACTAGAGACATTGCCAAATGGATTGCCCAGATCCAATACGGTGAGGTCGAATCCAAATGGTCTAGAATCGTTGACTAAACAACAACTATACAAACCAATTAGATCCATTACATGCCCCTGACTGTGTACGATGGTCTTGAATGACAAATACAATCGCCGCGTGAAAAACTTCACTTATATACTTCCTTAATTACTTTGAATATTAGGACTAGTACACTTAATCAATATCTGCAAAATATAACCAACTCTTGGCAAATAATTTTAGATTCTTACCCGATAACAATCACAGTGTTCTTTTGCGTGTTTTCCAAATGAACGTACTTAAATCGTTTGTTGGATCTCAATCGAGTTTCAAGATTGTCTATTCGACTGTGGGAAGGGAACTGATCACTCCTTTGACTTCATGGATCCTCGTGCTGGATTCCTCGTTTAACCCTCCACACAGAGGTCACTTAGAGTTGATCAAACAGGCACAATTAACTTCATTTACAGCTCCAGGTACGGTGGAAGTACAAACACTAGCAAACAAGTCTGTTCTGCTGCTATTGTCACTAAAGAACGCCGATAAGGGGTCGGCAGATCTGGAGAATTATGCGGATCGTCTTGAAATGATGAAGATGTTAGCTGATGAAGTACAATCGAAAAATAATATAGCATGTTCAGTGGCATTGACCAACAAGTCGTTGTTTATAGACAAGCAGGATGCAATAAATGAGGGTATATCTCATTCTTCAGTCACGAAAACAACACCTGAGCTTGTATTTTTAATGGGATTTGATACTTTGATCCGCGTTTTGGATCCAAAGTACTACGATACCAAGATCTTAAATGCATTGGAACCATTGTTTAAAAAGTCAAATATCTTTGTGCTGCCGAGAGAAACTACTGACTGGACTATAGACTCGCAGCATCAATTCATTGAAGGAATTGAAAAGAACCAACACTCAGATTTGCCATCCGAATGGTCGTCAAGGATTTTCCTGAAAACGAACGCACAACCTATTGATATTAGTTCATCATCTATTCGGAAAGCGATAGCCGAAGGGTCGACGGATTGGCAGAAAAATACGCTACCAAATATAGCTGAGTATATTGAGGTGAAGAAGTTGTACTCCAAACACAGTTAGAAGCTTGCTGGGTCGCTATGATTGTAATTTAGCAGCATCTATGGGGACTAGCACTGGAAAGATTTACTTTAGAAATTTCCAAATTAGGCATTGACTTCCCAAAATGGAATATTTCCGGGACATTCGGAAGTATAAGGAATTAAACGAGGCACAGTTATCCACCTGTAATCATTCCGACGGCAAAGTTGCAAGTACTGTGCTACAGCCTGGATAAGAAAAGTTCGATGTTTTGTCTCCTTAAGCAATCTGATGAACGATCTGTAATTTTTGTGGCTCCTGTCTTTGACTGAAAGAAAGCAAGAATTGCGTTAGAAACCCAGTAGCTTCTCCAATTGGGTTTGTTGCCCAATCAGTTGGTATAGTTTTAGCAACTGTAAGACTCCCAACTGTGCCTTCTTGATGCATTAAATGAGAGAGCTAAATATATCGCGGCTAAATGTACAGCTCTGGTACTGTACTGCACTGCGCTGCATATTAAATCCTCCCCTCCCCTCTTTTGGTCGGGATCTGCATGAAATTATAATAGTTGGTAGTATAGCTATGGATATCTATTCAAGGCCATACAAGTACCCACATCAAGGATTCTTATAGAGTAACATACCAGATACGAGTGAATCATGCCATAAGTTCCCACTGAATAAATTTAAAAACGCGATATACAGACACCTCTCACATATAAAAGGCTGAGTGAGTACACGCTAAATATATTCCAATATTGACGGTCTCATCCTACCACCTCCCCTACACCATCCAATACCTAGTTCATACATACCATCATCAATTATCAACTCCTGTCTATCATTCACCTTCTTCCAACCATCACATCCCTCACATTACGCCTCCACACCTCTCTGCATCACTCCGCCTAAACGCACGGTATCTCTAATCCCTTGGAAAATTCTCTACGTTTCCAAATCGGGCCAACCAAATCGCTCCCACGCTCCCCTCCTAGAAATTTCGCAAACTTAATAAAAGCCCCCCTCCCCCAGCGTCGTTCGTCCAGCAACCGCCACTTTTTTTTCCCCTGGTCGTGTTACTCGGTACTTATTTACTGAGTGGTTTTTTGGATTCAACGGTCACTTCAACCGGTGAAACTCACATTCCAGCATCTTCTGCGTCCCCTGTTCACTCAGAGAACCTCAACTCTTTGGTAAGACAAGACTATTTAAACTAGTTTATTCCTCTTCCAAAGTACTCAGCCAATTTAGCTGTTCACTAAATTTGCCCTCTTGTTCATTTTTTTTGTTCCTGTGCTCTGATTGGTCAAATCTCCGAACAAAAGGTCACCAGGTTACCCAAAGCGGTTAAAAAAAATTAATAAAAAGTTTACGTCAGCAGACTTTTACCAAAAAAAGGGATTATACTGAAATATGGCCCTCTCATTAAAGCGTGCCTATGGCAACGATGGAGAACAGGTTGGTTGTAAGCGGTCATGCCGTAAGCAACTACTTACTCGTTCCCCTCAACAACTTTTAATCGAACGTCCAAAGAATTATCGTCGCTACAGCGTTTCTAACGGAAAACTTGCTCATATGTGCGAAGAGGACTTAGATTCTGCTTCTGATTTCGAGGACCGTGTTCCTCAGCACCATAATTCTTGGTCGGCTATGTCTAAGCCTATTGAAGATGGTAAACTCTCTAAAGCTGTCTCTCAATATAGTGATGATGATGACGACGATGACGACAACTGCGCTGTTGGTTGCGAAAATCACGAGAGTTTACAGAAACAGCAACACCGTCGTCACCATCGTTGCAGCCACCCAGGTCGTCGCAGCTCTATGCATATGAACCCTAGAGACTCTTTTGGAAGTTCGACGGGAACTTCTAGAGTCAATAGTACCGTCTCTCTGTTGTCGACACCAATTAGTGCAGCACCTCCTGCCTATTCTACAAACTTTACTAAATCTCCATCCTCGCTCTTACCATCATTGCTTTCTCCTTCAAGCAGACACAACTACCTGCCTGATGCAGACTTCTGTGCACGTTACCGTTGTTTCGACTACCTCGTGGGCGCTATTGACGAGGTCTGGGCTCGGTACTGTGATGCAACCTCTCACGATGAAGACATTGCATACGGCTATGAAGCTGCCGAAGGTAACGATGAGGCTGTTGCTCGTTCCGACGATAGCATCACCTCTGATGAAGAGTACAACGGCGAGGAAAGTGCATCTACTAGCATCACCGAGTATGACAGCGATTACAAACGCAAGAATGGCCCTGCCAAGATTTCGATCTGTGCACCATTGGCCCATTCTCAAATGGCTTCTTCCACTGAACATGACCATCACCGTCGTGTTTCTGAAGTGCCAAACAATGTCAAACTCCAACAACTTAAGGACAGACTGATCAAGGCAAAGTACTACCTTCAAGACTATGTCGATTCAGATGAAGTCGAAGAATGCCTACTTTTCTGGAAGAAGTGGGACTTGGTCAAGTACTCTGCCATCGAGCTTGTCGA
Organism: Xiuguozyma insectalens; assembly: GCA_030574155.1. Taxonomy (NCBI): domain Eukaryota; kingdom Fungi; phylum Ascomycota; class Pichiomycetes; order Pichiales; family Pichiaceae; genus Xiuguozyma; species Xiuguozyma insectalens. Next base: position 397,540 of record JAJMEL010000001.1, on the reverse strand, counting down.
AGACGACGATGAGGATGTCGTTGTTGAAAATACTATTGAAGAGTTGGAAGCTGGACGTTATGATTGTGCTACTGCATAATTATGAATTCAGACTAACTTCATTCCAAAACTCTTATATTCTTATCATTATATCTTTAGAAATATCACATGTATATTATCATCTTATCTTCAAAAGCTTGGTGGTGTCTTTGGGCGCAACTGTTCAATCTCTTCATTGCTAGGGATTTTGACGCCTACTCTGTTAACCTCTTTCTGGAAAGTCCTTGGATCAAAGTTGTTAAGTAATACATCTGGACCAACGATTACCCAACCTGGTCTGGCAGAGATATAATGGACTCCTCCAAGTCTGCGAGGAAGGATATGTAACCTTCTGGTAGAATTGGAGAAGTTTTCGGCCACTTTGTAGATCTCTTCTGGAACGATAGCATTTCCTGTACCTCGATGTTCAATGACAAGATCGGTGTTCACGTTGCAATGGATTTGATCACTATCGGTGGATCTTCTCACAGTACCAGTGATACACATCCAACAATGCCATTGCATCTCTTCAAAGATTTGATCTTCGGGATTGTTACCATTGAGTGGATAGAATGGTGAATTCTTATCAACTGGAGCAAAAATCATCTCCTCAGACCTTCTGAATCGACGTGCCCAAGTTGAGCCACCATCTTTCAATAGATTTGACAGGGCAGAGATTTGTCTTGTGGAAGCCCAAATGAATAGAAATCCCGGTTTGGAGCATAGCTTATCCAATGGTAACTGACGAATAATCGAAGTGTCAAACAGGTGTTCACTTAAGCCACCAATCATTATGACATCAAATTGTAATTTGTACTGTTCTGCCCAACCGTTCAATAACGGTGCCATATTATATGAGTCAACTCTTGCACACAGTGGTATAGTTGCATGTTTGGCAACCATCTGTTGTTTCAACCGATGTAGTCTTTGCAACTTGGGGTAACCTTCCACCTGATGCTTTGCATTTCTGATCAGCTTAGTAGGTAAGATTCCAGTATGAACATAATGGTTTGAATAGTTGTTCATATTGTTGAAGATAGGTGGATGTATTGGTTCTAAATAGACCCTTTCTCTATGTCTCTTAAAACCTGCTGTCTCTACCTGATGGGACAATGATGCCAGAGTAGGAGATGTACAGCCTTTATGGATCCGTTGAGGGTATGCAAGTTTGGTGCTCGAATCACGTTGGTCGAAGTTTGCTCTTGGGAGAGTACTCGTGTCCCATAAAGGGCGTATCATTGTTCCTTTCTTGTTGAATGCAGTCACCTTGTGTCCAGAACCCGGTGGGATTCGGTAGATACGTTGATGTTCACTAATCACCCTTGATCCGTTCTTCCAGACAGAAGAGGAAGCCTCGCGAGGGATCATAGGCACAAATAAGTGTTTGTTCTCTTTCTGGTTACTCATGAACTGTTTAATGTTCAATTTGAGAAATAAAGAGTGTTAGTTAGTGTGGGAAATATCTGAAACATTGGCGTGTTCACATTTAAAAATCCTGAAACACCCACATCTCTGGGAAATCCCTTTTAGGAAATAATCATCCCCCACCTGCAGTACCCCTGCATGGGTGAGTTTCTTTGTATTTTTCCCCTCTATTTTTCTAATCATAGGGATTCTCTTCTATTAATTTTTTTGTACTTGTCTTTAACAACTCATTTCTTACGACCGATATGCCAATTATAACTAAGCAAAGTAAAGGATTCAACTTCTTATCTGAAAATGTGATTGTCGAATTAGGCAATTTGGTAAGTCTGTCTATTCATGGCCGTTATCTTTCTACTAACAATGCAAAGAAACCCAACAATGGAGCTTATGAAGTGGAACATCTTGAACCTTTAAATGGGCTTTTATTAAATTCTGACGGAGATGCTGTTTCCACACTCATCAATAGAGATCTACCTGGACTGTTCGCCAAAGTTCCATTACAGGCATTGAGAGATTGGACTTTAGTGGATCAGATGTGCACCTACTGTACTCTTATTCTATCTGGATATGAAACAAATAGAAATAAACTATCTGATCAAGACTCTCCCTTATTCAAGGGAATTGAATACTTTATTCATTCCTGGTTGCAGATGAATGAGCCAGAACAACATCAAAACATGATTGTTCTGGTTCAACTGGTACTGAAAAGCTATTTAGCAGATCCGTCTCTACTTGATGATTGGTTCATGGCTAGAACTAAACCTTTCTATCAGCACAGAGACGAAATTGTGACAATGGATGCAACACCATCACTAATGTTTGCATTGATTTACTATACTCAAACGATGGATTCGATAGTGGTGGTCCCATTATCCGACTTGATGGTGCAACAGGTAATTCAACTGTGTCAGCAATCAGATGCTCTTGAAAGAGAGCTTATCAGTACAGATTTCATTAACATTTTGTTATCACCGTGTAAACGGCTGTCAGATGCTATCGTACGAAGATCGGTAATATCAAAATCAGAAAATTCAGCCAGTGACGCAGATACTGTCGGAGCCTACAAGCATTCGATCCAAACTTATCTTGATCGGATCTATCAATTTGATATTTCAAACACTCAAAGAGTCATGATTGAAAAACTGTTTGAACATTTCAACGACTTCCTACTTTCATACTCTTCCAATGACTGTCCAACAATATTGAAAGCGTTACTAAGTGGACTTAAACTTGCATGCTCGTGTGAGCAATTAGATGTAAATTCAAACTGGAAGCAATTCGAATCAAAGAAAGAGTTCTCGAATATGTTATGGTCAGGATTCCTGTGCTACAAGGAAACTGAGGTTGAATCTAAATTCATTCGGAAGTTGTATAGAGAGACACATAGCTACGTTCTTGACTTTTTAAGGTTCATAATCTTTAAAAGTAAATGCACTAAGGTGCAATACGCTGAAGTGGAAGATGCAGACTGGCTACTCTCAATAATTCATCATCATTCGGATTTTTTCATTAAAGAAGAACTATCTCAGGCCATTGTGACCATTATCAAGAGCTATACGTCATCTCCATATACTGTGGCTATCGAGCAACCCCTATACTCAGAGTTACTCCTGTCAAGACTCAACGCCTTTCCAGCATTCACTCCTGAGGAAAATACGGTGTTTTTAAAACTGTTGATGGATATTTTCAAAGGTACGCACTTCTCTCTCATTGCTAGATCTGACAATCTATTCTCACAAAGCCTGATTAGATTAGACTCATTTACTCCTGTCGGTAGCATTTCTATTTGTTACCCCTTGCAAGAGTTCCAAACTTGCTACCAAAAAGATCGCTTAAAATATTGGCAGGATTTCTGCGCCGAGTCTACAGAAAAGAATGCACGTCAGTTTGAATTGTCGGAGAATTTCCAGCTGTATCTCGATCTAATAGGTCAGATATATGTCTATTGCAAAAGTTTAAAGCTGTTGCGCTGCTGCAGATCTGCTTAAATTTCTTGAAAAGGAAATTATGTACCTTTAGATGATTTAGCTGTACAGATAACGATCTACGTCATACACCGAATATGAAATTAAGCGAGGTAGTTTGCGGTACAGGGGATGGAGTAAGAAAGGTCTAGATCCATGTTGCAATGGTATAAAAGAGCATCAGATTTTCCATCTTTCTTGTTCCACGAAAACACGTACGCTCATTTGCAACTAAAGATGGTTTCCATTCTCTTCACTCTTTTGACCGCTGCATCTGCTCTGCCATTCAACCATGGTAACAGCACCACTCTTAGAACTGTTTTCAGAAGCGATACACCAGGCCCATACTTAAATGCCACTACCATTCTCAACTCAGATATTACTCCAGTCACTCCTCCTGGCTCTGTTTCTACCACTGCCTCCTTTGCTACCGAATCTGTCAGTATTTCTGCTACTTCTTCAAGTTCCCAAGAAACCTCCACTGATACCTCCACTTCCGGTCGCGGTACTTATTACGAGGTTGGTGAGGACCACTGTGGAACCAGTTCTTCTAACAGCGACTTTGTTGTTGCCATTGGTGAATCTCTCTATGATTCAAATGTGGACTCTGAATCCATCTCCAGTTACTGCGGGAAGTACATCACCGCAAGCTATGGTGGCAAGAGTGTCAGAGTTAAGGTTGTCGACTCTTGCGAGTCCTGTTCTGACAACCAGCTTGATTTCTCACCAGCTGCATTCCAACAGTTGGCTGATTTAGATGTCGGTGAAATCGATGTCACTTGGCACTGGGATTAAAAATCTTAGGGAACTAAGTATTGCATTTAAGGGGTTATATAGATCAAATACCATATCCGTTCATTTTATTTTTGTTGTTGAATCAGTTCTTGAACCAAGGCTTGAAACGAGAAGCAGGAGCTTGGATGCCCTCTTGGGTAGGAACATAGTTGATTCTGTGGTAAGAGTTCAAGTTCTTTCTAAGAACAATCTGGTAGCAAGTAGCAGAACCCTGTCTAGAGATGATGGTGGAATAGGAAAGGAAGTATTCCCAGATGCGGAACCATTTGGTACCGTACTTAGAAACAATCTTTTCCTTGTTGGCTTGCCAATTCAAGTACCATCTGTAAAGGGTAGCAGAGTAGTGAACACCGATGTTATCAATGGAAACGGTCTCGAATCCGGTACCTTCCAAAGAGGAAACGACGAAATCAAGAGGAGTAGATGCATCAGCACCTGGGAAGATATACTTGTTCATGAAAAGTCCCCAAATGAGATCCTCATATTGCCAGGATTTACGCAATCCAGCGTATTGGAGGAAGAAGATACCATCATCGTCAAGCATGTCATAGACTTGTTGAAGGAAAGAGCCAAACTTACGAACACCAACGTGCTCAGCCATCTCAAGACAGGTGATCTTGTTGTACTTACCTTGAGCAGGCAATGGAGTATCTCTATAGTCACAACAAACAATCTTAGATTGATCAGAGGTGACACCATATTTGGCAAGTCTCTCGGTACCGAATTTGGTTTGGTTCTTACCCAAAGTGACACCAGTGACTCTGGCACCGTATTGAGAAGATGCAAAGGCAGCAAAAGTTCCCCAACCACATCCAAGGTCAAGAACTTCCTCACCCTTCTTGAGTCCAATCTTTTCACAGACAACCTTCAACTTGTTGTCTTGAAGTTGTTCCAAAGACTCCTCCTTGGTGATATCATGGATAAGACCAGAGGTGTAAATCATACGAGGACCAAGGAACCAAGTGTAGAAGTCATCACCACGGTCGTAGTGATCACGAACTTGCTCTTCATCCTGAGAACGGGTGTGAAGAATCACTTCAGGGATAAATTGAGTAAGGAAGAATTTGAAAAGTCCCATAGTAAAGGAGAATTGTGCCCAGTCATGACGGTATTCCATGATATCGAGAGCGTCACCTTTGAAAGAGACTTTTCCAGCAAAGTATGCTTCGTGGAACACTTCCATTGGAATCTTGTTGTTATCCTTGTACTTGGCAGCCAATTCTGGGTCATGGAAGTCCAAGTAGTATTGGACACCCATTCCTGGAAGCTTGACCTTTTCATTGAGACGAGGAGAGTAGGTAGACTTATAAGTCCACCAAGCCATCAAGATTGGAATAGCAAGTAAGGCAGCAAAGAACAAGAAAGTCTTGATTCCTCCACCAACTTTACGTGTAATGTAGAATGGAACACCGATCAAAATTGCCAATAATGCCTTATTGTTGAAATCACGGTTACCTGCACCATCTGCTGGCAATGGAGCATTCTTGATGGCAGGAGAGTTCGTTGTGGGAATTCCACACTTGAAATCTTTCAATTTCTCGATATTCAACGATTCTGACGATGACATCGATTTTAATTGACAACTCTATTTAAAGAAGAAAAGTGGTGTCAATTGGAAAGGGATCGAGGACACCGTTGAAAAAAAATTAAAGTGCGATCTTTGCGCGATTTGGAGATTTTTCAAGATGAAATGTAGACGCGTCGATCAAGGCTGAGCTGGAAGGGACGATAATGCGGTATCTGGTATGGTATGCTTTGACGGGTTAAGTAAGGGTAATTCAGTTCAGAAATACAACTGTGACAGGCGGAATTTGGAGGAATGGTCTTTGAAGGAATGAAATTGAGATAGCTGAAGTCTGAAGATTGGCATTTTCGTGGTTCCATCTTCTTGAGTTCGCCCATTTTATCCATGAATCCTTGACTGGACGTGAAAGTACAACTGTGAAAAATTAAGAGATAATAGTCTAAATGCTAGCAGTGAAGAAATCAATATGTTTTTACCACCTTGTTCAGAAAATGTTCTGGGATATATCCAGATATTCTAAACTAAGCATTAGAGCACCCTGAACAAGACCCCATGTGTAGCGTACCACCGGCTTCAAGACAATGTCACAAGAAAAATACACCCTGAATCCCGATCAAAACCCCGCGATATTTTTCCCAATTTGGCCAAACTTTTCATCACCACTTCTTTCTTCAAAGTTACATTGCACCATTAACTATAGAAGCAGGGGAAATAATGAGTTCGAAATACTTGAATTCGTTCATTGAGGGGATTTCAGTGAATGGTACGCGGCAATTTGTCGAGAATACATCAAAGGAAATCGCGTACCTGATCTTTGACTCCGAGCTGACCATTTTAAACCCGGCCGTGATCACAGGAGCACTGATTATATGCGGAGCTTTGACATTGATTGTTGTTGGATCATACTCCACAATAGACAAGCCATCAAATGCATTAGAACCGAACGAAAACCATCCGTTGTTCGATCAGAGTGATAAAGACATGGCCCATGATCCAGAGATTGCGGTTGGAACGTCGACGGCCATTTTAATGCCTGTGATAGCGGCAATTGCCTTAACAGGATTATATTTTGCATTGCAACATTGGGGGAAGGAGAAACTGATGGAATTCATTCAATACTATGTTATTTTGATTGGATTCAATGCCAACAAGTTTACATTGGGATACTTGCATAAATTGATATCGAGGAAACTGGCACAATATCTGGGAATTAGTTCCACCGTTTTCAATCCAAGGTATGCATTTAACTTATCCAAGGATTCCAAAGTGCACCCACAGGGTATTGAAAAGGAGATGCTACTGCCTGATTTGACCGAAAGAGAACGTACAGTGAAGAGGGAGATGCTGCTGTATACTAGAGAACCCATCGTTCCAGAAGATCAACTTGTCAACTACTATTTCACTAGAGGTGATATCTTGGCATACTTAGGAGCGATTGGTTTGACATTGTCATTGACGATTCTCAACAATTCAGACAATTGGTTGCTGACAAACATATCTGGATCAATGATGGCCATTTACGGAATCTCCGTGTTACGTCTACCAAACTTCAAAGTGTTACTGCTTTTACTGTCGATCTTCTTCGTCTATGACATCTATTTCGTGTTTGGAACAGATGTCATGGTTACAGTGGCCTCCAGTATAGAAGCACCTCTCAAATTACAAGTCCCTAGGAATGCATCAAGGTTGGACAACCAAGTGGATTTCTCGATGTTAGGATTGGGTGATATCGTTTTACCAGGTTGTGCTTTAGCGTTATGTCTAAGATATGACCTGTACAATTTCCACGAGAAAAATCCAAGAACAGAGTTCCATCACTCCCAACCGTACAGGAAACCATATTTCATTTCAGGACTCATTGCATATGGTATTGCATTGATTGTCACCTATTGGGTAGTGAACAAATATCAAACTGGCCAACCTGCGTTGCTTTACTTGTCACCTGCATTAATAATCTCGGTCTTAGTAACCGCGTTCCGAGAGCACCAGCTAGATGACATCTGGTTCTACGAGGAAGACGAATCGAGTCAAAAGTCGGACTTACAAGTTGACATAGTCTGTTCTAAAGACACTCTTTATTTAGCGGGTGAACCGGATCTTGATACTGAAGATGAAGATGATCCTGACTACGAGCCTGATGAATGAGGATGTGATCGATCTTGGCTATTTTTAAGCTAGTCACACATACCCCGGAAAAAAAGAAACGGTTTGGAATCGGGAAGTTGGTCGGAGGCACCGGGGAACGCAATGAAATAACGGAGACCGACCAAGATGTTTTTCGGAGTGAATACGAAGCAATGATTATAGCCAATGAAATTCAATGGTAGGAAAATTTCCCACCAACATTTTACTTGCTTTGCAATGCCATCCAATAGTAATTAGGTAATTGGCGAAAAGAAGCTTTCCCACATACAACAATACTTCTATAATAGCTAATTGATGATATAGACTACCAGGCATTGGTTGAATATCACCGACGTTCACTTGTAGAAAGGTAGAAAGACTCAGATCCCAGGACCCCCTATACCCCCCCTTGATCCCAGTAAATGCAAAAGTCCGGGTGTCACACCCCCTAAAAACTCACCCCCACCAGTTAGCGTACACCCCCACATCTCACCCCACCCTGTTCACCCTATGAAAATTTCCACAGATCTCGATTGAAGATCTCACCGGGGTTTGAGGCCATTGATTCGATTCGCTCGAGTAATTCGGTTATTTACGTTAAAACACTAATCCAATTGAGGTTTCGGTATCCGACACATTGAACCAAATGTATACTCACTCACTCCGCCACCACTTTATGGCCACTCAATAGTCAGACCCAGATCTGTCCACTTAGGGGGTGCATAAGTGAAAAAAAAGAAATGTGGATTAAAAATAACGCCGCTTTGAAATCTCACCAGACAAATACGGCAAGCCCGAGATTCGGAGATACATGAGATCTGAGAAAAACTGTGGTGAAACCGATTCATCCGAAGGTTAACCTATAGTACATCGGCTATTCTGAAGGTATATGATAATCAGTTGAACCGGGTTTTGTCCTTATGGGGTGTGAAAAAACGGGTGACGCTCGAAGAAATCAATAGTACCCTTAGTAATAATGCAGTAAAAGAATACGCCATATGAATTTGGCTGTCTGGGCCTCTTAGGATCTCAGAAGTTTATGCGGGGGAAAACCAACATTTCTTTTTTTTTTCTTATTCAGATTCCAACAAATGCTGCTTTGCTGCCTTACCCAATGGGTTTAATGCATCTATCATGGAAGACCGAATTCCGTGAGTAGTGAAAAGTGATTATATATAAATTGGAATCGGCCCCCGGTTTGCAAAAGATTTCTTGGTTTCTTTCTTTTCTCATATCATTCCCCGAAATGTTCTCTGCATCCAGATGTTACACGAAGGTTGCCTCTAAGAGACTTCCTTCGCTCTTGAGATTCCAATCTACTATTCCAAAGACACAAAAGGGTGTTATCTTTTACGAGCATGGTGGTGCTCTCGAGTACAAGGACTTGCCAGTTCCAACTCCAAAGCCAACCGAGATCTTGATTAACGTCAAGTACTCTGGTGTTTGTCACACCGATTTGCATGCCTGGAAGGGTGACTGGCCATTGCCAGCTAAACTCCCACTTATCGGAGGTCACGAAGGTGCCGGTGTTGTCGTCGCCAAGGGATCTGCCGTTACTAACTTTGAGATCGGTGATCTCGCTGGTATTAAGTGGTTGAACGGATCCTGTCTTTCCTGTGAATTCTGTGAGGCTGGTGATGAACCAAACTGTGAGAAGGCTGATCTTTCTGGTTACACCCACGATGGTTCCTTCCAACAGTACGCTACTGCTGATGCTTTGCAAGCTGCTCACATTGCTCCAGGTACCGATCTTGCTAACGTCGCTCCAATTCTTTGTGCCGGTGTTACCGTCTACAAGGCTTTGAAGACTGCTGACCTTAAGGCAGGACAATGGGTTGCTATTTCCGGTGCTGGTGGTGGTCTTGGATCTCTTGCTGTTCAATACGCTAAGGCTATGGGTTACCGTGTCTTGGGTATTGACGCTGGAAACAAGAAGGAACTTTTCGAGTCCGTCGGTGGTGATGTCTTCATTGACTTCTCCAAGTTCCCTAAGGGTGACACTACCGAGATGAACAACGCCATCAAGGCCGCCACTAACGGTCTTGGTCCACACGGTGTTGTTAACGTCTCTGTCTCTACTCCAGCTATTGCTCAATCTCTTCAGTACGTTAGATCTACTGGTAAGGTTGTCCTTGTCGGTATGCCAGCTGGTGCCATTGTTCAATCTGATGTCTTCTGGCACGTCGTCAAGTCCCTTCAACTTAAGGGATCTTACGTTGGTAACAGACTCGACACTAGAGAAGCTCTCGAGTTCTTCAACGACGGTAAGGTTAAGTCTCCAATCAAGATTGTTGGACTTTCTGAGCTCGCTAACGTCTACAAGCTTATGGAAGAGGGTAAGATTTTGGGAAGATATGTTGTCGACACTTCTTACTAAGTTATATTTTCAATGAAAAACGAATCCGAAGTATTGTTATATCAATCGTAGTTGTAGATCGATATAAGTAGCTTGAGTTGATAAATTTCCATATTCCTCTTTCTTAAGTATCACTAGCTTTTTCAAGGTTTAATTAGGTATCGAAATTATGTCTTGGGAGCAAACTACCTTCTCGTTTCCAGCACGGTCTAGAGGCTGCTACCTGGTCACTGACCATGTGGTCAGCCAATTGCCTCAAATCAAACAGTTCAAATGTGGTATGGCCAACCTTTTCTTACAACACACCTCGGCTGCGTTGTCATTGAATGAGAATTGGGATCCTGATGTTAGAGTCGATATGACTACTGCTCTGAATAACGTTGTTCCTGACGATGGTAAAGGGAGGATCTTCCGCCATATCGATGAAGGCGCCGACGATATGTCTGGACATGCCAAATCATCTTTAGTTGGAGTGTCTCTTAACATTCCCATCAAAGATGGCAAGCTTGCCCTTGGAACTTGGCAAGGAATATGGCTGCTTGAATTCAGAGACTATAGGCACACTAGGCACTGCATTGCTACAATCAATGGCGAGAAGTATTGAGTCTTTGGAGGTGCAGTTGATCCCAAATTTTCATCATATTTTTTTCTCTTCAGTTATCAACTCTCACTCATCCGAGGTCCTGTATGCTTCGCAGGTATATACGAACTATGGCAGACACAATCGAACAGACAGCAAAGAGCACAACATACAATACAGGAGAAGTGATTGTTAGGAAGTCTTCTGGTCTTTTGAAGGTGCGTGGCGGACAGTCAGAGGAAGAGTTTGCAAAGCAATTGGAACAATATCAGGCTACAGGTCCTATAATAGGAGGAGATCAACCGTCACTATTGGACTCGTTATCGGATCTCAACCTGAAGACACCACGGTTGGATCTAGTGGATAAGATCGACCGAGAACGTACCTATAGAAGATTGGAAAGACTTTACTACGAACGCAAGTACCAGGAATGCCTAGACAGATGCCATACATTTGAGGCAGAATTGCCCAAAGACCTCGATCTTCATTTGAAAAAGAACAAGAAGACCAAGTTCACATTGCAATGGTTGCATGACATGGAGGCTCGATGCGAACATCGATTACAAAATTGAACTGATGCTATCATCTATATTTATCTATCTATATTATAATTTGCTAAGAAAAGAGTTAAGGAAAGAGCATCTCGCCGCTTACGGCAAATATATCCGTATTTCCATCGAAGAAACGTTTCGCTTCCTCAAGACGTCTTCATCATCTTCGTCATCGTCACCATCTCTTGCCTCACCTTTATCCACAAACTCATCTAACACTCCCACGGTCCGCGTAAAGATCTCCACTCTCATCTTCTTCTCAAACTTGAAATGCACTCCAAGACTAGCAACTTTCGACATAGCCTTACCCATACCTTTCACCATTATATACTTTGTACTCATGTTTCTTTTGAAGATCTTCCGTCCTCGTCTATCAGCAGTAGGTTCGAAATCTTTCAACAGTCTTTCAATTCTCTTCAAAGCCGACAAATACGGTGTCGTCGATTTCACAAACACAACTTTCGTCGACTCGTCCTGCATGTACAGTTTCGGAGGTGCATGCTTGATGAGTTTTTTATCAGTGTACTTGGCAAGCTTCATAGCGAAAGAAACGGAGTGTTTAGAAAAAGGTTGAAATATATAATTTTGATCTTTCCCTCCTCCGTATCACTTTTCTCTTTCTCTCCCCTCCCTTCTACTATTGAACAATGGGTGACTGGATCAACTATTACAAGCAAGAAGAGGCACTTGCGAAGAAGTGCAAAGATGCTTCATCTTCAAAGCTTCCTTCTCCGCCAGGGTTCTCTGAACAAGGGTACAAACAACTAAAGTTGGGTAAATTGAAAGCCGACGGGAAAAGCTTGACACCAAAGACCAAGCAACAAACAGAAGAGGTTCAAAGGTTAAAGAAGAAGAAAATGTGGGAGATGGCCATACAACCGACGAAGAACATTCCTATGAATGCCATTATGATGTATATGACGCCTAATTCGATCCAATTGATCCCAGTTATGATGACTACAATGCTTTTCTTCAATTCACTTAAGGATATTCTCAGTGTGAATAAGAGATTCCAGCATTCCGACGCTGAATCCGATACTGATCTACTTATCATGAAGGCAATATACGTGCTGTGTTGTACAGGTAATCTCCTTGTTGGCTTGTGGAAGCTTAATGCTATGGGATTGATCCCAAATAAAACCAGTGATTGGATCAGTTGGGAACCGAAGTTACTGGCTGCGGAGACAGTTGTCCTTTAGAAATACATACACATAGATACAGTACATGAAAATTAGAATCACTTTCTAAACGAAAAACCGCTGAATGATGCAGTTGTAGCTTGTCTTTTCAATCCAGAGAACATCGATTTACTCTCTGTACTATTCACACTGGTATCAGCTTCATCATCATAATCATCACCGGCAGTCATAGTCTTTTGCCTCTGCAATTGGGTTTCCTGGTATGATTCCAATGTATGGATCAGTTTCTGTGCCTCTTCCGGATTCACTGAACTGTACCGAGTCTGTCTCGTAGTCTCATCCTTATAACCATCCAAGTTGCCCTCTTTCAATAGATCGACAATCTGTTGCAGGCTGACAAACATCGTCTCCAACGTCTTGCTGGCTTTATCATCCTCATCTATTTCCCCACCACTACCAACTCGCATGTTTGGAAGAAGAGATCTGATGTAGTTAACATCGGTTTGGAAATTTCGAACTCCTTCATCTGTGATAGAATCAGCTCCCAAGATGGAACTCTTCAAATAGGTCACAATCTTATCAAAAGAACGGATCAAAAGTAATGTCTTTGTAGAGTATGGCAAATGAGAAAAGTCCAGCTTGAACATATTCTCCAAGTACAATCCCATATCCTTGATACCCATGCTTGGCTCTTCATTGATTTCTCGAGAGCTCCAATCGAACTCAACCATCTCAAACAACATTTCCACTTTACCATCCACCATTTCAAACATACCTTCTTCAGCAGTACGTCTGGTATTGCTGTATGCATCTTTAGCGCTCAGTTTAAGCAAGGTTGACACTGGACGTGACTTGGCAATCAATGGATTCGACGAATAGTTCAAGTATTTCTCAATTTCCACAACGGAATTCGAGAAGAACTCTAAATTGATCAAGTTTTGAGACACTTCTTCTTTATAAGATGAGTGAACCTTATTATCAAGATCTCTTAAGATAATTTCAGTAAGCACTTCATTGATAGCTCCAGCAACCATCTGAGAGATCCGATCCAGCCGTTTTCTGAAGTACCTTTCCAAGAATCCGTACAGTCCACGAATAAATTCACGTAATTTCAAGCACGCTCCAGGGTACACAACCGAGAATGGCAACGAGCATGGGAACTGCTGATTTGAATCGTTCAATTGGAAGAAACATTGACTCATAACTTTGTTGTATTGGTCCCGAGACTTCACAGTGACAGGTTGAGAGTCATCATTCAAAGATAATTCCATGTATTCACTTCTGAATTCTTCCACTGAAAGCTTTATGTATAATGCGAACAGATCCATCATCACATCATAGAGACGCTTAGTAGCAAATCCCCAGTTTTCCATAATCTGAACAAATGTACCCAAAGTATCTGCCAGTTCAACGACCTTCTCAGGAGTATCCAAGTAGTTTTCAGAAAACATCTTGAACATTGGGATCATTTTGGAAACAGTTGAGTCAAACAGATCATTGACCTGCTTAGTTGTCCGCAATTCATACATTGTCTTCTCAGATATGTACCTATCAGAGATGAACATTGCAGCGATCGCGTAAAGAAGAATGCGTAACGATTCGGTACTTTTCAAAGCCTCACCTTCATTGGCCAAAGCCTCACGGATAGGATAGATGAGACGATAACGCCTGCGCTGAATCTCATTGCTATAGTCTTCCTTCAACTTGTACAATTGCCCAACGGATTTGAACACGAGAATCGCCTGGTAAATTGGGCCCAGGTCGATCTGAATCAAATTATTGTCCAACGGATCAAAGTATTTGAATTGTTCATCTCTCAATGTGCGTTCTATTGGAGAGTTCACTTTCAATGACAGTAAAGTTGGATCTTGAGCCTGACGTTTAATCCATGAATCATTCAATGCCTTGTAGTTATCAAAGGCAATCTCTCCGATGTTCCCCAAGTTGCGTTCTAATTGTACATTTAACCATTTCGTCAATTGGTTGAAAGTCTCATCGACAATCATACGACGGAAAGTCGGTATCGATTTATACATGCGGTTGGAGAAGTCAAAATCTTTGAGCTCATCAGGATCAGTCTTTGCGATCTGTTCCAGGTTGGCCAATGCCTTGTAGAATTGCTTACTTTGAATCAACTCTAACACTCTATTGGTATTTTCCAACACTTCGAGGCAAGAGTTTATAGTCAAATAAGTATCACTGATCTTTGAAGACAGCTTCTTCAATTCCAAAGCTCTATGTTTCTGTTCCACAAGGGTAGTACCAGACCGACTCAACTCCTTATTCAACTGAGTCAATTCTTTGGATAACTCCTGGGCAGACTGTGAAATGTTGCTGATAGTATCGACCGAATTAGTCAAATCCTCCACAGAATTAAACGACAAATCCTCTAACACGTCCTGTTTCCTTTCAGCTGTACCTTCAAGCCTCTCTATAAGTCCTTCCAGGCTATCATTTGTGCGAAGTTCTGATTTGATGAACGGAACCAATTGATCCAGGTAATCCTCCGAGGAAAGCGAGTATTGTAACAACGTATCCTGCTGTGCATGTGCAATAGGCTCTGTCAGATTCGCGGAACCCACCTGGTCACTACCATTCAATGATTCAGCCGTTACCATATTCAATATTGAAACGACCCTTCTTTTTCCAGAATGTGAACCTTAGGAGGGAGAGAATAATATTTCAACGCGAAGCCCTTTGAATTTATAAAATCTCCCTCAGACGGGATCACTTTCCTCTTTATCAGGATGGATAGGAATCTAGTACTAATTGCGGGAACAAAAGGCACAAAGAAAGTTCAACTAGCCAAAGAAGTGTTCGGAGTTGAGTATACAGTGGAAGATCCCCTGTCAGAGGACGGGATAATCCTGGATGATGGCCGTATTAGAACCAAGTACTATGATGCCAAAGTAGGATTGTTCATAGACCATGTTGGTATCGGCGAATGGAGCAAATGGATTGCGGAGTTTCTTAGTGACGAGATGAAAGAGTTGAGAGACAGTCTGAGTGGGATCATATTCACTATTGATACGAAACAATTGGATGCGAAAGAGTTCGATCACTATGTGGAATCTTTAACCAAAGTGTCAGATCAGCTTGACGAAGAGTATATAGAAGCACATCCAGACTCGGAAGAGTTCCAATGGCAAGGGTTCAAGTTGCTAGTAGGTGTGGATGAAGGATGTACATTAGCTACGAGAGATCTGGAAGGGTATGAGGATACTGTTCCTGTTAGTAGGTTTGACTTTGCATTGTATGGAGACACTCGAGAAAAAGACAGCGCAGGTGAGTTGGTTGGTCTAGATCGGATCCAATCAATTGTACAGAACAATCGTTGGCCTGTGGAAGAAGAGTTTGGACCGTATAAAGATGGATCTGATATGGCTCATTCTGGCAGACAACATTTTGATCAGGCTGATACACTTATAAAGGATGTGGAAAAGATCAAACAGGCCAAGAAGCAAGCGGCCAACATTGAGGATCCTGAAAAACGCCGTCAATTTGTCGACAAAATAGTTGCGGAAATCCTTAATAATTGATTACCCCCGCTTTGACAGGGTAGGACAGGCCTATTTTTTTCTTCAACTTTTTATCACCACTTTCCTATCGAGAAACGATGACTGGACTTATAAACCGTGGCTTGATAAAAACGTTCAAATACGTCGGCCAACCCCAACTGTACTTACATGAGATAGCAAAAAACACCGCAAAAGTCTCATTTTCAAAAGACCCTTCTGCATTAGCCGTTGGAGTGACTAAAACATCACTTGCCCATGACTCTCAGGTGGAGATCAATACGAACAACTTCCAACCTAATAAAGACTTCTTGAAGTGGCTACACGAACTGTACGGGAAAGAAGTGTACAACGATGTTTCATATCAGATGGATGCATTAAATTTCAGATCATCGTTCTTACCTATCGGAGATTACAAAGTTATGCTCAAATACATGAATCAGCGTCCAGAGCTTGAAAATACCCTTGGGTTTGTTCGAGTCGACGATACAGGAGTGATGTATGAAAATTCTTATGAACCTAATGACGTTTATATGCTATGCAATTGCGATGGATTGGTGACACTTTCTGACTATATGTTAGAAAAAGTTAGAGAAACTCTCTAAAGTTTGACATAGTCATCTGCAACGGTGAACAACTCATATCTTCTATCAGCTATATCACCTGTCTGAGGATATGTTGTTTTATCGTCGACAAATTTCAGTAACTGATCCATGCAATTATCTGGTTCAAGATCTAAACTGCGATCTAAGGCTCTTAACAATGCCGAAGAAGACTTGGCCTTCTCCACAGGATACCAAATCCTGTAAAATGGCGATTCCTTTGGATCCTGATATGCTAGCATGCTTGTTACACCATTAAGCAGTTCATGGTATGCATCACGGTCATCACCAGTTTTATTCTCTTCATCCTTTACTTTTAACTCTTTCACCAATGAAAGAGCGCCTTGTATATCACCTTGGCATATCATATTTGCCGCTTTGAGGGCTTGCAAAGTTCTCATAATACCTGGTTCGATCACCGCAAAATCAGGGTGTTCCATGTCTATAGTTTTTAAAACACCAACAAAATCATCACCTCTAAGTTTATCACCGAGTTCTTTCTTCAATTCACAAGCAGATATGAGAGAGTCATTCGCAACGATCAATTCGGGCGTAGATTCACCTTGCTCTTTCAAATCCTTCTGTAATGACTTGAACGTATCATGGAAACCCATCTGTAACAAATACTTTTGCAAGAATCCATTGACAAGTGGCTCCAAATTAGATGATCCATCGATATTGGTGCCAATAGATGGAACATTGAAGCTGGAAATGGGTGAAAGTGACATTTCACGTTGTAAATCGTTGAAATAACTTTGAACATAGTTATTGATATCGAATGCAAACGGAGTTTGATGTTGCATACCAAAATTGGCACGAATATGATTCCATTGTGCTATACTGACAGTTGGGCACATCGTTTTGACAGAATCCGGTATATCAAACACTTCACCTAAGAAGACACCATTCTTAGTAAGGAAGATCTTCCGTCTAGCAAAATTGACTCCACAACCAACGATATCGCCATTACCGAAGTTAGTAGACGCCAATGGATCCTGTCTCCTACGACTATAATGAGACAGACGTCCTTCACGTCCATTATAACCCCAAGAATTCTCATCATGTCCACGTAGATCACTAACAGCTTCAGAATCTCCAACATTTGCCATATAACCAACAGATATATCTGAACCCATATTCAGACCAAACAACACTTCAATCTCGAAATAATAGACACACAACCTCGTTCCAAATGACTCATTGGCCTTACAACTGAACACACCGTTAGCAGAATGCGAAGTTCCGGGAAGAGATTGGTCAGCATCGGCCGGCTTGAAAAGATTCTTGGTTGACATTTCCAGTCCATCATCGGATATTTCAAATCTTGAACCACTAGGTCTAGTCCACCTGACTGGGAAGTAATCGTATATTGTATGTTTGCGTTTTATAGGAGACACAGTTGCAGCAAGAGGATCATCTATTGATGCCATATCCTGATCACCATCGTTAGAATGTGTAACTTCAGCACCATATCTCTCTTGAGGTTCAGCAGGCACATCACCCATAAGCGCCGCCATATACTCAGTGTCTCTACGCTGTGATTCATTTACAATTGGTGGATCAAGGTTATAGATCCTTCTTGAATCACCTCTTTTAGGACTCCTGCCAAAGCCCGATATTGTATCCGATAACAGCTTCACATAATCGTTCTCACCATTTTCAGTGAATAATGCAGGATTGGATCCTAAAACACCAGATTTGGTCAATTCGATGAGTTTATTTTCCTCCACCTCGTCTTGAGGCTTCGAATCACGTCTCAGTTCATGCACAAGTTTGATCAATTCCTTACCATGCCGTTGCATCAGGATATATGGTGGGAGAGCCCAAGTGGTGGCGACATTGGCGTTGCCATTGGTATCTTCTTTGGTAGCAGTATTCACCATCACTATATCTGCATCTGAATTCAACCTGAAACTTGTTAATATATGTCAATGCGTGGCGAGGAAGTGTAAGTATACTTACGTCATTCTTTAAAATAAAGAGTGATAGTTAGAAGGGAGAGATTAAAAAATCAACGAATTCTCTCAATTGACCCCAGATTCAAAAATAGTTTGATATTTAGAGATTGAACTACTGTCAAATAGATGATTAAGCCAGTTGAGTTGGCGGTAGATTGACCTTAAAAAAGTATATACTCTAGTTTTGAGATGCAGTTGAAGCAAAGAAATAGGCCAAATAAAGACTTAGTATCTGTAGAAGTCGGCCTTGAAAGGACCCTTCTGAGGAACACTGAGGTACTCAGACTGTGTGTCAGTAAGGGTAGAAAGGTGAACATCGAGATGCTCAAGATGGCATCTAGCGACGGTCTCGTCAAGGATCTTTGGAAGAATGAAGACTTCACCGGCCTTGAATGGACCAGTTTCAGCGAATTCTGGGAAGGTCTTCTTGAACTCAGCGTTGTCAGCGTTGAAAAGAGCACATTGAGCAAGAACTTGGTTAGAGAAGGAACAAGACATAACGAAAGAGGCGTGTCCAGTAGCACAACCAAGGTTGACAAGACGACCGTCAGCAAGCAAGATAATGTGCTTTCCGGAAGAGAGCAAGTATCTGTCGACTTGAGGCTTGATATTAACGACATCCTTGGCATTCTTCTTAAGCCAGTCAACATCGATTTCGATATCGAAGTGACCGATGTTACAAACAATAGCATCCTCACGCATAACATCGAAGTGCTTTCCGACAATGATATCTCTGCAACCGGTAGTAGTGACAAAGATTTGACCCTTTGGAGCAGCCTCTTCCATAGTCTCAACTTGGAATCCAGCCATAGCAGCTTGGAGAGCATTGATTGGGTCGATCTCGGTAACGATGACCTTAGCACCCATACCGTGAAGGGCCATAGCGCAACCCTTACCGACATCACCGTATCCGGCAACGACAGCGGTCTTACCAGCAATCATGACATCAGTGGCACGCTTGATACCATCGACGAGGGATTCACGGCATCCGTACAAGTTGTCAAACTTGGACTTGGTAACGGAATCGTTGACATTAATGGCTGGAACTTTCAAAGAACCATCTTTGACCATCTTGTAGAGGTTGTGAACACCGGTAGTGGTCTCCTCGGAAAGACCGTAACAGCCCTTGAGCATCTCTGGGTGGTGGTCATGGACGTACTTGGTAAGATCACCACCATCGTCAAGAATCAAGTTCAATGGCTTCTTGTCCTTGAAGGCAAAGAGTTGTTGCTTAATACACCACTCGTACTCTTCATCGGTCTCTCCCTTCCAGGCAAAGACTGGGACACCGGAGGCAGCAATGGCAGCAGCGGCGTGATCCTGAGTGGAGTAGATGTTACACGAAGTCCAAGTAACCTCAGCACCGAGAGCAACAAGGGTTTCGATAAGAACAGCGGTTTGAATGGTCATGTGAAGACATCCAGCAATTCTAGCACCTTTAAGTGGTTGAGCTGGTCCGTACTTCTTTCTAATGTACATGAGACCTGGCATCTCGTTCTCGGAGAGCTCGATATCCTTTCTACCGAAGGCAGCAAGGGAAATATCGGCGATCTTGTATGGTTGAGTTGGGGCAGATGACATCTTTTGATTCGAAGTTCAATTGAACAATTTAAGCAAGCAAAAAATGATACTAAGTCCTGTTGGGAAATCTGCGGATGGTTCTGAATTTAAATAAATTTTTTTTTTCTTCATGGCCTCGTATAGACAAGGAACGGCCTGCATGCAGGATTATCACATGGAAAATTTTTCAACAACCGTGGGGAGCCATGTGGGTGTAGGTAAGGGGTGTGGGAGGCATATTTAATATGGAGCTACTAAATAGATCGAGATACGTGCTTAAGGTATGCTTTAATTGCTATTTGTGGCTTTTAAAAAATATTATACAATTGGTAGAAGATGACACAGTATGGGTTGGTGCGGATGGAGAGAATTGAAACTTTCTATAAAATCAATTCAAATCCGTCTATCTAATCTCTGACACTGCCGTCCCGCGGTCTGTATTCAACACCTTGGGCAGAAAGATCTGCGCGAACATCTTCAGGGATCTTACCAGAGACCCGAACTGCATACACACCAGGGACAAAGTTCTCCACACGTAGCCATCTAGAGACCCACGATTCCTTCGATCCACGGAAGGCAACCAAACCTTCAAACGCTGGGGAAGTACATTCACGTATTAAATCATCGTTATCGGCAAAGTGAAGAACAGACTCACAATTTGGACATCCCTCGTTCCGGAACGAGTTCATAGGTTGCACTATACCACAAAGCATACATGCACGATTCAATTTTGGGGTGGCTCTTCCTCTTTTAACTGCAACCATAATGTCAAGTTGGTGTTTGAACTGTTGGTGAAAAAGGAAAGTTGAATTTTTCATTTTTTGTAGAGTAATTTTTTTTCTTACTAGAGCCAGCCAAAAGAAAATCCTAACCTTGTTAACTACACCTTAGTTCTTTACCGAATGTTTAGATATAATCCAATAACGAGCGGATTGAGGGCAGGACTCAATGTCAGGAAGATGAGACATCCGCAGATTCGGGCTCATGGTATCCGTCACTTCTCCCTGGACCCTATATTACAAGTACTAGATCAAGGAACAGCATACATCGAAGTCTTGCATGGGATGTCAGGAATGCCATGGTGGGCATTCATCCCATGCTTGACTATTACTTTACGTACATTCATCACTATGCCGATTGCTGTGATCCAGAGGAAAGGTATGCAGCGTCAGAACGAACTCAGACCGATCGCCAATGCTATGTCACCAATTCTTAAGATCAAACTCGCTGCTGCTGGTCAGGCAGAACAACTTAAAAAGAAGAGTGACAGCATTAATCTACCCGTTTCCACCGATAAGGAGCAACTTACTGCCGATAAGATTATGATCTTGGCTTCAAGAGAGAAGTTCAAGCGTCAACGTCAACTGTTTAAAGATAATGGCTGCCAGAGTTGGAAGTTTATGTTTCTACCAGCCGTGCAAATCCCTCTGTGGGTCTCTGTCTCTTACATGCTCAGATTACTCACCGGTTGGGTCGACGTTGGCTCAAGACCATTGGATCCAACTCTGACCACGGAAGGATTCGGTTATTTGCAAGATCTGGCATTGAGTGATCCATATTTCCTTCTACCTGTCACACTGGGTGTCTTTGCATTGGCTAACGCTGAATGGAACTTTGCTACTGCAGATCTTATGAAGTTGACTACCCGTGGTATGCGGAACTCACTACGTCCAACTGTATTTGATATGATCATGAACTTGACTCGTGGTTCTATTATATTCTTAATGGCAATGTCTACTCAGGCTCCTGCCGCACTGGTGCTCTACTGGATTAGTTCGAACGCTTATTCATTGACTCAGAATTTCTTGATGGATAGATTCTTACCTATTAGATACACACCGTACAGTCGGTTTGCTTCGCATAGCAAAGTTCGCCAAGGAGTCATCTCACAGCCAATCATCAAATATTAAGGATTGAACCCTCCTTTCTTAGTCCAACTCGAGAAAAACTCACCCAGACGATCATTCTCTGCCAGCGCCATTACACGAGATGGGGCATGGCACAGTTTTTGGAATTCATCTCTCTTGAATGTCACGATCTCTCCAGTTGGCAACATGGCAGCGACAGGTGCTTCATAACCAACTGGTTCACAGAATCCGATCACATATCCATACAACGTCTGACGGATCACGACAAATTGTCCCAGTTCAAGTCTATTCCAGGGGTCTTCACGAAAGAACCTAGTATCACCGATCCAGAACTTGGATTCATAGTCATTGAAGTGTATGAGACAGGCAAACTCCAACAACTGTGGACGCTTGGCCACAAAATTCCTGAATAGTTCTCTAGTTGGCCGAGTACAGTTGCAAACATTGGCAAGATGTGTCAAGTTCTCTTCGCTTGGATGAACTTGAAACCTATAAAATTCGCATACCAACCTTTGCACTCTATCAGAGATGTTCATTGTGCCCAGGATCTGGCCTGTTGGGTTATCACCTCCCAAGAGGCACGGGTTCCGATCACCACCCTTAGTCGTCACGTATCGGATACCTCTAGTACGATATAACGCTCTATCGAGCTTGGATGAAAAAATGGAGACACACAATTCATGGAACCTCTCATAAACAGAAGGATAGTCGTGGAACCAGCCAGACGTAGAACCTTCCATCGCACGAACGTCTCTCCATAGACCGTGATCGTCCTTGGCAGATATACTAGATCCATTGATCATCGTTTCAATCCCCAATTCATTGCACACCGCCTCCACCATAACGTTAAAATTCAACCGTGTTGGCTTGCAATCACCAGCATAGTTCCTCAAGATCATCATGCTTTCAATCGGTGGAACATCAGAAGTGTCATCATAGGTGGCCGGCACTCCTGTCCAACCCTGTATATAATCTCTAATGAATCCCATAACGTTTCTAACTTTTTCAACATTGGAGCAGTTTTCTCGAGGTTTGAACTGTGAGACCATCCGTGATATCATCCAGTTTCTAAATGGTAACAGATCATAGTAGTTTGGATCCATTAGATTCATCATCAATAATAAGTTTTCGTTAGAGCATCGTGAATCATAATTATGGGTTACCATTTTTTCAATCTGCTGCCAAAGCTTCTGCAATTGAATGGTTTCCAACAATGACGAAGATGCATAGATTGTGCGTAGATCACCCAACCGATGATACAATTGAGCCACTTTATGATCACAATGACACCTCCCATCCTCATAAAGTTTGTCAACATTGACATGGCATCGAGACCTCAACAGCATCGGAACATAATTATCAGGCTGTGCAAGTAGTCGATCCATATGTCTTGAGAATGCATTCAAGTCTTCTTGATATACTTGGGATCTATCGAGCGATAGCATTCTTTGCACCAGGTTTTCAGTCCAAACATCGTCATGAAACTTGCTGACAAATATCTGGTAGTAATCGTCTTGATCCATAGTCGTAGGAATATTCTCACTGATAGGATTGTACCATCGTTCCTGGACTAAGGGTTTCCAAATTTGATTGCATGTCAATCGGGACCTTAAACCACGATTACTTTGACAGCAAGCAAGTAGATCAAAGTATTCTAGATAGGATGAGATCTCGATCCATATCTCCAAAGGCAGTGTATCCCAGTTGGAATACCCCATTATATCGTCTTGGGTTGCAAACACTTGTACCGGAGTTAGATCAGCGGGGAGCGAGTGAAAAATTGGGCTCTGATAAGTAGTTATAATAACCAGGAAGGTGTGATGGATATAGGGGTTATGGGTTATGGTATAAGTTATGGTATAGGTTATTTGATATGAAGGTACATATTTTGTATACAAACGTAGTGAATGTGGTTAAATGAGTGGAATGGGGGATTAATGCAATTTTGACATGGGGTTTCACCTTAATGGTTTCATGATTTCATCGTAGAGCATCCGTTTCAATTCGGGCATAGTAAGTTCATCTTTACGACGATCGAAATCGAAGAAATCATCTGGGATTCTTTCAGCTTCAGGTTCATCGTCAGGTTCATGGTAGAAGGAAAGATATGGATGCTCCAGTGCCTCTTTAACAGTGATTCTCTTGGCAGGATTGAAAGTTAGCAGTTTTTCAAGTAGGTCTATAGCCAATGGATTGACACCGGGGAACAGTTCTTGGAATGGTCTCTTTTGACGGAATGGTAGCATTCTAATGTATTCTTTGGCACGACGAGATTTGATGGATTTATAATCGTCAGTGACAGGAGTTCCTAACACTTCGATGATCAGTTGCAATTGATTATGGTAATCAGAACCGGGGAATATTGGTTTGCCTGATAACATCTCTGCCAAAATGCAACCGACGGACCAGACATCGATGGCTGTAGTGTATTCTTGGAACGTTAGCATGATTTCAGGTGCTCTGTACCATCTTGTAGCGACATACTCCGTCATGAAACCATAGTTATCTTCTTTAGATGCAACAGATCTAGCAAGTCCAAAATCACAGAGTTTCAAATCGCAATTCGAATTGATGAGAAGATTAGATGGTTTAAGGTCCCTGTGCAAGACATTGGCAGAATGTAATGCCTTCAATGCACGTAAAGTTTGATAGATGAAATACTGACAATGACTGTCACTTAACCTCTGAGTTCTAATGACTCTGCTCAGATCGGTCTCCATCAACTCTTGAATGATATACACTTCGTTGAAATGATCGAAATCGTATGGTATTTGAATGTCCAGTATCCCAATGATGTTCTCATGGTTGAAATGTTTCAACAGTTTCAACTCTCTCAAAGTTCTAAGACAAAACATCGTTCTACTAAACGGTTGGATCTTTTTGATAGCCATCTTTTGATTGGTAGGCTTGTAAGTGGCGGAACAGACTATCCCGTATGCACCTTCACCTATGATCTCTTTAATGTCATAGTAGTCACTCACGTTGAAAGTAACCTGTTGCTGTGCCATTTCGTATGCAAGAGAGAAGGGTTTTCAACGTGTTTAAAACAATTTGTTCTTACAATGGAAACGACAATTCAAACTTTTAAGGCTGTGCCAAGCAATAAATCTGCCTGTTTCACGATTTTTCGTGTCTCACATCGAAATGATGATCAGGGGTAACTGACAGACAGAATGCACCCCTGAAAAATTTCACCCACAGGGAAGGCCCCAGTCATGTGACCTGCAAACCCCCATAATCTATACCCTTCCTCTATTTTTTTTTTTCACCTTAGTACAAAATTTTTCAAACTCAAGTTTTCATAATCCTTCCCTTCTACATACACTAACTATGGTTGCTCAAAACATCTCCAGAAAGAGAAAGCTCGTCGCTGACGGTGTCTTCTACGCTGAACTTAACGAATTCTTCACAAGAGAACTCCCAGAAGAGGGATACGCCGGTGTTGAGGTCAGAATCACCCCAACCAAGACTGAAGTTATTGTCAGAGCTACTGCTACTGACAAGGTTCTCGGTGAGAAGGGTAAGAGATTAAAGGAACTTACTATGTTGATCCAAAAGAGATTCCACTTCGCTCCAGGTACCATTGTCTTGTACGCCGAGAGAGTCGAGAACAGAGGTCTTTCTGCTGCCACCCAGTGTGAGTCCCTCAGATTCAAGCTCCTTAACGGTCTTGCCGTTAGAAGAGCTGCCTACGGTATCATCAGATACGTCATGGATGCTGGTGCCAAGGGTGTTGAGGTTGTTATCTCTGGTAAGGCTAGAGGTGCCCGTGCTAAGGCTATGAAGTTCTCTGACGGTTTCATGATCCACACTGGTCAACCAGCTGTTGACTTCATGGACATTGCTACCAGACACGTTCTCATGAGACAGGGTGTTCTTGGTCTTAAGGTCAAGATCATGCTTGACCCAGCTACTGCCAAGAAGGGTCCAAAGTCTCTCCCAGACCATGTTGTTGTCCGTGACCCTAAGGATGAGGAACCAATCGCTGCTCCATACGTTCAAGTCTACAAGCCAGAGATTGCTATTGCTTCTCAAGAAGGTGTTGAGGAGGCTACCCCAGCTCTCCCATCCGAGACTGCTGAAGCTCCAGTTGAGGCTTAAGCAACCAAACTATATACAGTTCTCTTAAAATAATACAAAACTGTTAAGTTAGTTTTTAAGTAGTTAGCATAGTATAATATACAAATATTTGGTTTCTTTTTCTTTAGTTCAATCGCTACCATCACGACTACCACCATTTATGTTTCCCGTATGTTGTTGCCTGTAATCCTCGTAGTGTTCTTTTAACATGTTCAATGCCCGTTCTGCGTTATGTTTGGTTCCAATTATAGTCACTTCTCTTTCGATGTTTTCCTCCTCACGGGTCTCAGGATCTATCGATTGAACCGCAATTGCACAGTTGGAGACCCTTCTCACCTCTTGGATCCGTGATCCACGCCGCCCAATTATAGCACCAATGGCTTCATCTGGGAAACTTATCTTGAGAACGACCTCCTTTTCACCATCTCTGTCAAAATTGTTGCCATTACCATCACTGTTGCCCCCATTGTTACCATTATATCTAGACTGCCTAGAATTAGCACGGCTAGAAGTTCCATTGTATTTAGAACCACCACCATTGCCATTCCTGTAACGTGGCATCACTGCCATTGGTAAATAGTAAGTCGTGGCAGCAGTACCTTGATAATTGCGTAGAATGGATTCAAAGATGTCCTGTAATGCTTGACGCATACCTTCTTCTTCACCTTTCACTTCGACCAAGCGTTCGGTTGACTCTGGCAAGAACTCTTTGGATGCAACCATATGAACGTTACAACTCTCTTGGATATGTTTAATTCTGGAACCACCTTTACCGATCAAAGTGCCAACTTCTGAATTTGGAATGAGAAGTCTCAATGACAGTGTTTTAGCAAACTCCGGAGAGTCAATGTCCGGACGTTGGGTCAATGGTTTCAAGGGGAAGAAATCGTAGGTGATCAAACTCGTTGGATCAAATTGCTTCTCCTTGGCCCTTTCGACAATCTCGGCATTGGCAGCAGTGACTCTTTTCGAAACATCAACCAATGCATCAGGTAAGTTGGCGACCATACCTGAAAGTGTCAAAATGCGATCGATGCATCCATCTACAACTTTGGAGATGCCCGCTTTAACATTATTTTTCTCGCGTATTTCAGTTATATTGGATCCACTGCGACCGATGATTACACCAGCTTCTTTCCGTGACACCAATACACGTGCAGATATCAATGTTTTGCTCAAATCCGCCTCCTCCTCTTCTGGTGGACTCTCCTCAATTATGTTCACGTTCTCTTCCTCATCATCCAAAGTATCTTCAGCAGACATGGTTTCAACAGGAAAACACTCAATTAGCTTTAAATTGCTCCTTTTATGTCTTCAATCGGTTGAAAATGTTGTACAATTCCTTAGTTGCTACCAAGATATCAACAAGAATTGATCCTAATTGAAGATACTAACGTTTCACTTCTAGAAGTAATGAAAAAGCAGGGTAATCAAATAGGGGCAAAATTAATATGGGCAGTGTGAGAGGGGAGGAGTTTCAGAAGATCTGCATGAATAATGAGGCTGGCCCGGTCTGCGGCTGGAGATGGCGGGAATTTTTCACCATATGAAATTTAGTGCGGGCGCGGCGAAAATGTGGGGTGCATATGTAGAGGAAGGTGTTGGAGAAGTAGTGGCCTCTGAACCCAGGGCCCCCGAAGAATAGTCCTAGCCCGTATCATGTAATGCAGTAGAATGAAGGATTGATGATCACATCGGCAAAGAAGTGTAATACGGTCTAGTTAGATCTTCAACATGGTGCAAGATATTTTGTAAACTGATCCATCTTCCACCGGATTGGTTCGGTATTCGGATACTGGCCCGGCTGTCTATCAGAGAGACCTGTATGTGCAGCACGTCGATCCAGAATTGTATTGTACCTGAAAGTTCTGGTAATTGGCACTCCTTCAGTGTTCAGTTTATGATAGAACTTCTGATTATAATCAGATGGCATCGTGACATCCGCGGCCAGTTCCGTATGCGGTTGTAACCCAGACGATGGTCCAACAGATAGGGCATATGATCTTAACGACAAATTATAGTGGCTGTAGAAGTCTCTCAACAGCTTGTTCACAATTCGATCTGGAGAAGGAACCTCGTTATCGATCGACCATGCCAACCAATTAGCTTCTTTCGTCGTCTGCGTCACATTAATGAGATCCAAATAGCATATAGTGAACCCAGTCTTCAAAACTGGTCCAGATTCTTCGAAATGGACCACTAAGTTGGTATCGTTAGCGAGAACTTCAAATGTACCTGCATTCAAAACCACCAATCGATTCTTAGGAACCAAATCTTTCAAGTTCGACGGCGGGAAGTATTGCAATAGGAACTGGTCGCTCGGCTCTTGAATGACCAGAAACTGTGTATTGGTCAGCCCATGAGCAACGTTATCCAAGATAACAGCAACATTCAACTGATACTTTCCAGGAACTAGCTTGAGCATCCTATAATAACTCAATTCGTAAGATTTCTCCACAGACAGCATCCCAGAATCCAGTTCTGGTACTTGATCGACCGCATAGTCTCCTCTTTCCATAAACAATCGTCTATTCTTCAACAATCCATAAACAAGCTTCAATGAATCCCAGATCCATTGACACTTCAAACTGTGACTCACCTCTGGCAACTCATAGTACCTGGCAAGCAACCCTCGTTGAACACCGCGCCAATAATCCAACGATTTGACGTACGCAATGATCCGAGATCTATTTTCAGATATGATGATGTCTATACGTTCACCAAACTCCTTCCGCAAAGCGTCGGCATAGTAATCGTTGTACATGATATAGAATCGAGTACAAGTTGTAGACAACTCATCTGGAACCCGTTGAAACACCTGGTAGATGATTTCAGGTGGTAAATCTAAAAGAGACGACATATTTAAAAAAGGCTAAGTTTTTAGAGGTTAGAGGATTTGATTCAAATATATATCTAAATGACTAAATATGCGTCCAATGTGGAGTGCCTTTAAGCAGCAGCCTCAGATTCAGGCTCAGCTCTCTCTCTATCATAGAACTCATTGAGGATCTTTGGAGAGATTCTGTTAAGCATATTCTTTGGGTAGATTCTAAGCAGAGACCAGGCTTGATCAAGAGATTCAAAGACGGTTCTGTTTTCGTAGGCACCTTGAGAGACGAATTGTTTCTCAAACTTGTCTAAGAACTCCAACGAGAGCTTATCCTCAGTGGAGAGGGCTTCTTCACCAACGACGGCCTTCATGGCTGCGGCATCCTTACCAATAGCATACTTGGCATAAAGTTGGTTAGAAACATCACCATGATCTTTTCTAGTCATACCTTCACCGATGGCGGACTTCATAAGTCTGGAAAGAGATGGCAAGACATTGATAGGAGGGTAGACACCCTTGTTGTGAAGCTGTCTATCGATAAAGATCTGTCCCTCTGTAATATAACCGGTCAAATCCGGAATTGGGTGAGTGATATCATCGTTAGGCATGGTAAGAATTGGAATCTGAGTAATAGAACCGTTTCTTCCCTCGACTCTACCAGCTCTTTCGTAGATGGTGGACAAATCTGTATACATGTAACCTGGGTAACCTCTTCTACCAGGAACTTCTTCTCTTGCAGCAGAAACTTCACGAAGAGCATCAGCATAAGATGACATATCGGTTAAGATAGTCAAAACGTGTCTCTCAGTTTGGTAGGCCAAGTACTCGGCAGTAGTCAATGCAAGACGTGGAGTAATAATTCTCTCAATGGTTGGGTCATTAGCCAAGTTAAGGAACAACGATGTTCTACCGAGAGATCCATTCTCTTCAAAGTCCTGCTTGAAGAACCGAGAAGTTTCCAAGTTAACACCCATAGCGGCGAAAACAATCGAGAAGTTCTCCTCGTGACCATCATGGACGTCCTTGGTTGGTCTAACGAGACCTGCTTGACGACAAATCTGAGCAGCAATCTCATTATGTGGCAAACCAGAAGCTGAAAAGATTGGAATTTTTTGACCTCTAGCAATAGAGTTCATGGTATCAATGGTGGAGATACCAGTAGAGATCATTTCCTCGGGATAGATACGAGCGTATGGATTAATTGGAGATCCATTGATATCCAAATAGTCCTCGGCAAACACACGTGGTCCATTATCTGTTGGACGTCCAGAACCGTCAAAGACTCTACCGAGCATATCTTCAGAGACAGCCAACTTCATACTTTGACCGGTCAATTCAACTTTAGTCTTTTTAACATCAATACCTGAAGTACCTTCAAACACTTGAACAATGGCCTTGTCACCTCTAACCTCAAGAACTTGACCTTGTCTGTCAGTTCCATCAGGTAAAGTTAAGTTCACAATTTCGTTATATCTTGGAGATTTAACGTTCTCCAAAATAACCAAAGGTCCATTGACACCACCAACGGTGTTGTACTCAAGACGTGGATCGATTTTGAAGCCGTCCATGACGGCCTTCTTGTTGATTTCAAACAATTCCTTATCAGACAGCATCGTTAAGGAAGCACTGGGTGGGACAGTTGATAATTCAAAATTGTCGAGGGCAGCAAAAAAGAATATTTAAGGAGGACAGGAGAGGCAGCCATTGAGGTAGGCCGGGTAACACCGGATTACCGAATTGGGAAGGGCTGCCAGACAGGATTGGAATTTTTTTTTTCTTCCCAGTGCTCATTATTTATCCATTTAACTATATATAAGTTCCCATGTATCACTGATGCTGTTCTTTGGATGCGTTGAGTTCTGACCAATTGTTAGTGTTGCGGTGTTGCTCAAACTGTACGATTCGACGGCTCGGGAGATCTCCGAGACAAAGTACGAGTACAGTTTGGAAGACAGTTGGTCTTGGTGCAACAATGCGTCGTCTAGGGTGAGGTCCGATAAGGAGCAAACAGTTGAATCCATTTCTTGACCACCTAACATGACAGATGATGAGGATGTTAGATTCACTTTTTCCATAGCCAACAGTTGTTTTACCAGTGGGTCGACAGTACTGAGAACTCGTTGAGGTTCAACCACCAGCGAGTCATCCAGTAGTATCACAGCTCTGTTTTTCCTCCATTTGTTCTTTGACCGAAGCAATTCCACAGCTTCACGACGTCTCTCAGCCCGCAACCAGTCTCGATCGTTTAAAAGCGCACAAATCCGTCTAAGAGCTAACCCCAAAATTTTATCAACTGCAAGGATTTCGTCGCTATGTGCTTTCGGATCCAATCGAATGTACAACGATACAAGATCGGATGCAATCACAGCCAGCACTGTACATACCCGCTTTAATTGAGTCTGGGTCATTTCCACAAATGACCCTATCAACTCTCCTCTATCATTCACCAACAGCGAATTCAACAGTATGCCTGCCACTTGAATTTCACCGTCAGAACTTTCAGTTAGTTCATAGCCCATATACCTCGACACAAGGCGAACAAATCTGATAAGTTTCTCCATAGAACTTACCACCAACGGCACAGAGTACTGCACAAATTGGTCCATCCCCATGATAGGTGAGCCCAATACACTTGAAGAGGTGGCACCCGCCAAATTCATTAGATCTGCCATCAGATCCAGTCGAAAGTTCTCAACCATCTTAGTCTGGTTACCGCTAACCAGCTCATTCATATCCTGTATCTTCTTATCAATGACACTAATCTCATTCCTTGTTTCCAACTTGTCGTTAATCTGTTCCAACAACTTCTTCTGTTCCTGACACTGCCCCACAATTTTATTCAGTTTGGCTCTAACTAGGGAATTTGCATCCCGTTGTACATTGATTTGCTCTCTCAATTGAGTCAGCCGATCTTTGCGTTGTGCATTCTTCACAGCCAACAACACATATGCTAACCTTGCAATCGATGCCTGTGACGGTTGCAACTCGACGGTGTCATCCTCGTTATCATTCGCTTCACCCCCGCATACTAATTGGGAGCCCGGAGAATCCAGATATTGTATAAGAGAGGTCTCGTCATTGCTTTTATTAAGTGCTCCACCAACCGCTCGACTATTCCTTTCATTCAATGCTCTTAGTTCAATGCTATCCAACTGCTTCGGTAGTAATAAAGTGGAAATACACGAGGGGCAGAGGAACTTCTTTCTTGAACCGCCTTCACTGTTATGGCATATCCCACAGATAGGATATACTCGTAGGGGATAAGCCATTTGCATACTAGTTGTGCGATTCAAGGTACCTTCAGACACTATCGGCACATCATGGACGTCATGCAACCCCATCACAGTCTCCTTTTTCGTAGATTGTGTCATCTTCAGGGAAAAAGCGTGTGGTGCATAGAAAGCAAAGAAATCTCAATCTGCATTTCTTCCCCTTTTAACCGCAACATCTTCTTCCTCACCGATGAGGATCCGGTTGAAGGTTGTAGCTGGTAAGTGTTGAAAGATGCTTAGCCGAAGCCATTATAGACAGGTAGGCTCAATTCTTTGGCACACATACTAACAAGTCAGGCCTTTTCTTATCAGTGATCCTTGCATTATACCTTGGATTCGCCGATATCTCATTGCCTCATGATAAGGCAATACATTTCTCGATGTTCTTCCTAATGAGTCTTTTGTTCTACTGGGCACTGGACTCTAAGTCTATCAGTACTTGGAGGAACGTCGCGTTTGTTGTTTGCACCGTTATTGGTGGAATCGGCAGTGAATTTCTGCAACATACTTTGGCAAGCTATAGGACTTTCGACCTTTGGGATATATTGGCGAACGTGGCGGGATCTACATTGGCTATTGCGTTATCCAACTGGTACCAAACACGCCATACAAAACAGCAAATTCGTCCTAGGAAGAGTAACCAGAACATGCGAGACATCGAGGCACAGTTGGATGAAGAACTTGACGATTTAAGCCCACCTGAAGAGATGGACGTTCCATTAACTACATCACAACCAAAGTCTTCACGGATCACTATGGGTCCACAGGGCACATCATTTTAAAAGATTACTTGCATTACATGGTACATACTTATAGCTAGCCCAGTTTAAAACTTGCATGTCTCGGCGATCTTCTCTACAAGCAGTTCCAAGATCTTAGCGTCCTTCTCATTGAAACCATTTTCAACAAGACAATCGATATCAAGAACTCCACGGATCACTCCATCTTGCACTATTGGAACAACGATCTCGCTCTTTGTGGCGCCGTCACATGCGATGTGTCCTGGGTATTTGTTAACATCAGGCACAACTTGAGTCTGATGAGTTTTTGCCGCAGTACCACACACACCTTTTCCAATGACGATCTTTTGGCATGCAACATTACCCATGAATGGACCCAAAACCAAGCTGGTTTCATCTTCAGGATCGACAACGTAAAACCCAGACCAGTTAATCGGTGTCTCGACAGTTTCTCTATAGCAATGCCACAGCAGAGAACTACAGTTGGCGAGATTTGCAACCCAGTTCGTCTGTGACGTCGATAGCGCCACGTAATGCTTCACAAGTGTCTCCAGTGCATCTTTCTTGGATGACTTGGTGAATTTTGAGTAGTCTGCATGATGATCCATTGGATTGATAACTATGGCTAGGGGAAAGATTCCAGGAGTGAAAAATGAAGAAAAATGAAAAAAAGGACTCCCGAGATAGCAAACGTACGAACTAGGTGATGTGGTATATAATTATGCATTAATGATTTAGTACTTCCATGGTATTTTCCCAGAGCTGTTTCTAGATGAACAAGAATGAGAAGTGGATGTAGAAGAAGAAGACGAAGGATCGCGCGATGCTCGTCTTGCAGTAGCCAGTATCGGCATAGTAGACACAATTCTCTTACGAGGAAGGGACTTGTTAGTTTGGAACGTTAGTGGAGGAGGGGCACTTGGTGCATTGGAAGGTCTTTTTGGAGACTTTGTTAGTCTGCTGGACAACCTTGAAGAGAGTTTGGAAGGCGACAACTTTGTTGGTGACAATCTATTAGCAGTCTTTCTAGCCATCCGTTGCAAAGATGCCTTGGTAGGCATGAGGTAGGATGGTAGACGATGCTTAGGAGATGTGGAAGATTTGCCTTGAACTTGAGTTGGACCTTGCTTCACTGGCTGCTTCAGAACTCTCTGCTTATTAAAATGCAACTGAGGAATCGGTCCCTCGTTGACATCGATCTTGGTAGCAGCCAATTTCTGTAGGTGAATGTTTTTAGTTCTCTCCTTCTCTTCCTGCTCTCTTGTTGGAGAATCAACAACTTCCTTGTAGTTACCGTCCAATTTCCTCACACGCTTGGTAGAACTTCCCAAGTGTTCGTTGGCACCCCGCTTATCTCCAGGAGTCTTTTTCAAAGATGGATACTCCACTGGTGTATTAATGATGGACCGGGTATGTCTCTCTGAGCTACTGCACAATCCGGAATGACGTCTTTCGGATGATATGAGACGCGGTGTTCGTGATCTGGACATGGGTGTCCGTTGTGGTGATGGTCTATATCTATTTCTGACCTGTTCTGACCTGCCATATCTGACACGTGCATTCGACGCCCGTCTGTTTAAAGTGGCATTACTTGCACTGTTTAATTGCTTGATGTTCTCAATACCATTGGTTCGGACTTGCTGATACCGTTCACTGAACTCACTCAAAACGTTCGTAGTTAGCTTCGATGAAAACATCTTCTCTTGCAAATGCTCCATCTCATCCGCAAACGACTGGTTCTCCTTCTCACAGTAACTGGACTCTGCCTCCTCTAAAAACGGACTTCTAGTGAACCTCTTTGCAGACGAGGGAGATGACTCAATGTTTGGGTATAGGTTCTCCTTGGTAGGGGTAAACTTGAACGACTTCGAAGACGGTGTTATTATTTTCGCTTGCTGAACATTCTTCTTTTGCGGAGTCGTCAACTGCAATGCAGGACTGGTGGCACTACCTGGAAACCCGCCAGGTATGCACGTTTCCATCTCCGACATCGTGATTAACTTGTGAAATGGGGTCGCTTCCGGAAAGAAACAAGTGATGGTCT
This sequence comes from Xiuguozyma insectalens, assembly GCA_030574155.1. Taxonomy (NCBI): domain Eukaryota; kingdom Fungi; phylum Ascomycota; class Pichiomycetes; order Pichiales; family Pichiaceae; genus Xiuguozyma; species Xiuguozyma insectalens. Next base: position 362,594 of record JAJMEL010000001.1, on the reverse strand, counting down.
GAGGAGAAAGTTTTAAATAATATGTAAGATCAACTGGTTGCCTAATTGGGAAAGTTATACACTTTGAGCCGGGGGAGTAAAAGTTTAGATACCGAAAAAAAAACATGAGAGGGAAATCATTATCATTATTAGGAGTTCGATATTGTAGCCTGCCAACTGTCTTGAGGAGCAGTGAATTCGATACCGTACGGCAATCGATCTATATGAATTAAGAAACCACCAAGACATAGTTGTGTAAGATGTGGGAACCGTTGGACAAGGCCGTTGATATCTGGTAGTAAGTTATCGAGCATCATTCTGAAAATATCAGATAGGTCTGATCTTCGTTGAATCGAACCTGCAGATTGATGACTGTTGGTTAGAGGTCTATCTAAAATCTTCAAACCATAAGTATGAGCCAGTTTTGGAAGCCGATTGTGTATGATCTGCACTATAGATTCGTAGCAAAGAGACATCATTGATTGGTCACCTGTAACAAGGGTACCCAACTTCTGTTTTGATGCAGTACAGGACTCACAATCGCATGAACCATATAAGTAGTTTGCATTCTCAAAATTCTCGTTCTTCTTGAGGCTGCCATCGTGATCAAACCTAATAAAAGGCTTCCAGTTGAACAGATAATCTGGGATGATTAACGTTTCCAAGTTAGTAAACTTGAACAACTTGGAGAACATGTCAACCTTGTTCTGAAGGTAAGTATCATCCACAATAAAACATGACTTCTGCTCGTATGATCCCAATCGGATAGATGGTAACACAACGAAATTGTTCAATGAGAACGTTAGGTACTTTAGACCATTTCCCCAAGCCTGGTCATTAAATAGACGGCAGTGTGAAAGGATTGTGTAGAAAAGATCGCGCTCTTTGAAAGCGTTAACGCAACACATTGAGGAGTTACTCAACAGGTTGTTCATATTAAGATTGCACAATGACAATGCTTCCAAGTCATTGTCAAGCAGTGCGTTGAGAACAGGGATGTTAGAAATATTGCAGAACTCATCTTCAGGCGTGGCCATACTCTTTTCCAACCTAATCTCACACTTCTTCAGAGAAACAACGTTTGCAAACTGCCGATTCAATTCATAAGGATTGCAAATTGTAATTGCAAGAGTCTCGATTGAGTCTTCTGCATTTGGTGCATTGACACACTCCATAAATGTACTCATAGAATTTGAATCCTTAAAATAGACTCCGGACAACTTTCGGCCACGGAAATCAACTTTCTCTGAAGGTGCATAGAGGCTCAAATTCACATCGATATCCATCGGATATCCACATGGTAACAAATTCAATTCGTCCAATTCACTGATCTGATAGCAATCCAACGGGATAACAGACGCTGACCGTGTACTTATAGCAGCTTCATCCTGTATTTCATCATTCTCGTACACCATACCCGGTCCTCTAGCTAACACGGAATTGGTGATGTTCCTAGCCATCTTCAAGAAACTGTAGTTCTCTTTCAAGAATTCAAGTTTCACCAAGAACTCCAGTGGCGAATTGGCATGCCGCATCTTATAATTAACAAGGCACTCCACAATTTGAAGCAATGCACCGGTATCCATCGAATAGAAATCTGCTCCGATCTGAACAGTCCGAATCAACGGAACAAGCAACTTATTCTCTTGCAATGATCTTAACAATAAACTCAACCTTGCCGGATCAACAACTGTTATCCCATTAATATCTGGCATTAATACTCTCTCTTTGGAAATCACAACCAAATCCCTATATAGAGCCCTGCAGCAACTATCATATAGATACTTGCTACATCTTGCCAATCTCGTCACATCTCCGTTTCGTAACGTGAGGTCAATAACGGTCCCAAGAACGTTATCAGGTAACAGTTCAATGTTCATGTTTAAAGTATGAATGTGATCAAAAAAATAGGATTGTAAAACACAGACTCTATATATATTTATACACATCCATGCATGTGGCTTCCCCACAAAGGGAACAAAGGCGTCTGCAGGAAAAAAAAAGTGAGCTGAATGCCATTGCTAATTACCCCACATTGTAGGTGGAACAGTCACAGCTTGCAGAGTTACATGATATGATATCCGTGTTATTACATATGCATTTAGCCAATCATGTGTTCATGTAAGGGTCACGAATAAACAGTTGTTACTCTTTTCGTGCGGGGTCACCCGCCGCCACGGCGGTAAGGGTTCTAGACTTCTAAATTAGGAATAGAAGGGCATCTCATAGCGGAATAATTTTTTTCCAACGGCATTGTAAATTGCGCTTCAACGGAACCCTTCGATGATCGGCACTTAGTGTGTTAGGGACCATAGTATGCAGGGAAGTACATCGCGATCACTGAAATACCCTATTTTGGTGGCATATATAGTCATATATCTAGATTATTCATAAGTAAATAGTAGAAGTAAATGTATCGTCAATTATTAGGAGCCGATCCATTCCCGGTAAAATCCTTTGAAAATGACGCACATATTTGTGAAGGGTCATTCACATTCAACTTTTGTGCAACGCTGTAAGGGATGTACGTCTAATGTAACATGATTCATTAAATTATTCGGCATTAAAACATGGCGGGATTGTCGTTGACGTCTAACTGATCATTGGGTCCTTGGTCTAAACCTTCGAATTGCCCATTACCTTGCTCCATCATGAAAGTTGGGATGTTAAACATGCTTTGGAATAATGCTTCTCCATCTGTAGGAGTCATCGTATCGGTTTGTGGGGAAATATCGCTGTTCTCGTTACTCATTGAAGGGTCCTCATTTTTAGAGAACAAATCCAGTAAACTTCCTATACTGCGTGTCTGCTCATCGTCAACATTCGGTTGTAACGGTGGAATAAATGCTGGTAAATGTTGCGACTCACGCAACGAAGTCGTATTGACAGCTTCTGCTGCACCACTGGTTGTCACCTCACCAGTATTCGATAGTGAATGGTGACGATAGTTCAAAGGTGGTGGTGCCACCAATGAAGCGACAGGAGGATTGGCCATCCTGCGAACTTTGTATGAATTCTTAATGCCTGAGTCAACAGATGAACGTGCATCACCGTTTTTACTGGACCATTTAGAACTTGATATGATAGAGTTCATGATGGAACAAACTTTCTCTTCGTGTTCACGATATTCGATGTTGATCTCTGGGTGTCTCTTTCTCACCAATTTAACAACCATATCCAATAGGCATGTAACTAAGGCTTCTATAATCCAACCTTTGCTAAGATGGGCCCCTTCCTTTGGAAATTCAAAAAATGACGAACAATCGATCAGAACATGAACATGCTCCTCCAAATGTTCATCATCACCTCCGTTTATGATGTAGGCACAAAGAGCTATAAACGCAGAGAAGGGATAGAATGGTGCATAGTGCACACAGCGCGCAGATACTTTACCAACTTTTTTAGCTATCTTTAAGATGGTAACACCGGATACGATAGAATCGTTTTTCAACCGCTCTATATTTTTCACAACCTCTTTTGGCATTTGATTAACATTCATTCTTGAAAGAACACCAACCAGTAGTAGACGCATATGATTGTAGAGGAAATTCAATCTAACGTGTATAACGAAACGATAGATGCTTCCAGGAACGTCATCTTCAAATTTCTGCAACAATTCTTCGAAAACTGGAGATACTGTCATACTTGGTCTCAAAAAAGATGGAACGAGTTCGGTCCATTGATCTAAAAGAGCAACAATATTGATCGTCGTGTCATAAATCTGCATTGGACTTTGTCCAACTCTGCTCGACACCGAAAACAATCTCCTGTATGCAAGTGACTGGATTGCGGAAAACACTGACTGAAGATAAAACTCGACAGTGGTCAAAGACGTCGTTTCTTTAGACAGATCTTCCAGCTTCTGTTGTAGAGTTGGCGTTGGAGTGACACGGGCAAACTTACCAGCTCGGAGTGGCCAATAATTTTCAAACCCAGTCAATGGTGGTGCCGAGACATCGGCATCATTTATAAGTGGAGGTTTACCTAGACGAATACAAACATCTTTATCGGCACCATAACACAGCCACCAAATAATAAGTCTTCTTTCACGTTCAGCGGGCGAAATATCAGCATAAGCTTCGTATTGATGAAGTCCCATGTCTTGTGCCTGACGAATTGCGATACTGACCATCAAATAAGCGGATTGTGAGAGGGAAACATTATCTGCGTACCAGGCCAAGAGTAAGATACCTCTGATTCCTGCTAATCCATCAAACACAACGGACACTCTATGATAATAGAATATAGCATTTTCCACCATATTGTTTGCAATAGCGCTTATAACCTTTGGGTCCAATCCAGAGACGGTCTGTTTCGAGGAAGAGAACCTTTGTAAAACAATCGATGAACAAAGAAGCAGAGAAACGTTCATCATCAACAACTCGGAATAAGTAAAGTTTGGCTCTTCAATAAGACCGTCTCTATAGTCACAATAAAGTTTGAACCACTTCTTCAAAGTGTGTAAGTCCATAAGAGCTGACAAACCAAACGAAATATCAATGTGCGAGATCAGCTTCTCAATGATTTCTCTTGGTGGTAACGGAGAGAGTTCGGATCTTTCTATAGGGTCAACCCAAACTGACAACAATTTGTAATCACAACGGACAATTGCAGTGAGCAATCTTCTGAGAGGCCGTGTGATGGATGGATCTTGGATCTTACTATCCATCCATTTGAAACCACGACGAGAAAAGAAAGACACCAATGAATGCTGTTCAAAATATTTCTGGTACAATGGTTCACCTGATTGGGAACCAGCAGGATCACCTTGTGATGAATCTGCAGATCCATTCAATTCATTACTTTGGGTATCATTCTGTGGCACTGGAGATTGTTCTTTAACTATCCGATCTGGTCCCGGCTGCGAATCACAGTATGCTTGCTGTTGCAGCGGGAGTTGCTGTTGTTGAGGTACTTGTAGTGGAGTCATATCAGATTGTAGTGGCCGTCCAGTCATGAACTGATTACCGTGGATGGGTGTGGGCATAGACATAGACTGAGTTAGTGGAACAGAAGAACCATTGTTCCCAAAATGATTCACAAGCAAGGGTGGCAATCTGTTTGAAGGTGACTGATTTGGTGGATTATTCAATGGATGAGGACTCAAAACCAACTGACCCGCCATAGAAGTGGTTGGAGAACCGGGCGTACCTGCGAACTTCGGCATACCAATCTGTGTAGGAAAAGACGCACCGATGCCTGCAGATGGGATTGGGGCGGGCGCAGGAGAGGCGCTATTGCTGCCGTTCGTTAATTTGGAAACGAGTAGATTCATGGTAGCTTCCATCTGTTGCAACCTTGACTCGAAGGATGTTGCAAAGTCATTCTCCTTAATCTTTTTAGTCTGTGGTCCATCACCAGAGTTACCGGTATCTTCCGAATCCTCTTGGTCCTCGTCTTGGAAAGTTGGGGCCCGATGTTTACGATATCGTTTACCATAAGATCGCTTCTTGGCCACGTAGTTGTACGTACACTCCCTATTATGTCTAGAACAGTTCTCACATTGTGTCTGTCCATCGCATTTGATCTTCTTTCGACGACAAAAATCGCACGCTTTGGATGTTCGTTTGCTAGTTGACATCTGGTATTAAATGATTTTGCTAAAAATTAGCAGAGGCAAAAATCTGTATCAAAAGCTCACTGCCACACAAGTCTTAGGAAGTAGAAATTCTAATGTGAGTCTTTCCCTCGACGTTCACTTCCTTTTCTTAATTGAGTTGTGCAACCTCTTTAAGATTGCTAATTAAAGTTTCAAGTTTAGTTCGAGAAAGAGAAATGGTATGGAAATCAGGAGGGGAGAAATCCCACATTTTTCTATCAGATAACTAAAAAAAATATGCATGCGTTGATCAATTTGGCACAAAAGTAAAAAAACCGGAACCATCGGAAGATACTTGCCCCCGGGGTTAAAAAAAAAAATCCGAAGCGAGGCTGAGACAGATGAAACCGACCGGCGCGTCGATTAAGACGATCGGTTCGAAGGATTATCGCGTAGTTTATTTTTTTCAGTTTACAATCGCGGTCTGGATAATTTTAACCTCGTAAAGCAGAGCATGGTTTCTTCCAGGCAGAAACAATCACAGAATGATGCGGCGATCAGAAGACAACTTAAAAAGGATTTGACAAGCGAAGGTATCGGTAACAAGGAGAATTTGGATTTTGCCAATGCGAAAAAGGTTTCTAAGGATGAATTTAATGGATCCATTGGTGACCAGTCTATTATTGACGGTAAGAGTACAGTGATGGATTTGAACCCATCGAATCCTGCTAACTGTTTGCCAAGCTCTACTATATACGAGTCGGCACGTCTAATGGCTTTGACTAAAGAGAACTGTGTGCTGGTGGTGGATGAGAATAAGGAACTGACGGGTATATTTACAGCCAAGGATTTGGCATTTAGAGTGGTTGGATCTGATCTCGATGCCTCATCGATTACTGTTGACCAGATCATGACTACAAACCCATTATGTGCTAAGGATACCACGCCTGCAATCGATGCATTGAATTTGATGGTGGTCAAACGGTTTAGACATTTACCTATAGTGGATTCCACTGATAACTCAGTGGCCGGGTTATTGGACATCACCAAATGTTACGATAAGGCTATGAATAGATTGGAAGAGATGTACCATTCATCGCGCAAGTTATATGATGCCATGGATAACGTTAATTCGCAGATCGGTGATGCAGGTATCAATTCTAAACAACCGATCTATATCGTTCGCTATTTTGATAACATGAAAAAGCTGTTGACTGGTCCAACACTTCAAGAGGTGATATCGAGCTCCAAGAAAAGATGTGTTCCTGTGTACTGTCCAGAAGGTGCCACTGTGTACGATGCAGGACTTTTGATGAAACAAAATAATACCACGGCCGTTTTGATTCGTGATTCGAAGGATTCTGACCGTATAATTGGTATCTTCACGTCTAAGGATATCGTTCTCAGAATCATTGCCACGGGTAAAGACCCCAAGGAGTGTAATGTGACGGATTTCATGACACCAAATCCATCGTATGGTGAAGCGGATATGAAGTTGTCCAATGCGTTGAGAATGATGTCTGATGGTCATTATTTGAATCTACCCGTCAAGAACTCGGATGGAAATATCATTGGAGTCGTCGACATTATCACTTTAACTAGAAGATCGTTGATCCAGATCCAAACGATGGAATCGATTAATGAGGACAACGAGGATGATAATAAAGAGGAGAAGCAAATATGGGAGCATCATGGGCATCACTCATCAGAAGTGGGATCGATGTCTCAAAGCGAATTGAATCAGTTTGATGTGGCCGCTTCAGTGTCTTCCAGACTTCATTATTCTCATACATGTTCATTCAAACTGAAGTTCCCCGACGGTTCTGCGCGTAGATTACAATACAATCCATCTCGTGGGTACGATGGGTTGCAGAAACGGGTTCAATCGCGTCTCACTCCTGAACAGACTGCACAGGTAACCGAGAAGGGTCGCGTGGGATTGTCATATTTAGATGAGGATTCTGATCTGATCGAATTACAATCTGATCAAGATTTGAAAGATTGCATAACTTTGTTGAAACGTCTCGGTAGAGATCGAGTCGTGTTATACGTTCATCGTCCTGGCCGCACGTTAGAAGATGCCGCTGCATCCACCGGCTCTTCGTTGACATCTTCCGCTGGCTCCAGCTACTTAATACCCGGTATAGTGGGGGTTTTGGCAGTCGGTTCCTGCATAGCTTATGCACTGAGCCGCCGTCACTGACCCTTCCTACCTATCTGTCTATCTATACGTTAATATATTCCTATATATACAGGTAATCTGGACACTCCAGAGATCAATTCTGAGCAGTCTGGGCATTATTAATACTCTGTCTCTCCAACTTGTTAGCTCTCTTGAGCATCTTCTTGAGCTCCTTAGACTTCTGCTTCTCAAATGCAAAGTCTCCAACACTGACATTTGTACCTTCCAAAGATTTCAAATCGAAATGAACCATGTCTGGCACAAGCTCACTCTGTTGTGGCTTGGCAGGGTCCAGCCTGTCCACCAGGTAGTTTCCAATCTTTTCGTAATCACCAAGACGAGCCAAATCGCGATCCGCAATCTCAACACCAAACTTCCTTTGAACTGCTTTCAACACTGCAAAACGTTCGGCCAAATTGTCCAAATCGGCACCATTACTCTTCGACTTGACATCTTCCAACAACTCTGTAATCACTTCAGTGTATGGTTTACCTGAGGCTATACTTTTTGAATAAACTGAGTTCTTGGGTATCCAACGGTTGATTGTGAATCCGTTCAACTTCTTCAAGAGCAACTTCTTGTCATAGGCACTCTCTTGGCGTCTTCCCAAGATCTCAACTTCAACCTCTGGCTTGATTTTACTATTTGGTCCTTCCACCTCTTTTATAACTTCCTCGGTGGGTTTGATCTTTGGCTCGTCCGTCTTCTTCTTGTAGAACTTGAAGTAGTCTAAGATCGATCTGCTAGCCACAGACGACGAGAAGTTGCGTCGACTGCATCCAGTCACAAGTCTCATGGAGAGCATCTTAGAGATGAAAAATTTTAGAAGAGGAATTTTGAAAAATATGGGGAGGGTAGGAGGGGGGGTCAGATACCGGGGATTTAAATTGCAAACTCCTAAGCATCACTTATGGGTAATCCGTGGTTAAACAAATCGGATAAATTGATCCGGATCTTTGTGGTTAGACATGGCCAGACGATCTGGAATAGTGAGAAGCGGTTGCAAGGTCACAAGAACATTCCGTTGAATGAGCAAGGTAAGAAGCAGTCGGAGTTGTTAGGTGATAGACTTAAAGACTACGATTTTGACTATGTGATCTCTTCAGACTTACAGAGATGTCTACAGACGTTGGCTGGTGTATTTGGAGACAAGATTGAGGACTCAGATCTGCCTATTACAACGACACCGCATCTAAGGGAACGATACATGGGGGATGTAGAGGGAATGCTGATAGCAGATGCCAGAGCTAAATATGGTGCCAAATTTAAAGAGCGTGGTGAGACGTTGGAGCAACTTTTGGCCAGATTAGATGAAGAATGGGGGAAACTGTTGAACCATTGCCAAAAGGAAGGTTATAAGAACGTCTTGATGTGCGTCCACGGAGGAGTGATAACGAATCTGTTCAATCATCTCTATAAATCCAAGCATTATAAGTTGGCGAACGGGATTCAGCCGGGTGACTTGCAAGGTCCATACAATACGAGTGTGAGTATCTGTGATGTGAATTCGGAGGATCTGTCTGATGGAACCATCCAAATGTGGAGCTCTACCACCCATCTTGGTGGCCAGAAGACTGTCTCTGATACCCAGTTGGTGTAAGGGTGAATGAGGACTCCAAGAAGGACGGTTTCGGTACATGGGAAACTGATATATGGCCAAGCAAAGAGTATTTAGATGTAGAATAGAGATAAAGAAATCATAGATATGTCACTTTGTAGGTTTTCAATGCCTCGTCCAAAGTCTGTTTCTTGGAGTTGTAGAGGAAGACACCGTATTTGATAGAAGCCCTTCTTTCGTCTCTTTTATAGAGATAATAGGCCACAATCATAGCCACAAGGCAACCTAAACTAAAGTAAGCACACGTAGAAAATCCGAGCAGGAAACGAGGACTCTGGGTAGTTGGCCAGAAGATCCGGCTCATCCAGACATTGGCTTGTAATCCAGCAGTATAGACGGTCATCCAGGCAATGGATTTGACTTCATTGTCACCACGGAACATGTCAAACACTAAAGGATAGAAAGCTGAAGATTGAGACCAGGACCAATAGGCACTGCAAAATCCAAACCATTTGGCACCCCATGAGACGTTCCATATAACTAGAATGAAGTTACCAATGAAATTCATGATGTGAGAAAAGACAATTAAGAGGAACCGACGACGAGTAATATCAGCACCAACGCATGTGATCACCACGTAGACGAGACCAAGTGCAGGAGGAATTGCAGTCAAGTTATTGATCTTACCGATCGAATACTTATTGAGAGATTTCAACCAGAGAGCAAAAGAACCTGGTGCTGCACTGTTGCAATTGTATTGCAAGATGTTGTAGAATGAAAAGATATAGATAGGCCAGGTGCTAAAGGCTTCTTTCCATTTCTTTTTGTTGAAGTAACCATCTATCTTCAGTCTTGCATCACTACCATTCTCAATCATTCTTCTTCTGGCAATTCGGATCTCATCGTCAGTAAGGAACAATGAGTAGCAAGCAAAAGGAGTACCTGGTAAGGCTAAGAAAGACATCAATCCAACGGCCAAAGAAATGCAACCATCAACTAAAAACATATATCTCCAGCCTTCCCAGCCGTGAAGACCGTTGAGGTTTTCATAAATAGCACTCTGTAGCAATCCAGAAGTTAAGACACCGATAAACTGTCCCATATAGAAAAAGGCACCACGACGGCTAACTTCTGATGGTAAGTACCAAGCCGTGAGTGTATAGTTGATAGCTGGGAAATAAGCGGCTTCAAAGGCACCAACACAGAACCGTAGACCTTGTAGTCCACTGGTATTGTTGACTCCAGATATACCGATAGTGAATGCTGCCCATCCAATTTCAATAAATCCTAACAGATAAGGAATCGAAACGTGAGGTAGGATGAAAACGACAGGGATTTGCATGATACAAAGACCCAAGTTGAAGATCAGTTGAGTATCGATAAGGTCGTTGCCGCCCATACCAATGGATTCTTTCAAGCCACTAACGTATGCATTGTTCAAATTTGTTTGGTCCAAATACTTGGCCCAGTATCCAATACAGGCAACGGCAGCAATCAATATATCGAGTTTCCATAAGAGACGTTTCTCATCAGCTGGCATGTCTTCTCTGAACCATCTGAACCAGGAGTATTTGCTGTTTTCCTCCTTGGTCTCTCTGTACTCATATTCATCAAAGTACTCTGTCCATGGCTTATGAGCTTCATCTCTAAACTCACGGATCTTGTAGTTATCACCGTTGGAATCTTCCAAGGTGGCAAGGATCTCAGAACGATACTCCAGTTCACCTTCATCCTTTTCAGTAAGGCAATCTTTCATTTGTAAATCATGTTTCTCAACAGTGATCTGTTCGCCAACTTTGGTGTTTGCCACCAAGCTAGTCTCAGAAGAATCTTCTGATGAAGCAGAAGATTCGTCAACAGGGACGTCGTTCTCTTTGAGAAAGTCTTCAGGTAGGTATCTGCGGTGAGGAAGAAACTTGAAAATCATACCGACTCGATCAGGGGCAGATCAGTTGAAGTGCGAGTGAAGGGTGGAAGAAGAAGAGATAAGAGGAGGCAAGACGGGAAAAAAACTCGCGTTTTATATGCACCAATTTTGAAATACTTTGATAGCAAAAGCGGGGTTTAATAATTTTAGATAATCCTTCCCTCAAAGATTGCCCCGATCTGGACACAGGGTGAGACACCCCGTATTTTAAATTTAGACCTTCGAAAGCGGTGGTTCGGTATCATTTGCCATTGTATTGGGAGTTTCCCTCATTTAAGCCATTAAACCGGTTTATAATACCTCTGTTGTAGCTCAGATTTGTCCCTGTTTCATATTACTCTGAAACCTACCCCGCTTCTGGAGTCTGCCAAACCTATCAGGATAAGGCTATGCAGGGACAGGGACCAATGACAGGTGCAAAGATGACATCATTGAATTAAGCAGGGACAAAAAAAAAAAAAAATAAGAGAAGAGGCCGGGTCGGGCCGGGTCGGAGGACGGCTCGCGCACGGCGGGCACACGGCGCAGATAAAGGGATTCCGTTTAGTAGGGGTAGAGGTGTCTCAGGTAGGTGCATTATAAGTATTTAACCTTGTACGGTTGCAAAGCCTGGTCAAGCGACTCCCTTTTGGAGTTATAGACAAAGATACCTTGCTTCTTGGCCAGTCTTCTCTCGTCTCGCTTGTAGAGGAAATATGCCAATATGAAAAGAACCAAGCATGCAATACTGAAGTAAGCCGCGGTGGAAAAACCCAAATGGAATCTAGGACTCTGAGTAGTTGGCCAGCAGAGTCTGCTAACCCAAATATTTGATTGTAAGCCAAAGATATAGACTGTCATCCATGCAATTGCCTTGACCTCGTTGTCTCCGCGGAACATATCACTAAGGATAGGGTAGAAAGTGGAAGATTGTGACCAACACCAGTATGCGCTGCAGAATCCAAACCATTTGGCACTGTTGGAAACATCCCAGATTGACAAGACGAAATTGGCAGCAAAATTCATCAGGTAGGAGAAGCTCACAAACAAGAACCGACGTCTAGATATATCTGCACCGAGACAAACAAATATCGTATAGACAATACCCAATGCTGGTGGCAATGCTGTCAAGTTATTGAGTTTCCCGATGGAATATTTATTGAGGGACTTGAGCCAAAGTGCAAATGAACCGGACGAGGTACTGTTACTATTGTAACCGAACAAGTTGTATGCAGAGAACACGTAGACCTGCCAACTGCTGAATGCTTCTTTCCATTTCTTTTTGTCGAAATAGCTGTTAATTTTCAGTCTTGAATCGCTGCCATTTTCCACCATTCTCTTTCTGGCAATCCTGATCTCATCATCTGTAAGGAAAATTGAATAGCATGAGAATGGAGTACCTGGGAAACAAAACAGTGCCATCAAACCAACAGCCACCGATATGCAACCATCAATCAAGAACATATATCTCCAACCTTCCCATCCGCCTGCTCCGTTCAAGCCATTGTAAATAGCACTCTGGAGCAATCCAGAAGTTAGCACTCCTAAAAACTGACCCATATAGAAGAGTGCACCACGGCGACTAACTTCCGAAGGGAGGTACCAAGAACCAAGAGTATAGTGAACACAGGGGAAATATGCTGCTTCAAAGGCACCAACAAAGAATCTCAACGACATTAATGATCCAACGTTGCCAACACCGGAAATCCCTATAGTGAAAGCTGCCCATCCGATCTCTGCTGCTCCCAAGACGTAAGGAACTGGAACGTGTGGCAAAATAAACAGGAATGGTAATTCCATCAAAGTGTTGCCCACGTTGAAAGTCAACTGTGTGTTGATAAGATCGTTACCTCCCATACCAATGTTCTCTTTCAAACCACTGACGTAGGCATTATTCAGATTGGTCTGATCTAAGAACTTTGCCCAGTATCCAACGAAGGAAGTGAAAGCAATCAGAATATCTAACTTACCAAGAAGTCTTTTCTCTTCTTCTGGCATACCTTCTCTGAACCATCTATACCATTGATACTTGGATGATTCTTCCTTGGTTTCTCTGTACTCGAATTCATCGAATCCGTTATACCAGTGACGATTAGCTTCATCTTTAAACTCCCTGATGTTGAACCGATCACCATTTGAATCTTCCAAGATGGCCACAGTAGCTGATCGGTACTCATTACCGTTCTTCAAGTCATTCAGTGTCTCTTCTTCCACTGTTAATTCTCCCCCTTTGATATCAATTTGCTTGATAGAGCTCTTTTCCGAAGACGACTCATTGCTACTTGATAATGATTTATGGTAGCTTGGATCATTAGCTATATCCTCAGGCAGTTGCCTCAGATGAGGAAAGTATTTGTACACCATCTTGAGAGTGGAGTAGTGTTCGCTAGTAAGAGCAAATGAACTTTATGGGAAGCACGACTTGCTGGCAAATATATATATATATACCTACAGAATTAGATATAGATCTAAAATAAAAAGCCACACTCCCAATTAGGATAATCAAGCTATCAAAGTTCTTGGCAAATCCTTAATTTTCATGTTGAATCACTAATATGTCACTGGTGTCAAGGGTTATTTCAAGACCTGAAACTAATAACAAAGAAATTTTGATATGCAAAAGATGAAAGTGATACTGCGCTGAGATTTGGCCCCAAAACTAAACTTAACAATCCAAGTACCTGTCAAATCAGTACTACAACTGTGGTTCTCAACAGTGGCTTCGCGGTGAGCCATGGTAGTTGGGAAAAAATCCTTATCAGTGCACGGGTGTCTGGGGAAGAAAATCCGAGATTTCTTTTTGGTGTACGGAGGTTTCTCTGGCCATACCCAACCCTCGCAGTTGCACGAGCACTGAGGATGTTGGGTAAGAAATAAAGTAGAATTCAAATCCTTGAATCGAATAAGTAAGCAATGCCTGCACTTTCGGCTCATCTCGGATATAACAATGTACTGCAGTTCCTGCTATCATAGTGTTGATCTAATCCTATATTACCCAACATTATAACGGGTTTACATGGTTGAGACCGATTGACAATCTTAGACAAATTTAAGTGCGATCCTGTCGGTTTGCTTCCCCTCATCATACTAGCAACCCACACCATTAATTATATTCAGTCTGATGATCTGTAGCAGCACCCTCTATTTTTCCTTCCGGCCAAGCTCCGGCGGGGAAAATGTAGGGGGAAAAAAGAAAAAATAGCACGTCTCGCATCGCCCTCTTCTAGCGAGGGCAGCCAGTGGGTGAGAGTACAACTTATAAAAAAAACTTTATAGTATTCTTCCCTCTTCTGTTAACTACCCCTCTTTTCCTGATAAATTGAATAGCATTAATTGTCACGATGGTTCAACTTAACGTTCCAGTTGGAGAGGCCAAACCTGGTGAGACGGCTCCATATCGGATGTACCGTGTGAAAGACGGTGCTGTTGTTCGTCCTGTCGGATTCAAATGTTCTACAGTGTACGAGTTCTTTAAGGAATGTGTTGAAACCCATGGTGCAGACACGAAGGCAATGGGATGGCGTGATCTGATCGATATTCATTACGAGAAGAAAATTGTCAAGAAATTGGTCGATGGACAGCTTACCGATGTCGAGAAAGAGTGGATGTATTATGAGAAGTCTGAATATAAATACTTGACCTTCTCTCAGTTGTTAGAGAGAATGCATACTATTGGCCGTGGATTGCGTTCCATTGGTTTGAAGCCAGCAGATACTGATCGGTTGTTAATCTTTGCTTCGACTTCCGAAAAATGGATGCAGATGTATCTCGGTTCTCAAACTCAAGGTATCCCTATCGTGACCGCCTACGATTCTTTGGGTGAGAAAGGTTTAACCCATTCGATCCAACAGACTGGCGTTCGTGCCATCTTTACCGATACTGATCTTTTAGGCAAATTGACAAACTCTATAAAGAACTCTCCTGAAGTGAAGTTCATCATTCATGGCAATCCAATTGATCCAAATGATAAACGTGGAGAAGGTCGTCAGTACAAGACTGCTAAACAAGCCTACGATAAGATCAAAGAGATTCGTCCTGACATTGAAATCCTCAGTTTCGATCAATTACTTGCCTCCGGTGATGCCAACCCTGAAATCAAACCTACTCCACCTACTGCTGAACAACTCAACTGTATCATGTACACCTCTGGATCCACCGGTGATCCTAAGGGTGTGGTTCTTACCCAAGCCAACGTTGTCGCTGGTATCGGTGGTATCTCTACGATCGTTGGACGTGATGAAATTGGTTATGGTGACAGAGTGATTGCATTTTTGCCATTGGCTCATATCTTTGAGTTGGCCTTTGAAATGATTGTCTTCTATTGGGGTGCTACCATTGGTTATGCCAGCGTCAAAACCCTTACCGATACTTCATGCCGTAATTGTAAGAGTGATTTACGTGAATTCAAACCAACCGCCATGGTTGGTGTTGCCGCCGTTTGGGAGTTGGTCAAGAAAGGTATTATGGTCCAACTTTCCAAACTACCTACTTGGAAACAGAAATTATTCTGGGGTGCATACAATACCAAAGCTGCCTGTGATAAGTATTCGATCCCATTTGTCGGTTCCGCTATCGAAAAGACTGTCTTCAAACCTATCAAAGAAGCCACTGGTGGTTGTTTGAGAATTTGTTTGAATGGTGGTTCTCCAATCTCTGGTGCCACCCAAAGATTCATCAGTTTGCTTATTTGTAAGATGTTGATTGGTTACGGTCTTACTGAAACTGTCGCTAATGCTTGTATCACCGATCCTAAGCACTTTGAATTTGATGTTGCTGGATCTCTTGTTGGTTCTGTTACCGTCAAATTGATCGATGTTGCCGAAGCCGGATACTACGCCAAGAACGGTCAAGGTGAGATTCTCATTCATGGTGCGCCAGTCATGAAAGAATACTATAAGAATGAGGAAGAGACTAAACAAGCTTTCAACTATGACGACCGCTGGTTCTCCACCGGAGATATTGGACAATGGATGCCAAACGGTGGATTGAAATTGATTGACCGTAAGAAGAACTTGGTCAAGACTCAGAACGGTGAATACATCGCCCTCGAGAAATTGGAATCCGTCTATAGATCTAACTCCCTCGTTTTGAATATCTGCTGTTATGCAGACCAGAGCAGAGTCAAGGCTATTGGTATTGTTGTTCCTGAAGAGCATGCATTTAAAGAACTCGTTGTCAGTTTAGGATTGGCTAAGGATCCTTCTTTGGTTAGTATTGCCGAGTTCTGTGATAACAAGAAGGTCACTGCTGCCTTTACCAAATCGTTGAATGCTACGGCCAAGAAGGCTGGATTTACTGCCATCGAACTTCTCCTTGGTGTTGTCATTGAAGATGGTGAATGGACTCCAGAAAATGGTTACGTTACTAGTGCTCAGAAGTTGCAAAGAAGAAAGATCTTTGCTCATGTCCAAGGTCGTGTCGAAAAGTTATACAATGAGAACAAGTAAGTACACATCTGTTTTTATTTGCGTTTGCTCTTACTTCGTTGGTGATTTGTAATACATGCATGACAAAACATCTCCATATCGTCTATTTCTTTGTAAATACAATATATTAGTCTAATTAAAGTTTGTCCATTTCCGCCAAAGTGAGTTGATTAAAGTTATCGAAACTATCCAAGTAAACATGATGGCCCGAATCAGGAACGATCCTGAAGTTGGCCTCTTTACCTTGGGATTTCAATATATCGCATGCTTTAATACCCCCCATCTTATCCATCCAATCATGGCTACCATATACCCACGTGGTATCACAGTTGAGGTCGGCAATACGATTTAAAAGTGGGTGTTTAGGAACACCGCCTGGCGCCAGGAAGTAGTTCAACATGTATTCACCGGATCCCTTAGCGTTAAAGATCGCATAAGTGTACATGTGTAGGAGTCTTTGCTCGTGTTCATTGAGCAAATCCCCATTTTTAGAAAAGCGTCTCGAAGTCCATCCACTCACAAACATCGATCCTAAAGGACCAGTATTTCTAACGAGAACGAAAGGTGAAACATTTCGTCCCCACAGTTTTCTAAACCAGCTAGGTGTAGCTTCAATGATCTGTTCACCTCTGGAATGGAAGATTCCTGCAGGCGAAGCTAAAAGCATTCTTTGAAACAGGTCTGGATGGTTGAAATTTAAAATTGAGCATAGGTATGCACCCATGGAGTGAGCAACGACAACTGTATTATCTTTATTCAATCCACGGATATTCCACCATTTTAACAGTCTATTGACAAACCAGTTCTCTATCGTTGTGTATTCAGAGTAATCGGTTGACCAAGGGAAATCCACTCGAGAAGAACAACCATAACCGGGCAGATCTATAGCATGTATGTGCCAATCTGGTCGTTCTTGAGCGATTTTCTGCATGTTCTTCAAAAAGAATCCCAATCCGGCACCGTAGCCATGTACATAGAGTAGATGCTTGTCTGATGGGTTGTTAGGTTTGATATGGAATTCGTTGATGTATTCACCGGTCTCATCATCCACCACGGTATGGATAACTTTGGCAGAATGGGTTTGTGATGGGGTTGGATAAAAGGGTAAAACCGACAAAAGTTCATCCTGGATTCGATCCAACTCGTTTCGTTGACTGTAGTGTTGGATGGATTCCTTGATGGAGAGTGGGAAAATGACTGAATTGGCGAGGATTTTAGAGATGGGTAAACCCGATGGAGGTTTGGGGACTTGATATCCAGTGTTTGTGCTGCCATACCTCACCGCACCGACAGTTCGTGACAATGGAGTCATTATAACCAGCCTGTAAGTGGTTGCAACAGACACTGATGGTCTTATGATCATGGGTAATGTGTATTTCTGCGGAAGAAGAAGGAAAAGCAGAGTGGTAGTAGGCGGGGAAAGTTACTCGATGCCCTGTCAAATATTTATATTTACACGACGGGAGAAATGTTGGGACCGTGTGGTGGGGGAAGGAGGAGGAGAACGAGAGGAAGAGGAGGAAGGAGACGAAGATAGGAGGAGAGAAGTTGGGTAAATGTGATTGAGTGTAGTGCAAATTCGGCTTGTTTTGGTCTCAGTTGTTCGAGCAAACTCTTTGCTGTATCCAAAATGAATAAGCAGTTGACAATGTAGCAAGTTTCATGATACATCAGTTATAGTTGAATAGTACAGCTAATAATAGGAGAGGATAGGGAACCCACCTGATTTAACCTGAAAACATATGTGAATCACACCTTACACAAGTACCTTATTGGCATCTTGTTATGTTGAAAGGTCTCACATTCACCCTTCCCTTCTTCCACCCTCATTCAACTATTCCCCCCAGCCTAGTCCCTTGATTTCTTTCTCAATTAGGAAATCGGATCGAGTTCGTCGGAAAGAAAGTTTTTCCTTGCTTGAAATAACTTGAGATTTTTCCCCCATTCCCTTACACTGCTTTCTTTCTAAAGTTAACATGTCATCAGAATCCGGGGCATCGACATTTGTGACACAACACAAAGTTGCCATTGCTGTGACTGCCGTTGTTGGTTTGGGAGCTCTTGCTGGGCTTTACTACCAATTGAACCAGCAGAAGCCAACCTCTCCAAAGGCAAAGAAGTCTGGTGAAAAGAAGAAGAAGAAATCTAAGAAGAAGAGTGATTCTAAGCACCACAATACCACCGGTGCTGCCAAGGATGTCACCTCTTCTAAGGAGAACAAAAAGGTTCCATATCCAATCAAGGATAATGGAGACCCTAATGTTACTGCTGAGGCAGTCAGCAAGTTGACTGACACTGAAAAGACTCAGTGGGCAACTGCTTTGAAGGAGAAGGGTAACGTCTATTTCAAGAAGAAAGATTACAACACTGCCATTGAATACTACACTCAAGCACTTGTTTGCAAGAAGGATCCTGTTTACTACAGTAACAGATCTGCTTGTTATTCTGCCCTTGGTGACAATGAAAACACCATCAAGGATACTACCAAAGCCCTTGAAATTGATCCTGGCTATTCTAAGTGTTTGCTTAGACGTGCCCGTGCCTACGAAAACGAAGAGAAATACCCTGAAGCTATGTTTGATTTGACCACTTTGACCATCTACGGAGGCGTTAACGATGTCTCTAACGAGTCTATGTTGGAGAGAGTCCTTAAGAAGCATGCTGCCAAGATCAACGAAGAGAAATACTCGAACTTGCCAAAGGCCTTGCCATCCACCTCATCAGTTTCTTCATTCTTTGGAGCCTTTGTTCCTGAAGATATTGAAATGAACGTTGCTGAGTATAAGGAAGGTTCTGGTGAAAGATACCTTGTTGAAGCATTGAACCAAATGAAACTTGACACTGATATTTCCTATGAAGCTGCTGATGCACTCTTTGACAAAGCCTGTGATGCATTCGATGAATCCTCTGAAGGAAGTGATCCAAAGATTGTTGCCCTTGCCTATGAATACGCTGGTGCATTCGCTTTCTTGAAGACCGATTCTGAGAAGGCATTCAAGTATTTGGAGAAAGCTCTTGCTGTTTCACCAAGACCACGTACCTACGTTATCCTCGGATTGATTAAAGCCGACAAAGGTGACTACCAAGGAGCTGATGCCGAATTTAACACTGCCATCAAGCTTTTGCCAACCGATCCTGATATCTACTACCACTATGGACAGATCTTCTATTTAGTTGGAGATTTATCCAAGGCTCAAACCAACTTCGAAAAAGCCAAGGAATTGAACCCAAAGAATGTCTATGCTTACATTCAACTGGCTTGCTTGGCTTACAGACAAGGAGATTCTGCCAAATGTGATCAACTCTTCAAAGAGGCTAAATCCAAATTCCCAACTTCTCCAGAGGTTCCAAACTATTACGGAGAGATCTTGTTTGATCGTCAAGACTTTGACGGTGCTGAGAAACAGTTTGAGACTGCCGCTAGATTGCAAGATGCACACCCAACTTTCAACATTGGTGCCCTGCCATTGATCAACAAGTCTGCATTGTATCAACGTAAGGGTGATATGGATTCATGCATCAAGATCTTGCAGCAGGCATGTGATTTGGATCCAAAGTCCGAAGTTGCTCGTTTGAACTTGGGTCAAGTTTACCTTGCCCTTCAAAACGTTGATAAGGCTACTGCACTCTTTGAAGAAGCTTGCAAGCTTGCCCGTGCTGTCGATGATAGAACCCAGGCTATTTCTTTGATGGAAGCATCTAAGATGCAACAGAAGATTAAAAGTGATCCGGTTTTAAGTAAGAAAGTGGAAGAACTTTTGCAGTCGATTCCACCTCCTGCTTAGATGGATGAATATGTGGATCACCTGTATATATAATGATACTGAAGAGAAATACAAACCTAAAGTTGTTAAGTTATAAGTAGCGTTAATAAATAATAGTAGTGTAATAGACTCATTTGGTCCGAATGAATTTCAATGGACCTGTAGAATGCACAAAGTTGGAAGCATACTGCTTTGGCTTGATAACACGTTCCTTTGGTTCCTTGACGTAATAGTCCCAACCTTGACCTTCGGCAAACCGCACTGCAGCCTCTTTAGTATCAAAGTTCAATCTGGTGGCATGCATGTAGTCGGACGAACTCTGGTATCCAATCAAGTCATTTTCCCAACGGTTTCCCTTACCTAACAGATCAAACTCCATTCTCCAGTATTTACCGTTACCGTGTGCAGACTGTGTAGCATACTTGGCTTCCTTGTATATTCTAACAACTCTGTTGGCTTCACCAGCAAGTTCTGATGGAGCCCCACTAACGAGTTCTTTGTTTGCAACAGTGCCAGAAACGATCTCATTCACTTTGGCAGCAACAGAGCTCGAACTGTTGTACCGCACACCTCTGACAAGAGCCGGTTTCAAACCTCTAGCAAACATCTTTAGTTATTGACGAATAAGAGAGGAGGAATTTGAAGTGAGGAAATATTTTAAGTGTTGAAAAATAAGGTCGAGCTAGAGAAAGGCGGTGTAGGGGTGTAGTGTATGGGGGTCCGGTATAGGAATTTCTAAAAGGACTGGAACTGGAGAGGGACTGTAATAGAGAAAGTTCTACGTACTACATAATACTAGGTGATTGTTATTGGGAACTAAATTCTTATTATTCATTGGTTCCTTTCGAATTACATAAAGTGGATCGAGAAGCTTTTTATACTATTTTGGTGTGGCGAACGCCGCGTACGGCATTGTAAATTTCTCACTATAGTATTCCTGATTAGGAAGTTTCCACGATTATTTCAGTAAAAGCTTGAAGAAGTAAGTAAAGTCCGAACTTGGGAGCATCACCGGGAGCCACAATTGCGTATTATGTAGATGAGATGGATTTTCAGATGCCCAGAGGTACAATAACCAAAGATTATCCGAAATACAATTGCAACAACTGTGCTAACCCTCTTCCACATCTTCACTATTAAAGATTAAGAAATGACGAATTCTGTTGGTGAGTTAAATGCAACAACAGGTACTGAAGCAAATAGCATCAAATCGGGGCGGTCTGTCATATCCGTTGATGAGATTCCAGTCCAATCGATTTTAAGCGGACATAAAGCCCAGATTATTTTGGATCATACAGTTCCAAAAGATGATACCGTTATCATGGCTCTTGGTTACAAACCAGAATTCAAAAGAGAGCTATCTCTGTTCTCTACTTTCTCAGTTTCATTTACAGTTCTCGGTCTGCTTCCATCTCTTGCTGCTGCTGTTGGATACTCATTCGGATACGCTGGCAATGCCGGTGCTAGCTGGGCATTTCTAATTGCATGCATAGGAATCAATGCCGTCTCTGCCTCGATGGCAGAGATTGCAAGTGCATTTCCAACTGCAGGTGGTCTTTACTATGCCACCGCTAAACTTGCACCACCAAAGTATAAGGCCATCCTTTCATGGATTGTTGGTTGGAGTAACTACCTTGCTCGTGTTACCTCTGGCCCATCTGTTGCTTACAGTGCGGCATCGATGATTCTAACTTTAGTTTCTATCACACACCCAGACTTTGAAGTTACTCAATATCAACTTTTCCTTGTCTCTGTACTCGTTATGACGGTCTGTTCAGCATTGGCTTCGGTTCCAACTAAATGGATCGCCATTCTTAACGAGATCTCAACCGTTTTGAACCTGATCGTACTGTTCATCACATGGGTAGTCATCCTTGGTGCCAATAACAGAGTCTCAAAGGGACTTCCTAAATTTAATGATAACCAGTTTGCATGGTCGCTTAAAAACGGTACTGAATGGCCAGATGGAGTTGCTGTCATTATGTCCTTCTTATCGGCTGTCTATACTATGGCTGGATATGATAGTCCATTCCATTTAGCAGAAGAATGCTCGAATTCTCAAATTGCTACTCCTCGTGCAATCGTGATGACCACAGCAGTTGGTGCAATCTTGGGATTCATATTCCAGTTGGCCATGGTTTATACCATCATTGATATTGATGAGGTTGTCACTACATCTTCAGGACAACCATTTGTCGCCTTCCTTTACCAGATTCTACCTGAGAATACTGCTCTGGCTGTTGGTTCTTTGGTGGCTTTCTTATCGATCACTTGTGTCTTTGGTTGCATCACCGAGGCATCAAGAGTTCTCTTTTCCTATTCAAGAGATCGATGCTTCCCTCTTTACAGATATTGGAGTCATGTTAATTCACATACCAAGACACCAGTCAACGCTGTCTGGGCCAACTGGTTTGTCGGTTGTTTGTCACTTCTTCTAGTCTTTGGAGGTGCAGTGTCCATCAACGCTATTTTCTCGATGTGTGCCATCGGTGCTTATGTTTCATTTTCATTCCCATCTTTACTTCGTATTACATCGGCTAGAAAGACGTTTGTTCCTGGTCCATGGAATCTAGGTAGATTTTCTATTCCTGTCGCTACCGTCGCAGTCTCGTTTGTGCTCTTGATGATTCCATTCTTGGACTTCCCTGCCTATAAAGGCGCTGACTTGACCCCACAGACAATGAACTGGACTGCATTAACTTACTGGGGGTCGCTGCTTATTGCCATTGTCTGGTTCTATGTGTATGCTCGGAAATTTTACACTGGACCAAGAAGTAATCTTGATCCAGATGTGGTTGTGGATCAAGTGGAGTTTGGTGACGACAAAGATCACAAATCGACTAATATTATCTAGTAGTTATGCATTAATATATTTGACCACTAACTGACCAGAACCCACAGCAGGAAGAAGAACAATAAGATACCAAAGATCCTAACCATGAGCCAGCGATTACTGCTGATGCTGTTGTAGTATTTGATGAGTTGACGTTGAGCACCGGTGATATTAAGACTCACGTCTTCCACATTGTTATCAATACGTTGGATGACTTCACCTTGCTCTTGGACCATTGTAGCTAGCTGTTGGAACAGACCTCCAACTTCATTAATCGTGGCTTCGATAGTTTCCACTGCGTTGCTTCTCTCTTGCAAATAACGAGAGTCCTGCTCTTCTAAAAGCATCATCTGTTGAGTTTGATCAGGTAAGGACAGGATATCCTGTTTGGAAAATCCAGATAGATCTGAAACACCTGGATCCGCTGATCCACTGTCATTCTCTTGACCCGATGATAATGCTGCCAAAAATGGATTATCGGATCCAGAACTGATGCCACCGGTACCGTTACCGGATAGCCCCACACCACTGGCACCACGCTTGTTCCGCAGTGCATATGGTATAGATCCAATAGAATCTTCTCCTGGTCTACTATCCATGCTAGATCTGCCACTGCCAACACCACTCGATGGATCCCCCGCACCTCCTGCACCTGTCTTCACCGTCGCCAACAACTGTTCCTGTCTAGATCTCTGCGCCAACTCATTCCGTTGCCGTATTTGTAACACCTCAGTGAATGATTCACTTATATTCTTTGTCTTTGTGTTCAACAACTGAACAACGTTCTTGTTATAAGATTGAATTTGTGAATCTCCTCTCGTACCATTAGACGTCTGCTGTTGCAATGATTTCAATGACTTCTCTATGCGGAATATGTCCTGTTTGATCACGTATGTCAACTCAATGATATCTGTAGGTCTATCGTTAAACAGTTGCTTCCTCTTTGCCAGTTGAGACAACCTCGATAGCGAACCTGTCACTCTGGCAATGTCCTTTGCAATGGATGCTGCATTCTTCGAGAACTCGCTTCTACTGACAGGTCCCTTGGCAGGCGCGCTCGTATTAGGTTGGTATCGAGACTTCCCCGATTGTTTTTCAAACGTGTTCACACACTGTTGGAACTCCCTCGTCCTATCTTGCACGTTCGGTACACTATAATCCATACCTTTGGTTATTCCAACGTGTCTGGTACACAAATGGGAGACTTTTCCAGATTTGGGGCGGGTTGGTTTTCATCCAAAAAAAAAATATAATGTGTTGGCTGGAATTTTAAGAACACCTCAATTTGGAAAGGGACTCTAGTAAAGGTAGATTAGAAGAATGAAACATATATCATTTAGCGTTATCATTGAAGTGAATTACATAGCGATCATGAGAGTGTGTCTGAAGCATCGACGAAGATCTCTTCTGGAACCGAGGTATGTGATTGCAGAATGGAATCATCCGAGCTGAGTGCGTTTGGAGACAGAGAAGTTTCTCTAAGAGTACCACTTTCTTGGTTCATCAGATCACGGATCTGTTTATCGAGCAATTGTATACTTTCTAAGTCGGGCTCTTTATAACAATTCCGAGAGCCGTGGTCCCCATTACTAAAATCCGAATTCAAACTCAACGTAACCGACCCTGTATCGTTGTAAGTTGATCCTTTATCTGTCACATTGGTCTTGGAACTAGCTTCTTGTACGACATATCTATTGGCAGGAATAGACGTTATGGAACCAGCCTTACGACGGCCTCTTTCTTCGGTGACCTCTTTCGTTATACTCATCCTAGAATTGGATTTCTCACGTACTCCAAGTTGGCCTAAGCCATACATGACAGGGCTAGAGTTTGTGGTTGCTATCGAAACATCTCTATTTCTGATGGCCGTATGAACGTCTGAATGCTTCGATTTCTTCGATAATAAATACTTCCTGACCTCATATGCAGTGTCCCGTCTTAACACTCTGATAATTCCATCGTTGTCAGTGCTGACGATAATGGAAGATGCTTCATCAAACTGTGGACTCTCTCTTTCCGTCAAATAATCATACCTGTTGTATAGTTCATAGATAGGATCATTGCTCAATTCTAATAACCTAGCAGTTGTTCTAGGGGCGAAAATGCTAACGTTGCATCTCGAATGGTGTGTATGGAACGCTCCATAGTGCTTATTCTTCAAGAGACATGCATCATCTTTGAAAATCGATGTGAATCTTGGTATGGTGGTTGAATCTAACACTGAAACGTCATGCGAGTCATATGTTTTCCAAAGGTAAGTCCAGCCGTCTTCCGAACCAGTGATGATCCAACCATGGGATTCATCAGAACTGGATTTAATGGTCGAATAAGAGTTTTTGTAACCGTAGTATCTAACCTCGATACATCTACGATCCACCGAACAGAGCCAAAGTCGCGACTCATTTGTAGTGACCAGAATCTTGTAATGTCCATCTCTTTCGAAGGATTCAATACCTGTCACACGAGGACATTTCGTTTTAGATTTAAGACGGAACGCCTCGATCTCTGTTAGTCCTTGAACGGCCAACATATAGAAATAACCTTGTTCACATCCAACATATAAAGTCTCTGAATCGGGACTGAATGCAATAGCAGTGATCTTATGACCCACTTTGGCCTTATAAACGGCCTGTTTTTCTAATATTGAATGGAATGTCACTGTACCGTCCATTTGAGCGCATGCAAAGAACCTATCATCATTTGGATGGAATGCAACTGCAATCGGAAATGAGTTTTCTAATTTCACTGTGTAAAGACAAGTTTCACGGTTAATATGCCAAAGTTTTACTGTGAAATCCTCTGAACTCGTGAGTAAGAAGTTATTCTTTGACCAGCAGACAGATGTGATGGTATCACCATGAGTGAAGAACTTGACAGGAATCTGTTTGAAAACAGGCGCAAAGGGGACAGACTTGGATTGGGTTTTGGATGATTTCTTATGTGAAAGACCTGTACGGCGAGTACTCTTGGAACGAGCATACCTGAGTCCGGATGCAGGATCAGGACTTTGCGATGTAGTAGCATCAGTGAAACTTAGACCGCGACTTCTAGTACTTGTTACCACTGGTTGGATCGAACTATTTTTGGCTCTATCGATTGAAGAGGAGATGACTTCCCAGACTCTCACTGTATGATCATCACCGGCAGATGCCAGATACTTACCATCTAGACTGAATTGTAAAGTGAAGTTTGCCTTTGATTTCATAGTGCCTTTACTTGAATGAGACATTGTAGAATCAATGGTCTGGGAGGTTGGGAACGTTGAGTTTGAGGTTGAATTTGTAGGACTGGGACTGGTCCGGTTAGCAAGTTCATCAGCGTAGGTGGAGCCCGAGCTACTAGACAGTACCTTTGATATTGGAGTAGACAACACGGCAGAAGCAGAAGCAGAAGCTGGGTTTTGATTAATGGACAATTGATCACTTTTAGGAGATGCAGCAGTGGTGGAGCTTTGACGAGATAGAATAGACTCTGGTGATGGTGGGTCGACTGGCCGTAACTCTTGAGCAAGGAAGAAATGGTTGAATCCACTGGCCGGCAGTTTCTGTGACTTGCGAACAAATT
Source organism: Xiuguozyma insectalens (assembly GCA_030574155.1). Classification (NCBI taxonomy): domain Eukaryota; kingdom Fungi; phylum Ascomycota; class Pichiomycetes; order Pichiales; family Pichiaceae; genus Xiuguozyma; species Xiuguozyma insectalens. Next base: position 335,843 of record JAJMEL010000001.1, on the reverse strand, counting down.
CTCTATACTTCAACGGTTTTGCAAGCATTCTTGCCTGTGTCTCTTCAAACTCTTCAGGTGATAACTGTTGAAAGATTGAATCCGATTGAGCCGGGAAGAAGGCACTTCCGCTTTGAACCGAGATGGATCCATTATCTGAAAATCGTGAACTGGATCTTCGTATTGAGGAACCTGATATAGCAGACTGTCGGCCGTAGTCGATTCCTGCAAGGGAAGTGGATGCTTTATTTGTAGCCATTCAACACTTCGTAGGGCCTTTTAATTGCAAAAAAGACAGGTTCCCTTGTAAGGAAGGAAATACGCAGGGAGCGATGGAAAAAATATGTCTGATACAATGAATAAGGGAGTGGAGGTGCATCAATGGGCTCGAAAATATATCCGAACTCAGCCGCGATTTATACGAGCTAGTGAAATATATTGAGTAGAAGGTAGGGGTCCAAGACAGGGTTTAAATGTTCGAGGGAATAGATTCAGGAATCATAAAAATAGAAACAAATCATGATGTATAAAGGTGTAAATCATGCACATATTTGTCCCTAGGATGTTCAGAGTATGCTTATCTATTTTGAGCTTCTTTATTTAGAACGGCTCTACTCTTTCATTTTTACAGGGACTTGTGCTAAATAATCGGGGGACTTTTTTCTCACCCGAGAGATTCAATCGCCGGCATATATCCGAGGTAAGCCATTCAAAGTGAAACGATCTAAATGTTGGATGAAATGATCCAATTGTACGTTGGATGAATGCGGTGACGAAATGTCTTTGGTTGTTTACTATTTAAAGATATACTAATGCTGCATGTAACTGAGGATGGAATTCCCTGCAGCTGGAGTTCCTCAGGGACAGGTTCAGGGTAGAATAATAATCTCGAGAGACAGTTGGCCCCCCCCCCTCTCTCTCTCCTGGTGTACGGATCTAGATCTGAGTCAGACACGACCAGACCTGTTGAAAAGTGAAAAAAAAAATTCATCCAAGTTAGTCTACTCATCAGCAGTGATCTTATCCCTTTGAAAATGAACAGTTCATGGGCAGATGCTGACAACGATTTGCCAGCAACAGAGGTGACGGAGAACGACGACGGTTCGCGTACCGTTGTTTCATATAAATACAATGAGAAGCACCAGAAGGTTAAAGTGACACAAAAAATCAAACTTGTCAAAGTTAGTGAAGAAGTTAACCCAGCCATTGCAGCACGTAAGAAGTGGTCTCGTTATGGAGAGGAGAGGAACAATACAGTGCCAGGACCAGATGCTAAGACTACAACTTTTGGAGAGGAAGTGAACCTTTTATTGTCAACCACTTGGAAGCAAGATGTAGAGAAGGAAAAGGAAGAGAAGAAGAAACAATCCAAGGAGAAACCAAAAACCATCAAGTGTCGTCTCTGTGGTGGAGAGCATTTCACATCAAAGTGTCCATTCAGAGACACTTTGGGATCCAAAGATGGAGACTCTTCTGGTGCCAGTGCGCCAGGTAGTGCAGGAGGTGCGCCAGGTGCTGGTGCAGCTGGTGGTTCAGGTTACGTTCCTCCACATATGAGAAGACGTATGAACGGCGAGGCACCACGTGCAGGTGTGGATCTTAGACAGAGAGACGATACAACTACTATGCGTGTTACTAATCTTAACTCGATGGCTGATGAAGATATGCTCAATGGATTGTTCTCTAGATTCGGTCATGTTCGTCGTTTGACAATCTTGAGAAACAGAGAAACTCACGAGTCCAGAGGTATTGCGTTTGTGGAAATGGATTCTGTCGAACAGGCAAGACGTGCCATTGAGGCTGTGAACGGTAAGGGATTCATGAGTCTTATTATCAAGGTGGATTGGGCCAAACCAAGAGGCGAACGTTAAAAGACTATCATCTAGCTACGCTCCGCATGGTGTTTTCTGTATAGTATACTTCTTAAGAGAGATACATATTAATCATTTTATATCACATTACCTCTAACATGAACACGTTTCAATAATGATCTTAGCAACTTGGTCGTTACGAATCACGTCCGTATGTAGTCCAAAATCTTGGTACACTTTGATCGGCTTGAATCCAGAATTTTCAACCCATTCGATAAAGCTGTCTGGTTGTTTCAACGATAGTAATTCATCAGACGTGCTGTGAATGACAACCATATGTGATGGATACCCTGTAGCCTTGTGGCCCATAGTCAGCTCATTGCATCGCTTGTAGTCATCTCCTTCGAATGCTTCATTGACGAAACTAGCATAGTCAGGGTACTCTTCCAGGAGTAAATTCAATTCGTAGATACCGTCAAAGAAAATCGCTCTGGAAATGTTTGGCAGACTCGATACAATTCCAGCGTCACATGCCTGTAAGATAAGTGTAGCACCCACAGAATGTCCACACAGAGTCACCTCGGCGACTTTGTCGTATTTCGTCTTGATAGCAGTCAATCCAGCTAGTATATCTTGTATATGCGTTGGATGTTTCACCTCCGGAGAGAGTCTATAATCAATCGAAAACATATGAATAGGAATACGCTCCTCATCCGGTGACAATGACACCAGCTGCGACTGCATCTTCACAATCAACTCTTTAAAGTCATCGAGTGTGTACTCGGGATCTCTCCATGCACCTCCGTGAATGAATGTAAATGGGATCTTATCCAGCTGTTCCTTCAGAGCCAGACTCCGTGGAACATCAAGTGTGTACTGTCTGACAACCTGCCTTGGGTGACTACCGTACTTAAAATCAGTCGACGTGATATCCATGTCAGAGAAGAAGCGTGTGATACGTTGTGGGGAAGAAAAACCAGGGCCCCAATATGTCAAGTTTAAGTTTCAAAAACTCAACCTCTCAACTTTTCTCCCACCTTCATAGCTTATCCTGATTTTGCACTCTTTCTATCAGAGCTTGCCGAATTCATGAGCGAGTACTCAGACACACAGTTGTTTGTACGGCCAATCCCGCCATCTGCAAGCTATGACGAAGTCGAGCAGTTCTTCTCCAGTGTCGCTGTCCCGAAGGACCTCAAATTGATGCGTGGATATGCCTTCATTGAATATATGACATCGGAGGAGGCGCAGCGAGCGTTCCGTGAGTATATAGAGAAACCGTTTCATGGAGAACCATTGATAATTGAGTATGCCAAAAAGAGGCCTGAGTATGCGAAAGAGAGTGAATTCAGAGCCAAAGTGACCAACTTACCTACTGGTACCTCTTGGCAGGATTTCAAAGACTTTATCAGAGATCATTTGAAACTGACTCCTAGCTATGTGGCTATTGATCCTGACCATCCTGAGATCTGCCGTATGGAATTTCCCTCTGAAGGAATGTTGGAAACTGCATTGAATGCACTGCAAGGTACGTCGTACTTGGGAGTCAGTCTGAAGGCAGAGAAAGAGACTCAGACGGCTAGAACCAGAAGTGGCGGGAAGAGGTCTTCTTCAGCTGGCTCTTCACATCATAGGCACGGACACCATCACAGACACTGCAGACGACGATCCGGAGATTTCTACGATGAGGGGTACGACTATCCACCGCCAGAAGGTTGGCATCGAGATGGGCACTTTAGAGGCCATCGCCATAGTGGAGATGGATTCAGAGGTTGGCATCACGGGCATGGCCACCATCATCCACATCCGCATCCACATCCTAGAATGAGACACTATCCTTTCTTTGTGCCTCCTTTATCGCCGCATGGGTACTTACCTGTGACACAACCACCTCCACCACCACCTCCACCAGGATACATCCATTCATATACCCCTATTGATTACAACGAGGAAGAGAAATATCCAGGTGATCATCGTCATACTTCAATTCCTCGTAGGGAGAGAGACACCGACAGTGCATCTGATGATTATGACCCTTCAAAAGACTACGATGGCGATGTCAGCCGTGATAATGATGAAATGGCTTCGAAACATTCAGAACCATCGTGGGAAGGTGACCAGCTAGCAGGACCTCTAATCCCACCTTCTCCGCCGCACCCTCGTGGTCCATGGGAACCTTGGCATAATTGGCCAAGGATGCGACCAATGGGTCACATGGATCACATAGGAATGCATCCAGGACCAATTGGACCAGCAGGACCACCACCACCAGATCATTGGGGGCCTCCAGGCGGTCAAGGACGTGAATTTTTCAGAAGAGGTGGTAATGTCAGTGATGGCTCCCATTACCATGACTACTGGGGGTTCAATTCATGGAAGTCATCGAACCACTCGGATCATAGCTCAGACATGGATCAACGATCAGTTAGGTCTAATCATACGATGTCTTCAGGCCATGGGTCTGTTGAAATGGACAGATATTACCACAACCCTGATCCGTCATATCGGGCCCGTGAAAGAAGTCCTAATAGGGACCACGATATCGACAGGGACGAACGGTTCCATCGGAACCTTCCAAACCGTTTTGATAATCAGTTGGATGATCGGCCGCCATTATAATCAGCTCACTTAACTACTTTGAGCAGCCCACCATGATATTTATTTGCTCCCAACTATATATACTTTACTAAATCTTATCAGGACAGATAGAGCCATCAGAGTAATAAAAAAAACGCTCCCCTCTAGACATCACTTTCTTCTTTTGCACAGAATGTCTGATCTTACTCCAGAAGAGGAGGGGAAACTGGAACAGTTCAAAGAAGTGACTGGATATAGTGATGAAGACCAGGACAAAGTGTTGAGACTTCTCCGTGTCTGTCGTTGGAATCTTGATACTGCGTGTGTCAGGTACTTCGAGAACGACTTTCCGACATTGCTTGATGATCAAGTACCGGATATCCATGACACTGCATTCAATAACCCCAATGGACTTCCAACTGATGATATAGGCCCCGTGGATCCCTTTGATGGTCCCTTTGGGAGAGAACAGTTAAGACAGATGAACCAACCACAGTTTGGATATGACCACCCTTTCATGGAGTTCATGCCGAAACTCCCTCGAGCCATGACGATTCCAAACGCTTGGAAATTACGGATCGGCCTTGCCAACGCACAAAATCGAGCACAGAACTCTTCGATCTTAGCACCGGTCGTGTTTGTTCTCATGATTGTCCCGAAATTGTTCTGGGCAATTGGTTGGGGGTTAGATAAGTTACTGGGGCCGATTTTCCCCAACTTGTTTCGATTCCTTGGATACAGAGAAAGTCCTAGCGATGTACCACTGTCTCCTAAGTATGCCACCAAAGAGGAAGTATCACAATATGATATCAAGAAATATGTCAATGACACTGTCGGAGAAACTACCGATCTACCTATATTTAAAGGCGAATTCAATGAAGCATTTAACAGATCAAGGTCGGAATTGAGTTGGTTGATGACCATCTTGGTAAATTCTGAATCGGAGAGCTCTACCAGATTTGTCAAGACTTACTTAAACGGACAAGATTTCATTGATTTCGTCTCTAAGTATAACATATTAGTCTATGTTGGAGATGTCCAATATCCAGAGCCTCATGAAGTGAGTCGGGTATACAGAGCCAGGCAGGTCCCATACGTTAACTTGATTTCCAATGTCTCTGCATCCGGCACCACTGCTCCATCGATGTCCATTGTGGCAAAATATAGATCATTTGATAGCGACATTAAGTTATCCCCAGAGGGACGGAAGAGACTTGTCAGTAAAATGACCAAAGTGATCGACAAATACGAGCCTCAACTGATTGTACAGAGGACTGAAAAACAAGAGGCTGACCTGTCGAGAGTTCTAAGGGAACAACAAGATCAAGCGTACCAGGAGTCGTTGCAAAGAGATATGAAGAAACAGGAAGAAAAAAGGAAGAAAGCAGATGAAGAGCAAAAAAGGATTGACGAAGAGAAGCAGCAACAGCTGCTGGCAGAACAATACCAGAGAAGGGTTGCCGCATTGATGGCCAATTACTTTGCCACCAAATATGACCGAGATGATTCCAGCTGGGAAAAGGGTGAATTCACACGAATCCAACTACGGAATGATCAAGGTCAGCGAGTGATTCGGAAGTTCTGCAAAGATGATACTACATTCGACGTGTTCATGTTTGTCAAGTGCAAGACATATGTGATGGAGAAACAGGAGCAAGACCCAGAAGCCACAGAGGACGATATTATTGCGGATCTGGATAGCGAGGAGTTGGAAGATGTCAAGAATTTTGTTCCAGAGTTTGAATTCGATTTGGTTTCTCCTATGCCAAGACTGCGCCTGACTCCAGACAGATCTCAATATTTGAAAGATGTTAAGGAGTTGTGGCCAAATGGATCTCTTCTGATTGAAAGAGTCGAAGATGAGAGCAGCGATGATGAGAATTCGGAATGAATAACGGTATAGAATACTAATTTACATGTATTATATTTAAAGGAAAGCAAAGTATTAGTCACGACGACGTTTATGTTCTGGTTCACCCGACGACTCTTGAGTCTGTGACAACGAGTTTAGGATGATCTTGCGCAGCTTCTCGTCCTTTTCAGCTTCTGATAGATCAGAGGTCATGATACTCTCAATCTCTTTGCGTCTAGCTTGAAGTTCCGGAGTTTCTTCACCTTGGGGTTCTGCCATCGTCATGTGAACCTCTTGTCCATTCGGCAACTTGACGTCGGTGGCTACATCGGTAGCAAGGTTGTCCAATCCATTCAAATAAGCGATTAGATCTGGAGCTTCACCCATCTGCTGCAAGAATTCAGCAGGTGTCAATCCATCGTTGTCTTTTATCTTATAGTTGGCACCCAGTTCGTTGACAAGAGTTTGTGCAGTCTCTAATGCCTCGACATGGTGCAACGGAGTATCACCTTCATCATCTTGAACGTTGACATCGCCACCTTTGGAAACCAAGTATCTAAGCAGGTCAATATGACCATAGGATGCAGCTGCATGCATCGGAGTGTACCCGTTAGGGTCAGGAGAGTTCGGAGAGAACTTTCCAGACTCCAAATATTGCTTCACAACATCAATATTCCCATCAGATGCAGCGATCCATATGTTAGTGGACATCTTGTAGAAGCTGCTCAGGAAGAATTAAGTGGTGCTTAAAAGGTCAAGAATTTTTCAACTCCCCAATTATCACTTTATGACTGAGAGATCAGAAGTTGATAAAGTGCCAGAAGCACAAGTACAGGGGGATGCCGTCGATGGGTCTTCTCCAAGCTCAGTTCCATGGAAGAAAGAGTTGGAATATAAACTTGGAATGGTTTCCGATGAAGAGAAACCAGAGCTTGAGAAGAAACTAAAAGCTGCTAATGAAGTCAAGCTTTGCCAAAAATGCAATGAGTATAAGAAATGGGTTCTTAGTTACTCCCCGAATGTTCGATTTATGATAGACGAGATCCATAAGGCTGGAGGATGGGTTGATTTAGATAAGGTGAAGTGTGAGATATGTTCTGAACCGAAATACGGTGGATTCCATCCGGAGTTGGGAATCCAGTTATGTGCCAACTATATCCCAGATAAATGGAAGTTAAACGATACATTATCACATGAGTTAGTTCATTGGTACGACAATACAAGGTTCTATGTGGATTGGTTGAATTTGAAGCATCATGCCTGCACTGAAATTAGAGCCGCTTCGTTAAGTGGAGAGTGTGCATTGATGACAGAATTTAGAAGGAAGTCAGGATTGAGTAGAGTTGCCAAGGGACATCAGGAATGTGTGAAACGGATTGCTACGCTGAGTGTGATTGGACACCCTGCGTGTAAAAGCAAGGAGCAGGCGGAATCAGTGGTGGATGAAGTGTTCCGTTCATGTTTCAATGATACCAGGCCATACGAGACGATCTATCGGTGATGCTATGAATGGATAAATGGATAAACAGATAGATGCGCGATATTTATGTATATATATATGTTAAAACACCAAGTACATAGTGCACATGAGTGAAGGGCCGAGCACGATTTCAACCCATGTAATACAGTTGGCCAAGACAGGTCTCTTTTTGAAAAACTGGGCCTGTGACAATGCTATCAGTGGTATCTGAGACATCTGCAAGAGCAACAGGTAGCCACGCAGCTTACCAAAGATAACGTACATGGCGAGTTCATGGAAGATCGAACTGAGCATGAATGTTATGAGTGTAGCGGTGAATTTGTTGACGTGAAGTGCGGAAATGGACGAGTGATAGACATGACGGAGCAAGAACTTGTGAACTGGTACGTTCCAATCTCGCGAGTATTCGTTCCAATCAAGATCATTCCACCAGTACCCATAGAACTCTCTATCAGCAAAACGGGTATACTCAGCAATTGCATTCAAGATCAGTTGCCAGATTAAGAAAAATGCCATCAGGTAGATCGCTAGGAACGGCGGAATCACTTCAATGATGATTCCTGGATACGCCTTCAGCCTATGAGACAGTGACGTCGTACTTCTTAACTCGATGCATTTCATGACTAGTGGGTAGAGATACTGTTGAGAGTGTGCGACCATCACCATTATGAGTCCAAAGATACCGCAAATCCGAGTTAGTAGAAACCGCCAGCGGATCCGTTCTGTGGACGGATAGTCCACCTCATAGACCAATGTAGGGTACTGTGAAAAGGCAAAGTAGTTGGACCATGATATATTATCAGGGAACTTGATTCTTTGTGCTTGAGTCTCGAGCTCAAATTTGCAGAACTCCACAGAGCGTTCAAGAGCTTTCTTGTCTTTTGCGGGAATATCTTTGCGGTCATGTAAATACTGTTGGGACACTTGAAGTTCTCTTTGGATCCCCCACATGTAGCCGTTATAGAACGCAAACGAATGCATTTTCATCAACAAGACCACCGAATGTAGCATCAAAAATATCCGAGCAATCCAAGGATAGTCCTTTTTAACTGGATAAGAGATATAGAGCACCGAGAAGACGATTTCGTAGATGCTTTGAATGATGGCACCAAGATGGTTCCACTTCAATACTCCCCTTTTGATCAATCTATGAAGAAAGACTGGGAAGAAAGAGCTCAAGAACATTATTGCTTCAGTGGCCGCAACTGTAGGTAGATCGGTGAGTAAATCCTGGACAACTTTGGATTCAAAGATAGACGTATGACTGTTGAAATAGCTGAACAACGAATAAACAGAAAAGAATGCTACACCAATCCAGAATGCGACATAGAATCCAAAGAATGGTGAACCATACTTGATTTCTCGATCAAAGATCGATTCTCTGGCCACAAATTGGAAGTCACCGAACTTGTTTCGGAAAGAACCATCTGCACGGAGTCGATGATTACGCTGATGTGCATTGGCAGTCGATGATGCAGCGACGATAGGCTTTGATTGCTTATCTTTATTTCTTCGTTGCTTGCTTTCCCCTGAGGATTCTATAGTGGTCCCAGCATCTAAGGCAGAGGTTTTAGCTGTGGGCACCACTATGGAATCGCTGGAACTATCCGGAGTAGCCGTCTCATCAAGGGTATCATCACTATACTCATCATTCTGGAAAATCGATTTACGACGCCACTGGTTCATTGAAAGGATGTTCATCGACCGTAGTTCCTGTGAATTCGACCTCTGTGGTCGCACCGAGCTCATATTCAATAATCCCTTCATAGACCTTGAGATCGAGGCTGTACCCGCTGAGCCGCCGTCTGATGTCTTGCTGCTATCTGTATCTTTACTCCCGTTCTTCTTGGCCATGTTCTCTCGCAACAATAAATATGGATAACTAATTCAATTGATCAATGTTAGTTCCTGTCTAGAAAGAAAAGGGTGGTGAGAATATCTCTAAGTTCAATATGCTTTTAGGGTCCCAAATTTATTTCCGTCTCGTCCTAGCCGAGAAGAGCCGCATCCCCTCCTTTAATCTGAAAAGGGATCGATCTACTTATTTTTTTAAAAAATATTTTTCCTAACTTTTCACTATACTTGATTCTTTAGACATCACAAACCAAAAATGTCACGTCCAGAGGAGATAGCACCTCCAGAGATCTTCTACAATGATCGTGAGGCTCACAAGTATACTGCATCGACTCGTGTTCAACACATTCAGGCAAAGATGACTCTGAGAGCACTTGAACTGCTGAATTTGGAGCCAGACGTTCCCTCGTTAGTCCTTGATGTTGGATGTGGATCTGGATTGTCAGGTGAGATATTGACCGAGGAGGGACATATATGGGTTGGAATGGACATTTCAACGGATATGTTGGCTACAGCATTGGACAGAGAGGTTGACGGTGACTTGTTCTTGGCGGATATGGGAGATGGAGTACCATTTAGAGCGGGTACGTTCGATGCAGCTATATCTATCTCTGCCATTCAATGGTTGTGCAATGCGGACACTCATCAGAATGATCCGAAGGAAAGATTAGCGAGATTCTTCAATACATTATACAGTTGCCTGAAGCGTGGAGGTAAATTTGTTGGACAGTTCTATCCATCTAATGAAGATCAAATTATACAGATTACAGGTGCTGCTAAAGTGGCAGGGTTCCAATGTGGTGTTGTGACAGACGATCCCGAATCGAAGAGAAATTTGAAGCATTACCTGGTTTTACAAGCTGGTGCTTCTTCAAGACCGTTGAATCTGGGTGACATGGATATAGAAAGTGCACATCCGAAGAAGGAACGGAAACTTTCCAAAAAGGAACAACGTCGTCAAGAGACCAAGAAGGAATACATCAAGAGAAAGAAGATTTTGATGCAAAGACGTGGCCGGAAAACTGCGAATGATTCTAAGTTCACTGGACGGTCTCGTCGTCCAAAGTTCTAATCTTTACTATATATCACATCTAATGCTCGCTCATACTATTTTTTAACACCTACTTAATCTAAACTTTTCACCTACCCCACTAAAATAGCTTGACAAAAAATTTTCGGTGCGCGATTTTTCACCTCTTTAACCACCACTCGATGTTTAGCAGGGACTCAAGCCGTGTGCTTAATGCGATCCAAAGCGAGCTTAAGAAGGTCGGTGTCAGGTACACTGCCCAGAGCAAGAAGAAACGGATCAGTGTGCAACTGTTGAAAGATTTTGCTGGCATTGGAGCCAAGGGTGAAATAGTCAAGGTCAAGCCTTCAACTATGATCAATAGGCTCCACCCATTCAACGGTGCCGTCTATTTGAACATACCTGGTGCCAAGCCTGTCATTGAAGTTGTGGAAGCTTCTGTATCCACACCTAAAGCCAAGTTGTCCAGAGAGGAGAAACTTGCCGCAAAGTTGGCCAACACAGTGTCAACTGAATCTGAAGATGCTGAAGGAAACCCTATCGCTGCTCCTGCCAAGGAATTTAATCCAGATGATTTGTTATCATTGGATCAACTGGTTAACATTGATCTTTCCGCACTTGTCGGTACTGATAAATCGGCTATCAGCTCTCAAATCCCAAAGCATTTGATCTTCCGTAGAGACACCAATGACAAGAAACTTATTCAACCTTTATCCGATCTTGGTATCATGTCCGCCGTCAACAAGTACGTCTCTAAACAATTGAAAACTCCAAGATTGGCAGAGTCTGCTCAGCAGTTACTCACCACCGATAATATAAACGTCAAGATTGTGTCTGAAGTGGATGGTGAGGAAGTTCCAATCAAGAAGATAACCGACCTTGGTCAATATAAAATCACGCTCTCGGAGAAGAATGAGGAGGAGCCTCTTGCAACTATTAGCGTGAACTTGCAATCACGTAATGAGTGAACGTTCCAGGTGGTGCTGGGGAAATCCCCAATCGGTCCATGTACATATTAGGAAATAAAATCCTTGTAGAACAAAAAACGAATCCTTGTACTTTAAGTATCACATTGTTCTTTCACTATGGTTGCATTTATTGAACTATATCATCATTTTACCACCTCTTTGGCACCATTAGGGAGATTGTTGTTCCTACCGTTGTCACTGGCTCGTGTTATAGAGCAGCTGACTTGTTTCACATTGCATAGTATCTTGGGATATATCTTAGTGGCTGTTACGGCCAGTTGGAATACGATCTTTGAAGGCGACCAGACCTCTATCTCCAAGCAGTATACTCAGTATCAACAGAAATATCGTGACAGGGTCATGAAAGACTATTCGAAGCATGTACCTAGCACGTTCAGTCCAATGTTTGCCATCCCTATGAACTTACAAGATTTTGCAACCAAAGTTTGGTTTAGATCCAACTATTATTATGATAAGCATGTTGTTCACCCTATGTCGATCGTGTCTTCTCATTATGTCTATAATCCAGTCCACTATCGGATTCCGTCACCTATTGAATTGCCCAACTCACCCAATTATTCTCCCCCATCAATACCGGAGTCTCCTCCAGCTACACCTCCAAGCATTCATGCAAGCTTTGTTCCCGACAATCACATTGGATCCATTGGGAATCCCAGTCGCACCAGTGGCAACATCAACTCCCAATCATCACCACAGGATGCATTTGGCACTGCGAGGCCTACTGCAAGACGACTTTTAAGTACGTTGTTTGAAACCCAAGAAGAGCAAAAGGAAGTCCCTAAGATGGACTCAACTCCATCGACCAAACCAGACGTGCAGCCTCAACAGGAGGAGCGAGAACCTAAACAGCAGCCGCAACAGCAGCAGCAAAATCCTCCACCAGTTGCAGCCCCCACTGCTACATCAACGCCAACGTCCAAAGGAGTCTTCCGGATCAAGATCCGGTCAAAGAAACCCGCAGACCCCACGTTCAACCGGTATGATCTCGTTAGGGAAAGAATCAAAGAGAGTCTTAATCAGAAGGAAGGAAACATCGGTCCCAATATGGTTCGATTTACATGGCATACTTGTGCACATTACGATCGTGTTACTGGCACTGGTGGTTGCAGCGGTGGTACAATGAGGTTTGCTCAGGAGTTTAATGCCGTGGGTAATACAGGACTGAACACTGCCAAATCATACCTGGATCAAATACATCAGGATTTCCCATGGATCAGCTATGCAGATCTGTATACACTTGGAGGTGTAGTTGCATTGGAAGCCATGGGCGGTCCTCATATTGAATGGAAGCCCGGTCGTACAGATTGTCCTGATGCAAAGAAAGTGCCACCAATGGATAGACTACCTACAGCTACACTTGGATCTGATCATATTCATGAGGTTTTCACAACCCGTCTTGGCATGACAAACCAAGAGATTGTCGCTCTGATGGGTGGTGGTCATACTCTTGGTAGCTGTCATAAACGATACAGTGGATTTGAAGGTAACTGGACCGATGATCCATTCAAATGGGACAACGAATTCTTTAAAGTGCTGTTAGAGGATGAATGGCATCTGGATAAAGTACCAGAAACTGGAATGGAGCAGTATAACAATGCTGACAAGTCATTAATGATGCTCAATACAGACATGGAGATGGTTCGAAACCCAGAATTTCGTAAATGGACCGAGCTTTATGCCAAAGATATGGACTTGTTCAATGAACAATTCAGTACAGCATTTGGTAAGCTGCTGGAACTGGGTGTCATACGTGATGCAGATGGCATCCAAAGAGTTAAAGTATGATAATGATTATCTTCCTTTTATATGTATGTACATGCAATTAGTCTGGTTCCATGCTGATGAAACCTGCCTCTGTAGGGTCGTAGTTGTCGTTGAATTCAGCACCATCTTCGAGGTTCAAGGTATCCCTGATAGATGCACTTGGCAAGTTGTTTGTATCTAATAGACCAGATTTGATGGCTGCATCCTTTGCTGTGTTGTATGTGTTCCCGTCGTCTTGAATTGATGGACCTCCAAGGAAGTCAAGCATCATGTGCATACCTCCACCTCTAGCATAGTTATCGACATCTACTGGCAGCACCGACGACACTCCTTCAAGCCACCACACTTTATCCTTGAGTTCCTCAGTGAAGTTTCTCAATAGTTTGTAGTAGGAACGCATGAGACGCATCGATGTGAAGTCACAGCTTATCAAGAGACTGAGAAACCGTTTATCAAGTAGAGCAGGAAATGCAAAGACACGAAGAATGAAATCCGACTTGTTCCGCTCCATATGTAGTTTGGCCATGTATGCCAACGTGGGGAAGAATGGCGAATTCAATGGCACGGGGAACAGATCTTCCAAGTCTTTATCGAAGCATTTAATATTGGAATAGCGAACTTTTGGCTTCAATGGAGTTATACCTGTAGGAACTTGTTCCCTGAACTCAGCAGAAGAATTGGAGATGTCTTCAGGACCCCCACCGTTATCGGATGTGTTTGATAGTTCTCCCGATATCATATCGTAACCAATATCGGCAATGTCACCCAAATCGACAGATATGAATTTATAGAAACGGGACTTCTCACTGAGAGGCCAAACCGCTGTCAAGATAGTAGCGGCACCTTTAACGTGGAAAATCCACGCTGAAGGTGGCAATGATTTCAACGAAGTGGAAGATGGAGATGATGCATTGGCAAGAGAGTCCATAATAAGAATCAGTGCCGCGGCGACCAGCGCATCGGTGTTTTCAGGTGACATCTCGAGAACAGCTTCTCTCAACAATCTTAATGCCTCGGCCCTGTGGCCAATGACACATTGATCCAGACCACGCTCTGTACGAGACAGATGAGTAGCTGAAAATGCCAGTAAAGAGTGCATCAGGAATGGATACTTGAAAGCGAGCATTGGGATATCGTCAGACCATATCTTGGAGTCGGAAATCCCAGCGTCAGTGATAGTATGCCAAACTTTCGTAGTATAATGATAAATCAACCGTAGATCTAACAAGTTAAGATCCGAAACACTGTTAGTGAGAAGTGGAGCTGGGGGATCAATTATATCTGGAGATAGCGAGGGGCCAGCGGCAGATGCCTGTGGAGGCTTTGAAAGTAGGTTTCTATCCTGAGCGAACGTCGAGTCGGTAGCCAACTCTTGGTCCACAGACTTCCGATGATCCCGGGACTTTTCGGCAAGTTGTTGAGGTGTTGGAATGGCTTGTGATCTGACTGTGACTTGGGGTATGCGGGCACGAGTACTTTGAAGAGTCTGAGGAATCTGTCTTTGAAGACCTTGTTGAACAGGCGGAATCTGTTGAGTCTGCGGGACCTGTTGAACCTGAACTTGTGGAACTTGAACTTGTCCACCGGGCGATAATGGCATGTATTGTTGTGCCTGTGTCGATTGAGACAGTTCAAAGTCGGGATTCAACAGAGCCGACAGTCCATAACTGGGCACGCGATCCATTCCAATTGCTGTATCTTTCCCCGTTATCAGCGGAGCCTGTTCTGGAATGGCCGCAAGGCTCGGTATTGTGTTGGTGGATGCAGTGTTGACTGCATTAGACAGTTGTGTTGATTTCAATGGTGGTGGTGATGGCTCAGGCGTAGTGCTGGAAGACTTGTTAATACGAGATTGAATGATCTCATAGTGACACTCCAACCCCATCCGTTGGCATTTCTTGCAGATTGGTTTCGTTTCATCGCATTTGACACGCCGTTTCTTGCACGATGTACAGCCATTACGCGATTTCCGATGGAACTTTCTCTTCCCCGTCGCTTTCTTGTTCCCAGAGTACTTTTTATGCACACCTGAAGTAGAAGGGTCTATTGCAGATTGACTCGAGGGAGTTTTCGACCCTGAATTGCGAGGTTTGCGTGAACCCATATTACTATTTGTGGCCATAAACAACAGTTACACGTACACAGTGCACGTTTGCTTGTTGGTTTGTGTGTATAAGCCCGGCTAAAAGACGCAAGGTAAGAATATGAAGATCAGTTCGTACCGCTCGTAAAGAGTGGATGGATCGCCAAAACTGATGTGGCCCAAAAAGTCGGGGCTGGCGGGCGTTGGGGATTGTGCAAATGGGGGCTGTGCAAAGGGACTACGTGGCAGATGTTATTAAATAGCTGTTGAGATCATTATTATACATGGATCAATGGCCATGGCCGGCATGAGGGTCTTCCTTAGGTGGTTCTGGGTCCACGACTATAAGGGTATCAATTCTGAGGATGGCAACACATGCTTCAAGTGCACTCTTTAAGGACTTGATCTTGGAAACGGTTGGCTCAAGAACACCGTGATGAACTTCATCGACGATCTTACCCTTGATCAGATCAAGACCATAGTTCTTGTAGTTCTTACGCTTAGTATCAGCGGCAGAGACTTGTTGTGAAGCCGCATGGTACGACCGTAACTTGGCAATGAGATCGGATGCATCTTTGGCAGCATTCACTGAAAGAGTCTTTGGAATTGCCAAGAGTGCCTCGGCAAACTGTGCAATTGCTAATTGTTCCCTAGATCCAACTGTAGTTGCAAAGTTTTCCAAGTAGATGTTCAAAGCAGTCTCGACGGCACCTCCTCCTGGAACAACGTTACCAGATTCCAAAGTACGTTTGACAACAGAAAGAGAGTCGTGGATAGACCGTTCCATCTCATCAAGTGTGTATTCATTAGGACCACGTAAAACGATCGATGCAGCTGAGTGTGTCTTTGGATTTTTGATCAAGATACACTCGTCGTCAGAGAAATGAACTTGAGAAACTTCCTCTGCCTGTCCAAGGTAACTAGTCTCGAAAGTTTCATCACCTTCCAAGTTGGACATGCTGTTAAGGAATGTAGCACCAGTGGCACGTGCAATACGACGCAAGTCTTCACGTTCGCACCGTCTCACGGCCATGACGTTATTTTCAACAAACTCTTTCAAGCAAAGGTCATCAATACCTTTGGTGGTTAAGACAACGTTGGCACCAGCAGCAATGATCTTCTTACATTTCTCCAAACTCATTTCTTGTTCACGTTTTTTCACTTGTTCAACTTGCTCAGGGTCGTCCAAGTTGATCTGAACACCCAATGCCATCTTAGCCTTCTGCAATCCAAAATCTATCACGGCCAAACGGGCACCTTCAATTTTTTTCACCATGGCTTGAGATCCAACAGTACAGTTGAGAGCATAACCGTTCACCAAGACGGATTCCTTGGCGGATTTACCGTGAGCTTTCAAAATATTCACGGCTTTGACTGGATACTTGGTGACACCTTTACCGTTGGTGGTTTTAACGGCAAGCATGGCATCGACAACCAACTTACTGAAAAATTCAGAGTCAGGACCAATCACTTTCGAAGACATCGAAGTCTTGGCTGTATTAATCAAACTATCTTTGCCCAAAGATTCGACCGGTTGAGACATCACATCTGTGATGAATCGTGTAGCCTCTCTCAGAGCCAATCTATAACCAGTAATAATAGTAGTTGGATGAATTCTATGTTTAACCAACTCGTTGGCACGCTTCATCAACTCGGATGCAATGATCACCACAGAGGTAGTACCGTCTCCGACTTCTCTGTCCTGTTGTTGAGCCAAATCGACCAGAATCTTACCTGCAGGATGTTGAACGTCTAAAAGAGTCAAGATCGTGGCACCATCGTTGGTCACTGTAACGTCACCAATGTCATCAACGAGCATCTTATCGAGACCAACAGGTCCCAACGACGACTTGACAACGTTGGCAACAGCCTGAGTGGCCAAGACATTCTGGTTTCTGACGTCGTCTCCACTCCACTTCTCTGCTCCTAAAAACAATGTGTCAGATCTTGGAGCTGCAAACATGTTTGGAAAGAACTCGAGGTGAATAGAGGAGAGAAAGTTGATGCACGCGAAGTAGAAGAAAAAAATGAGGGAGGATTTGTTCGGTGTACGGATGGAACTTTGCCCGATTCTCTTTTTCCCCCGACGTGTATGGCAAGGACCGGGTAACACTCTCCTTGAGAAAAAAAGTACGAACGGTCGATTACTAGATTGGGAGAGGGGTTTAAGTAGAGGTGTATAGTAGATAGATGAATTACAACGGATAGTAGATCCAAAAGTCTCAGAAAAGGGAATTGATTTCACAATTGTAAGTATGAATGGATTCCAGTAGGATTAAATTGTTTGCCGCCAGGGCTTTCTCTCAACAGTCTGCTCCTTCTCGAGGAGGTTTAAGTAAAACCTCGCGATTGATAACTTAAAGGATAGTACACTTCTTACTCTTCTTAATGACAGGAGGTTCAAGTGCAGCGACGATAGCATCATCGAACAGACTCTTGAGTCCGACTTGAGTCAGCGCAGAGCATTCATCATATTTGACGGCTTTAAGTTCTTTAGCAAGTCTTTCACCTTGAGCGTAACTGATTGGTTTCTGATGTTGACGAGATAGATTTGCAAGAGCAGTTGGATCATCTCGAAGATCTATCTGAGTTCCCACTATTATGCAGGGAACGTGAGGAGCGTGATGACTGATCTCTGGGTACCACTTCTCCTTGACGTTGTCGAAAGATGATGGAACAACAACAGAAAAGCAAATCAAAAAGATATCTGTTTGAGGGTATGAGAGTGGTCTCAACCGATCATAATCTTCTTGACCTGCAGTATCAAACAATCCAAACGTATATGGTTCATCTCCAATCATCACTGTAACTGCATAGTTATCAAACACAGTTGGAACATAATCTTCAGGGAACTGATTGCTAGTATATGAGATCAAAAGGCATGTCTTACCAACAGCACCATCTCCAACCACAACACACTTTATCGTATTATTATTTCCGTACGATCCCATTTTTTATCTTGTTTGATTATTCTTTCCGGTCTTTGATTTGCTTATGAGCTTCTCTTAAACCTTCTTTATGATGTAATGTTTGCACGGTTCCTTGTAATAACCTTCCCCTTGACAAAACAGCTCCAATCACTCGATGAAGACCTTACTTACAACTAACAGACTAAGAATTTTTTTGCAGGGGTTTTCCCCCTTTTTATAAAAAAAAAAAAAAGATAGCGACGGCTGCTGGGGGCAGGTAGGAGAAGAGAATTCTCCAACGAGGGGAGCTACTATGCCCCTTTAGGAAATTTTCATTGATCGGCATGGATCTAAAGATTTGATGGTCTGCCATGAGATGCAGAGTTGCATAGTTAATTAACCACTAGATTGTCTGTTTCAATGAAGTGTGAAAATCTTGGCTGTAGAAAGATATTTTCGTTACACTTCCAAGTTAGGGAATAAAATGGATATAATTAGACTAGTTAGGTGCAGCTTGGGCTTTATATTTTTAAGTTAAGACATGGTACTCATGCAGCAATCACTTCCAACTTTGGGAATTGATACAATTAGCCGCTACCCCCGATGTTACATCATAGGAAGATGTAGTATATTACTATGAATTGAGCTAACGATACCAGGCCCATCAACGTTTGATGGAAACTCAAGCAAGAATCCTGTCACGTGACTAGATCCACTTTTGACTAGCGTCAGATCTATTTGGAACTAGCTTTACTCCTCGTCACTGGATTCGCCACTACCTTCACTAGAATCAGTCTCATCACCTTCACTCTCAGCCTCCTTCAACCATTCCACCCATTTGCTGGTCTTTTCCCTCACAGCTGAAAGACTCTTAGACTCTTCAGAGTCCCACCATTTGTAAATATTCTCCTCATCAATCACTTCCTCCTCATACAGAATCAACAGAGCGTACAATAACACCATTGGACCATACTCTTGATCTAGATTGGCACAGTCCTTCTGAATGATGTTCATTAAATCGACCTCGTCCTCATTGTCAAATACTTGACGTTTGAACAATGCACACCATTTACGGAATATTTTCTCAGTGGCATCCTTGACACCAAGAGTCTCGGTCTCGATGAAATGATCCACACGTTTGATCATTGCAAAGACAGTCGCTTCACGAACCTCATGATACGAAACGTTCATACTCATTCTCAGAGTGTTCAATTCCAACAATGCAGTGTCAATGTCATGGTTGTTCTCCATTGCACGGTTGACTGTAGCAACAGCCTCTTCTTCAAAGTTCTCCTCCTCATCTTCCGAAACAAACTGTCTGGATGCAGTAGATGTGGTTCTCTTCTTCTTTTTATGGCGAATTGTACTCGATGCAATCGATACATCTGACAGATCCACATTTGCCATATCATACACTAAACTGGTTTCATTATCATCATCTTTGTAGAGGAATCCAACACCGTTCTTACCACACACTTGAGGGTCACATAGAACTTTATCTTCCGAATCGACACTTTCAGGCTCACTCTCATCGCTACCTTCTTCAAATTCAGAACTCAAGTCAGAAGATCCCAAGGAAATTTGTTCCTTGATTGGTGATTTGATCAGTTTAGAATCTTCAGGAATTACAACGTCTTCGTCAATAACAACACCGAATCCAACAACAGAATTCTTATTAACCACGACGTTCTTGCTGATGACAGCATCAGATGCAATGATAGAACTTTTCACAACTGACCCATCTTCCACACGAGCTCCACTCCAAATGTATGACTGTTCTATGATGACGTTATGACCGATGTAACAATCACGGCCAATAATGGACGAATCGATCTGCGAGCCGTCACCAACAACGGTACCAGAGCCGATCTCAACACATGATCCGATCTTACAAGATTGTGATAACCGGATATTGTCCTCTTTGTAGATATGTTGGGACTCATATGTATAAGTCTGGTCTTCCAACAAGTTTCTCTCGGGAACTATTGGATAACACCAACGTTCCAAAACATCCTGAGAGATTCCATTATATGTCTGCCAAGACTCCACACGTGCAGCATAGTCTTGTTCGGTGATGTATGTATAAATATGCTTTTTAAGCAAATCACTACCAAGAACTCCTCTGACCCAATCGGTACGAAGCAATTGATAGTCAAAGTTCTCTTGAAATGTAGATAGAACCTGGGCAGTACAGATATCCAAGTGACAATCGATCAGATCGTTCTTCACAACAAACTCTGGAACATCTTCCAAAACTTCTGGATCGATATCAATAGTACTATGCTCTTTATTCTTTGGTGGGATGTCTTGGTAGTAGAGACAACGGTTGGTAGACTCGTCCAAGATGAAGCACGCAGGTTCAATCAATGACCGGGCTCGATGCAAGGGTGAAGCCTGTTTTAAAATCATCGTACAAACATAGTCTCTATCATCCTGCTTATGTTGCACGTGTGCTTCCAACGCCTTGTTAATGTCCATATTAGTCACCACATCTCCTGAAATTAAAATGAAGTCTCCAGTTATCATGCCTCGAGCATCTATATCACGCATAGCGTCACCAACAGACCGTGATTCCGTTGCCAAAATCGTATGTATCTTCTGGAATGGTGACGAAGGTAACGTCCACTTCGACTTGTCAATGTATTCTTGGATCCGTTCCGCATGAGATGAACACATCAAGAACACCTCAGAAACAACGTTGGTCTGAGCAAGAAACTCAAGTGTATACTCAATCAAAGGCACATTAGCGAGCGGTAAAAGGCACCGAGGCTCTATATGTGTCAATGGCAAGAATCTTGTCTGGAAAGAATCCGTCAGCACCAGAGCCTGATACTCTGGCTTGTCCCCTTCTATCTTAGGCATTGTATAGGAGCTGAAGAGAGTTTTTCCAGGCTCAAAATATTTTAAAAAATACTACTTCGTGGTGCACGGATGTGCTCTCTCACATGCGTATTTGAGTCATGACCGATAAAGTTATGACTGAATTTTGCAACGCCGGGATGGTATAAGGGTCCATTGTTTTACTCTTTGCAGAAAAATAGTCCTTTGGGGAAACGTACTTTTCAGAACATCTAGATTCTGCAATCACAGTCGATCTTCAAACTTGTTTGTAAGTGGACCCAATCAAAAGTTATTGGGTGGTGAAATTGACGAAAATCCGGATTTTCATGCAAGAAAGGTGATCATTTTCCCGGAGCCTTAGAATTGCCTAATTTGGAAGTCCCTAAAATTCAATCCATGACATATATAAATGGGTGAAAAATGCGGGGAAATCTGGGCATAGAAGTTCAGTCTATATCTCATCTCATATCATTTCGCAATAATGACCGCCGCTACCGCCACCGCCACCGCTGCCCACACTTTCATCGTTGAATCCGCTCCTGATGCCGTCGCCGCTTTCGCTGCTAGAGAACTTAAATTCCCTTCACATTACTTGGATCTTGCACCTGTAGTGCGTAAATCCTACGTTGTCCCACAGATGTCTGCCACCACAGCAAAGCATGTCACCAAGAAGCAGTAAGCAATGCTTAGTTTGTTGGGATACTAGTTTAACTTTGGTTATCTAATAAAAATGCATTATATTATACTTTCTGGAATAAAAAGTAGAGAGATGTGGCTTATTCGTCATCATGAATGGCATACTTGGACTTTTCTCTAATACGTTTACCATACTTGATAAACATGTATGGGAAGACGTTCAACAAGAGAGCGAAAATTCCAAGCAAAAGTCCCGACCAGTTGATTCCAAGTGCATTGAACATGTAAGGAGCAAACAGTGGGAAGGCAGCACCGAATCCGCAACGGAGGAATGTATTACCAGCGACGGCAGAAGCTGCAAAGATTAAATAGCAGTCCACGATATAGTTCATCGATGGAATGAAGATGACCATGATTCCGAATCCTGTGACAACACCGGAAAGAGTTGGAACAATCCAATGGATCTTATCAGGGTAATTACCAGTCCAACAGAACCAGAGTAATCCGATTGGGAAGGCCAAAGCACCAACTCTCATAGGTGGGAGACGGTTTTCAGGAACAATCTTACCTTTGTTGGCATCGAGTAGCTTGTTGTAGTGCTTCTCGTAATGAAGGCAGTAGGCACCACCGACCAGTTCTCCAACGATAAGTGAAAGGTAAGGTAACTCTGCGACACCTGCAGGCATCTGATATTTACCAGCAAACACAAGTGGGTATGCAGTCAGGAATAGGTACATCATACCGTAGATGAACGAGTTGTACAAGGTCACGAAGAAGAGAATTGGTTCGGTAAAGAGCATGATGACAGGTCTTGTCAAGTTCTTTTCGACAATCTCTTTCAATGTTAAAGAGAATTCTTCTTGAGCACCATGAATACCCCAGATACCAGTTCTACGACGGATTTCTCTGGCTCTGTCGACTAACAGAACTGGGTGATGGGTTTCGGAACCCCAAATCACAGTGGCAAGTAAAGCGACACCGCCAAGGATTCCGGTTAAGAATTGGGTCCAACGCCAACCCATGTGAGGATTTGCGACAACGAAAGAGCCAATGACCGGTGCAAGTAGAGGTCCCATAAACACTGCCATGGAGAAAAGAATAATGGCAGTACCTCTGTGCTTGTTATCAAACACATCAGCGAACGATGCGGGAACAACCACCATAGGAGCGGAACCTAAAGCACCACCAAAGAATCGACAGATCAAGACCGATTCCAATCTATCAGAACATGCGACTGCGAAATTGAAGCAGGTGAATAAAAGACAGGAGATGAGCAACACTGGTCTTCTTCCTTTCAATTCAGAAAGTGGGGCCCAACAGACAGGGCCTGTAGCGAATCCCAAAACATAGAGAGAAGTACCTAAGGAAGCGACAACCTCAGCAATATGGAATTGAGACATGACTTGTGCGGTTCCTGCTGAAAAGATAGAAGAACCAAAACCGATGCATAGTGCATCACATGCAATGACAAAACATTGGATCAGTTTCTTCTTCGTTGGCCAGTTGAATGGATGCAATGGGTCGTCAGGACCATCGAAAGAAACGGTATAATCCTCATTTTTAGGTAGCATTGGAGGTAATGGTCTACCACCACCCATAGGAGGGATTGGAATACCTGCCTCGGCATCCTTTTCTGTCTCTCCGGCAACTGATGTGGCATTTGTGAGCATACGCGATAAAGTACGAGTATGTTCCGCGTAGGTTTCTGTTCTATTCAAATCAGTCAGATGTTCACCCGCCAATTGAGAGTCATCATCATCATCATCATCATAATATCCTTCATATGCTTCAGGAACGGAATCTGACACCTCCGACGATGATCCAGATTCAAGCGAAGTTCTGTGTTGCAATGTAGTACTATCAGATGTTAATCCTGTATCATTGATGATCTTCTCATTGGAATCCTCTTCACCTCTATTGATAGTTTTATCGTCTGAACTCATAGTTAGTTTCGCCAATGTTTTTAAATGATTGTAAATCCAAAATCGGCTTCAATTATCTTAATGAGCTTAAAGAAAGAAAGATGCGACAATTGCAAAAGTGAGTCAAAGGGAGTTCGCTTTAACTTTTAAATAGCACAAAAAAAATTTCCTGATCTATTTTTTCGGTGCTTTTCTTTTTAGTTCTCTGCATAAAAAACAGCAGTTTTTTAATTTTTTTTTATTGTGATATGCAGAGCCGCATCAATAAGTCTTGTTTTTCGGGAGAGCGATTCTTGGCTCCTTCTGGTGTAGTGATGTAAGTCCCTACTAATTAATCTACTAAATATGTAAATTATCACCAACTGTAATTTCTCCCATTCAAGGTTCATTCTATGTCAGATACAATACAGCCGGATTTAATTGATGTGGACCAATCGGGGCCCCAATATTCCACATTGGATAGTTCTCCACCTGCATACAGTTCTGCAGGGGCCTCAAGTGGACCCAATTCGGCTTCTCAGGCTAGATCGGCGGCTACTCAGCCTTCAACGACTAACGAGGCCGACTCGATCCCTCGCACATTATATAGGAAACTTTCGGAATCTGGACACCCGGCTGCTTTACTCACATACCTGGGTTTGAGATTGGCACCTTTGGCAATCTATTTGTTTGGACTTTGGTTCACATCGAACTATATCCTGTTCTTTATATTGATCATTCTATTGCTTGCAGCTGACTTCTGGAATGTGAAAAACATAGCTGGTCGCTTGCTCGTTGGACTCAGATGGTGGAACGAAACCACCGATGTCGGTAAGTCTGTGCTTGTGTTCGAAACGGCTGATCCTTCTAGAACTATCAACCCTGTCGATTCACATGTGTTCTGGTTGTTCATCTACGTCTGCCCCGTTCTTTGGGTTGTGTTTGGTGTCATCGCAATACTAAGATTCCATTTCTTATCGTTGATTCTCGTCTTTGTCGCTTTGGGACTAACCTCTGTCAACTCAATGGCTTACACTAAATGTGACAAATTCGGTAAGGCTAACAGTATTGCCAGTAATGTCATGGGATCTGTCACTGGTACAGTCTTTGATAGAATGAATCCATTCCGTGGACTGTTCAATTGATTCACCTCATGGTAAACTCTTTTACTAAATAATAATAATAATGATGATAATAACAGATGCGATCAATTTGGCTTCTGTAAATTCAGAAGCATCAACCGACCTTTGATATATGATACATGTTTGATCTTACCTTGCGGTGTGGTGGCTTCTCCAGTCCAAACCTCATTCTTGCCCAGCAATTGTTCTTCAGCAACTAATCCTTCCACGCCAGAACTCTTTGGCATCTGAATAAGAGTCTGCACTGTAGATCTGATCGAACTGTTGAATTCATCAAATGTGCAACCTTGCAATCTCAGACTGTTGTATTCTTGCTCGCATTTGAACGTCTCTTTCGAAATGATCATCAATATAAGCCTGTATATCTCGTTGTCAAGACTCATGTTGCGTGTAATATCAACCAGTGCCTCTTTCAATCCTTTGATTTCGACTCCAACAGGAATCCGTTTCACGACCGGTATTGGATCGATTGAATCTCCAGCAGCATGCAGCAATGCACGAACAAAATCTGGACGTGACATCGAATCGTCTAAAAGGAAGTCCCACAACTCCTTATCTTCGACCGATTCGGCAAATTGAATTGCCATCTGTGGATCGTCCAGATCATCGATAATCAGTTTCATGGCCTTCTTATTCTCTCCAACTTTGTGTAATAAGTATACCAACTCATGGGTACAATGTCTATTCTCGCATACCTTGATAGCTTTCGAAATCGAATAATTATGATGTTTGTTCAAGTAACTTGAAAGTCCCTCACGATTGTAAGTTGCTAACAATTCCACCATCTCATCCTCCATGCCATTCACCAACGCTGGATCTTCCCTTGAGAGTTTTTCCATATAGAGATAGCTCATATAGTTCATTCCGGCACCGTTAAACGTATCTATTATCCGCTGCGGTAGAATCTCATGACTATTTTCAACCAAAATGGATACATCATCCTCTGAAACTGTACGAAGTGCATTGATGTCACCGGTATCGGTATCATCTATCACGATCTGCAGGACCGTCGGTAACTTGTTCAGGTGTTGTTCAATTAAGTGATGTTCATCCAAGAATTGCAACAACTCTTTATCTCTCAATCTGATTAATTGGTTAACACAGCTTTCAGGCTCATCCATCTCTAAATGCAAGTCGATATACAACACACGAAGCCCAGAAAGCTGATCGTCTTTCTCATGTGGTTCAAATTCATGTGCAGAATCGTACTTTCTCAACTTTTCAGCCACTTTATCGGCAAGTGCTTCAATATTAAACAGCCGATGATCCCATTTATCAACAAGGTTCTTCATTTGTTCATAATCTCCCGCATCCAAGTAGTGATTTAATGCAATGTCGTAGTACTTCTGTTGAACATCACAGTGTGGAACTGTGATAACATCTGATGGCATGTATTTGGCAATTGCTTCAATTTTGCCTGCATTCACAAACTTTTCCAAGTATTTGTTCCAACCAGTGGACAATTCTCTTGAATACTGAACGGAATCCTTTTCGGGATCGATAGCTAGTACTTTACCCAGGAACTTCCCAGCACTTTCCCAGTTTCCATCATCAATGTATGCATCTACCTGCTTTAAACCTATAGTTAGACGTTCAGATTTATCCAACCAGCCTGATGCCATTACCCATGCCTCCTCGTAACAACCTTTCGTGGTGTACCAAGTCAGTTTATCCTGTCGACTAAACTCTTCTATTATAACAGCGTCGTTGGCAGAAACAAGGTACCATCTCATGGTACCATCTGCAAGAAGGGACTGTTCTAAATGGTAGTCATTGAAACCCAAGCTTGCATAGTTGTTCAATGAAACCTCGTCAACTGAATCCACTTCTAATGTCACACCGTCCAAGATCTGTAACTCCGGTGGTTGTCCGATATGCTGCTTACGGCCGGTCTGTTCATTCAGCACATCCTTTGGAGGAACATAGTTCAGTGTTAGTAGATCTTCACCGAAGTCCGAAATTCCAGCTATGAGTATTCCATCGAGGATATCGTGTCTTTCCACGTAGATCTTCTTCTCATCCATAGTGTTCATGAAGGTAGATGTGGCAGATGAAAGGATACTTGGAGTTGGGGATTGAGTATGTTTGGACTCACCCAATCTGAAAGTCCAGATATGGTTTACCCATGCAATGACGATCTGATCTTCACCAATGAACCGTAGCCTTGGCCAATACATTTCCGGTCTAGGAAAGTCCTGTGGTAGTGGTACATGTAACAGTCTGGCTTTATTGGTGATCTGCATAACGCTGATTCCAGTATCGTTGGTCCAGAAAACCAAGTCATCCATCGTTCTAATTAAAGTGACCGAACCTTCACCGACATCTATCTCTGTATCCTGGCGTTGACCTATCCAATTGCGCGTGGAGTACGTTAATTTACCACCAGTACCTCCTGAAAAGAATGATTTGGTTGTTCTGTACTTTCTATCCAATGCAACAGCATAGATCGGCCGCTTGAAATCATACCTGGTTATCTGTGATTCGTCTTTAATGGATCCAATCACAACAGTACCGTCCATAGAACCAGATGCAAAGTATTCGCCATCAGAATGTAGCGATAGAACAGATGTAGTATGTGCTTTAAAGGTCCTAATATGTGTGAAGTCTGGACGTGCCAAATGGATCAGTCCCGAATGAGTGGCAAAGATGACGACATTAGAATGGAAGTAGCATGCAGACACTGGATCTTTGTTGAAAAAACGTGCAGGCAGCTTTGTCAATCGAGTATATTTCAATCTAGGAGGTTCCTCTTCCTCTTCCTCCTCTTCCTCTTCCTCTTCCTCTTCCCCTACCTCGTCATCAACTTCCATTCCACTGTCCTCTTCAACAGAGCCATCAATACCCTCCTCTATCATTTCGCCATTGGGCAACTCAGACACGCGGTGCCTCAATGTGACCGTAGACTGCCTTGGCTTGATACTCTTAATCAGACTCCCCACACTCGAATGCAGGTCAGATTCTGTCTCTTTCTCTGTCAAAGACGGAGTGTTCCCTCTATCCAGAGTCTCAGCCGTGGTATCATACTCCACAGTGGTGTCCACCACTTCATCGTTGTAAGCAGGTCGTCCTGAAATACTCGACGACCGACTCAATGGTGTTTCTCCAGGAGGATCCATGTTATCTATAGAAGGGAGAAAATAATTACTGTCAGATTTTAACCTTTTAATATCACTTGGTTCTTCCTGGCAAAGTATGGCAAGAGCTATTAAAGGTAGTCTTGTTGAGTGTGATCCGTCGATCCGTGCTCTCATATTGAAGATCGATGCGGATCATCGAGATATAGTGATCGAAGAGCTTGACGATACACATATTTTGGTGGATCCTTCCAAGATACCGTTCATTAAGAGAGAGTTGAACCGGATATTGAGTCAGAACATGTACAATGCTGACGATGAAGCGCTTGCCAACGCCAACTCTGGCACCTGATTGTACTACTATACTTTACTTTACTAATAATGCATTACTTTTATGTCGAAGAGGTATCCAATGGATCCCCATCAGACTGATTTGCTTCTGATGCCCGATCGGATAGGTCCACTGAAGGCTCGATCTCGTTGTCTGTATCTTCTAATATCAAAGATTCATCCTCACTATCCATAGAATCTAGCATATTCGAGGCTGTAGCACCCCATTCCGTTGAAACAGTCTCCAAATCTAATAGTTTCTCGACATCGTCAGACTTCTCCTGTATAGCTTTGGCATAGAATTGTTCGTATGCCTCCATGACCTCGTTCTGGATTCCATCAATCAGGAAATACACGGTTTGACGATCATTCACATAATCTGTAATGCGTGGTCCCAATCTAACCAGTTCCTTGTGGATCGTATCCATGAACCTGTCCATGGTAGTCGAAAGGTCCGTTTTAGATGGGTAGTCTTCCAATGGTTGTATGAAGACCTGCTGAGAACTATAGATGAATACATGAACAGCATCCCTCAATGCAGCTTGGATTTCAGCTTTGCAATTGAAGAATTGTGTCTTCACTTTAGGAACAGCGGCAAAGAATGGGTTTGAATCATCCACCTGGTTCAATATACTGTTATCACGTCCCTCGGTTCTGCTTGGACGACGGAAGATCGCTTGATACAGGTTTTTCAATCCACTGAAGTCTAATGTTGTCTCCTTGCTTGAACCTTCTATATCAAATGCGCTCATATAATCTTTAAGGAACATCAGGTTCTTAATCACGTACAACCGAGACTCCAATGATATATCATTAGCAAAACTGGTAGTCAGCGATTGGATAGCCAAGTGAATCACAGAATTAGCCAGATCATCAAACACGTTTTGACCAACCAGTTGGTAAATCTTGCTTAACAATCTGACAGATTTAACCACAGGTGGATAAAGTTTGGTGAGATCTATATTGGACGAATTCTCTTCAGGTGTGATCGTAGAGATAGATATCACTGACGATTTGTCATCTGTATCAAAGTCGGGATCAATAACTTTAGCTGTACTGTGTCTTCTCGTCTCAATGGCTAACTCTTTACCGGTCCGTTTATAGTTGACCACATTCTTATCAATATACCGACGAACACGGAACACCAATCTAGTCTGTGCGTCTTCTAAGACAGGCTTCAACAGTTTCTGATAGTTTATCATCGACTTAATTGATTGTCCATCTGAATCACTCACTCTGGATGCAGTCATGCTCTCTTCGTCATCATATTCGAAATGGCTCTCAATGATGCCAATGGCCTCGCATAAGGCTCCGATATTATTCTCACGAATGAGCCTGTCTCTTAAGTATTCATACAAAGGTTCAGTGATCTGCTCCAAGTAATGGTTCAATGCCAAGACGTTCGGTAAGTTATCCACATCCGGTGTGATTTCATGATCTTTCAAGAAAAACAGTTGACGGAACAATCTTGCTTCTCTTTCCACC
Organism: Xiuguozyma insectalens; assembly: GCA_030574155.1. NCBI lineage: Eukaryota > Fungi > Ascomycota > Pichiomycetes > Pichiales > Pichiaceae > Xiuguozyma > Xiuguozyma insectalens. Next base: position 306,106 of record JAJMEL010000001.1, on the reverse strand, counting down.
TGTTTAGCATGCATTGATAATGCCAATTGAACTTTCTGGTTGGTTGGTTTGCTATCATCTATCGAGTCGTATGGCTTGTTAACTTGTTCTATAAGAGTGTTACGGCTCTTTGAGTACTGTCCGTAGCAATCGTTTAACAATCCAAAGTATTCGTCAGAGTTGGCATCTTCCTGGTTGATGACAGCCCGAGTGTAAAGCTGCCTGAACAATGACGAGATCTGTGACATGTCTTGAGCAAACTTCTCATACAACACGGCATCCAAGATGATCCTGGAAGATGTCTTGCTCAAATCCTCATCCTTCTGCTTCTGCTCATCTATACTATTTTGAACTCTCTCCTGTTGCCGTCTGATACCAGAGGTGACATAGTTTCTAACAAGAGTCAATGCACGAATCATGCATTGTCTGAACCTGAACTGGTATACTTGAGTCTCTTTATAGTTGGCATTAACAGGATCGTTCATGAACGCGATATATTGATCCAGTTTACCAAGAATGTTCTCCTGGAAGTCCGGACGAGTCACAATCGCAGCTGAACTAGAAGTGTTTAATGTCTGCACAATTGGTTCCAATGGCTCAAAGTAGGACAACTTTTCGCTCAGGTCTTCTTGTAATATACTCAAATTCTCCACCTCTTTGATCAATGCATTCGACTTCGCTTGAAAATCCACTGTTTGAACTGTCACTTTATCACAGGTGTTCAACATCTCATCCAATTTTTCCACTAATAGTTGTGCTTGTCTTTCAAACCTGAGATTTTCATGCAATGTATACTTGAGTTGGTGTTGGAATCCAATCACATCCTCCATCGACAAATCTTCAAGAAGCAATTGATCGTCTGGATCAATGCTCAAATCGCTTTCAAACTTATTCAACTCTCCGTTCACCAGATTCACCTTCTCTTCCTCGGTGAATGGATATAATATCGATTCAGCATTAGGTTTAGCTGCACTGTGATGTTTCGTAGATGCAATGTCCAAGGATTTCGAACGTTGGCGTGTCGAATATCGCGAGGTTGAAATCTGCTCAAGTTCCAATGGAGATTCCATGATAGCCACATTGGTAGCAATCGATTGGACAGTAGAATACCGTCTTCGGCGCCTCGTTATGCTCTGCTCAGAAAGACTCGAGTTACGCCGTCTCATAGCCATTCTTATTATGCAAACCTGTCCAAAGTCTAAGAAAACAGGTGTGACCTTACAGAGTTGATCTTTTTTTTCCAGGTCGAGACGATACTGACACGGGGAATGAGGAGGGGAGCGGGGGATTACGAAGGGGGTCAAATATATGCAAAATTAGGGACTATTTAAGTTGGGGTATATAAGTCCAAATATAATTATCGTAATGCCATTGGACCTCGAGCACTATGTCATTATCACAGCAGAATTCACGAGACCCGATTCCATTGGCAACGAGGTGGTCACCCTCTATCAGTTCTCGGATCATGATATTGATATACTCTGCCTTGATTGATTCAAGGTTAAACCTCTGACGGATCTCACGCTTCATGGTGCGTAAATTCATTGAATATCTCATAAGTTTCTTCAAAGACTTCTCAAGAGACTTCCTATACTTGGTTGATTGTTTCAACGGCTTCAACTTGGTCAACGCTTTGCGAATATCTGCTTCTTGGGAATTCATGTAGAACCCAATCAGATTCCGTAGATACTTGAACAAATTGTAGATCCGTTTAGTCTTGTAAGTATGATCGTCCATGGGTACCAGTAAACGGCAGTCACTCATCCGTTTAATAAGCCAGCTTAACACAGTGTGAGACGAGATACCAGTCAGTTTGGCCAGTGATGTGGTAAGTTCAGAGTCGGCCATGAGTTGATCGGTCGAAATGGGTTTACCTTCCATATGTATTAGAGCCAGAATCAGATGTTTCTCAATAGTATGAAGCACATCTTTGACCACTGCTGAAGAATCATCTTCCACAGGCATGCTCTGTTCACTCAGGTCCGGAGGAGGTTCATCATCGATCACAATCGTTTCCCTTTCCTTATCAGTGTCTCTGTCCAATACCCAATTATCGATCTTCTTCCTATACTCAATGGTTTTCATCCACCAGTCAATTTCATGATCCAAATCTCCTCGATTGCCAACCACTTGAACAGAATCGGCTTCAACCTCCGCCTTCCTTTCATCACTGGACCCAAAGAATGATAACGCACCGTTAACTTTAACCAATACAGACTCGTTGTTATCCAATTTCAACCCTGCCAACAAGTAAAGCCCACGCTCTACTTTTGCAACAATGAACCCAGAACTTGAACTATCGTTGATATCCAAGAAGTAGGTGATACTTTTCACTGGTTTACCCGTTTGTGTGTCTGTGACTGTCCTTTCAATGAACCTCTCCGATTGAATTCGGCCCATCACACTCACCCGTTTCAATGGACTGTTGCCAAACATTCCAATTCGATGTGCTGATTCGTACTCTCTAGGATACACTTTACTTGCATCTTTCACAGTCAACACATCCTTAACAAGGATTGGAATATATTCATCTGATTTGATCCCTGGTGCCATGTAAAACAGGTTGGGGTGGTAGAATTCCTTTCCATTCACTCTGAAACAGACATATTCTTCACCAGGTGCAAAGTCTCGGTGCGAATTGACCTGTAAATGTCGTTTAGCCCTCCGTCGTACCCTTTTCTCACGACGTTCTTCCGTGAGCATAGAAGAAACTGATACTTAGAAGGATAACATTTGAATAAATCCCATTCCCCGCCTCATCTAGTTATTTTCACCCCATAAACCTATTCGGGGTTCTCCGCGGACTTTACCCCAACTTTTCACTCTTGGTTCCTCCTATCAAATATGGCTGTTCCACCTGTTACCTGCCATATTCTGGATACAACATGCGGCAAACCTGCTGCAAACGTGAAATGTGAAATCAGTTACCAAGCTGAGGGAGCTAACGTTGACCAGGTTAAGCCTTTCGCTCAGGCATTCACTAACTCTGACGGTAGAGTCACTGGTTGGACATCCACCAGTGCCACTACTCAAGATTTCATCACTTCTGGTAACGAATGGACCAAATTTGTTGGTGGATCATACAGAATCCGGTTCCATACAAAGGACTATTTCTCTGCTAGAGACGGAGTGACGTTCTTCCCATTCGTTGATATCTGGTTCCAAGTTCCTGAAGTTCCTGATAAACACTACCATGTGCCATTGCTTCTTAGTAACTACGGCTACTCCACCTACAGAGGTTCATAAGTAAGTTAATGTTGTCATTCTTTAGTTAATATTAATGAAAGAAAGTAGACTCTATAGTCTAGTGAACAGATGTGTATTTTGTCTGCTCAATTCATGAACTGGCATCTCATATGATTTATAGGCATTCAACTTCTCACGTATATGGCCCACCCTTTCTGGGTGCGATGAGAGGTACGAATACATCTGTTTCATACGGATGTTGACTCTATCATACTCCTCTGGTGATAACATCTCACATAACTCGATTCTTTCAGCAAAATTCACAGATTTGGTAGAAGTATTCATCCCTTTATCATCCGAATTTGATGCTGTATTATGCTCGACTTGGTGTTGAGCTTGACGTTGTCTGTTGCGAAGATGGATCATGTAGGTGGCATACCTTGGATCATACTGTTCCTGTGAATAGTCTGCCAAGGAAGTACGCATGCAACCTGACTTCGGGGTCTTGTCATGGCGTGAAGGTGATTTGCGTGTGATGATACTCACGATGTCGCCTCCATATCTTTTGCTGATTTGATCAATGGACTTCGATTCTTTGCTATGCTTTGAGTAGTACGCCATATCGTAATTCGATTCATCCAATTCATATGATCGCTTCGTAGCAATCGACTGAGTGTCGGTATGTGATGAACTGTTTGTATCGAATCTGGTCAATGGTTTCTTCATATTGGTGCTTCTGTTTCTCGTCAAGCCATCGCTGCAATTCGATTCCGCATCTTCTGACTCGGCTGTACTGTTGTCAAAGAAGCGAGTTTCCGATAGATCAGATGCCAAAATAAGATCTGTATCTGATTCCCAATCGTCGGGTAACGAATCTGAACTGGAACTGTTGGTACTTAATGCACTTGTAGTTGGTTCAATGCTCTGTGAACTAGCAGCAGCCTCTTTTTCAACAAGACTTTGTTCCACACGATCCACATCAGATTCTGCTTCCTCTTCTGTTTCTGCCTCGGCTTCAGTTTCTTCGTCGGATTCTTTCTTTGTGAACTCTAGAACCTTGATTTCATCCGCCATTCGAGACTCCTGAGAAAATGCAGAGGCTGCACCTATGGAAGATGGTGAACCCATTATAAGAGCTTTCTTCTGTGGATTCGGCGAGGTTTCTGGACTTGGCGACATGTTCATTGTTACAATCGACGTGGACGATGAACATGGAGATGATGAAGAAAATGAACTCGTAGAAGATGACGAATGGAAAATCTTCTTGAACATATTCTTGAATGAAGAGCGTTTCTGATTACACAACTCTGTAGTAGAAGTAGACTTGCGTCTCATGGTTTGATCCACTGGTGTTTCAGACGTACTTGAGTCCATGGACTCTGTATGAACTGATGATGCAGATGAACTCGTGTTGACATTTGAAAAAGTCCTTGTGTGTCCAGATATTGAAGACTGGTTAGACTCGGCAGCCGGAGACACGGACACTTGAGAAGAAGACCTGGTCTGGGAGGCCAAAGTCATAATCGATGATGCTGGAGATGCAACATCGTTATTGTCAATCTGAGAGTGAAGACATTGAGTACCCGGTTGTGATGGTTGCTGAGGGTGAAGTATCGATGGAAGAGAATGGTTTCTCTCCTGTTGTGGCAATGCCCTGTGTTGATCCAACTGTGGTAGACTAGTGCGATGGATTCTCTGTGGAGCGGAAGGACGTTGTTGTTGTCTTCCCTCTGTACGAGGATGGAATATTTCACCGTTCGGGAAATAGAACGAGCCTGGAGCACCTGGTGCAGAGTACTGTGGCACCTGCGTAGGCTGTTGAACTTGAATCGGATAATTCTGATGGTAATGCTGCTGCTGTTGCTGTTGTATTGTAGATGCATGCATGCTGTTCATCTGTCTAGACTGTCTAATAGCCTGCTGTCTCATTGACTGAGAATTGTTGTCCTGAGAAACACTAACAAATGAGCCTCTTCGGCTTGCCACCTGTGACAAGCCACCTCTCTGCAGACTATTGGTCCTGCTGTTAGTGTCGTTGACATTAACACTGGACCTTCTAGCTAAAGTATAGAGATTTTCCGAAGATTTAGGACGCCAGTGTTTATGCACAAACTTATCCTCCATATTTAGCAGCTCCTCGGTATGCATATATCTCGGATGAGCAGCTGAAGATAAGGAACTGGTTGACATGCGGCGGGTGAGGTTATTAGACAACGGGGAATGCTGTGTGGTTTGTTGCCGATAACTTTGTTGCCTCTGAAGTTGCTGATAGTATGACCCATTGGGCTGTGTTGGGGGAACCATCGGGTCTGTGGGAGACAAGTATCCGCTTCGATGGCTGGTACTATCCATGGTGTGAATATTGAACGAATGGAAGTCTCTCTAGGGGAGGTGGGAGGGAATATAGTTCAGTTAGACAGCAGTGAAACTGAGCACAACTGATGATGAATGTAGGTGTTTAAGGTAATTAGACTCCTTTGAGTGGCTATCACAAATTGGAAATCTAAATGAGCCTGCCTTTTTTTAAAACGATGAGGTAAAAGGCAAAGCAACACTGTAATGGGACGCTAAGTATGTAAAACTGTGGTATGTCCTTCACTGTGGAATGTTACAGTGGTATCAATGAAGCGTTGATGAGGGTTGGTGCAAGGTATAAACGACAGAACCTGTCACCTAATCTCGGATATTAAACGAAAAGAAGCAAGAAAACCTGCTGCTCCGAGATAGATTTTCTTCTGAAAAAGTTAATTTATCAATCCGGAAAGAGACACTCTTTGTCGTTTCTTTTTTTTCTTCCTTGCATCAAAGCGAGCTCGTACTTTGAACGAGGAAAGTTGTACGACTGTAAGAAACAGGAGGTCGGTATTACTTTGTACATTTGCTATCATCTTCCGGCTTGTTTCTGTAGTTTTGTGCCCTATTCTGTGACCCCACGATCTCATTCAATCTGGTTTGTTTGGTCACCTCAACGTAGGAGGTAGGGGCTTGTCAGTGGCAGTTCTTTTTTTGGAAGCAACTTTTTTTCTCAATGCAAAGACACAGCCTGAAAACATCAGCAAATTCCAATTGAATGAAAATTTGGAAGGAGGATTTGCGGCTTCGTATCAACGATGATGCGGGGCTGAAAATTGTGGGAAAGGAGTTAAGAAGGATGATCAATAGGCGATGCGCGGGTAAAAAGGTGGTTCGCGTAGAATATCCTCATGGATGAGCAATTTGAATTAGCCTCTTCTAATTATAGAACGAAGAATCGTAAATGAACCAAGTATAACGAAGACCAGGGTCCAAAGTTCCACCGTAAAAGTATCCGTAGAATCTGCGGTAGGCAGTTCTAATAATATGTTATTCTTAAGGGAATGTTCATCTGCAATGTGGTAATACTTTGCATTTGCTGCAAATTTGTCAATTCCAAGCCTATCTGGTTCATTGTAGAATGATTGAGCTGTAATGTTGGATTCTTCATGTGACATTCCGCACTGCCAGTATAGTAGTCCCTTTGGGATGGTCACGGGTTCAAAATCCGCCACTGGTTTTCCGTACCTGAGATGTAGGGGCACTTCAAAGACCAATCCATGAGACAGAATGTATGATGTGTTCAGTTGGACGGTCAATGAGCCTCCCCATTCTGGAATCTTGTACTCTGGTAGTTCCAAATCCATTCCTCCATTGTGGACTTTAAAGTTCACATAGCTTTTATCGACGTATCTTTCTAGCTGATATTTGTCAAGTATGATCTGTTTAGGCACATCTATTTGGAAATATAACGAACAACTGTCCTCATTGAGTGGTTCAAATGGGTACCTTGAGTCCTTTTCTAATAGACTGACCTGATACATTGGGTGAAGGCCTGTTGGTTGTAACAGTTCATGTTTGCTAGTATATCCATAGAGCGTCTTATGGGTGGTGGATGCAAACAACATAGTTGGATGGAACTTGATTGTATTATCCTTTTTCAGAGAAGATTCATCAATAGTCATTCGTAATCCAGATAACGGAGGGTTGTAATCCCAAGGTTCCGGCGACATCGAATAGAGCAATGCGACCTCTGTATCGATCTTTTCCGTAGGTTGCAATGCATACTTCTTGGTGACCACCGTTGGTCTCGAGACATTATTCCAATATAACAATAACGAAACTTCTTGCTTACTCCCGTGTAGCAGTAGCTCAAACGCGTCTGCACACTCGATATCCGGCAGACGAATCGGCAATTCGACGTTATTTTTCAATAGTGAGTTCCAGAGACGAAGCACCATCAGTTGTAAGTCTTCTGAATCGACATCAAATGAGTCCAATTTGAACCATTCCTGATAGAATATTGGATCTCCGGGAGATTCGATTGATAGCAGCTTCAGCATAACCTTTATGGTTTCTTCCGATAGACTCTTATACTGCCTATAGCTTTCAGCGCTCTGTGGTGCAACTTCAATACTGAGTCCGTACTGGTTTTCGTTCCTCCAGTCGTTAAACGGAGTCTGATCTGGGATCTGTGTTGAATTGTTGTCTGTCTTTTTCTTAAACTTTAAATCAATCACTTGAACCTCGTTGAAAAGATCAGTCAACTTCTCCTTAATGGATCCAAATGGGATAGTGATCTTTTCCAACCTCGATAAGGTTTGATTGCACGTGGCAGGGACTGTTATATCGTGATCATCCTGAGTAATGCTTGAATAGAACGCCTCAGAGTTCGTTGGATCCTTTAAATAGAATAGGGAACGTTGCTTTATCGTCATTATCCAAGGAAAAGACAAGTGGTGTTCAATGCGGAGAAATTATTTCCTGATTTGGCAAGGAGTTAAAAATCTGAAAAAGGGGACTCTTAAATGTAATGAAAAATTAAATTATCTATCTAGTATAGTAAAGTATGGAGCGGATGCTTAATGATGCTTGTGCTTTCTGTTCTTCTTGGCAATCCTGTTCAAAGCACGCATTTCATTCTTCATAACACCATCAACCATCTTATATTTACCCTTAACACCACGAGGTCTACCCTGGAGACCACGGTTGGAACCACGGGCAGCCACGACAGTAACCTTGGGTCTCAACTGTTTCTTGGTCATCTTATGCATCATCTTCTGGATCTCAGATGCCTTGTCGGCCTGACTCTTAGAACCATCTTCCATGATCAATTCAGATTTCTTCTTGATCTTCTCCAATCTCTTGACAGCACGACCCTTCTTTCTAGCTTGAGCCTCCATAACCTTCTTGATAGGTCTAGCATTGAGCAGTTTCATCTTCTGTTTCAATGCCTGTGATGCTTCCTTGGTAATAGGACGGTTGATCTTGCTATGCTCTTTTTCATCATCCAAGAACCATTCTGGAAGCCCCTCTGTATCACGGAAAGAATACTTATTGTATCCATCACCAATCAGATCATACTTGTTCCGCTTACCAGTGGCTAACTCATGAGCCATGGTCATTCCTTGGACAGTAGCAATATCAATATCCGCCTTATGTTTCTCCTGAGCACGTTCCGTATCAGAATCTGTCTCGTACTCCATCTCCGAATCGTCCTCCTTATAGTCATTAGGAACGATCTCAAAGGATCCATCTGTATCATTACCTCCATCTTGTTCTTCATCGTCTGAGCTTTCATCGAATAAATCTGTATTGTTGGTTTCTTTGCCTGCAGCCGCCTCTGTGGCCTTGGCTTTTGGTTGCTCTTGTTTGGCACCAGTAACACCAAGATTGACCCCATCGAAAATTGCATCGCTAAAGAAGTTAGAGGCCTTCGCACTCAACGTACCTTTCTCCTTCTTGGCAGATATACTGGCAATGAGCTTGTTGAGTGCTTCATCATCCTCGCTGTCATCTTCGGACTCTGATGCATCTGCGTCATTATCACTCAACATCTCCTCGTCTGAAGATTCAACGTCCTGATCCTCGTCTTTAATACCTTGCCATGGCTCAGCTTCCTCTTCTCTATCCAGTTCAGCACGAACTCTAGCCTCGTGATTGGCTCTCAATTCCTTCTCAGCCGAATATTCAACATCTAATGCATGTTCAAGGTCATCTATATCTTCATCGGTATCAATAGACTCTTCATCGCTAGGTTCGTCCTCTGGATCTTCTTTAAATTCCTTCTTCTCTGAAACCATGGCCATCTTACCCTTTGCCAATTCTTTCAAATGGCCTGTCTTCTTGGCAGTGTTCAAATTGAACAATCCAGAAGACGAAGATTCAGCAGCATCCAAACCGATCTGCATATCAGTAAGCATGTTCATCTGCATTCTTTGAATCTCCTTCATTTTGGCCTCGTGTTGTCTCTTCTTCTCACGCTTCGATTTCTGTGCTTCTTTCTGTTTCAATTCATCCAGTTCTTTATCGATCCGCTCATCTTCGGTCATTGGTGCCACTTCAATCAATGGACCTTCCTTCTCCTTATCATTCTCGTCTATAATACCCAAGGTCTCACGAGCATGCTTTCTCCATCTCAACAACAGTCTAAAATCTTTCTTGGCAAGCACACGAAGATCTTTACAACATTCGTAAAACTCAGGAGTGGTTTGCTTCATATGTTTCAAAATCTTCCATTCAGGATCAGAGGTATCAATCTCAAACATAGAAACACCTCCCAATGTGTTCACAACTTCAGTATCTTGTTTAACCCACTTCATCAATGGCAATGGATGGAAAAGAGTCATATCACCGTCCTCGTAACCAATTCTGCTTCTCTTGACAGAACCAGGTTTGAAAACTTTAGCTTCGTTATTGACAGGACCAGCCTCTTCCTCCTCAAAGACAGCTTTAGGGTCCAAGAATTTAGGATCTAACCGTTTAGGTGCTTTGAACCCTTTACAAACAACGAAGATCTCTGCAGAAACATTACGAGAAGCTGGTGGCTTGGTAGCTTCGACCTTATCGAAAAGCTGTTTGAAAACCCAAATCAAATTGTTGTAATCTCTAGAACGGAAGACTTTCGTGACAAAAGTTCCACCTGGATTAAGATGTTCAACGGCCAATCTGAGAGCTTCCAATGTAAGTTGTGCCTGAGTGTATGCGTCATGAATCCAATTTTGACCAACATTTGGTGCACCATCATGTAAGAAAGTATCAGCTTTCCATGTCTTTAAATAACCACGAAGTTGAGATCTACAATCCTCAGTGGTAATATCGGATTGGAATGTGATCACTTTAGGAAGTGGTTTCATAGGGACAATATCAACACCAATAATCAATGAATTAACAGGACAAAGTTGAGATGCAACTTGGCACCAGGATCCTGGAGCTGCACAGAGATCCACAACAACTTTAGATTTTTCTAAGAAGTGACCATATTTTTCGTTGATTTGTAAGATCTTGAACGAAGAACGGGCACGGTATCCCTTCTCCTTGGCAAGATAGTAGTACCTATCAAGACGTCCTTTAGCGTTCTTCTTTTGAACTCTACCCATAGTGCACTATAGAAATTTAAGAATTTTTTTTCAGAAAAAAAATTTATCAATTTAACTTCTTAGCTAAGCAAGCTGGGCCAGGATGGGGGAGGCAGGCAGAGAGGGCATCTACATAGGTATAATTTTTTAATCTCTCCTCCAGATTGGTCTCACTTTTCACTTTGATGAGTACTGGAAAGAGTGTGGAAGAACTGTTTGAATTACGACCGCCATTGGTATACATTGAGCCGATTGATCATGCACAGAGGCGTACTATAGATATTGATGGGATTGGATCGTTTGTTGGCGAAGCGGAGAAACATAGTGAAGAGTATCAGAAAGTGGATCCCACGATAGGAACATTTTTAGCAGGGAAGACTAAAAAAAGGATGATTAAACAGGAACAGAGCCGGAAGCTGAAAGAGTCATTGGCACAATGGGATCCTGAGAAGGATCCACAGGTGTCTGGTGATCCATACAGTACGATCTTTGTGGGGAGATTAGACTATAAAGTGAACGAGTTGGATCTGACAGATAAGTTTTCGACATTTGGAGAGACGGATCATGTCAGAGTTGTTAGAGACAAGCAAGGAAATTCTAGAGGGTATGGATTCATTGTTTACAAGAACGAACGAGATGCACGAAATGCCTTTGATAAAGCCAATGGGATGCCCATCAATGGCCGGTCCATTGTTGTCGATATCGAGCGTGGCAGAATAGTGAAAAACTGGCGTCCCAGAAGGTTGGCTGGAGGACTTGGTGGAAGACATTACAATCGGCGCCGTGAAGAGAAAGATATTTCATCATCCACTTCGGGTGCACTCAGGCACAAGAATCCTATGTTTGCACCACCTTCGCAGAACCGTGGGTTCCAACAGCGCGGTGGGTATCGTAACAGGCGTGGCAGTTACGGTAACTACAGAGATAGGGAGAGATAGTAGACCCAGCCCCGATATTTTTTTCAAACTCCCTCCCTTCTCTCTTCCCACCCCAGGTACATACTAATTATTCCCAATTCGGATACATATGACAACACAAAAAAAAGTAGTGCCGGTTTTTTCTTACCCATTTAAAGGCCACTCGTTTATCTGTTGAAGGCAACACTAAAATGACCGGTAGCAGTGAAAAACGTGACGGTTTTACAGGAGCTGGAACACAATCACTCAATGGGAGCTCAAAGAAGACAGCTAATGGATCCAAGAAGTCAGAGACCAACAGCGTCGTTTCAGGATCAACATCTGGGTGTTTTACCAAATTAATCTGGTTGTTCGTCTTTGGTTTGATCTACTATACCGTTTCACACATCAACAACACATGTCCATTGTACAACGAACTTAATGATGATGTTTCAAAATATGATTTGATCTGCCAAGGTTCTCACCAACTGTATGACCACCTCGATCCGTATGTTCATCCTTACGTTGACCAGGTCATAGACAAGTATGAAACCTCCCCTATCAAGGAGTACGTTGATACCGTTAACAGTAAGGTTTCTACCGCTTACCAAGACAATGTGAAACCGACTGTTGACAAGTATGTGCCAATTGCTGTGGATAATGTGCACCAAGTGACACAATTCGTTCGTGATGAAACTTTGGTCTTTGCAGTTCACACGTGTCGGTACTTGAAACAAGCTGCCTCATACATCACGCATACCTCTGAAGAGGTCGGTTCTCAAGTTTCTGAATGGTTCCATACTGTCTTCTTGCCGAACTTGAAGCAGACATCTTTGCAGATAAGAGATGAGTTTTTACTGCTTAGTCGTAAGGCCAGTATCTCGTTGTATGTCAACTATAACGCCTATGTTAAACCACAGTTGATTTCACTTAAGGATAAGATTTCTGATTCTAAAGTTGGTGAATACTGGAGACAGTTTGAGCAGACTCAATTCTATCAAACTTTAGCCTACTTGTTTGCTAGAATTGCCGATGCATTGACCTCTGCCCAGAAAGTCACTAAGGAATTCATCTCGGAGTTTAACAAGAAGGAGCTGGATTTCAAATTGTCTGCTCAGTACAAGAAAATCGAGGCAAAGAAGGAGTTTTTGAAAGGTGAAGTTAGCAAGTTCTTCACACCTGGATTCAAAGTTCCAAGCTATAAAGATATCGAGATTTTTAAGAAGTTAAACGGGGAAGAAAGCTCAGAATCATCTGTAGATATTCAAGTTTCTGACACTACCGAGGACTCTGAAACTGTGTCTGAGACTGTGTCGACGACTACTTCTGAGACTGATTCTGTGTCTGACGCTACCTCTGAGACTGATTCTGAGAACACTTCCGTGTCTGAATCTGTTTCTGAGACTTCCCTCTCGTCTGAACCATCTACCACTGAACTTTCTAAACCTGAAATCATTGAAATCATTGAAGAGGATATCATCGTTGAAATACCATCCAAGGTTGAAGAAGAGGTCCCAGAGTTTGATACCACTGAAACATCTGCTGTTTCAAAAAAATACGATTCTCTGATCAAAAATGTCATTGCAGGTGCTGATGCGGATTTCTCTGAACAGGTTACCACCATCACCAAGGATACAGAGGCTGAATTAGCTGAAAGATTAAGACCTATTTTGAAAGATTTGGGCAAGAAAGTTAATGTCGGTTATGATGATATCAATGAAGAGTTGGCAAACATTAACAGCAAGAGCAAAGGTGAAGAAGGATATGTTTCAAGACAAGACTATCGTGATGTTTTGGCTAAGGCTAAAGAGGACTTGAATAGTATTTCGAGTGAAATCTTTTCGACCCTGAAAGAGGTGGAAAAGAACTATACAAGTTCGATTTTACAAGCTAGAACTAGTATCTTGGAGACCTTGGCAGAATTTAGTGATTCTACCTTGACTGCATACTCTAATGAGATCATCCAAGAAGGAGATGATTGGACAGAGTGGAAGCGTTACAATGCTTTAAAGAAAGATTTATTGAACGTTCGTGATCAAATCCTGACTTCTAAACCACCTGGTGAGGCCCAGATGTTTAGCAGTATAGAAAGGACTACCAATATTCTCTTGCAAGAAGGACAAAGTTACCTTGCGATCATGAGAGCTAAGGGCAATCTAGAATTCCAAAGCCGTGAAGCTGAAGAGAGAGCTGCTTCTAAAGCTGCTGCTGCAGCTGCCTCCGCTGCCGCATCTGCTTCTTCTCCTGAGGTTAACGAGGAAGCTGATGATGAGGACGAAGAAGAGAGTACATCCACTATCACTTTGACGAACACGGTAACTGTGTCATCGTCCAGCACTCAAGTGGAATCATCTTCTGAATCGATCGAAGAATCATCAGAAGTCGAAGACGATAGTTCTGATGACGAAGAGGAAAAACCGATCACATTCAATATCTAATTCTCTCCCTCAATTCCATGTATAGTTAGTTTAATATAATCAATGTCTACAAAATAGTGATCAAAATATGTGGATTACAACTAAATAGGCTGGTAGTTAGTTAGCGGCAAGCAACTCTATTAAGCGGAAGCAGCCTTAAGGGAAGAAGCTCTTCTCTTTCTGACCTCAGCCTTTTCAGCCTTACGCTCGTGGAGACGTTGAGCAAGGAGCTGAGCGTACTCGGCAGCTGCATCTCTTTGAGCCTGAGCGTTCTTAATCTTCTGGGCCTTTCTGGTTCTCTTTCTCTGGAGTCTCTGAGGGGTAACGAGTCTCTGGATCTTTGGAGCCTTGGAGTAGGTCTTGTCGTTCTTAGTGATTTCTCTTCTGATGACGAAATCTCTAACATCGTCCTCCTTGGTCAAACCGAAGAACTTTCTGATGTTGTTAGCTCTCTTTGGTCCAAGTCTCTTTGGAACCTCAATGTCAGTGAGTCCCTCAATATCAGTCTCACCTTGCTTAGTGACAATCAAGTTGAGAGCAGCAATGTCGTTACCAACAATGCAACCACGAACAGACTTTCTCTTTCTCTCACCAGTTCTTCTTGGTCTGTAAACGGAAGTACCCTTGGTAAGGAGAAGCTTAACTCTGTTTGGAATGACAACACCCTGTTTCATAGCAAATCCTTGCTTGTCGTTACCTCCACCGATCTTGAAGATGTATCCTTTGAATTCATCACCGATAAGGTCACCTTCGACCTCAGCGCCGATTCTCTTGTCGTAGAAGTGTCTGAGCTTCAACTCATCGTCGATCTCAATGCTCTTTTGAGTACCATTAGCTGGGTAAGCAATGTTCAACTTCATGTTTAGTGATGTCTAAGTAAAGGAAAATCTCTGTAGGTTCCAAAAATTTTTCAAAACCCCCCAGGGAGAGAGACTGGAAATTTTTTGATAGAGGTGGAAGGGTGGCGTGTGCACGTGACATAGTTATCATCCCTAGGGGATTGTGATTCCGGGGTAGAGGTGCAGGTAGTAGTCAAATCATTTGGGCGTGGGGTAAATGCATGGTAGGTAAGGATTACGTTTTACAGAAGTCGAACTTTGACAGAAATTGAAACATTATTATATACAAATCATCTTTTGCACTTAACCCTCCTGCTTGACCTTATTGACGTCACCTCCTATATCCTTCTTTTGAGGATTCTGTGCAACGGATTGATTCTGTACCTGATTGTTAGGTAAATGAGGTGCAGAAGTAGCTATTGGAGTGTTCCCAACTCCGATCGGTATTGACCAGTCTGGATTGTAGAAAGTACTTGGAGATGCAAACATACCAGATGGCATAACTGGTGTATCACCTTGCTGATATTGAGAGAACATTGTATATGTAGCGCTGTTGAGAGCAGAACCGAGCGCACCTCCTCCGTTAGGATTCCCGCTATTGATGCCAGTGTTTGAAGAGTTTGACTTGTTATCTTTCGATCGTAATTTAGGTGCAAGTCCTGCACCATGTGCGCCTGTTGCGGAACCTAGTATCTGATAGGCTTGCTGTTGAAGTTGTTGAGCCTGAGCCTGAGCTTGAGATGGTTGTAATTGTTGTAAATGTTGCTGTGATTGTGATGTTTGCAATTGTTGCTGCTGTTGTAACTGTATCTGTTGCAATTGTTGCTGTTGAAGTTGCAACTGTTGTAATTGTTGAGCTTGAGGAGACTGTTGTAACAATTGATCCTGGGTTGATGATTGCAATTGACCGGATCCAGTAAAGATAGGTGTTGGTAGTAATTGTGAAGGAGAGAGTTGCGAAATACTTCCAAAGTTTGGTATTGTGGCCGAGATTGGTGTCGATAGATTCGATTTGTCACCTCCCAGACCAGATTCGTAGTGCTGACCGTTGCCTACACCGCTACCTTGTTGCTGTTGTTGTTGCTGTTGCTGTTGCTGCTGCTGTTGCTGTGAGAATGCTAACTTTGGATCTCTGTATCCTAGTCCAATTGGTGTCAAGGAGATACTATTACCACTTCTGAACGCTGAAGCGATCCCACTGAGGTAACCAGAATTCTGGCTTATAGAACCACCGCGTTGGTCATGAATATTCCCAGATTGATCATTGCCATGTCCTGTAGCATTGTTACCATTACCGCTAGTACCGTTGCTATTATCATCGCTTGGGATTTTCAAGCTGAGTGCAGGTCTTGACTTGAGAGATTTCGGAGTCTTGACACTACCTGCAACCATCTGAGAGGTGATTCTGCTGTTGAAAGAAGGTGAAGAGGCATGATGACCAGCTCCACCACTGAGACCTTGAGCGATGTCTTGAGATTTCCCCCGTTGATGATACCTAGTTGGTGAAGGAGTGCCTGCGCAAGAAAACGATCCAGATGAATTGTCCGGGTTCTGTGAAGTAGATTGGTCAAACATGGATGATTGCAACGAATCCAACTTCCGTTTCTTTCTTTGACGGTTCTCGGTACTTGAAACGTCAGAATTGGATCCGTTCTGAACACTCGATCCATCGTTGATTATGTTACCATTAGAATCTGTCCTTGGACCCATTGGGTTTGATAGAGTTGGATGTGGTGCGTTGTGAAGTGGGTTTGCGGTGGAATTAGCGGTTCTTCTATGTGAAGACTTGCTTCTATTGGATTCAACTGCTATTCTAGAGTGTCTCTCGTAAGGGCCATAGTCCGCAGGACCTTTCGATTCATAGATGGTTGGCGTAGCATAGTACTTTTCCAACACTTCTGTGGTAGTATCAGAACAATATTCGTATATCTTCCGATTATGTCCCACAATAATCACAGACACATCCACACTGCACAGCACAGACAATTCATGAGCTTTTTTGAACAAACCTGCCTTCCGTTTCACGAAGGTGACAGTTCTATTCCGATCATCTTGGATCGGTTCGATGTCGATCTTTCTTCTACCCATCTATTTTAAAATAATCGGATGGTTTTGAAGATTTGAAATAAGAAACAACCAAGTGATTTGAAACTTGATTAGTTTAAAAAAAAAATATTGGGTTCCTTTTTAAGGAGTGATGTAATGAGGAAAGAATGGAAATTTGGCAAGTGGAACCAGCAATATTGGCTAGTTTTGAAAATCGATTGATATTAAAGGAAAGTTTCAAGTCTTGCTTTGTAGTTGTGAACTTGATCAAATGAGAAAGTTGCTGCATAACATTGATATATCCATTTATATTTTTTCTTGGATCGAACGGCTTTCCAAAGTTGATGCGACGACGAATACTTCTAAAGATAGCAGTAAGATTTTTGGGCGCTTCAAACAATCAGGATCAGGGTTGAAACTTCCTATTAAAGAAAAATTATTGTGTTTAGACGTTACATTTTTACAAGTGCAAACCCCACGGGTTGGGGTTGAATCAGGAAATCAATCTAGTTCATTGTCTTAGTAGCAAGGGTACCCAAAAAGATTTATCTACTTACTTTCTTAACAATGCATGTTTTAATCCCTCAAAACAATGTTATGAGTCGTTTCGGGAAAACTTCAAACTTTCTTGGCAGGTACAATAAAAATAATCTGACTGGGGATTTTCCAATCTTGCTTATTTCTCCGATCCATAAAAATTATGAAAAATTTAACCCTTGGCCTGACCTATAATGTAGTAGCTCCACTTTATTGCTTCATTGATACACATCTATTTTAACAGTTATTGCATACGGTAAAAGTTTCTATTCTTTCAGATCCCATTTTAGTAAAAAAACGTTTCATTCATAAACAATGTTGGTCCCCTTCCATTTGATTGGCTCCATCTCCCCCTGTTAAAGCCTTAATGCCTTAAACTAATTGACTCATTCACCTATTGATACAATGTGACATCGCCGTTGTTGATATTGATTCGAACGGGACATTTCAAAACAATCGGTACAATTGGTCCCTGAGAATCTAACCCCGCATCTAGGGTCTAGCCAAACCATGCTGCAGATCGTGAAACAATTCTAATTTCTTGCTACCCCTGAAACCGCCATGTCATCTCTAATTCCAGGCCTCGTAATTAGTCTGGCCAAGTAAGCACCTGCATGACTTGGCATTCTGCCACGCATGGATCCTTGCTCAGTGCAAAACATAGTTCACGACTCATAGCTTCCTCTATATTTCTCTGTCTATATTCTCTCCAAAGACATCCTGCTCATCGTCGTCCTGATTATCCTCAATAGCATGTTCTTGTAGATCTTCTTCTCCTTCTCTTTCTTCTTCACCACCCTGGTTATCCTCTGACCCGTTATGCACGTCTTCCTCATTAGCCCGTCCTGCTTCTACGGGAATCGATAAATTTAGCGGTGTCATAGACGGCAATGTGGACGAAACCGGTAAGAACTCTGGTGACTTTCCTCCGATAGAATTCGTGATAGAGTTGGATCTAGAACTTTTCGTTGGAATGTGAATTCTTCCAGAGTTGGCCATACCATTACCATCACCACTTCCTCTGCGGGAATGTAACCTGCTATTGGCACGAATAACCCTCGATGGTGCATTCGCCAAACTGAAGTATGATGTTGATGACTGTAATGAACTTGGTAATGATTGATCGGTCAAGTAGTAAGCAGATGGAGATCCAGAAGCAGATGTTGGACCAAACGATGGTGAGTCCGCGCCCAGCGCTGCTGTAGGCGGTGGTGGTAAAGTTGCAGTCACTGGACTATGGCCCTTCTCTATATTATTCGAAGTCATTTGCAACTGTTGCTGTGCCAATCCTGATCTTATAGTCTTTGAAGTTGGCGATCTCTGTGTTTGACCAAAACTTGGTGTTGACAATGGGGTAGGTGATCTATTTCCCAAACTTGTGTGTTGAACCGCTCCCGATGGATACCTTTGAAGATTTAATGTTCTCTGAACGTTCGAATGCCATGGATCAACATTATAACTTGGACTGTTTAAACCAGGGCTATGCAGTGCACCGTCAGCACCATTATTCAATGATAGTAATGATATATTAGATGATGATGGCACCAGATGACCCCCCATGTCGCCTCCGACTGAGGTGGCCAACAGTTCAGGTGAATCTTCACCATGGTTCTCGCCACTGAACTGAGTCCTTATGCCTGCTATTTCCCGAGGTCTGGATACTTCACTTCTCTTATCGTCTCTTTGTGTAGGGAACCCGCCCGAAATCACTGTTTCAACACTGTCCGAAGTATAACTTCGACACTCTTGATTATGGCCAACTGAGATTGCAGATTGTGGGTTCTGTATTGACATTCCAGACAACTTCTCCCTCACAGATAATGTTGGCGAAGTCTCCGTCTCTGTCATGGATGTATCTCTCTATTGTTTATAAAAGTCTGGTGTGTACCTTATTATCTTGACCTCCAGGGTCTCGTTTCAAATGAATAAGGTGATACGAAGAGGGAAAGATTCAAATTGTGAATGAAAAATACTTTTTTTTTCAAAAAAAATTCCTAATCGGGGGGTCTTGATACAGAAATCAGGCACTGCTAGTGTGACCTTCAAATGTTGGGGTTGGGCTGGGGATAATGATCCAATCGGATCCGCTTAATTATTATTGATTGCATCCTTGGCATCTTCAAATGCCTCTTCAACATCATCGACGATATCATCAAATGCACCTTGTATTTTATCCCATAGTCCACCTTTCCTATCGTTATCGGTGTCCTTGGGCTTATCTTTGGAGTCTTTTGCATCTTCTTCAGAATCAGAATCGGAGTCCGCATCGGATTCCTCATCTTCGTCGTCCTCTTCCTTATCGTCATGCTTATCATCCTTAGCATCCTTGTCCTTCTTATCATCCTCATCATCCTTCTTCCCGTCTCCATGCTTTGGTTTGCTGGCCTTCGGCTGATCTGGTGCCTCCTTCGGCTTACCGGTTTCTTCTTCAGAATCAGTGTCTTCAGAATCAGAGTCTTCAGATTCCTTGGAATCCTCAGAACCCTTCGAACCTTTGGAATCCTTGTCATCTTTAGAATCCTTCTCGTTCGATTCAGGTAATCTAACATACAACGTATCGTACGTGGACTTTGTATCCAAAATCTCTGTCGGGAATGGAGTATCAGGATATTTAACCTCTTCAAACCAATCCTTAGCAAGTATGTTGGCCTTTTGAATGTAAGACGGAGAGCCGGTACCGTTATTTGGTGCTGGATTCAAGTTCAAAGAGTCACAGATGATATTGTAGACTTCCAGGTTCGAGAATGGTATTAGCTTTGTGTTGTTCTGCCCCAATCTATTTTCAAAGAATGGGCCTGTACCAATAAATAATGCACGCATTAACACATCCGTATTGTTATATCCATGCACTCCCTTTGGAGTGTACTTGCCCTTCTTTGATTTCATCTCTGACCGTGTAGTGATCGACCAGCCCTGTTTTGGAATCACCCACAGAGGAGCCACACGAGATTGGAATGGTGAGTCCAATCCTCCAAACAGTTCTGTGGCAATCTCCTCCCGTTTGTAGATGTTATAGTGTTTCTTGTTCACATCATTATGGTAGTGTTTCTTCATAGCTTTGAACATCCCATCGATCATGCTATCGTTCTTAGGACGTATTCCAACCAGTGGCCATGCATCGGTGTATTCGATGTTTTTATAATACTTGTCGCCAACAATATCCTCCAAATAAATCAATCTATCGCTAGACGTTGGTGCCATTCCATGATCAGATAAGAGTACCACGTTCACGATATCACGAAGCTTGCGTTCATCGATAACCTTATAGATAGATTCCAGGTAGTTATCCACGTATGTAAGTTCCTGTTTCAATCGATCACCAGAAATACCTTCATGGTGTCCCACAGTATCAATATTTGGCACATAGGACAGGATTAACTCGGGTCGGCTTTCAATAGGACTATCCAACCAACCCTTGATGCGTTCAAGCTTCAATTCTAACTTCTCAGACTTATTAAATGCATCAGCATACACTGGAGTTTCACCTTGTGGCCATTTAACTTCTGAACCAGGCCACATATGGATGGCTGCAGAGACGCCTTGCTCCATGGCAGTAGCCCAAACAGGCTCACCACCCCACCATTTCAAATCTAATGCAATCTTATCGTTACCACCAACGAATCGTTCGTCATAGGTTGGGTCATAGAAACTGTTGGCAACGATACCATGATAGATAGGTTTCAAGCCTGTCACCAAAGTGTAGTGGTTAGTGAATGTAAGTGATGGGTTTTCTGGTAACATATAAGGAGCAGAATAACTGACATCGCGAGTGACAAGTTTATGCAAAAATGGAGTGATCTCTTCAGAAATGTAATGAGGATGGAATCCATCTAGAGATATCACTAAAGTCGTAGGATAGAAAGCTGTGGTTCCATTAGATAGCACAGGTTTCTTGATATTTTCGTTTCTGTCACTATGTGGCGGTGGTTTGTTTGAGACAAGCATCGCTGCTATCAACAGTATTGCCAAAAATACGGTGATTGCTCCATAAAAGAACACTCTAGGTAAGCTTCTCTTGGCAGGCTTATCAGCACCGGGGAAACTGTCCAAGTCCGCAAAACTAGATACTGATCTGACTCCATTCTCTGTATCATACAACTCTATCGATTCTGGATGATCGAACTCCGATTGAGACGTTCCCTTTGCTCTATTGAACAACTGTTTTAAGTTTCCTCCTAACCTTTGAATGAAAGTAGGTTTAGGTTGCAAAAACCCTGATGATCTGCTCATTATCGATTCGACATCGTTCTCGTCATCATCGATCCTGAACCTATCATCATTATCTTCATCCAAATTCGTTACTGGAACGTCTACGGGGAACACCTGGTCTCCCATTGCGAACTTGTAAGAAGAAAGCACTGATACTAATAAGGGGGAGTTATTTTTAGATTTGGGGAGGGGAAAAAGGAGATGATAACCCGATGAGGTGTAGGAGTTTAGGCAAGTAATGAGTCAGGTTCGAAATGTTCAGTGTGTATGGCCATGTCTGTTTCATGTTTGTGGTTGTATATGTTAAAGTGGAGTTGGAGGTTATTTCTTGACACCCCTCATGATTGGTGAGTATAATGGAACTACCATTAGATACTTACTATTTTCCAGAAATCCTCAATAGTGAGATAATTTCTAGTATAGCTCTCTATTTCACTTCCCCAGATTTCTTTCCCTTTCAAGACATTCTTTTCTTTTGAAATGCGTATCATCTTAGGGACTCCAGACCTCCCAAATAGGATTTCTCGTAAGTCATTTGATCTGGTTTGCATTGAAAACCTACTAACACGTCAGAATTCACACTAGAGTTCACCAACTCGGGCTTGGGGATCCAATTGAGTCAGTTAGAGCCCTGGCCATACAACAATCGACCAGAAATGCCAAATGATAACTTCATAACGCGCATAAAACCATTCCAGATGAATGGGCGCGATTACATACTTGTGGCAGGTCATTATTGTATCTTATATGAACGTAATGAGTTGGATCACGATCGATTCAACTCTAAACTGTACCTTGTGTCTTCCACCAAATCTGAATCCGATTACCTTATCAGTCTAGACCTTGTTGATGATATCTTAATATGTTGTTCGAATCGAGGTAAACTAACAGTCTACCATGTTCAACACATTCTGGATCATGATGACATCTTTATCACACACCCGAGTACTCTTTTGATGGAGCCGCTTGATTTCTGTATCACTATGAATGACAGATCCCCAATCAAGCTTCTTACTGGTGGTTACGGAGGTAGTGCTCAGATCTATGACATTGTTGTCGATTACGAGAGATCGACAAAAGATCCAGATCTAGATGAAAGTATTACCGTCGCAGGTGGTCACCATTTAGGAACGCCCATTTGGACAGGTACCTCCTCTGTCCATATGGAACATTACGATGACTTCATCTGGCTTAAAGATGCTATTGCCATTCCAGAACCTGAACATATATCCGATCTGGACTTTTCTGTGTGGGTTATCACAAAATTTGGACAGTTGATCTATCATCAACCTCATATCACTAGTGTTCCCTTAGATACTTTCCAGATATCTAACAACCCATTGAAAAAGATATTCAATCTCAACGATACTCATCTTTTAATCTTGGACTCCTTCAATCTAGTCGCAGTGATGGATCTCGAACTTGATGAAGTCACCAAAAGATTCAGTGTCCATACAATCGGTGCTTTATCGGCCATTGAATTGATACCCGACCGCAACAACCCAAACTCTTTTCTACTCATCATTGGATCCATCGATAAGTATCTACGGATCTATCGATTTAATCTATCTTTACTAACTCTCAAACTCTTGGCTACTAGAGAGATCGGTTCGACTACAATGGCAATTGCAGTGGCCGACTTCTGACTCGCATTCGCTTCAATTCTATGTAAATACCTTACAGTGTATTGTTTAATTCTGTCATTATCTATAAAAGACTCATTTTTGTTGTGCCATTACATCAACATATCCTCTTCTTGGTCCTCTCTTGACTCCTCTCTTACCTCTCTTTGGTGGTCCTGTCATCTTCAAAAGATCATCAATACCATCTCCTTTTCCTTTCTTGGCACCAGGAGTAGGTGCAGCTTCGGAAAGAGTAGGTTTAGCAGGTGGAGGTCCTGAAGTAGGTGGTGCCGTTGATGCTGGTGTAGGGGTCTCTGGGGCAGTTGCAGTAGATGATGGTGCACGTTTAGGAGGTGGTGGTGGAGCAGATGAGGCAATCTGTTCGTCGATTGGAGCATCCTTGTTGATCCATCTCTTCAACTTTTCATCATAATAGAAATGATTCTCTTCTCCCATCTTGGCCTTAATTGCCTTTGGACCTTCCTCGTTCTTGGCTCCGAATATACCTCCAAACCATCCACTCTTCTTCTTTTGGACTCTCTTCTGTTGATCATTCTGCTTCTTTTTCTTCGCTTCCTCTTCTTCTTTCTTCTTCCTTTGATCAGCCTCTCTCTTCCGTTTCAGTTCCTCCTCTTTCTTCCTCTTCGTGGCCTGGTCAACAGCATCGGCATCATCGTCATCATCATCATCCACGACATCATCCAAGTACTCTTCTTCATCGGCTTCATTGGCATAAAGCCTCTTTTCCTCGGTGATAGTGTATATGGCCGACCTTCTGATCTCAGATGCAACACTGTCATTGATAGACATTTGAGAAGGTGACCGTGAAGGACTGAACATGGTTCTAAGGCGAGCACTTGGATTCAAAATGTTCTCAGAAGGAGGTGGTAAGTTACTCTCGCTAAGCATGGAGTTCGATCTCGAGCGGTATCTAACTGTATCGCTGGCAGCCGCTTCATACTCGTTGAAGTCCTGATCCTTCTTTGGTTCTTCATCCTGCTCTGCTACCTTTGTTTCTGGCTTCTCTTCTTCTTCTTCCTCTTCACGGGCTTTAGCAGCGGCTTGCTCACTAGGTGCTGGAACATGGTATCCACCGTAGCTGTACATGTCAAACTCATCTAGGTTCGTAGGAAGATCTGCCTCGTTCTGTGTCTCTGCCTCATTCGGCTTCTCGTCGGACGGTTCTGGTGCATACTTCTTTGGAGAAGCAGTCTTGCTGGTATGGCGAGAATACATATTGCTGTAAGGATTGATTGGCTTCTTTGTAGTACTCGATCTTCTTGGAGCATATGGGTTTGGTGGAGAAGATGGTGTCCTCTTATGTGGAGCTGTCACCGTTGGTTTCTTCTCAGAAGCATCTTCCTCATCTGTTTCCTTCACAGTATCGCCTTCCGGTATTGAAGGTGGAATGGCCGGTGACTGAGGATGAATGTCAATCTCATTATGAGTAGATTCAGCAATTGATTGGATGATTTCCTCCTCCTTAGGTTTAGGTTCCTCATCATTTGACTCTTTCTCTATCTCCTTGGTTGCAGGTGGCATGGTTGATTTGTGTTCCTCGGTGGCAGCGGACTCATTGAATGGAGGTTCCAAAGTATCATGTTTCTGCAATGATGGAGTTTCATTGATTAAACTTGGCTTGGATTCAGTCACTTCTGGCTGTTCGATTGATGCACTTTCTTGTGTTGCCTTAGCTGCAGCCTTGTTGAGAGTATGTGCCGGTCTCGTTGGTGGAGGAATGAATTCAGGCAATGATGGCCTCGATTGTGGTCTTGAAGGTGGTCTTGAAGGTGGTCTCGACGGCGGCTTCATGTTGGCATGCTGAGAAGGAGGTGCTGGTGGAGCATATCCAGATGGTACATGTGGTGCAACCATAGATAACTTAGGAGACGTTTTTGGTTCAACAGTATCTGGAACAGGAACAGGAGCAGGGGATGCCACTCTTGAGGTGGCAGGTGAATAGCTGTTGGTTGAAAGTTCCGGATATGATTGACTTCCTGCAACAGAAGGGAAGTATGACTGCTGAGATGACCTAGACCCCGTTCTTGGGAACGGTGGTCTATGCAACGGAGATGAAACCGTAGGTGCTGTTGGTACTCCCGGTGCTGAAGGTGCAGATCCCGTGATACCAAGAACTCCGGTTGTTGAATTCGGCTTGTGAAGGGATGCCTTTGGAAGCAAAGGTGAAGATTTCTGAGCTGCCCTAGATATTGCAGGCGGAGCAAATGCCGAAGGACCACGAGATATTTGCATTGGTCTCATGGTGGATGCAATTGTAGAATTCAAACCACCAGCTGCTGCCTGGGACGTTGCCTCAGCTGGGTATCCACCATAGTAAGCGTTATTTTGTTGCTGAGGTGATGGATTGGTTGAAGAAACATTTGACATCGTATTTAGATCCATTCTAGAAGCAGATCTAGAAGGAACAGGGGATGAGAAGTTTGAAAACACTTCGGATTCTGGTTTATTCTCTGGTTTGATATCTTCTCCAGCGACAAACTTGTTAAAGGATTTATCCAGGTGGTTCCAGACGTTCAATTTTGAACCAAACCATCCTTGGCCATTGTCACAGGAGATAAGTTGGATTCTTCCTGCTAGGTGTTGCGATTCAATGACCTCGGCAGGACCCAAATTGAAATGCTTGGAATTAATAGTGGCTTGGATAACGTCTGCATATCTTTTGGCCTCACTAGAGAATCCTTCATCTGCCAAATAACCTGCATGGCTTAATTTAGGAGATACCATCCATGGGAATCCACTAACATTAGCAGGCGC
This sequence comes from Xiuguozyma insectalens, assembly GCA_030574155.1. NCBI lineage: Eukaryota > Fungi > Ascomycota > Pichiomycetes > Pichiales > Pichiaceae > Xiuguozyma > Xiuguozyma insectalens. Next base: position 280,230 of record JAJMEL010000001.1, on the reverse strand, counting down.
ATTCTGTGACTCCACAAGTACAAATTCGTAGATTTCATTTGCAATGATAGCCTCAATACTGGTTGGTGTACATCTTGGGACCAAAGGCTGGCCTGAAAGCAAGTACGCAACCAGTGCATGACCAGGGTGACCAGTGTCATAAAGAGATGTAGACATCTGTGTCATGATTTGACTTGGCTGTGAAGTCGAAAGCAAAATGAATGAAACCACTGCTGGGAAGTTGTCAACAATCCAGGACGTGTTGTTATTGAACTGGAATCCTCCAACACTAGCGTTAACAAAGAATGACATCATCTCATCACATGGGTTTTGACCGGTAAACCGTTCCTTCGAAAAGAGTTTCACCACTTCAGAAACTGCATGTGGACCTATCATTCCTGCAATGATGAACGACATAGCCCAATCACCTTCAGATATGCTGAACTCCAGAGCGGCCTCGGCCTGACCAGATTCAAGCCAACTGTAGACTCTGGTAACTCCTTGGCGATCAAGTTCATGTGAGTTGAAAGCCTTTGTAGCGGCAGCTCCATTTTCAACCGCACGTGAAAGAGAGCCAGTATCCAAAAGTCGTTGATCGGGACCATTGATCTTGGTAGTAGGATCCAATGCATGGACAACTTTCTCTAAATATTTATGACTAGCCAAATCTCCCGTAGTACGGACTTCAGTAACCATGACATTAAGAATAACCCAGATCATTTCTTCTGGCTTATTTGTTGTAGCAATACCATCTTCAATTCCCAAGGCATTCAACTTTTCTGACAACCATTTCTGAATGTCCTTCCATTTTGATTTTCCTTTGATAAGTGGACCTGGGAACTTTGGTATTGTCTGATCGACCTGGCTGATTTCACTGAGTTTTTCAATTTTGATGTTAGATATTCTGCGACCAAATCCATCAGTAATGCCAATCATAGAGGACACCTTATCGCCAGAAGAGTAACTGAAGAGAGGCCATTGACGTCTAACCAAGTTTTCTGGATTGACAACCACTGGTGCAGGACCTTGAGCAACCAAAGGAATTTTCCTTTGACCATGTGGACTCAACGGTGGAACCATTCTGTTTGATTTACTGCGCGTCCGGGTATGCGAAAGGGCTGTGTTTAACTCCGTAGTACCATATAGTGCATCCAAAGATGTTCTTGGGTGGTGTTTATGAATTCCGGCGTTTCCAGCATTTCCAGCAGGTGGTGCCTGTTGTGGGTACTGAGACTTGAATGCTGGGTTGTAACTGGAAGTTGGAGAGAATGGTTGTTCCTGAGGCAGCCCTTCAGTAGACACGTTCAAAGTAGGTTGGTACCTGGACTGAGCAGGTGGGAATTGTTGAGGACCCTGTTGGTATTGCGCTTGACCAGGTTGAGGTAACGATGACTGACCTTGGTTATAAGGACTTTGAATAGGTGGTTGTTGCTGCTGTGGTGTTTGTTGGTAATTCTGTGGAATTCCAGTGTTCGGAGGACCATATCTAGAGTTACCTACTGGTGGACCACCAACATTGTTTGATTTAACCGGACTCATGACCGAGGCAATTGGTGATTTCATAGGAACAGGAACCTTTCTAGGATCAACCGTTCCTGGATTCGAAGAGATAGAAGCCGTAGATGCATGACCACCTGCAACTGGTGGTGCATAGGGGTTCGTTGTCCTCCTAGAGGTAGATGGAGACCCTGCCTTGCTTCCAAAAGACCCGGACTTCTGTCTGTAGTAGGGAGAAGGAGCCATAGACTCTGAACCGGCTGAGGATGCCCTCTCAATCGCTCCATATGGATTCTTTGCTACAGACTTCGTACTCTTATGCGTATTAACTGGTAATTCCGCAAAGAAATCGTCATTGGAACGAGATGGAGCTTTCGGTATAGGAGGTTCTGATTGAATGGTAGGTGCTCCTGATGCCGGTGCTCCTGATGTTGTAACAGATGTCGAATTAGGAATGTTTGGTTGTGTTGGTGGCACAATATTAGCCTGCGCTGGAGGTGGCGAGTAAGCACGCACTGACCTTGGCTTCGAATGAGGTGCATATGGATTTTCCACTTTAGCTGTGGTAGTAGAAGGAGGTGGTGCATATGGATTTGCCTTTGGAGGCTGTGCCGCAGGTGGTGCAGATAAACGACCAGTTGGTGGTGGCGCAGGTGAGGCATTCATTATAGGACGTTGTTGTTGACTGAAAGACGTACGCTTAGTCTCAATTCGAGTGTAAATACTCTGCTGAGGAGACTTTGCTCTAAGGGTAGGAGACTGGTACTTAGAAAGCATATCATCTGGGAAGTCATAAGCATCGCTCTTTTGTTTACCGGTTTCCAACTTCTTAACCAAGACTTTATGTGTCGTAGACTCCTGTGCAGCAAGCTGTTGTGGGATGGCCCCAACACTTCCAACAGGTGACACAGGTCTGTTCAATAGATTTGGCTGTGTTCGAACAGGCATCTGTGGTTGTTGAGTTGTAACCTGTTGAGGGGCATACTTCGATGTAATAGTATGTTTAGCTCCTGATACTTGTGTCTCTGGTTCTTGTGGCTCGGCTAATATTTCTTCATCCATAACTTCATCCAAAAGCATTTCATCCTCTTCTTCCAGGAATTCTAGTTTTTCATCAATAGATGCAGGGTGTGCATTCTTCTCTTCTGCTAAGCTCTTCAAGAAGTCATCATCATCGTCTTCGTCATTTTCCCACAAAGCCTCTTCGTTTTCTTCTATAGACAGTTTTGCTTCAGCTTTTGGCTCAGTAGGAGTTTGTTGAATGGGTTCATTGACAGTCGGCAATGCTGGTAACTCCTTCTCTTCTGCAAACTCTGCAGATTTTGGTTCATCTTCCTGTGGTATTTCCTCTTCAGGGATGATTTCCTGATGTTGTTCCTGTGGCTGCTGTTCGCTCGATTCTTGAGTAATCTGTTGTGCATCTTCTGCCAACACTAAATCTTCTTCAGGCTGTTTGGAAGATTTCAATTCAGAAGGTGCTGGTTCAATAGTGGCAGCTGGTTCCTTTGTTTGGTTCATAACAGGCTCATCCCATGGCATCTGTTCTTCTGCGGCATTATGTTGAAGATCATTTTCCCATGGTATTGGCTCTTGAGAAGTAAGCTCTCTTTCATTGACAGGTTCAACTGGTTGCTCGGCCTCTGGTTGTTTATCTTTCGAAGGTAATTCATCTTCAGAAGGAAGTGTTTCAACTTTATCTGAAGCGACTGGTTGTGCAACTGGAGCTTGAGTTTGTTCCTCGGATGGGACATCTTCTTCCCATGGCATTTTCTCAACTTCCTCATGAAGGGAATCTATACCAGGTATAGCCTTCTCGGCTTGCTCATTCTTGGTTTCCGGTGACATTTCTTCTTCCCATGGCATTGCATCATCTGCAGTTGCTTCGGTGTTGTTAGAAGTAGCTGCATGATTATCCACAGACTCAAGTTGTATGTCCTTGTCCAACTGAATACCTTCTTCCACGGATGGAGGCTCCACAGCAGCAGCAGCAGCAGCAGCAGATGCCTGTTTTTCCTCCTCCCATGGCATCGTTTCGGTTTGTGGTTGTTCGGTATCAAGTTCTGGCTCGACATCATCATCCCATGCCATCTCCTCCAGAGGCTCTATATCATTTTCAGCTTCCTCTTTTGGTGCGAGATTTGACTGCTCTTCAGCGGGAATTGTTTGTTCCACTTCAGGCTCCGCTTGAGAGAGGTGTTCTGATGCAGGAATAGGTGGCTCCACTTCAGGTTCTGGTACCGTGTGATCCACTGGAGCGGGACCTGCAGGCGGTTTCTCTTCTTCTGGTTCGGATAGAAGTTCGTCGTCATCCCATGGCATTTCTTCTAAAGAATCGTTTGCTTGAAGTTCGGGGTCTGGTAATGATTCATTGACAGATTCCTGTTGTTGTATCTCAGGTTGAGGGCTAGCCTCCTTCTGCACTGGAAGCTCTTCCACAAACTCTTGTTTGTGTTGTTCAGCAGGTTGTTCAGCAGGTTGCTCCTCTTCATCCCATGGCATCCTCTCGACTTCCTCATCCCAAGGCATTTTCTCCGTCTCGCTTTCAGGAGCTTCAAAGGCTTCTCTAATTGGATCAGCGGGAACTGAATATGGTTCTTCTACATCCTCATGATCCAGTGGTGCAACTTCTTCAGAAGCTTGTGGAATTTCTGGTTCAACGACTGGCTGCTCTATAGGTTTTTCAACAGTGGTTGGTGGTATGGCATCTTCTGAGACCTTTGAAGGAGTTTCAATATGTTCTTGAGTAACCTTCGTCTCCTGCTTGATCTCGGGAACTGTTTGAACAGATTCATTGAATGGAGCGCTGATAGATTCGCTGACAGGTGCAATAGGTTTTGGTATCTCTTCTGGTTCAACCTCTTGCTGGACTTCCTTTGTTTCCTCCTCTGGTTCTTCTTCCAACGCCTTTGCCAACTCTGATTCATCGACAGCCACGGGAGATTCAGGTTCAGTTGGCTTAGAAGGAGGTGAATTAAGGAGTTCGTCTAACGCGGCCGCAGTCTCTGCCTCTAACTCTGCATCCCATGGATCATCATCCAAATCCAAATCATCGGTGTCATTGTTCTCATCGGTGATGATTCCAGTAGCGGTGGCAGCAACATCGTCATGACTTTCTTGTTGATCTGTGGTCTCGGCCAATTCACCATCATCAGTATCCCAAGGCATGTCATCAATGTCATCAAGATCATCGAGACCTTCGGTACCTGCAGAAACATCCCATGAAATCTCATTGTCATTCACTTTCAAGCTGTTCTGTTTGGTCTCGTTAATGGTATTGGTTTCCACTGGCGTGGCCTCTCTAGTTTGATCTGTACTGGAAGCTGTAGAACTAGGGTCTGAGTTGACCTGTTCCGAGGATCCAACGTATCCAGTCTGTGGATACCTGGATCTCACGTTCTTCCTTGACTTCTTAGACTTCCTACCCATATCCAATGCTAATTAATCGTCAGCTTAGACGCGTCACACTAGGATAAGTAAAGGGTTGAAAAATGGGATACTTGAAGAATCAACACGATACGGGTTTTCTTTTGGAGTTTGAAGGTGTACGGGGAGTAGTGGGGAAAAGGAACCTAGGTAGTTAGCAAGACTTTAGGGATACAAAAAAATATGAAAAAGTTTGGAGGGACTGAAAATTTTCTTTCCCGCATAGATACACCCTTATCTTTCTTGAATCAGGTATGAAGAATGGTAAAGTGAAAGGTCCAAAGAACAAGCCGAAGCTTGCTCCTGAAAGAGAGCGGTTTGTTCAGTGTTGTGGAGACATTTCATTGGAATTGGTTGCGTCGATGAAAGCTGGCAAGGAGATTAAATTGAACGGTATCATTATCCGTAATGCAAAGAAGTACAAGTTACCTGGACAGCCACGGTTAACAGACGTCATTGCATCGATCCCAGACCAATACAAGAAGTATTTATTGCCTAAATTGAAGGCCAAGCCAGTTCGTACCGCGTCAGGTGTTGCTGTTGTTGCTGTCATGTGTAAACCTCATCGGTGCCCCCATATCGCATACACAGGTAACATCTGTGTGTACTGTCCAGGAGGACCAGATTCGGACTTTGAGTACTCTACTCAATCCTACACTGGATACGAACCTACATCGATGAGAGCTATCAGAGCCAGATACGATCCTTATGAACAGGCCCGAGGACGTGTCGATCAATTACGTGCACTTGGTCACCCTGTGGATAAAGTTGAGTATATAGTCATGGGTGGTACTTTCATGTCATTACCTAGAGATTATAGAGAAGGTTTCATTACTCAGTTACACAATGCATTGACTGGTTACAATGGAACCGATCTTGATGAAGCAGTTAGATTCTCTCAGCAATCTCTTACCAAGTGTATTGGTATCACCATTGAAACTAGACCCGATTACTGCACTCCGACCCATCTTGACGATATGTTACGTTATGGTTGTACCAGATTGGAGATTGGTGTTCAATCCGTCTACGAGGATGTTGCTCGTGATACAAATAGAGGTCATACTGTTAAGGCTGTCTGCGAAACTTTTTGCTATGCCAAAGATGCAGGTTATAAAGTTGTCTCCCACATGATGCCTGATTTACCAAACGTTGGTATGGAGAGAGACTTGGAGCAGTTTAAAGAGTATTTTGAGAGTCCTGCGTTCCGTACCGATGGTTTGAAGTTGTATCCAACGTTGGTTATTCGTGGTACCGGTCTCTATGAGCTTTGGAAGAACGGTCTTTACAAATCATACAATGCAAATATGCTGATCGATCTCGTCGCCAGAATCTTGGCACTTGTTCCTCCTTGGACTCGTATTTACAGAGTCCAACGTGATATTCCAATGCCTCTGGTGACTTCTGGTGTGGAAAACGGTAACTTGAGGGAGTTGGCGTTGGCCAGAATGAAAGATTTCGGTACCAAGTGTAGAGACATCAGAACTCGTGAAGTTGGTATTAAAGATATTCACTCCAAAGTTAAACCAGATCAGGTTGAGTTGATTCGTCGTGACTATTACGCCAACGGTGGTTGGGAAACTTTCTTGTCATACGAAGATCCAAAGCAAGACATTCTCATTGGTATGTTGAGACTTCGTAAAGCTACCAAGAAGTACACCTACCGTAAAGAGTTCACTGCCAAGCCAACCTCTATCGTGAGAGAGTTACACGTTTATGGATCTGTGGTTCCATTGCATTCAAGAGACCCAAGAAAGTTCCAGCATCAAGGATTCGGTACATTACTCATGGAAGAAGCTGAAAAGATCGCACGCAATGAACACGGTTCTAAGAAGATTAGCGTCATCTCTGGAGTCGGTGTTCGTAACTATTATAAGAGGCTTGGATATGAACTGGATGGTCCATACATGTCCAAGAACCTTGACTAATTCATTATTGATTACCTATTTATTATATTATTTAATGCTTAAAAGATGGCACAATCGATTTGCAAACCATTGAGTAGTCTATGATGTCCTTCTCGGAGGGAGTCTTCAAACCCGAATAGAACATTCTCCATTGAGTGTCTGGTACATGACAGTTGGCTCGAGACCTTTCAAAATACCATTTATTGACAGGATTGTTCATTCTAGACCTCCAGACCAATTCTTCGGGATATTTCAATAGCATCGCTTTGAAAACTATATCTGCCAATCCTGGTAATCCTTGCAGCTTCTTAATAACGGCAAACTTATCGAGGTATGGGATCTTACGTGCTGGATCTGTCTCTGGAGTCTCCCATGTCAAGATGGCGCCTGCTTCATAATCACCGGCAATGATAAGTCCTGCCACTTTACCGTTGATACGGTTTAAATAATGATCCATATCTAGATCTCTTCCAAAGGAATCATCTATAAGATGTTTCAACTTATCAAGATCGATCTCACCTTTATTTTGCATCTCTTTCAGATCAATACCAGTGTCTGAAAGATGGATACTAACGGGTGTACCTTTCTTGATGATAGTTGTGTTTAACATTGGAGTCTTTTTGAGGTTCACTGGTAGCGAAGATGAAATCACTGGCCTATCAGTCAAGATATTGTGTATGATTGGATTGGCAACCTCTTCCAATCTCTTTAAGGTTGCTATCTTTGGTGTAGTAATGATTCCAGTAGCGTTGGGTGCAATGGTAAGAAGTTCATTCATTTCTCGAAGATTTGTCAGATGGATTTCACAATCTTCTGGAGATAATTGGCATTGTGGTACTTCCCTAACTAAGGAATCATATTCTTGTATCAAGTTAATGAACACATGACTAGATTCGAAACGTTCTAATGATGGGATACCTCCTAACTCATCAATAAATACAATCTTCTCGACGGTAACGAAATCGTCCTTTTCGTTATTGCACCGAGCTTTGAACTTGTTATTAAGTCTTGTGAAATTCGAAACTGCATACTTGAGGATATCAAATGATGTAGATTTCTGCTGGCAGACGTGGTCTCTGTTGATCACCCATGGAACCAACACTGGGATTGTTCCTTGGAATAATGGGACGGTGATCAGTTCCTGGATCGAGAACTTACACCGACCGGTAGAATCCACTTGGAACAGATCCTGCATGGGCCTCATCTCAAATCGACCATACTTCTGTAACGATTCAATCATATCGTTACATCTCTTGTTGGATTCACTAATCTGTTCGGCTTTGGTCTTCTTGCGGCTTGGATGAGAATCAGTCTCGGATCTTTCAGGTTGATCATCCATTACTATCACAGGTGAAGCACCGAGCCGCATACATTTGCCAATAGTGGATGCAAGACCTTTGATAGTTTCCTGTGACAAATCATCGAAGTTTCTGATCCGAATAAGAACAACACGAATGGAATCTGCCAAATGCATCTCATTGCCGGAGTTCTCTTCAAAGTCTTGATACTGATCTGGTTGTGCCAAATTACCAGTATCCAACACATCTCCCAAGAAAGAATCATACTTTCCACGACGACCTTCCACCATATCGGGAGTAGCATACGTCTTATAAATGTTATTCTCATCCAATAAGGGGTACTTCTTCAAATAGTACTTGGCCTCCCGCTTAGTTGCGGTAGAGTTCAATATATCTAAGATCAATGCCCTTTTCTCGGCTGTTTGTTTCGCCACAGACTTCACGGGTGTATTAGCAACCGTGAATATGCCTCTACTACACCGCAATCTTATACCCCGTTGTCTTACCGCAGTTTGTAACCTCCACATTGCTCAGATCTGAGTCATAAACTTTGGGGAGAGTTTTGAAAAAATTAACCGCGATACCCTATTAGGAAATAGAGGGGAAGTGAAAGTACAGCATGTATTCTCTATATAGTAGGTGGAAAGAACTAGTCCTTTTTCTTTTCATCAGCTGCGATCTCTGCCTCGACTTTGTTGATTCCTTGGATTCTTTCGACGATATGAGGATGGTCGTAAGCGTAGGCAGAGTAGTACTTATCAACGACGACAGAGCTGAGATTCTCCTTATTGAGAGAGACCAGTGCGTCTTTAAGATCTTCACCGTAGCCTTCTCTAGTAGAGAATGCGTCGGCTTGGTACTCGTATGTTCTAGATAATAGACTCATGGCAAACTTGACAATGGCATCGGTAGGAGTGAGAACGTCACCAAATAACATGAATCCAACAATGGCAGGGTGTTCGGTGGTGAATCCGAAACTCTCAAACAGAGAGTTGTTATTGACGAAGGCAGCAAACATGGTGAAGATACTGAAGAGATGCAATTCATTGATAGCAAGCAACTTGGTGGTATGAGACAAGGCCCAGTGACCAATCTCATGACCCAACACGGCGACAACTTGTCCGACGGTACACTGTTCAATCAAAGTATCAAAAAGAACGATCTGTTTGGAACCCCAAGGGAGACCCATGAAATAAGCATTGGAATGAGCAGATCTCTTGGATCCATCAATAACATAGAGCTTGTCAAGTGGGAACTTGTTCTTGTCAGCCAACTTCTCGATCTCGGTCTTGAGCTCACCTTCTTCGAGTGGAGTCAACTTATTGAAAAGTGGTTGAATGAACTTTGGATACACAACAATCAAAAAGATCTGGACAACGGCCATAAAGATCGACAAGTAATACACGAAGCTATCGCCAAAGTAATCGATGATCTTGAGGAATCCGGCCAAGATAGGACCTCCCAGTGCACATCCGACGAGCAATCCTTTGATCATATCAGAGATCCAGAGTCCAACAGTCAATTTGTTAAATCCGTACTTCTCTTCAAGAACAAAGTTTCTGTAGTAGTCCAATGGGGTTCCGAGTATGGATGAAAAGATGGAGAATCCAGCAGTGAAAAGCAAAGAATGGGTGATAACACCAGAGAATGCGGCAGGTAAGAAACCTTTGGCTAAAAGATTGGTGAGCAAACGACCAGAAGATGCCCAGATCTTTGGTAAAACGTTGTAATGGTAGACGGCAACGTTAGCTGCCAAGTTGTATAAACCTGAGGCAATGCTAAACCAGAGCTTGCTCACGGTATACTTGCCGGATTTGTTGGCAGTATCGGCATCGATCTTACCATCGAGTTCCTTTGGAACTTTGTCACCATTCTCTTGAACACAACGGATCTGACGGTACTTCAAGATCGATTCGAAAACAAAGTTACCGGCAGAGAATCCAATAACAAGGAGTTTCCAATTGTAGCCTGGAATATCCAACGCTTGGCCTGCTGTCTTAATAATGGAATCCATTTTAGAAAGAAACAAGTGTTAAGAAGAAGGTTGAAAAATTCCCAAGGACGCGAAATTTATGGTTGGAGGTTTTTCCCCTCATCTTACAACTGCGCGAAGTTCGGTTTAGAACTGAGTTGCTGGTTGATCCATATAACTCTACTTCTCACTACATTGACTACTGTTATTTTAAACTAGAATCTATTCTCTTAAACAAAAATCATTGGCAACATAGAAGAGAGAATATATCGTGACATAGATGACTGGAATCCTCCTTTTTGGTTGTCATAGACAGGAATGAGAGTTTTACCAGTTGTCGTCGTTAGTTGAGTTAGCCATTTAAGCCTCCTCAGAAGCAAGCTTCTCGGCCTTGGCAACAACATCCTCGATACCACCAACCATGTAGAAGGCAGCCTCAGGAAGGTTATCGTACTTTCCAGCAAGGACATCCTTGAAAGATTGAACGGTCTCCTCAAGCTTAACGAGCTTACCTGGAATACCAGTGAAAACCTCGGCAACGTGGAATGGTTGAGAAAGGAATCTCTGGATCTTTCTGGCTCTCTCGACGGTAAGCTTATCCTGTTCGGACAACTCATCCATACCAAGAATAGCAATGATATCCTGAAGGGACTTGTAAGCCTGGAGGGTCTCTTGAACACCGGTAGCAACATTGTAATGTTCCTGACCGACAACATCGGCATCGAGAAGTCTGGACTTAGAGTCAAGAGGGTCGACAGCTGGGTAGATACCAAGCTCAGAAATACCACGGGACAACACAGTAGTAGCATCCAAGTGGGCGAAAGTAGTAGCTGGGGCAGGATCAGTCAAATCATCGGCTGGGACGTAAACGGCCTGGACGGAAGTGACAGAACCCTTCTTAGTGGTAGTAATTCTCTCTTGAAGAAGACCCATATCGGTTGCCAAAGTTGGTTGATAACCGACAGCGGAAGGAATACGACCAAGCAAGGCGGACACTTCGGAACCGGCCTGAGTGAATCTGAAAATGTTGTCAATGAACAACAAGACATCCTGTCCTTCCTCATCTCTGAAGTATTCAGCGATGGTCAAACCAGTGAGGGCAACTCTAGCTCTAGCTCCAGGTGGTTCGTTCATTTGACCGAACACAAGGGCCACCTTGGACTCACCTTCGAGGTTAATGACACCAGTCTCTTGCATTTCTCTGTAAAGGTCATTACCTTCACGAGTTCTCTCACCGACACCGGTGAAGACAGAGAAACCACCGTGAGCCTTAGCAACGTTGTTAATAAGCTCTTGAATAAACACAGTCTTACCGACACCGGCACCACCGAAGAGACCAATCTTACCACCTCTGGCGTATGGAGCCAAAAGGTCGACAACCTTAATACCGGTCTCAAGAACTTGAGCCTCGGTAGATTGATCAACGAACTGAGGTGGGTCAGCGTGAATTGGGTTTCTCTTCTTGGCGTCAACTGGTCCTCTCTCATCGACAGGGTCACCAATAACGTTCAAGATTCTTCCGAGAGTACCTCTTCCGACTGGAACAGAGATTGGAGCACCAGTGTCAACGACATCTTGACCTCTGACGAGACCTTCAGTACCGTCCATGGCAATGGCTCTAATAGTGTCCTCACCAAGATGCTGGGCAACCTCAAGAACGAGCTTGTTACCACCGTTCTCCATCTGAAGAGCGTTCAAGATGTTTGGAAGCTGTCCAGGTGGGAACTTAACGTCAACAACGGCACCAATAACAGAGCTGGATTTAGTTAGTATGAGATCTTTTGATATTAAGCGGGTCTGGGTAGCTGAGGTACGGTTTTTTTTCACCCATCCTCCAATTGCAATTCCCAAACGTAAACTTTTTTTCTCCACGCCGCAGCCAAGCCGAACGAACCTCTAACCCCCCAAAAAAAAAATTTGAGGGGCTCTGATTCGACAATTCCTCGAGGCGAGTGAAAAGTCAGCGTAGACGACAACGGATGTAGAGAATGAAGGTTATAATTGTGAGAAATAATTGGAGGGAAATGGAGGGAATTCGAAGGTAGAACCATCCAATAGAAGTGTACAATGCATTGTATGAGTGACTTTTAAGAACGTCAAGTAGTCAACTTGATCCCAATGTATCGGAATTATCGTCCAAAATTGAGAAAGCTGCCAGTTGAAAACTAGAGAGTGAATCAAAGAAATCCAAGAACTTGAATTCCTTTCAATCCAACTTCCAATCTTTGTAAACGATTGTTGTACCTGTAGTTACGTTCCTTGGATCAATCATATCCAACTTCCTGTTTGAATTGTCTTACCCACCGAATACCCTTTCAAAGAGCCTACCCAAATTCCGGTGTTCATTTGATACTTACGTGACCTTACCCTTAGTTGGGGCAGCAGTAGCCAGACCTCTCTGAAGAGAAGCACTAGCCTTAGCTGCCTTCAAGGCAGTTCTGGTAGTAGTAGCGAAGAGTCTAGCAACCATTTTATTTAATGGAACCAAAGTCTATGATCGCAAAAGATGGAGAGGAAAGAAAAAAAAAAAACGAGCTCCGACCAGGGTTGAGTAGAGGTGTGGAAGGAAATTTATTCAGCTGCCTTATTATTGGCCATCAAAAAGATTTGGTGGATGCACGACTTTTCAAAAAAATCATTTTAGAGGTTGAAAGGAGACGAGACGTGTTGAAAAATTACGTGTAGAACCCCTGGGTGGGAGGAGCTTGTACACAGAGTCTTTGTAGTGTATTCGTCTTGTTCATTCGGTATATAGTTGCAGTGATACCCTCATACACTTCAGTTGCACTTCAATTGCTTGAATCGGTCTAGTGTTCATTCCTTTAAACCGTCTTCGTCTGTTGCACCCGTGCACCTCATACGTCAGACCCCCTTTTCCCTTTTTGGCCAGATCTGTCTGAATTCCGGGATTGGGATTTCCTATTTCATTGTCATTATAATACTAACTATATATTCACACCGACCGAGGCCAATTTCGGTTGCAATTCTTCGGAGAGGTACTTTCTGAGCTCGGAAAGATCCGAGTCATTGTACAGTACGGCACATTTCACAAGCTTGTCGCGGTCATCAGGCGACAGGTGTTCCGCTTCATGAGCTAGGCAGTCCAGGCAAAGAACTAATTTACCGTAATTAGCATGCTTAGACCGTTTCTTCCTCATCCGTGTTAACATCCGCTCCAAGTGTTTCGTCTCTGTATCCTCTTCGGGTTCCTCCGTTTCGGCAGATCTTTCACGTTTGGTGACTCGGCGTGGTCTGTGACGTCTTGCTGGTTCTTCGTCCTCATTATTTGCACCTTCTCGCTTGGCAGCCTCCACGATCTTGGTCCATTCAGACTCCTTGTTCATCTGTGGTGAGTTTTGTGGTGTCGGCAACTGGTCGTCTTCTTTCTTCACCTTCACGGCATGCTTCTCGTTGTCCTCTAACTCCTTCAGTAGATCGATTTCAACCCACTGGAAGTTCACAAATGACTTACAATCGTGACAGATATATTCATCTGGGTTCTCGTCTGGATCCTCATCGTGTTCAATCCGTCTCATCCGTCCACGACGACGACGGCCGTCTGTCAGTTCTTTCTCATTGCGTTCCTCTTCTTTTCTTTTCTTTTCCGCAACATACTCTTGATAGTTTCTCTTTGGCAGTTGCTCCATAAGTTCACATAGTTGATGGTTTGCCAGGATACCGACAAACCTGACAACTCGGTTGTAGAAAGTCGAGAATGAACGACGAAGCATCCATCCAACAATAACACTATCAAACAGTTGACAGGTTTGCGCAAACTGTTCTTGGCTCGCAAGTGTATAGTCCATGATGTTCCTTAGCAACTTGTAGTGATTGAACACATTCTCCTTTTTAACCCTCCGGTATTCATCAACAGACTGTTCACCAAATTGCAACCAGTATGGCATTGTGAAGTTCACGGCTTCGTTCACATTGAAACCGCAGTTGAAACCAGCATGATAAACCTTAGGGAATGTGATGACAAACTCGTTAGCTTCTTGGTCTACTGTATAGACATGGACCTGTGGTGCACTATCTCCATACAGGCGTCTTTGACGAGCATTTTCGGCGGCAATCTCTTCAGGTGAAACCAGTGTAACCAATTGATGCAACAGATCCGGCTGTTTCTCAAAATAATCAGGACTCATCTCTTTACAGAACCGTTCGAAGTTCTCACAATCTGATGCAGGTATACCATACCACTTCTTGGTGGCCCCCATATGACAATAGTTGGCACTCATTGTATAATGGTCCTCTTTATGCCAACAGAATGTAGAGAACATCGATCCGACGTAAATCCAGGGAACAGTCATTCCAGAGATCTGGTCTCTGTCTTCCGTCTTGATGTAGTTTAAAAGCGAGCCTTTAGCGAAAGGTAACCTTGTAAGGTTGAAGTAGTGATTCACATACTGCTTATCACGATCAGTGGAACAGTTATCGGCCGTGGGGAACCCAGATACTTGTGTTTTATCCTCCTTGTGAATATCTGCACCATACCGCACTTCCACAGTATCGTCTAATGTACTCAGGTCACCCGAACCTTTAACAAGCTTCCAGAACTCTTTTTCCAAAGTATCAATAGACAGTTTCTCGTTGCCATTGAAATGATCGTAGCAATACTCGGTTTTAAAATCATCACAGTCTTCTTGAAACTCCTCCAAGGTGAAGATATTATCGAAATCCTCTTCAAACCCATAGTCTCCTGTACCTTCCAGACAATCTGGACAGAACCAATCGTTCTTAGGAACCATTTTTAAAGGTGGATTCAAACAGGCCATGTGGAACATTCTATCACAACCATCACAGATCAACAGTTTGGCTCTTTCTCTGTCACGATGGCAGATCTCACAACCTTTCTTGGCAATACCGGTAGCCTCAAAGATATCACTGCTAAGTACCTTCGATAATGATTCCTGATCAGATTCGTTAGGATGTTTATTGGGCTGTTGCTTCAAGAGTTGTGAGTACCTTTCGAGGTTTGTTAACAGAGCAAGTCTATCGGGCATCAAGTGCGTATACTTGAGATAGTTACCTTCCAAGAAGATATCATAAATGTGGGTTCTCTGTCCATTGGTAAGAGTGACAAATCCATCGTAATCATTGCTGCCATTCTCGTTGTTGGTACCAGCAGTAGCAACGGCATCACCAGATAAGAGTTTCTTCCTCTTTCGTCCTCGATTCTTATTCTTGGCTGATTTCAAAGGTTTCTGGCCTTTCATTCTCAGATAGTTGTTGAATGCTTGGAAAAAGAAGTCTCTTGATCTGTTTGCCAAACTCAACTCTTTCAAAGTCTGTAATCTGGTGTGGAACGAGAACTTTTCCTTATCCAATGCGAACGGGGGTTTCCAACCTGCGGGTGGTTTAACCTTCAGAATGCCATATCTCTCTCCCAATGTAATCACTTCCGGCTTCGAAAGGTACTTGATTGGATCTGCAAACTGCTCTTCAGTCGGCATCAACGTTGGTGCCTTTTCACACATCATTTGCGGAAGAAGATTGGGGTCCTTAGCAGGCTAGGATTGGCTGACCGATAATTTCCCCCACATAATTAGATTTCCTAAACGGAGGGGGATGTGAAAAAAAAAAACTTTCCCCCCCTGAAATGGATCTGGTGGATCTTTTTTCTGGTTCCTCCATTTAAGGATCACTTCTCTCTTACAACAAGTTTATAAAAAATGGCAGTTTTCTCGTCAAAGTTCTTGATCTGGACACGGATAGGCTTGCTTTCATACATTGCATTCAAGATGGTGACCGATCCTCAGACGGTGTTGGAATACCCGGGAGTGACGTTGCTTGCCTCGTCGATGGATCTACCACTCTTGGTGTTTAACGAAGGCACTCAACTTTATGGATTGATCGGAGTTGTGCTTGCTGGATTGATCATATGTGATCTTGGTTCATTGTTTGATGGGAACATTCGGTACTTTGAGACGTCTGTTTTCTTTAGATTGTGCTACTTCTTCTCGATGTGCATATACTGCTATTTTGCTGATTACTTGCCACTGTGCAACTCTGCAGTGTTTGCCTACTCTTTCTTGGAGACTTGGTTTGGTATATTGACATATAGTACGTTGCATGAGGAGAGATATAATCGTGAGAAGGCTGCATCGAAGAAATTGCAAGAACTGCAAAATAGATACGATAGAAACGAGATGGATGAGGCCGAGAGAGCTCAGTATGAGAGAATGTTGGAAGAAGAGGAGTACCAAAAGATCATGGAAGAGTTGCTGAGCACGAACACGGAAGGAGAACAGGCCACAGAAAAGGAGGCTACACCAAAGGAGGCTACAGAAAAGGAGACGGGCACACCAAAGCCTTCGAAGTCCAAATCCAAAAAGTCAAAGCGTAGAGCTTGATCTGTTATTTATATATATTAATATGTATCAATGATATACTGATTGCATCACTTCTTTCCCAAAGCGGTAGCGATGTTGGCAGCTTCCTCGACGGCTCTGGAAATACCGCTTCTCACAGCATGGTCTTCCATAACCATCAAACCTCCAATGGTAGTTCCACCAGGAGTACAGACGGCAGCTTTCAAAGCCTCTGGGTGCTCACCACTCTGTTCAACCATCTGTGCGGTTCCCTCCATAACTTTGGCTGCACACTCCTTGGCAACATTGTAAGGGATTCCCATGCGAACTCCACCTTCCGCAAGTGCTTCCATCATAACCAAACAGAATGCAGGTCCCGAACCGACCAACGAAGTGGCAGCGTCCATGTTCTTCTCGGGCAATTCAATTGCCTTACCAACGGGATCGATCAGCTTCATGACAAGATCTCTGTACTTCTCTGCCTGTTCACTGAATGAAACAATAGCCATTCCGCATCCATACTTGGCAGGTGTGTTAGTCATAACTCTAGCAATGTATGGAGAGTAGCTTTGCAACTGACCGATGGTCCATCCGGCAAGCAATGAAATGATCAGTTGATCCTTGAGAGCAGGTTTCACTTGGGTCATGATCTTCTCACACATGTATGGTTTGCAACCAAGAACAATAACATCGGCCGATCTGACTGCTTCCACGTTATCGTCTCCGTAAGATGTCTCGATCTTATCGCCGTAAGTTGCCTTCAATTTCTCGGCTGATGCCTTGCTTCCTGTACATGCAATGAACTTGCTTGGATAAGGTTCAAACTTTGATTGTAAAATGGAAGCGAGCACCGCAGTACCCATCGTTCCGCATCCAAGAATTGTAACCGTGTAGTTCTCCATAGTGGTGATGACTAGCGGGGAAAGTTTTTTTTTTCACGACAGGCCCTATGTAGAAGCAAAGTGGAAGGAATGGAAAGTGCAACCGAGAGAGAGGTTTGTTATGGGTTATAGATTGGATTGAACTGGGGGATAAGCACTAAGATTGCTATATGTATGTCATTAGGTCTAAATTACATGTTTATATTGTCTATTATCGTTGTTCCCCACCAAATTTTACCGACATGTCTTATCTATCATTTTGAAAATATGCTTAATATCTCTTCTTGGCACGAGAAACCACTCTCGATGTACTCCTGATACTTTTTTACAACCATCACAATATAACTTACCGAACCCATACTCTGAATGTAGTTGTGAATGAATGGCCTGTTCGACGTTGTATGCAGAGTTTGTACGGAATGCATGCTTCTCATAATCGAAATTCCTGTACCTAGGTGCCAGTTTCAATGTACCGAGCTCATGGATCAGACATTGGAACTTGTCTGTCTTAGAACACACCACGGAATCCAACATCATAGGATCGAGAAACACAAAGTTGTGTCTGCATTGATTCTTCCATTGGCTCAACCTTTTCGTAGGTGTGATAGTGGTATATCCGACTTTGATCAGTATATGGTGCTTAGGCATGAATACTCCACTGCGTTTATAATCTATGACGTTGTTAGCAGTTGGTTCAGCCATTTGTAACCAACCTTGTTTTCGTGGCTTATTATCTAATAAATGGTCTAAGGTGAACACATAGATGTATCCGGCTCGATCAGGCTCGGCCGTCCTAGTCGATTTCCCAGAACTGCGGGGGAATTTCACTTTCAGTGCTTTAGACCAGCTACCAGCCTGTGATTTGTGATACCGACAATAATCATCGTCAGTGACTATCTTACATCGTTCTCCTTTCTTCGTTGTCCCATGACATCGACCCATAATGTGGAAATAAGAAGAAATAATACTGAAAACTTTACCTAGCGTCAAATTTAAATAACGTTTATTTACTTGTACCCGTAGATGGAAATTCTCCCGATTAGGAAAATTTGCAGCGGGATCACATTTCGAGAGATGGAATCCTGCCTCTCACCCGACCTATGATACAATCCTTCACACGATCTACCAGGATCGAATCATTGTGGAATGCCTCGAATCCTTCTGTAACATCTGTACCCGCGTTCCCCACAATGGCATCGACACCTCCAGGATGATTTGGTATAAACTTGGTCAGATCGAACACTGTATCTTTGATGACCAGCCAACAATCGTCTTTGGTATTGTGTTTAGCGATTTCTTCCATATCAAATTCAACGTCAGGTATAAGGGACGAGGTTGCATTCTGTGGTGGATCCAGATGGTCACGTAACTGTTCAAGACGGATACAGGCTCTTTGGGTAGCGGGTTGTCCCGTCAAATGCAGTTTTGTGGCACTGTCGGCCGCTCTGCGACCGAAAACCACACACGACAACAACGAAGAACCAACAATCATCTGTTTGCCATGAATACCACCGACAACTTCACCCGATGCAAAGCATCCTGTAAGCCCTTGAATCTTGGATGTGTCAGGATCAACACGTAAACCTCCGAGAGGAATCATTATTAATGGGATCATGTTGAAACAGACAACAGGTCGACCTTCAGACACAGTAGCCATGGAATATTGACCTAGTCGATGCCTAGTAGACTCGTCCAGCAAGTCTTGTGGAATAACCAGTATATTTCGATGCTCATACATTCGTTTGCAGAGATCTTCGTTGATGAGGTCACCAGTTTGATAAATTATCTCATTGTCTGACAAGAGTACGCCTTTACTGAATGTTGTCAAAGACATGTGCGGAACTATATCTGTACCAGAGTACTCCTTTGATCCAGCAAAGGGTAAAACTCCCGTCGGTAGCAGCTGATAGTTCTCCATGCATGTCAGCTGGGCATTTCTCTTGGTGGCCTGATGAACTAAATGCCCATCTGATTGGCTTAAACAAGCCTTTGGAAGTTCCAATAGATCCGGTCTGTATCTTCTTAGAAATTCAGGAGTAGATCCAAACCCACCTGTAGCCAACACAACGGGGCCATTCAAAGTGATTTCTTCATCTCCATGTTGACACACGACACCAGTCACTTGAGCTCCGTTCCCGAGAAAATTTACCACTTCAGTATCGGTAAGAATTGAACAGATGTCAGGATTCTCCACAGTATAACTCAACAATATAGATTGTAATGTATCCACTAGAACTTTACCGACTTTCCCTTTGGTTGCCGGGATCCATGTGAATTCACTTTCACTTTGAATCAGGGGGATTCCAACTGTTTCTTGAACCCAGTTGATAGCACTGGCAGATTGGTCAACCATGATCCGAATCATCCGATCCGTATACTCGTCCAGCGAGTACTTACCATGATCTGTCGCAGAATCCACAGTAGCTTTGAGAAACTTCGTCGTATCAGTTCCTGACTTAATCCCATTGATACCGGTAGATGCCAACCTTGAATTCCCCCCAAGATCGCTGTTTCTTTCCACTAGAACAACGTTTGCACCGTTCTGAACACATTGGACTGCACATGTGAGTCCAGCCAGACCCGTCCCCACTATAACAACGGCTCTATCTGGTAGATTTATATCCATATTAGAAGAAGAATGTAGTGCACTCTGGGAGAGAATTAAAAGTTTATCTTTCCCGGGGGATAGGATCCGATAAGCTGTCAACGCTCGTAGAGCTGCCTAATCGGGAATGAAGGAAGTTTGAAAAAAAAAAAAAAGACACGGCTTTCATTTGATCGACGCGTCGATAAAAAGTCGACCCGGTAAATTATTGCGACCCCGCACGGATCCACCGGACTGATAAAGATTTAGGGGCTGAGATGGAATTTAAGAATGTTGTTTCTTCTCCTCATGTTCTGGAATGCTCATTCGGTCATTAATAATAAGCATTTTAGCGGCATTGGTGATTGGATCTGATGCCTCGTTGTTGAAAGATGATGAAGAGGTTCAAATAGACAATATTTTGAGATCATCGACGCAGTTTAAGAATCTGCCGCCGCTTATTAAGAGACCATCTAAGAAGCAGAGGACCCTGAAGCAAGGAGAGATCCCTTCGTATGTTATCGAATACGCACCGTTGGTTCATTTGTACAGCGAGGAAAGGTACCTGCCGTATGATATCAAGAAATTTGTGAAACATTTCCATGCCGAGTATTGGAACGGGACCAGAATAGACTTTGGGTACGAACCTGCTTCAGTCAATGGCAAGAAGAAGGGCAGGGGCCGTAAGAGGCCATTGGGCAAGCATTTAAACATCACAGATTTGGAATTATTGCAGACTTATATTAGGAGCGGCAGTAACCTGAGTCATGAGGAGAAACATGAGGTGTTTATGGTGTCTAACGAAGATTTCGATTCAAATCCCGAATGGATTACAGGTAAGAACAACTTGCCCGATATTTACACGGGAGAAGTGCGTAATGCACCTGCTACATTGATTGTGGTCGATAAAGGTAATGGATGGATCGATGCGTACTGGTTCTATTTCTATTCGTTTAACGGTGGGCCGTACGTGATGGGGTTCGGACCATATGGTGATCATGTTGGAGACTGGGAGCATTCGTTGGTTAGGTTCTATAAAGGTGAACCAGTTATAGTTTGGATGTCTGCACATGGAGGTGGAGGTGCATACTTCTACAAGAACTTGGAAAAGTATCAACATACTAAGAATCCTGTGATATTTTCCGCTAGAGGTACTCATGCCAATTATCCTAGTACGGGACAGCATGCTCATGATATACCATATTCGATCCTAAGTGATTTCACTGATCGTGGTCCTCTTTGGAATCCATCTTTGAACTATCTTGCTTATACGTTTGATGGAACCACGGCCACTCCTGCCAATGGTTCTATACCTTTCCGAGAAGCAGAGTATGGTAATTGGTTGAAGTTTTCTGGACGTTGGGGAGATCCACAATTGAACAAGATCGATCCAAGACAAAATCGTGGATTGTTTGGTTGGAAATATATAGATGGACCAACAGGACCACTAACGAAGCATCTTTTAAGGATTTCGCCATGTCAACGTGCCAAATGGTGGAACTTTTGGAACGGTTGTAACGTTCGTCAGTACATCAAGTATGGAGATGGATTTTTCGATAAGGAAGGTGATAACAGTTGCGGTGGGTTGTACAACAGGATCGAGCCAGGGGTGTTGAAACGTGTAATGGAGATCATCACTTGGAGAGGATGGTTCTGTTGGATTATGGATTTGATATATGGGTAGTAAGTAACTCGGTAGGTTAGGATAATATATTTATGGCTGAAATCTCAAAATTTAATTTCTCCCCGCTTATCGTAACTTATGTCTTCTGCAGTCGATCCTGTAAAGGCATCAGATTATATTCCACCTGCAGTGTCGACGTCTGCATTACTGTCTGGATTGTTCCGATTACTCAAGACGAGCGTCATAATTGGAGGTACGACCGCTGTTGCGGCCCTAATTGCTCTCTATGCATTCCAGAATAAGATCGTCTACCCTGCCGCACTAAACAATGGCCATGGAAAAGTAACGACACCAGCTGAATTTGAAATGGCATACGAAACTGTTGACCTCAAGACTAAAGATGGAGAGTCATTACAGAACTTCCTGTTGTTACAAGACAGTAAGGATCCAAACTATACCAATAAGACTGTCATTATCTTAAGCCCTAATGCTGGCAACATAGGAAACTTTGTGCCTGTGATTCGATACATCTATCAGGTGTTACATTATAACGTGTTTATATACTCATATCGTGGGTATGGTCAGTCAACAGGTGTACCTAGTGAATCTGGTCTCATGATAGATGCGGACACTGCCATGGAATATGTGGCTAGCAATAAACAACTGGCAGATTCGTCTGTAGTTCTCTACGGACGTTCCATTGGAGGTGCAGTGGCCATCTATATCGCATCACAACATCCAGATCAAATCTCTGGGGTTATCTTGGAAAATACATTCTTGAGTCTTCCTAAAGTGGTTCCATACCTCTTCCCTATTCTCACTCCATTCACTTTCATGGTTCATGATCAGTGGCCATCTGAGGATCGCATGCCAAAGATTCCGTCCAGAATCCCAGTTCTCTTCTTGGCAGCCCAGAAAGATGAAGTTGTGCCGCCTGATCATATGCGGAAACTCTATGGACTAAGCAAATCATCCAATAAAGTCTGGAGAGAATATCCGAACGCTCATCATAACGATGCTGTGGCAGCACCTGGGTACTGGGATGACTTCTACTATTTCCTGTACTCAGCAGTGACTCCAGTTAATAAGTAAGATATCTCTATCTATCTATTTAGTTAATGTTCCACACGCCGGACAGCAATCCTGGCCCTCCTCGACAAACCATCCTTTAAAGCATCCAAAGTGTCCCTTATGACCACATTCGGTTAATGCAACACATAATCCTTTCAATGGCTCGTTACAATAAACACAGTTTCCCTGTCTTCTTCCACACTTCTCACAGTACCAGAATCCAAACTCAACGTCAGGGTCGGTAGATAACTTGGCCTTTGTAGCTTCGTTCAAGATCAATGAATGACAATTGTTGCAGAATGTTCGGACGGAGACCCTCGTCTGTCCAATCTCTTTAAATGTATCAAACATCTCTGAAGCTCTACGTAAAACTGCAGCGGCAGTCTCGAAATAGCACCGTTGTTGCAACGTCGTATGATAAGTCAAGATCCATTGCTGAGCTTGAACGTCACTGATAGATTCAGGGAAACTATCTCTGAAAAGAAGTGCAAATGTAGCACATAGTAAAATATCACCTTGAGATGCACTCCAAGAAGCAGCCTCTTTCAAAAGATCGACCGGGTTCCACGGAACTTTCAATTCAGAGGGCGGATCGGCGTTCAATATCGCAGTCAATTGACTCTTTCCAGCATGAACATCAGTATCTGCAGATATAACAGATACATCGGTGTCAGGTTTATTCAGATCAGGTTTAGAATCGATCACTTTCCCTGCCCTTGTGTCGGGATCATTGGATTTCCGAGGCTCACGAAGTTGAGACATCCGATTGAATATAGGAGATCTGGAAACTGACACTGAGCTACTTGAAAGACGTTCATTATCGAAATCAACAGACAATCCACTGAATGAATACCTGTTTTTGGTGAAAGAACTGCTATTACGACGAATATTCACAGATTGACCATGGTAAACGTCTGGTTCTTCATCTTCATCTGCAATTGCACTCTCATCAGCGAGCGAACTATTATTGACTGAACTATCCTGAACATTTGACTGTTGCGAAGAATCAGTAACATCAGTATCGGTACGCTTTCTCGGTTCATATTCTTGGTTGTACAATCCATATGGAGACCCAGCGGACCCGAATTTCGATTCAGCAGAAGTTCCATATTTTGATTCCACCGATTCGCCGTACTTCGATCCAACAGAAGTACCGTACTTATCACTATGCGAAGTGGCTAATGTAGAGTGCGTGGAATGTCCATAAGAGTTCTTTGACACGCGGTTTCTATTTTCTTCGATGTTAGGATGCTCTGTTTGTTGCCATATAATGGCAAAGCTTAATGTCCTCCAGATTTGGCAGTCTCTAAATCGTCCAGTCTCTGCAGCCAGTGCAGAATTATAGTCACAGACTTGGGCGAGGTCTAAAGATTCTGGTACCTTGATAATGTAGTTGCTTGAAAGGAATTTAAACTCCTCTGGAGCATTCTCATTGAACAGCAATTGAACAGGGACTGCATAAGGCGACACTTTAGGAACAGCACGTTTGTACTTTATTGGCAACTTAGGTTTGGACTTTTCGGTAATACTTGAGTTCATGTAGGATGAAGCTAAAGAGACTGCCGACTGAATAGGTCCTTGCAAAATGTCTGGACTATGTGGAATGGAGCTGATACCACTGTTGCTGGTAGATATACCCATTCCAACACTAGCTTGAGACAGTGCAGCCGATGATGGAGCCGAGGAGATCGCACTAGATGAATTGTATAAAGAAGATACCCTGATCGGATCATCAGAAAGATCGTAATCATCTCTATTCTGTTTAACAAAGACGAGATCACCTTGAGTTCTTGGATTCCAGTCTGCAGAAATGATCGGCATATTATCCAAAACTCTTGGCTGTCTTGTCACATCAGTTTGAACAACAGTTTTATCCTTGGAACAACTGACCAATCTCCTTGGAGTATTCCACACTATTCCAGTGACAGGTCCACTATGGCTCTCGAGTATAGTCTTGGGAATATAACGACGACTCAAATTCCAAAGTTGAACAGAGTGGTCATCATTCAAGAAACATGTAGCGATATCTGTGTTCATGATCGAACCGTTACCACGGCCTCTGCACCATGTTACTTTAGAGATTGGCCCTGAAGTATAGATAACATGGTCAGGTTTGCGAAGGTAGTCAGCATCTGAAGCCATGTTCCAAACTTGTAATTGCTTGTCTCTGCCACCAGTGACAATATAATCCAATTCAGGATGGAAATCTAACGACAGACCAGGACCAGAATGTGCATTGACTCTACGTTGGGCCATCTTAGTTTTACGGATGTCCCATTTCTGGATCATACCAGAGTCAAAGATACCACATAGGATATTATCCTGATGCGGATCGAACTGAACTCCACGCACAGCGTCGGAATTGCAAGTTATGGTAAGTGTTGCACGAGTAGTCTTATAACGGAGATCCCAGATTTTCATTTTACCATCTTGAGATCCAGATACTAGACGATGCGGGGAAATGGAACTGAAATCAATAGAATTAACAGCTCTTTGATGATCTGTGAAAGTAGATCTGATTCTTGTACTTCTATCGAGGTTGTACAGATGAATCGACCCAGACAATGTAGCGGCCGCAACGTTTCGTCCATAAGTTTGATGACCAAACTTCAGATCACTGACCAATCCGAACTTTGTGTTACGATTGTGACCGATCTGAGTGACAAGATCATTCTCCAAAGTGATTTCATTATCGGAAATTCTCAACAGTTGTAGACTCTTTGGACCTGCAATGGCGAACAGGTTAGGAGCGGTATAAGATTTAGCTATAGCCAAGAGCTCCGAACTGGAGGCAAATTTAGAAATTCCGCGGCTGGTATCATGCGCAGTGTGTTGTCCACCTCCAAAGGTTGCATACCTCTCTCCTAAAGACGAGCTAGGCACCGCATTGGGTGAGTTTCCGTAGATGGAAAAGGCCATACGAGAGAAAGTACCACTCTGCCTTCGTGCCGCACCGTAACTGTTCATCGGAGACGTTGGAGAGGAACTGACCGACCTCTTACCGGAAGAGCTACCAAAATAGTAGCCATGCCTCCCTGGAGAGATCGAAATCTGATGTCCTTCCTCGTCAGACATGAAGAAGAAGCGAGATAATCTGGGGAGGAATCTGAAAAAAGATTACGAAGAGAGATTTAAGTGGGGAAGATTGAAATTTGAAAGATCAACGATTTTAAGGTGGAACTATTAGAGCATGGTCTATTCTAAGCGATCGTATAGTAAAGAATCATAGAAGTAACTTCTCATGAGGAGGGTCCGAGGAATACTTGATAAATTGGACAATGAAGATGGTATCAAAAAGGATCGAAATGACAACAAGTCCCAACTTACCTGCATTCAATTGCATGGCACTGTATAATGAGCCGGTGTTTCTAAGCAAGAACTCCGATACGAGCATGAAGGTTCCAAACAAATCGAGCGCGATCTGTAACCGAGACGAACCGTACATGGACTTACGACTCATATTATGAAGCACTTGAGGGATGAATTTGATGCAACTGATAGCCACTTTAACGTATGCCAGCATCATACTGAAAGCCATCATCTGATTAGGTCTGTCCATCGAGAACAGATTGTACGATACCAAGACAACAAATATGGCAATTATGATCGCAGTACCTCGATGCACCGGCTGGATATGTTGGGACTTGAACCCCCATAGTTGCTTGCCTGCAAGCAGCTGACTCATAATTAGAAGCATAACAAACACTCCATGGCAGACGTAGAATACATCCGAATTCGATATTATAGGTGGCATACCGTAAAACTCTTGGAATTGTTCACGTACTTTATTGTTGTAAGCCTGTAGCAAGACCGATGTCGCGTACGAGAAGTAACCCAAGGAGCTGAGCATGCAGCTATCCAGTGAAACCGCGTCCGCAGAGCCCAATTTAGAATTGAGTACTAATATCGGGTAGTAAGCTGTTCCCCACGCCAAGGCATATGCCCAACCACAGAAATCTGCAAGTAACATGAGGAAGAAGCGTCTAGTACATCGTAGGGAAGAAAAAGGGATCAAAACAGACAGAGGTGATTTTTCAACAAAAAAATGGTTCCAAATAGTTTTCAACCTCTAATCCAACCTGGTTCTTTTGCGATGCCCGAACAAGTACGGACTTCTTCGGGAGAATTACAGGTCAATGAGACGCTGATTAGACGGTCACAGGGTTCGACACAACGGCGGTTGATCTCTTGGTCTCGCCAGGGCCATCTTGCGTATGCATGCAAATCTGAAAAGAAAGCCGCCAACCTTAACATCACATATCTCGAATGTACAGATGGTCGAACTTGGCAGTTGGCTCCACCTACATCGTTTAAAGTTCCTGGATTCGGTGATCCTAGAACTTCGGAGTCGCCAGAGTTACATACATTGTTGTTCAGTAACACTGGATGGGACCTGTTGACGGCAGATTCCAGTGGTAACGTCTCCATCATCGTGACCGGTATCCAACGAACGTATCAAAATAAGAACAGGGAAACTCCACCGCTTTTATTCAGTCAGGCACAGTCACCTGCCACCAATTCACAGAACACTAATGGCAACTCTGCTGGCTCTACACAACCCACATCGCCACCTTCTGTCCAATATTCGAGAACTTCATTCAATATGGCTGAATTGTTCTATTCAGACTCTACCCAGTTACCATTACCTTCACTAAAGACACACAAGGACCATCAATTGAACCAATTGGTTGCTGTGAAATGGCTTAATATTGATAAGCCGGTCATTGCAAGCTCGCCTGCGGTTCGTGCCAGACAATCATCTGAAAGTCCCGTCAATAATGGATGCGCAGCTCAATTGGGTGCCGCCGCTCCAGATTCGGGAGGTTATTACTTCCAGTACAATGCACATCAATACAAACCTTATGGACCAATGCATCCGTTAGGAACTAAGCAGGCGTGTATCGGTCTTCGACGCAATGGCCAGATCTGTCTGTGGCATCAGGAAGACCATGGCATAGAATATAAAAGGGTGACAGGCTCGCTTGATCTAGGCGACAATCAACAGATTTTATCGGCATCTATTGCATTTGCTTCTGATGGTCACATAATACTTGTGGTCCATACTGATGACCCTATAAACAATCTCTTGATGTACGATGTTGAAATAAACTGGGGGTTCTTGGTCGAAGCTGCCAAGCATCTGTCTAAAGTCCCTTCATACCGTGTCCCTGATAATGAACGTGTCCCGGCTAGCTTGAATATTCGCAAACTGCTCAAATACAGTTTGGGAGACCTCTGTTGCAGCGAGGATAGATTGACATCTATCGATGTGGTATCACCAAATTATCATCAATCTTCAAAAATCGAGATTTTACTTACTACCGAGTGTGCAAGAAGGTTCAGTGACGATCCTGTCAAAACCACACTTTACAGGTACCAATTGAACGAAGTGCCTGTGTTAGATACATTGCATAGTGCATTCAGAGATCGGGCATCTGCAGGTAAGATGGACGTTGACACAGATTCTTCCAAGAAGACATACAGGATGCAATACATTCAGAAATTCGAGTTTAATGAATCTATAGTGGAGATCGAATCGCTGAATCTTGACACCATTATCAGCATAACATTCTGTAATGGAATGATTAAGTTGATTGATAGAGATACGTTCGAGATATCATCTAATCCATATGGCGAGCCGGATTCTGAATTGGAAGGACCTGTTGTGCCAGAAAGCATTAAAACTTTAGTGGATGCTGGATTCGAGTTCCCACGGATTGCATTCCAACCACGGTATTGCTGTATATCTCCAAACGTTTCTGCATATGTCGCTATGGGATGGGACAATTCCACTTTGTACACCAAAGCTATTGAATCGCGGATCGATCCAAGTTTCAGAGAAAAGAAACCTACTGGTCTTTTATTGACTACATCTGCTGCATTT
Source organism: Xiuguozyma insectalens (assembly GCA_030574155.1). Lineage (NCBI taxonomy): Eukaryota > Fungi > Ascomycota > Pichiomycetes > Pichiales > Pichiaceae > Xiuguozyma > Xiuguozyma insectalens. The sequence goes on along the minus strand of JAJMEL010000001.1, from coordinate 251,802 downwards.
GCACTCACACATACAACGGCCTGCTACCTTGGATATTTCACCGATGATCTGATTGTTACGATCTGTTCTGAGTTGGAACGGGTCCGTAAGAACGTTTCTGAAAGTTACTCTTACCGATTGTTGGTGTCCGTCTTGCAAGAAGCCCAGAGAGCCATCAATTTGAATATTGATATCTCAACTGATCAAACTGATAAGATGACACAGAACCAGCCGTTACAACGGATCTTGACATTGCAACTTTCTCTTGGTACGACTAAGAATTGGCACCGTAACAGAAGCTCCAAAATCGCTCTTTCACTTGTCAACATGAGATTCGTTGCATCATCTGTGATGTACGCCATTCATACGATCTACTCGAACATGCAACGGTTCTCTCGAAAAGGTTTGAACGTGTCTGATACTTATATGAACTCACGTGTCAGAGAGGACAGTATCATTTTCATCATTGGTGTGATCAGATGGTGTCTTGACTATATCACCCTTCTCAGTAAGGAACTATTAGAGTTGCGTAATGCATTCAAGAGGAACAGACAAGAGGCAGAGAAACTTATCAGCAAACTGTTTGTGGTACCATTGATTTTGGCCAAAGTTCCACGTGCATTCCTTCTGTTCTCTATCGCAAACATTCGGAGACTGTTTTCATTCATTCAGAAGTTTGTTGAAAAAAATCATAGTTACTTAACGGCGCTAGTAACTCCTGACAATCCTATGGGGGCCTTCCGTGCCGTTGAAAAGAAACTGTTCTTGGAAAACACAGCATCGATTTTGGACAATGTGCCTGATCCATCCAGTGGAAACGGAGGTGATAAAATGAACATCAGTCGAGCCATCGTGGCACATCCAACAATCGAGGCATACTACAGGATAGGTGCATTGATTGACAATTGTCCTATCCCACTAGATGCATTTGAGAAGTTCCTTCTTGATGCAGACAGTTCTTTGAGGAAACTGAATGCCGATCCAAACACGTCATTGGCAATCGAACAACAACTTGTCTGTCAAGGTTATGTTGCAAAGAATTTCATCGAGCCGATGAACAAACTTTGTGAAGTGTTTGACAAATCTGTTTTAACAGGACATAACGTGGATGTTCCAGAACTGTACTTCTACGACACTCAATGGCTTCGACTCGACGGGTATGATGACGAGAGTGAGATAGATCAATACTTTGGTCTTTCTGAAGATACAAACGAGTTGGCCCATCTCGCCTCGAACAGCATTCAATTGATGGGCACGGCCAAGGAAAGCTCTTCCTCCAAAAATGATCAGGCTCCTCTGCTACTTGCCCGTACGGATTATGCTCGTGCTCAACGGTCTGCCAAACGGATCGTCTACATGAACTGTCTGAATGGATTGGTGCTTGATACTTTGCGGAAACAGTTGCTTAAACCTTCCGAATTCATCGACTATGACAAGCCTATGATGGATGGAGAGTCTCCTGCAGATGAACATCTTACTATTGCACGCCGGACTGCTGTTTCTGTCTCCGATGGTGGTGATACCAAACGCATAGCAATGAGATTCTGTATCAGATGTGGAGCCATTTCATCACTACATGATGAATCGCTTTTTGTTCCGGGACATCCAAGTTTGATTGAAAATCCGGTTTTCCAACACTACCAAAGAATCTGTTTCTGTGGAGGTTCATGGGCCAACTTATAATTAAATAGATCTAGTTGCACTAAGTAAAACTGTAGCAGTCCTTTTTTTTCTAACACCTCCCTAACTCCGAATATTAGTGAAAAATTACACAAAAAAACTTAGCCGTTCAAGTGACACTAGACTCTATTTACAAATGTCAAGGAGTTCGTATTCTAAGACCCACCGGAACTCGTCGAGACAATTTTTGCGTCGGTTTGGGTCGAACTCAGACCAGGCCAGTCAGCTCAGCTTTGAAAGTAATGCAAGCAGTTCTATCAAACCACAAGGATCACATGAAACATTATCGTTGTTATCTCGGAGTTTGACAGCAACGTCGGTCAACTCAACGTCGACGGATAACACAACGTTTGAGACACAGTGGCTACCTGACTCGGAGTTGGTTAAACCGGAAACTTATAAGATTAATTTAAAACTGACACCAGAAGAGATAGATCTTCTACGTTGGTCATGGGAGTCTGTGACCTCTAATGAGAACAAACCAAGGGAGATCTCGTACAGTCAGTCGACATCTATTAGATCATCGAGAGCTAGTGTTTCATTCAATGCTGCCGATTTCTCGTCGTTCTTGTTCTGTATTCAGTTCTACAACAATTTGATGGCTATGGACGATACGATCGAAGAGATGATTCCATCGATTCGTCACCAAGCCTCAGCATTTGCTGGCATTATTAATTATGCGATCGAATCCCTGGAGGATTTGACCAAGATGAAGGATACATTGTTAAACCTGGGTAAGTTACACTCTAGAATCCTTGGTATCGATGCACCATATTTCAAAACTATGGGAAATGCATTGATAAGGACTTTCCGAGACTGGTTTGGTAACGATGACAGCGCCTTCCCGTTGGAGATGGAAGAGGCATGGATCAAGCTTTATTGTTTCTTGGCAAACTCTATTTTACAAGGAGGTATAGATCCTTATGTTGAGTATGACGATGCGTCAGAAACCTTTGTCGATACCGATTCTGCGGAACAGAGTTCTACCGATGTCACTTCTGGCGAGAACGGTAAGGCGACATCGGGATCAGCAGGAGTGAGGGCCAATGCAACACCTGCAGTCCAATCTCGTGCTCCGACACAACAATCTGCAGCTGCCACTGCTAGACAACCACATAAGCCTGCTGCCGAGACTGTTCATCAAGTACCAAAGACCGTCAATAGTGGCTCTGCGGAGAAGTCTAAAAGACGGTTACGGGGTAAATCCGGCAAACGTGGTGGTAAAGGCGGTAACGGTCAAGATGGCGATTGTATTATTATGTAGAAGAGAAAGTAATTTATTTCGGACTATTTCATTTGCTCAGACTTGCCTCAAGTTGTTCGACTATTGCATGAACAGCCTGTTTTGTAGGTTCCGACAGACTTTTCATGATCTCATCCATATGAAGAGTCCTTTCCTTGTCTTCACGGAGAATGTACTTCACAATCAATTTATATGTCCTTGAGATCCAAATCTTCAACACATGGTTGGCTTCCACTGTAGCAGCTCTACGCTGTTCAGAGCATGCTAACTTCACTTTCAAATCGTCCACTTCCTTTTGTAGTTCTTTTCTAGCCTCTAATATACAATTGTTCTGTCTGGTTTCAAACCGTTCTTCCCAGGCCATTAGTTTCGTTTCCAACTTTTCATTTGCATTGATCCGATTTTCCACCGAGTTTATGACTCGTCTCAATGATATCAGTAGATCATTGGTTATCAGATCGGGTTCCTGTTCTGTATCCTCTTCGATCTCTTGGTTCCCCATAGCTTCAAGGAACCCGGACTGCACTCCATTATTTAATCTGTTCAATCTCAACCTGAGTGCTTCCACATTCCTTTGTGTACCCCTTACCTCTCCATCCGATACCCTCTGATAGGACTCTTCTGCATTACTTGAACTTCCAGAAGAAAGAGACATACATCAAGATGGACAAAATTTGGCGCTGCAATTTTCAATCCCTTTTGTAGAGAGTTCCCAACAAGGAAATTGACGCCAGGGGCTCAAAGTTATTCCGTACACCAACCGATCGAGAGTTCGATCGGGTACATCCATATTTTTTTTTTCCAATTAATCCCAATTGAGACGGGTTTCCCAATTGGGATAAATTGAAAAATTGGTGGCCCTTTGCTGGTCATGGAGTAGTGATGGGAACTATTACGAGGATGAGACCGATAATCACCACCAACCAACTATTTACTTCCTTTCATCTACGATAGCAATAAACAAACTTCTTTATCTCATACAACATCAATAATGAGCCCAATACAATCAACACTAAACCCTCATTCTCCTTCTCTCTCCTCTTCAGAAAAAGAAACGACTTGTCCTTTCTTCACGCGCCGCGACGCCAAATATTTTCACCTTCTAAACTACGGTAGGTTCCTTTGCGGATATTAATAACTTTGGACTAATTGCTCGTCGATACTCGATACAGCTTGGAAAATAGAAGGACCACACACTGGATGCCACCTTCAACTGCAATCGCACCTGCACCAAACGTTGCAACTTCAACTATCCAGCAGCAGCATCAACCATCGAAGGTTCAAGACACCGAGCAACATTCTCCTGCTTACACACAGGATTCCGCTTCTATGAGCTCTACACAGGATGAACTGGACTTCAAGTCTGCCCTATCTAGTGCAGCATCGTCTATTGATGCACCTGAGGATACTATTCAATCTAGTGATATTAAAACCCCAGATTTGGCAAGTGTCGGATTCTATGTCGGACCGGGGTTGAACAAACCCGAATTGAACGAAAGTCGACATGCTCAATACGTTCGTCAGGCACTCGTGTTGTCACCATCTTGGAACTCCATTCATGCAAAGACCGGTGCTCAGTCTTCACCTACAAAATTGAAGGAAGTGCCAACTTCTCAAATTAGTATAGCCAACAGTCCAAGTATTCAAAAACTCGGTGACATATTGAGTGGTAAGTTGTCACAGGCAGATCAAGTAGGAACTTATGACACTATTGATGAAATTGACGAGGATGATGCAGCTACAGCTACACGTGCATTTACAGAACTTAACGGTTCGGTGTCGACGTTCCATACCGCATACTCATCTGATACCATCTCCTTGAATAACGAATCTGCAGATGCCACTCCAATAGCTACGACTCCAATTGTCGGGGCTGATAATTCACAACTGGCCACGCCAATCGTGGACACTCATGTTATGGATACACCTACAGGTAGACCTTCTGTGGCAGATGACAATCAACCGGATCTTATTAGTCTTTCAAGTACTATTAAGAGCAATACCAATTCACCGGTACATGCGACTCCGAAACGCAACACCATTGTTCAATCATCTCCACTTGCTACTCCAACAAGGAAACAATCGGTCCGACAGGTGTCTCCAGGTAACTACCGCGACCTATATGAAGCATACAGCAGTGATAAGAATTCATCCCCAAAGAAGAAGAAAGTCGAGATTGGACCAGCATTGAAAGAAGGTGATCTAATGACTCCAAACATCTTACCATCGGAGTTTGTTAACAGCAAACCGATTGAAGGATTTGAAATAATGAACCCAAGAAAGTCTCTGGTTCGTTCTGTACGCGCAGAGGATGGATCCACATCCATTCATGAGATTGGATACTCATCCGGTGATGATAATGAAGATGACGTTGCTGCATACGACACATACTTCAAACGTCATTTCTCTGGGTACGATGGCCAAGCTATAAAGACCGAGTACAAGTCGCAGAACGAGTTTGAAGAAGCTGTCTATGACGCCAACGACGATCCACAGACGAGATATTTAAAGAAGCATCATAAGCGTCTTTCCATCCGGGTTGTCCTTGATCATGATTCTGATGAATACGAAGAAGAATACGAAGAAGAGGAGTACGAAGAGGAGGGCATAGTTGAGGAGAAGAAGGCTGGACCAGTTCTCCGTAAAGTGATTGCATCTCCGGTTGTTCCAGAGCCGGAAACTCCCGAGGAGTCTGATGAAGCTAGCCTCTCTGATTCTTCTAGTGACGGATATGTTGCTACCCCCACAGCTTCCTTTGATGACATTCAAGTTTCCTCGTTACCACCTTCTCCTGTACAAGTTAAGAAGTTTGATACAGACAAGGGACTACCTGCAATTCCTTCTGGCAAGGGACTAGAGGCAGTTGCCAAGCCAAATATCGAGAAACCTGAGCAACAACCGGAGGAAGTGGAACCAACAGAGGAGCAGCCGGAGAAGAAACAACCGGAGAAGAAACAACTTTCTTTGGAGCCAACTAAGGAGTCGGTCAACCCTCCAAATGAACTTAAGGCCCAAGAACCAGAGCCAACACCAGAACAAGCTCCAAAGAGAGCAAGTTCCAAGAAGAAACTAAAGTTCAAAGGAATGTTCAAGCGCAATGTTCACCCAAGAACTGAGCCAACTACCGAATCTAAAACTGACTCGGTTCCAGAGACCATTCAAACTGGTGGACCACAGACTGCAGATTCTCCAGCAGTTGCTACAACACAGCCTAGCCCTGCTTTATCAGCACATTCGTTTGCAAGTAGTTTGAATCGTCGCAAGAAAGCACAAAGTTTCAGTGGAATTGCTAGTGAGCCAAAAGGCAAGACCAAGAGCACAAACAAGAAGGAGAAGCGGACGAGCATGTTCGCAACATGGAGAAGAAGCTTGACTTTCCTTCATAAGAATGATAAGAAGGTGAAACAAGAGGTTGAGAGTCCTCCAGAGACGAAGACTAAAGTTGCAGTTACACCAAAGTCTAAGTCTGAGCCTAAACCTGAACCCAAGTCTGAGCAGGAACAACCAAAGACTAACGCTCCGAAGATTGAAACATCCGGACCAACTATAAGAGAAGTTAAAGAGACTCCGGAAGCTAACTGGGAGTCTGTTTCAGAACCTCTCCCAGAAGAGGAGCCGGTTAATCCATTTGCTTCTAATCCGCTGGGAATTCAAGTCAAATCTGAGGTCCCAGCAGAACCATCCACACCTACACTTGCCGAGCCTGTAATCACTCCTGCTTCACCAGAGAAACTTCATCCTGGAGACTCGATTTTCCCAAAGACCCTTGACAGCGCCGAAGTGGAAAGTATTGTTTCTCTTGAAAGAACACGTTCTAGGATATCCGCTAGATCTCCAAATGTCTCTGTCACCAAATCTCCTGCACAATCATTGTCTAGAGACACATCTATTGTTCGGATGGTTAATAACCTTGGCGATGCAGATCAGTATGTGACACCCGATGGTTTAATTGTCGTTAAATCTCCTGTTCCTTCTACCACTTCTCGTATGCGTACCCCAAGCATATTACACAACTCGACTGAGCCCACACCAACCAAGGAACAATTCGGTGACGACGACATTGATATGGATCTTGTCGACTTGTTGGATGTGATCGACTTTGATGATGGCGATAGTTTAACCACAAGTTTTGATTTGGAGCCAGTGGACGCCGTCGGAGAGTTGGAGGAGCCAATCGAAAAGACGGTAAAGGAACCAGTCAAGGATGCGATCGAGGAGCCTATTGAAGAACCAACGGAAAACGAAAAGGATGTCGAGTTGTACGAACCAGCAGATGATGATACTGTTATCAAAAGCCCGCTTCATGAACTTGCAGATGAATCGTTCAGACAGAGACCCAACCCTCCTGCACCTATCAGGGAGCCAACTGATAAACCAGTGGTAGTCACAGAGCCTGTCCTACCTGTCGAGCCCATCGATTCTACTGCGCCTGTTGAACCTGTTGAACCAACTGAACTACCTGAAACAATTGAGCATGTTGAGGTGGTCAGTCCTATTCGAAGTGAAACTGAAAAGGAATCATTAAATGACTCTGTCAATGCAAACCCATTTGCTGAGCCTGAACCTGAGCTCGAGTCAACACCGGAACACATAGTGCCAGTGACAGGTAGACGGTCAGAATCCCTAACATTTGTTCCTACTGCAAAGAGAGAATCTTTGTTACCAGTGGATGAAGATCCCGTTGAGACAGCCAGAAATGGCTCATCGAAGAGAGATTCGATGCTTGTTTCCGAAGATTCTCCGGCTCTACCAGACTCTCCTTCATTCCCGGTGCGTCCAGTGCGTAATATTCGTCATGCTAGGGATGTTCTTCCAGCAATCCCAAGTCCACAGACTACTACTGAGGACGTTGACAAGGAACCACAAGTGTCGTCAGTACCTCCATCAGAGGAACTGCCTAGCTTACCAGAGGTCACTTACCAGCCACCTACTGTCAAGCCGTTTGAATCTCCTGCCCAGTTCCATTCATTTGAGGAAACCTATGAAACTGATGAACGGATACCAAAATTCAAAGGATTGTCTGGACCTGTATTCAACTCCACTTTGAAAGCTTCTACACGTTCAGCTATCATTGGCTCGTTGAATCACAGTTTGTATTCACCTCAGTATGACGAATATTCAGAACCAGAAGTTGATTTCTTCAAGACAGGACTAGATGACGAGTTTGATGAAGTTAAGTTTAATAAGAAGGCAACAGAGGAAGAGGAGGAGCAAGCAAATGTGGAACAAACGAGTGATAAGAAACCTCGTAGACTATCAATGATGTCCAGGTTCTCTATGAACTCTGGTACTAGCAGCAAGAACAGTTCTCCAAGTGCATCACCTGCCCTTTCGATGAACTCTTTCAAACACAATTCGTTGCCTAATGGAGGTTCCGCTAAACCTAAACATCTGACTAAGAAACGTGCCAAGTCTGCTGGATCTATCAACAAACTTCTTGGTAAATCCAAGGAGAAATCCGGTGTTCAATTCTCATCACGGATCCTGCTTTGCACAACGTATGCAGAAGATGAATATGATCGTCATCCGGAATCTTCCACTTGCAACAATCTGACCCCAGAATTGGCAATGCATATTAAAAACGAACTCAACGAGTTCAAGTCGCAAATGGAAGTCAACGAACAGTCGCGGTGCTATACCCATTTCTTCTAAGTACATAATGAATTCTTATATACCCTATACGGAGAATCCCAATTTCTCAAAGGTTGGAAAAAGTGAATAATTACCCGATTCAGAATAATCCAAATTTCTGTCTCGGAAGATCAACACAGTTCCTTCGGAAGATGTCATTGTATGACTTACAGAGGGATGCCTTGAAGGCCACATTCAAAAAATATGGGGCAAATTACCGGCACTTGATCACAGATGATACTACGTTTCCATTGGTGCAGGATCTGTGCAGACAGGACGTTCTCAACTACGTTTACACCTTCTATAAAATCGATGACGAGAAACGGTCGTTAAACAGGGACAGAGCGCTATATTTACTTGATCCAGTGTCCCCTTACTCGATAGATTGTCTGCTGGCAGACTTCTCTAGGGGTAAGAGGTACAATGATGTCATTGTGTGTTTCCTTCCTGGCTTAAGCCAGGGTAATTTCGAAAAGTTACGTCATTGTCAATACTTGGAAGAATGTACGAAAGGTCGATTCGATACGATCGAATACTTGGGATTGAAACCTTTGGAGAACCGGGTGTTTGTCAGTGGATGCCACTACTCTGTCCCTGCATACTACAACTTCAATCAATTGGGTAAAGACCTTGTCCAGTATCAGTTTGATAAAGCCGTTGAAGCAATGATGAGTATGTGTATATTGACTAAAGAGTATCCAATTGTCAGGTACTACAACTCGTCGTTATCGAAACAGTTAGCTACGATGTTTCAAAAGAGATTAGATGAATATTACAGGCAGCATACGGATGTCTGCCCTGTTAGCAGCAAGACTGTTTTCTTGGTGACAGAACGTGCGATGGATATGTTTGGACCGTTCTGTCATTACAAGTATTATCGGTCTCAGATATTTGATTTGATGGATGCAGATATTAGGAAAGTCAGAGGAGATTACACGTATGTGTATGACTATAAGATCAAAACAGGGCAGGGAATGGAGACAAAGCATCTCGTCTTTGACCAGGACGACCCAGTGTATTCCGAGCTGAAAGATATGACGATGGAAGAGTACACGGAGAATATAATTAAAATGGTGAACGATCTGAAGAAAGAAGATGCCAAGTATAGCGATTTGAAGTATACCACGGATCTTTCTCATGCTGCGTTGAATCAAAGCGATCATATGTTCAATAAACAGTTGGTGACAGGCCACTTCCAATTGATCAGTCGTATCAACGACGAGTTCCAAAAAGAGCAGTTGTTGGACGTGCTTGTGTTTGAAAACAAATGTGCATCTAATTTGAGTCCTCACAAGCATTTGCATGAACCTATCACTGATGAACTGGTCCAATTGCTCATCAATGAAAACATTTACATGGGTAATAAGATCCGGATCATTATAACCTATGCGATCTATAGAGGTGGATTGATTGAATCTGACTTCAAGAAACTGTTGATGTTTGCCATGCCTGATAAGCTTGACTCTGTCGATTGTCTGTTACAGAACATGAGACACCTTGGGTTATCACAACTGATCAAGAAAGATTTGAACAGCAAACCTTCACCTATCGAAACGTTCTTTGATTTGCACGATACGGAGGAATTGACAGAGAGATTGATCCCAACATATGCCAATCTTGTTCTCAGATTGGCCGAAAACAGGTTAACTGAACAGTACAACACCAAGACTGCAGAGAAGTATGCCGTTGTGGAAGATGTTGATGAGGACGAAAAGACTTTCCCTTATGTGAAAGGTTCGCCGGTGAACGAACTCATTGAACAAACACGTAATATGAGCATCAGTGGCCGTTCTATTAGTTCGAATTCAGGCGCTCCCATCAGAAACCAGCCCAAATGGAAGAGTTCTAAACCGTCATCAAATGATAATAAGTTGACAACACAGAAGTTCCTTATATTCTGTGCTGGTGGATTAACACAATCAGAACTTAGCACTATATTGTCACAGGAATCTAAGATTAATAAGACAATTATCGTTGGATCGGATGAGATATACTCTGCCTGGGATCTTATTGGAGATATCAGACTGATCAATGATAAGAGATCGAACTTCAACTTCCCTCTAGATCAAAAGTTCCGTCGTCGTGAACCACCTGCCTATCTCTACGAGAATTCAGGTCCTTCCACTACATCCAAGCCAGCTGCATCTCATGAACCGCACTTGCTACACCATCATCACAGTTCACATCACAATTCTTCTACAGAACCTACAACACCTACAACCAGCTCACAGGCATCTTCTGCTTCACGTTCTCCCCATAAAGTTAAGAAGAAACTGTTCAGTAAGTTTAGGTTAGGTTAGACTGTACAGCCCGAGTCTGCTCTTTCCCTACCCAGCCCAGCCCAAATTATTACGCGTACGCGACCAGACCCTTTTTTTTCACTGGGTGCGGCTTCTTCGGCTTAAAAAAATTTCTGAGCGAGCCGGATATAAAAAATTAAAAAACGAAGCGTGAATCAACTTCCGCCTCTGCAAGCTTCACTTTTGAACATTATCAGTTGATATCCAAGCCGTTATATTAATAGATACCTATAACGATATGTTTGGATGGGGCAAGAAGAAAGAGGATGAGAAACCTCCTGTTGATGCAAAGGACTTGATAAAGGTTGATGTGCCATTTGCCAGCCCTCCGGATTATATCACTCCTCCTCAAGAGAAGCCATTAACTCGGGAACAACATTTGAAGTTTATTCATGTGTTACAACACTTCCAAGACGACAAGCTGTCTCTACCAGTTGTTGAGTATGCACATGCTGATACCGAGCGCAGAGTTTTGACCGATGATGAGAAGGCTTGGGTTACTAGAGAGTGTATTTTGAGATACTTGCGTGCCACCAAGTGGGTTGTTAAAGATGCTATCTCAAGAATTGAAGGTACCATTTCGTGGAGAAGAGAGTTTGGAATCGATCACCAATCAGACAGAACTAAGAATATTGTGACACCGGAGTTGATTGCTCCAGAATCATTGACTGGTAAAGAAGTTGTTCTTGGTTACGATAAAGATGCTCGTTCTTGCTGTTATTTGAAACCTGGTAGACAAAACACCAAGAATTCTTTCCGTCAAGTGCAACATCTGGTGTATTTCCTTGAACGTACCATCGATATGATGCCATCTGGTCAGGATTCCTTGGCATTACTAATTGATTTCAAGCAGCATCCAGAGATCGCCGCCGAAGTCCATACTTCCAAAATTCCTCCACTTGGTATCGCCAAACAGGTCCTTCATATCTTACAAACCCATTACCCTGAGAGATTGGGTAAGGCCCTGTTGACAAACATCCCATTCATTGGAAGAACCTTTGTTAGACTCATTTATCCATTCATCGACCCACTCACTAGAGAAAAGATCGTCTTCGATGCTGACTTTTCGGATTATGTCCCAGCTGAGCAACTCGATAAGGATTTCAATGGATTGGTCGACTTCAACTACAATCATGACGCTTATTTCCCTGCACTTGTTAAACTTACTGACGATAGAAGAGCCCACTACATGGAGCGATTCAATAAGTTTGGTGCTGTCGTTGGATTAAGTGAAATTGATCTCCGTGGTAAGAGTGATAAATTGACTGTTCCGGTCGGAAGTCACCCTGTTCCTGTCACTGGTATGGAAAATCTCGGTGCAGTTCCATCTCATAAATCTGCAACTACTGCCAGTTTAGTTTCCAAGCCGGAAGAGACTGTTGAACGTGTGTCCAACAAGGATCCGGTCTTAGTTGAGGAGTAAAGATCTATTCATGATGTTCTATTAATAATTTCTTACCTATTTTCTATTGCCAAGTGGTACACGGTTGGCGTCTGTAGCAGATGAGGCATTGTGGCTGTCGCGGCCACGGTTGCGACCACGATAACTACCACGTCCCCGATTAATGGGCCTCTTACGAACTGGAGGTGACGGAGATCGGCTATGTGGACGCTTGCTTGTAGAGTCATCTCCACCATCTTCTGAAGGACTGCGAGACCTGGAATAACTAGATGACCGAGAGTGAGAGTAACTACTCGAACTCGAATAGCCGCTTGATCTGCTGCTGACACTTCTAGATCTTGATCTGCCTCTCTGTTGCGGTATCTCCTCGAGCACCTTTCTCATGTTCTCTGTCAACCGTCCTAATCCAATAGCGGTGAAATAGTTCGTAGCAAATCTAATATCTTCAGGCTTATCCGGATCTTCTGGGAACATTCCTTTTAAGTATGGCTTGATGTACGGTTCTTCAACACGTTTCACTAACATTTCCATTCCAAGTTCTTCCAATAACTTGGTGAATATGAACTTAAGCATGATTCTCTGCGCAGAATCAGTATCTTCCTGTGTGAGTTTGACAACTTTTAATGCTTCCCATCCCATCTTATCAGATGCTAACATATGGCCCCAAAATGATCCAATGTTACGAAGCAAACTAGGTTCAAACCTATGACAATTCTCATAGTTCTCTTGGAAAACCTTGTTGAACGCATCTTCCCATTTTTTGCCAACAGTGATTAATCCTTCTCCGATGAGTCCATAAAACTTCGAATATAACTTTTCCTGAGCACAACATTTGATAATCATATCCACAAGCATCTGTTCATTATTGTTTGGATCGATAGAGGGTAATTTCAAGAGTTTGTGGCCAGCCTCTTCTGGTCCCATACTACCCATGATTGTTAGGTAGACTTTCTTTTGGAAATTAGTTCTCTCCTGTTCTGTTAAATCCCTAATTTGCTCCACTTTACCTTCAGAAGACCGCTCTTCTGAAACTCGCAAGCTCTCTTCTTCGTTCTCATTTCCTTCTTCACCCTCATCATCATCCTCACCAAGAATATCTGCCTTAAATTCCGCATACATCTTCTCATGCTCTTCATACTTCGGATCATAATGATACTTGTCGAGCTCATACTCTGGATCAAGTTTATCATCATACATCACAGAATGAGTCTTCTTATCTTCATCTTCCACAAGATCAAGTTCCTCGGTCACAATTGGGTGTCCTTTGAAATGATGTCTTCTTAATCCGGTCAGTCTATTAACTTCCGATTGAACTCTCTGGCACAATAAGCCCTCGCTCATGGCACCTTGCATTTGCTCCATAGTCGCATTCACTGCATTTTTACTGTGCTCAGTCAGATAAGCACCTGCTTCAGTGATAATCACTACAGCCAGTTCCACAGTATCGTTGGTAGGTTTATCTAACAGCTCAAACAAGATCTGAAGCAACAACGACTCGTTGCACACTTCATAGTTGGTCAACTGTGACAGAAGTTTCAAAATAGATTTCTTCTCCTGGATAGATTCACTTTCTTTATATTTCACAACCAGCCGTTTTACCACCAGTAGCCCGACCTTGGGAAGCTTAGAATTTATTACACTCACCAGAGATGCATACACTGCTGCCTTTCTGTCCTCCTCTATCGAATAATGACTCACATCACTGGCAAATAAACCCCTGCCTCGTAAGAGGTTCAGATTGAACAGAGACATCACAGAGTCTTGAATGTTGGTTTCAGTGACACTTTTAACAATTAAAAGATCTTTTTCTAACTGTTTCCATTGCTGTATTTGTAATTGTTCATCGTTTCCTTGCTCTACTGCCATCTTCCCCTCCCTCTAATCCTCTTAGTAAAGAAACAAGTGATGGTTAAAAGATCAAAAAATAATATTGAAAAAACTCTTCCCTCTATGGCTTACAAATCTCCTCTGCTTCTCCTGAATGAGGACCAACTCTCCAATCAACAGCGCTTGAATACAATTCTAGGCAATACGTTGTTGATCACAGAGCATGGGTCTGCTCTGTATGTGCAAATTTTGAAAGAGTACACTGAACTAGGTCCCCTCATTAGAGATCTCGTTAAGGTTTACGACACCGCCAGACATTACAACAAGCACGAGTGGAAGATTAACATTAACGTTCTGTTTGGACAGAACTACTTGAACTTGTTCAGTCGTTGTCAATGGTCTGTTGTTTTGCAAGAAGAAGACGGTTCATACGATTCCTTTGACAATAGAGGCAACGTGCCTACTGCCACACTTCGAAAGATCTCCGATAAGGATGTGGATGCATTTGAACCAAAGCCATTGAAAGATACAGGTGTCAACACCGTCAAAAAGGGTCAATGCAATACGGTTGCTGTTGGTGGAACGTTTGATCATCTTCATGATGGACATAAAATCCTACTGACTGTGTCTTCGTTCCTTGCATTGAAATGTCTAATTGTGGGCGTGACCGGATCGGAACTGTTAAAGAAGAAGAAGTACGCGGAGTTCCTTGAATCGTACGATGATAGAGTGGAATCGGTTGTTGATTTCGTTAAATTGATCAATTACAATCAAAAAGTAGATATCTACAAGATCCAGGATGTCTGTGGACCTACTGCCACTGTGGAAGATATAGACGGATTGGTCGTTAGCTTAGAGACTGCTTCAGGAGGAGATTACGTTAATAGCGTCAGAAAGGATAAAGGTTATCATACATTGGAGATTTTTACGGTGTGTGTTGTCGGTGGAGATAATACGGCTGATTCCAACTTCCAAGATAAGCTCAGTAGCACCCATCTTCGAAGACTTGACTATGAAAATTCCGTAAATAGCTTAAATGATTAGATGCGATCGTAATAACATTCATATATACATCTACAAAAATATGTGTATATATATATATGCACTGTGAGAAGATTAATCTCTAATGCGGATTGATGGTTCATAGGCTTGGCCACGGTGCTGGTGACGGTCTGGATGATCAATTCCAATATAGAATGGAAGACTCTGGACGAAATTGAACAATTGGATGTTATCCTTGCTTGGAGAGTCCACATATTTAATCACATTCAAATCATTCAATGCAACACGCATACTGTTGAACTCCTTATCAGAGATTCCAAGCAATTTGTGTAACCGGACTCTAGTATCCTTGAATGCCTCTCCCTTGACAAGATCAAATATGAACGGTAAGCTATGCGTGTTCGAAAGTTGACCAAAGAATTGGAAACCTGTAATCAGCTTGATATTGGATGGTCTCGTCTTAAGAACTTCAACGTAGCTTGGATAGTTACCCACAATGAATTCAAGGCCTTGGTTGATGGAATCATCTGGCTCACATATATTGACGAATTGATGATGTGAATCCATTGTCCAACAGAGTAAAGTTTCTTTATCCTCATCAGGGAAGTTCACTTTACTTTGCAACCGGTTGATCAAATCTCTAACCGTATCAGATTTCGGTAATGAAAATTCATGTTTCTGTTCACGGCAGATACCTTGGCCAACCCAGTACACTTTGCACACCGTCATATGCTCGAAATCATTCAATGTAACACTCAGTTCTTCGTACCTAATCTGCAAGATTTGAGATTTCGGAACTCGCTCCAGTAATCGTTTCAAACTTGAAGTGCTTTTAAGTGGGAATTTCTGATTACTGGTTCCAATAATGAACAACCGTAAATAATCTGGATCCACTCCGATATGTTCACCAACCTTCTCTGAAAGTTCCTTATAGCCATCCATGAACGAAAACCACAAGTCAAACACGTTCTTTGAGTTTTCAGGTGTTTTTGCATCCGATGCATCCCCATCTTCGCCTTCTCCAGCTTCTTTCTCTTCCTTGCAGCCCTCTCCTTCTCTATCTTGATTGGCTCCTTCATCCTCTTCATCCTTAACATACTCTTCATCATCGTCATCTCCAACTTTCTGCAAAGGAGCAATATGGAAATGAACCCTATTGGCAAGGAAGCTATACAACTGTTCAGGGTTGTGATACTCCAGTTTATCTGTATCTTCACTACCCCAATTAGCCTTGGTGAAACATAATATATCTCCATCACCGAGCTCTGACTTGTAGAATGATCTACTGCCAGATAACGCCGTGATATGGTTCGGCTCCAACTCTTCGTAGAATTTCAAAGCTGTGTTCAATGGGAATCCCATTAAGTTATTCAAGAAAGTCGTTAGATGATCCACTGGACTCTCAGAACCCACAATTACATGGGTCACACCCTTGATTGTTTGTCCCGGAAGGTCAAAGAACTTTATGAACAAGAGCTGGTTAGTGGTATCTTCACCCATAGGTTCCAACTTTGTAGTGTACGATTTCATTGCAAGTTCAGAATACTTTTCCAGTTTCTCGTCGAGTGGCACCACTTTGCGGGGCTCAGAAGGTAGTTTGTTCTTGGTCTGTAAATCATAGATGGCATTTGAAACAAACTTGAGCTCGTTACTCGCATCTTCAAGATACAGCGTCACTTGAATGCTATGCGAGCTGGATCTGCGACGACCACCTAAGGAGTATCCAGAAATGATAGAATCGATTGTTGTTTGAGAATAGGCTTCGTCACCATATGTGTAGTCAATAGGCAAGTATGGTCTGATAGCATAGTTCTTTCTGCTACTCACAGTCCAGAACCGTAACAATTTTGGATCAACGTTGATACCTAACTTCTCTTTAACTGTATCAAACACTTTGGCGAATGAGTCAGTCTTTAAAAGTCTGAATTTGATCGGGAAGGATTCCTCGTCAAAGAGTTCAGAATCAAAGTTAAAGCGGTCGTTCTCATCTGGTCCTAAATCGAACCCTTGATATTTAGCGAATCCTTTCTGGTTGAACACTCTGAAATTTGCATAGAGATGCATCTCTTCTTGCTCGTGGCGGATACGGAGTAATTCTCTGTTCTCGTATTCCAATTGTTTAGGAATGTGGGGTGGAATGTCCTTCTTTTCAACATCAGCCAAGATATCTGGGATCTTATCCTTTCTAACATAGACAAGCATGTATGCAGAAGTGTGTCTCCTCAACTGGAACTCATGTTGTTCTTCTCTTGTCATTTTTCTTAGTTCATCAGGATTCTGATCGGCACCGAAGTTCTCTTCAAAAACTTCATTTGGTGTGACCCGCCAGACTTTATCATCATCAAATCTAAACCATTCGTCTTTGTTGGTAGGTTTGATCATTGCATAGTAATGGCCCATGGAAACATCTCCTTGATGCACTAAAACACAATGCAATTTGTACTCCCAATTCTCGTTATAATCTTTGGCATCTTTATCCAAGTATGGTTTGAGATCAAGCGAATCAAAAAACTCATGACGTGCATTAATCTTGACAAGCTGATCATATTCAAAATCATACTCAAACCGTTTCAATTGGAGGTGTAAGACTGGTGGGAAACTTTCAAAAACGACACCTTTCTCTGCAGCTTGTAATCCGTAGGATCCTGCATCGTACTTGTTTTCACCATCCAGCAACTCGAGATCGATGTATTGTTCAAAAGATTGGCGGATATTCTTTAATCCTTTCACATTAAGTTGGATGTCCCAAAAGTCTTCGATACGACTACTTTCGTAATCGACATTGACACATCGAATGAAACTCTTCATTTTACCAACAAAGATATCGTTCAGGCAACCTTCAATGTCTGTATGTTTCATCTTCCCCTCAAGCTTATCCATCAAAATACGGTTCATCTCTTGGACATCATGCTGTGTGAAGGCGTCGGCGCTGGTCCATCCGAATGACTGAGTCAATTCCAAAGTATCGATTGGCTTATCGGAAGTTTGTAGATTGTAGAAAATCCTTTGCAATGCTAACGAGACACTCTTTGGTTGCTCCAAATACTCTCTGAAGGAACCAACATCAAATCTGATCTCATCCTCGGTAGGAATCTGATACACTTTCTTTCTAAACTTCTTAGTGAAGTAATACGATTGAAGAAGCGAATTCAAATAACATGTGGCACCCTGGTTATTGATACCAACATAACCTGTAGCCTTTTTGGAATCATAGTTGACAAAATCGTGCCATAATACACCTGTAAAATCATCAATGACACGGACATATGCAGTGATATTGAGTTTCCCCTTTTGAAGCATTGCTGCATCGGCAGGCAACCTACTGTCCAGTAGGCTGATAAACCCCCAATCTGTCACCATTGGGTTGTAACGGAAGTGTGTATTGTTCATCTTATGCTGGGATGGGTCCTCTGGGTTCCAAACGTCCAATGTGAACTGTGTGGGACATGACCATTCCATGGATTCGTTTTCCTCTGAATCTTTCGGATGGCCCTCCAAGTAGACAGAAATGAAAACGTTATCCTGTCTTTTATTGCTAGTGATAAGAGCATTGAAAATGTAATCACCCACTTCGAACTTGGGTCCGTACACCTTGTTATCTCCAACAAGACTCATTATATCTTCAATCTCCCATGTATATGCACATGAGGCCGCCTCTTTGTAGTATTCAGGCACAGGATCAAGTGCACGTTCCAAGTTCTCATCAACCTTGCTAGAATCAAACTTGTCGTCTGTATTCGTTTGAGCTGACTCTATATAATCAATTTGAGACTCTGATGATCTCGATGACGCTAAATCCTCCTCTATCGCAACATATTCTGCGTTATCATCACTCATGTTAGGAAGGCTGTGGTTAGTATTCAAAAAAAGGCACAAAATAGGTTTGGAGGGTTGGAATTGGGAACGAGTCTTGAGCCATTGGCATTGTATAACAATATCACTGCAGAAACCGTATACATGGCTATTGTTTTGCCCCCTTCCAGATCAAATATACTTACTTTAGTTAACAGTAATTAACCCTTTTAAAAAGAATGTGCAATCAATCAGAAGAGAATTTAAGATTGATTTTCTAGATCGACCATAAGTTTTTATATTAATACGGAACGGGCACTCTCTCCCGTACACCACTTATTTAAGTGGAAGGATGAGGGAGTGGTTTACAAATCTATGGTTGACCAGAAGTAGACACACTGGTTGTACTAACACTGCCAGGACTAGAGATTGTGAATGTAGCCTTATGAGCAGATCTTCGGGAAGCAGTAGTTGTGTGCGCACAGGAGGTGAGGTCGTTACGGTCCTGCTCTGTCATACTGCTCAGGAGTTCTTCTTCATCGTTGTAGTCAATCTCATAGTCGGTACTCTCATCATCGGATTTCGTGATAGCAAGGTCGGTCCCTTGATCACAATTGTTTGCACATTCGTATGCATTGTATGATTTTTGGTTCTTATCGCTCATTAAATGGACAAAAGATTTCTGTTCATCACGTCTGTTCCAATTCAACACCGAACTGACACTTTCGAAATATTCGTTCTTGGATGATCGCACCGTTGGGAATGGATATGGAGAAGCATGCACCGTCACACAGTAGCCCTTCAACAACTCTATACGTTGTCTTCCATCGAATGAAGCCCATGCGGTAGCTCTAGCTCTCATCGGAACTTTAATCTTTAATGCCATAGTATCAGGTAATAAGATTGGGCGGAACGAGAGAGTATGTGGGCAGATAGGTGTAATACACATACCGTTAACACTTGGATGTAGTAATGATCCACCCGCACTTAAAGAATAGGCTGTTGAACCTGTTGGAGTAGCAACGATAAGTCCGTCTGCTTGTGCGACAGTGATCAACGATCCATCACCATACAGCTCTAGCATTGTGACCCAAGGTGATGCACCACGATCTATAGTTAGCTCGTTGAGAACTTGTTGTTCAGATATGAGTTTACCCTCAGTATCGTGAACCCTGCAACTGAATCTCATTCTTAATAACGTACTGACACCTTCGTCGTGTGCCTTGGTTAAAATGTCCTTATAATCTTCGAATTGGAAATGAGTCAAGAATCCCAGAGATCCCAACGAAAACGATAACGTTGGAGGAACGATGTTTTGGAACAGTGTCGATGCATACAACACAGTACCATCACCCCCCATACAGATAACGAAATCAAATAGTTCAGGGTTTTGTTGAATCATTTTAACGTTCCAGTAACGCAGTCGTTCCTTACCGTTTGGTGCCTCCGCTGTGATCGTGTTGGCATCAAACCGTTTCGAGTTCTTCAAATGCCAGTCAACGTAGATATTTGCTGTCGATAAGTACTTCAACAACCATTCGGCAAGATCCTTGGTCAAATAAACCAGTGCGTTATCTCTAGCCTTGGTAATTATTAATACAGACTGCATTGCCAGTCTCACCGTGGCACTGTCTAACTGTTTGGCAAGGGCACGAACTCCATGTGCAGTCTTTGCTAATTGGATATGGGATTGAACTGACAGATTATTCAACTTGTCAAGCATGTGATCGGCCTCCTCGCACTGTCTATCACCGATAGGACAATTCAATGAACCATTGGTCATGGGCGACGATCGGTTGAAAGTCGAGGTTGATACATCTTTCGGGCGATACTCTGCCACTATATCATCTCCTACAAGGCAATTGTGAAGCATCGGTTGCTTGCTTAGCTCGGATTCTGACTTTTCTGGTCCTGACATGGTCTCAGAAAGGAATCCAGTTTGATATTGTTGGGAAGAAGATGTGACAATGAGGTGTGAGGGTTCTTTGCCCAAGGTAAAAAAAATATCAGGGATTTCATCAAACTGGCTAATTTCACTGTGCAATGGATTAAATATTGGAACAATTGATCTATGTGAAAAGCTATTATATAATTCAAGCATCCTTAGTGACTTTACAAGTCCATCCAGAACCTTTGTCAAGGAGTGGAAGGGATGCACCCAAACACCAACCAAGCTCGTTGCCGTTGATGGTCTTTGCGGTCTTGAGTTCTCTAGAGAGACGGATATCGTAACCAGTGTGGAGAAGAGAAGTCATGAACGAAAGATCAAGACACCAGAGTGGTTCATCTCCAAGTTCCTTGATTGTATCCTTCTGAAGGAAGAATTCGCTCCAAAGGTCAGAGCCAGAACAAACAAGTTGAGTGATATCAGACATCTCTTTCAAAGTGAAGTCAAGTGGCATTCCAATAGGAGCAAGTCTATCATAAAAGTAAGAGAAGACAAACATATCGGAATCTGTTGGGAATTGACGTCTGAGAGGTGGTTGGTAGATACCGTTGAACGAGCAAGATTTAGAATCACACTCTTGCTGTTTGTTAAGAACAGACTCTGCGAGGAACCGACATTGAGTGAATGAGGTGGCGGCCAATGGGTCTTCTGCATTCTTAGCTGGAGAAACGAAATTGACAAGGTATGACTTACCGTCGTCAAGAGTGACTTTAACGTTCTGTGCAGTGACACCTGGTGGAACACATGGATTCTTGATATCGACCTCGGCCTTCAACTCCTTGATGTTCTTAATTTCAGTTTCAGTGAGTGCTTTCAAATCTGGCAAAGAACCTTTCTCCTTCAATAGGGACAAGACGAGCGAGTTCACTTTCTGTCTACCTTCCATGAGTCCGTAACCAAGATGAGAGTATTGATAGAGAACAAAGTGACGTCCACCGAAATCGATTTCATATTTATGTTCACCTTCCAACATCTTATCACCATCCTTTGGTTCAAACACAATTTGGGTGGAACCACCACCAAGATCAAACACTGCTGCAGTTGGTGTCTTCTCTGCACTTCCAATGTTACCTAAAAGATAGTTGGTAGTGATCCATGCATAGACACCTTCGTCACCACCTCCCATGATAGAAATACCATCACCTTCGACGACTGGGAATGGATAGTCTTCCTCGAGATGCTTTCTAACTTGGTTCAAGATGGCAGTGGATTTCTCTTCACCAAGCAATCTAAGACCAGCGGTAGCCTTAACAGCCACAGGAGAACATCCACGCTTGTTGGCTGGAACGCTCTCCATAGCCAAATCGAGCAATGGGTCCAAGGATTTGGCTGCACCAAGGGTGTCGGTATCAAACGATGACAAACCTGGTTTCAACATCTTGAAATCCTCGTTCAAAAGCTTAGGTGGAGAGACACTGGTGTCAAACTTGTAAACGTGAACTCTTGAACCAGTGGATCCTGCATCGATCATAACAACATAGGACTCATCACTAGCACCCGCAGCGGCAGCAGCCTTCTTGGTCTCAGCCTTACCACCCTTGGCATCAGTGCCTTTATCCTTGCCGGCATCCTTAGCCTTTTCTAATGCAGCTTTAGCGTCCTTATTGGCACTATCTTTCGCAGCCTTGGCCTTATCTGAAGCAGCCTTAGCTTTGGTATCTTCCTCAGCCTTGGCCAAGTCAGCAATAGCTCCAGTTTCCTCCTTGGCGGCATCTCCCTTTGGCAATGCAACTTTAGCCTTAGAGTCTTCCAAGTCTGGAACTCCACTGTGATCACCTACATTATCGGCTGCCAAATCTTTAACACCAGAACCGGAAGAGGACGCGTCACTGGTTTTAACAAATCCTGGAACTTGAGCTCCCGTCAATTCAAGGCCTCTCTTCGATGAAGGAATGGCCAACACCAGCACAAGGGTGAGCAGCACGCCCGCGATAAGGATGTATGACTTGCTTCTACGAAAACTTGCCATATCTACCATCGAGAAAGAAACCGAGTTTGGGACTAGATTAAATAAATAGAACGCAGATTTTTCGAAGAGGGGTAGCGAAAAAAAAAAATTGTTTCATGCGCCAAAAAAAGAAAAGAGGCAAACAAGAGATAGTGAATGATGTAGTTAAAAATAACTACTGAAAAATGTCTTGGTATTGACAAGTTCTTTTCTTTTTTTTATTTTTATCTTCTTTCACACTTCTTTCTTTCTTTGCTGCCATGTCACGCAATAAGGAGAAGAACAAATCGGAACTGGCGAGGTACTATGCAAGTCAAGCTCCAATAAGTGATGAACGGCCGTCACGAGTGGACTCTGTGAATCGACTGGCAGAAGCAGAAGCATATAGAGGTATGTGCTTGAATGAGATCAAAAGGGATTTGAGTAGAGTTTCTGATCCATTGCAAAGCTTGGCACAGATCAGAGACGTTAACGAGTTGTTGAACAAGTTGATGCGTGAGAAACGGGCATGGGAACATCGTATCCGAGAATTAGGCGGGCCTAATTATAATACGGATATGGTGGCTAACTATACGGTGGTGAAAGGTCATCGATACTATGGGCGTGCGAAAGAATTGCCTGATGTTAAGAAAGTGCTGGAGCTACAGAATGAGCAAGGAAAGAAACGAGAGAAGCTGAAGAATAAGAAAGCGGTGGAATCTTCTGTTAACAGATTACGATTCTCTGCCTCATACTATGGTAAATTCAAGTTCGAATCCAAACTGCCGAAGTTTGCACCGATACCGTCTTCCGATATAGAGGCAAGGATTGTGGAATTAAAGAAGAAAGAACTATTGGCGCAATTGAAATAATAAAAACTATAGAAGAAAGTGGATCAATCTCTGTATGATCTCTTTGAAGTTTCTCACGTAGTTACGTTCATCCTCCCAAATGATCTGGTCGATCTCGCGGCGACCAGAATCCAAATCAAGTTGATCCAACCGATGTATCTTGGTCCGGCGGAACAACTTATAAGATATATAGCAAAATAGGAATAGGAACAACGATCCCAGGCATGTTATAAAGTATGTTGGCGACCAGTCTGCATCCAAGAAGGGTAAAAAACTTGAGATGACCACGACGGTGCATGAAGCCACCATTCCGAAGTAAGCCAAGTATGGTTGTAATGGAGCTCTGTATGGATAGTCCTCATCGTCACGACTGATAATATCAGGCCTTAATTTCAATCCATAGTAAAATCTAATGAATGATAGGCACATGCCTCCCCAGACCACCAATCCTGCTGAGGCACAGACGCTTAGCAGACGTTCAAAGACAAGTGCAGTGTTATCGTGCACAGCCAAGTAGGCAAGGCATCCAAAAGATCCAGTAAATAGAACACTCATATATGGCACTCCACTCCTCGTACACACTGAAAAGATCTTGGGTGCTTTGCCCTGGATAGCCATGAAATAGAGTGTTCTTGAAGATGCATACAACTGTGTTGTTCCAGCCGTGACAGCAAAATAGAGCAGGAATGCATTCACCACCGATGCCATACTACAAAGTCCGGCACTTTGGATGGCTATAACGAAAGGTGATTGATTACCGTTGGAGAATCCTGCATACGATAAAAGATTTGTATGACAGCGTCCTCCACCCAATAACTCGATAATCTCCCATTGCTCGCTATCTTTATCCCCACGGATACTGTTGATGGCCGTTGTGAAGTATCTGAGCAACCGCGGATCACCACTATAGATGTTTAAGCCAACAATGAAAGTCGATAACAAGTAGAAGATGAGAATCCGCCAGTATATGTTGTTTGTAGCATTTGGTATAGCCCTTCTAGGGTTTCTGGCTTCACCTCCAGCAATGATGACGGTTTCAGTACCCACATATGCATATGCAGCCACCGTGGTAGCTATCAATATCTGACACAGTCTACCTGCACCTCCGCCGATACCGTTTTCGGAACCCAGCCCAGCATCGTTCACATCGAAAGTTGGTCTAAACGGTCCACATGTGATATGGTGTGCCAGGTCTGACTGATTCGAATTCCAAAAGCGGAACCCAATACGTTCATGGTCAATTCCAGAACCACCAGTATTGAGAATGATATTGTATATCATGAGTGCCACAATAACGAGTAATTTCACAATGGTCGATATATACTCCAACTCCCCATAGACACGGACATCAAACATATTCATCCCGATAGCAAAGACCAGGAAAAGTGTGATCCATCCTGCAGTCGATGCTCCTGGCACGTTGAGGCTTTTGTAGTAGGTTAGCATAATAGAAGCAGCTGTTATCTCTGTAGGTAGTGACATCATATAACTGAACCAATAAGTGACGCCAAGAGCGAATCCAAATGCATCGTCAACAAATCGAGATGCTACACCGGAAACACCTCCACATAGAGGTATCAATGTGACCATTTCACAGAACGAAAGCATAGTGGCCAAGACGATCGACCCTGAGATGGCAAACCCTAAGAGTGTACCTAATGGTCCAGCGATACTGAATGCTTTTCCTGACGATAACAACAATCCGACACCTAGTGTACCACCGAGAGCGATCTGATGTAAGTGACGCAGTCTGAGTTTCCGTTGGATCTGATACCGATTATCGATCTGACTGCGGACAATCCTGACAGGATTGAGTCTATGTAACCGATCATGTATCGAAGATCCGTTTCTAGAACTTGTTGTCTTATCGACATCAACCGGATGCATATTATAGTCGAGTCGATCACCATTACTGACAATATAATCCATAGGTTCATAGGAATGCATCTGAACCCGGTCCCTATCGTGCTTATTCTGATAGTTTTGCAATTCGATAGGTAGTTCGATCGTCTCCTCATCTATCTGGCTCGAACTTGCACTGGTCCTACCCTCGCTGTGCTTCTCAACTGTAGACTTCCACCAGTTAGGTCTGCGTGTGGCTTTAGGAAGTGATAGGTTAGAAGTTGGATGTATGTATCCATTATCCAAATCGTCCATGTTTAAAGTAGTCAAATAGTTGTTAGAACAGACCCTCGTCCTGTTCCCTCTCTGAACTTTGTTTTTAATCCTTTCTTCCCTCGCTAGAGATCTATTGTACTTCTCAAAATCCGTCAAGGATTCATCTCCAGTTTCAACATCTCCTACGTACTCTCGATATATGTTTGTATAGTAAAAATTGGTTCTATCCTTATTGGGCACATCGTTGCCATCTTTGATGATTTGATTTACTATCACTGAGTCTATACTGTCCTTGGGGTCATCTATGCTCTGCTGTGTACTTCGTCGGTCAGACTGCTCTATCGATACTTCTGTACTTACAACCTCATCCTTAATCGCATCTATCTTGGGAAACAATGAGTTGTCATCAGAAGACATGGTGGGGTAAAAAGGGGAGAATAGGAACGAGACTCTCTATATCTTTTTTCCCCTAATCTCGTCCCTCGATAAATTTCACCGAGTTCTTTTTTTTCAATTCTCCCTTCCATTCTACGCGCTTCTTCTCTTCATGTCTTACTCGGGACAAGTCAACGGGGACGCAACACGAGGCTCACCAGTACAGGCTCAAAAGGTTCCTGTGAACCAACAGAAGAGTCCTACAGCGATTGCGATCGCCACCGCAGTCAGATACGATGCAGCATTGAAACAACGTCAAGGGATCAACGTGTCTAATGGACAGAGTGTTGATTTCTTCCGTTATAAACGGTTTGTTAGAGCATTAGAGGGAGACAACTATAAGAAACAAAGTGGTAAGAAGCCAGATGTTTTACCACCGATTCCAGATGATGCCACTGCACAAAAAGTGTTTGTTATGTTGATTCAGAATCAATTGATCTTGCCTGTTCATAAATTAAAAACCAAAGATGCTCAAAAGAGAGGAATCAAAGTTACAAAGACGACACCAGCTATAGAGATTACAAATAAGGCGGTCCTACAACCAGATGAATACTACATGTGGAACTTCACCCCACCCAACCCATACTTATTCATCTATTCTATTTTGGGTCTGTTGGGAATCTTTACCGTGGTTTTATTCCCACTCTGGCCTATGTGGATGCGTCGTGGTGTCTGGTATCTGAGTACTGGAATGCTTGGTATCATTGGATTATTCTTTGCTATCGCCATCATACGTCTTGTGATCTATGTTGTCACATGGATCGCGCTTCCAGAACAGTTCTGGTTATTCCCTAACCTGTTTGCCGACTGTGGTGTCATCGATAGTTTCAAGCCAGTCTACGGTTGGGAAGATCCTCATAAATCCAAGGGTAAGAAGTCGTCTAAGAAGAGTGGGTCGAAGGAGGCAATCAAAGAAGCACCTAAGCAGGCACCTAAGCAGGCACCTAAGCGGGCACCAAAGGCCGATGCTCCTGCCACTACTGGTGCCAATCCAGTGACTACATCTGCTAAAAAACGTACAGCTACCATCGAGGAGGTGGAAGAGTAAATACTAATAACATCTAAACTAGTTAGGGTACTCCTTTTTAGGAACAGGGTAGGAAGGTCCAACACATTGGATGGATTCTCCGGCAAGCCAGTGTCCCATATCAATGGCGGTCTCAATTCCCTTATCTTGAACAAGTCCTGCCATGAATCCAGCAGCGAAAGCATCTCCAGCACCGTTGGTGTCAACCACCTTATCGCTAGCAATTCTGTCAAATGTGTAAACCTTGACACCTGTAGCACTGACGAGGTGAGTAGGGTCGACACCTTGAGTGTAACAGACGAGACGGGCTCTCTTCTCGTTAACCTTTGGCAAGTTGACGATCTCCTTGGAGATTTCATCAAGACTCTTACCTTCCAAACCGTGAGCCTTACCGTAAGATGCGATCTCAGTTTCATTACAAACAATGATATCGACGTACTTGATAACCTGTGCTAAGGCGTCTTTGAAGAACTCTGGGATGAATGGAGCAGAAAGGTTCAAGACGAACAATTTGTTGTTAGCAGCTGCATGCTTTCCGAGCAATTCAATGGCATCTGGGGAAACGGTCAAGTGGAATCCACCAACGTAGAAGGCCTTTGCGTTCTCAACAAGTTCCCAATTCTCTGGAATCTCCAAGTGAGATGGCTTGAAATGATTGGCAGCAGCCAAATCGGTGACAAGTGATCTGTTATTCTTGTAGATCAAAGCGGCACACTTACCGGTGCTGTGCTCGGTCTGGTATTGGTACTTGGTGGTTAGTCCAACTTCACTGTTGGCAGCCTCCAATTTCTCAGAGTACTTGTCCTTACCGACAGATCCAAAGTAGACAACAGACTTGGCTGGCAACAAGTATTGAGCACCTCTGGCAGTGTTCTGAGCAGCTCCACCTGCAACAATCTTTAAAGAGTCCATTTTAAGGACTTCGTCGTAGATTGGCATGTGTTTTTCCTCAGCAAGGATGGCATCATTGTCCTTGAGTCCATATTTCTCAAGGTATGCGTGATCAACATCTGCTTGAAGATCAAGAAGTGGGTTTCCGAGACAAACGAGAGAGAACATTGTATCTTTCAAGGTAAGTTAAGATGAGAAAAAGCACATGTGAATAATTTTCCCCAATTACTCGAAAAAAAAAGTCCCAGCAAAAGTCTTTCGGGGCCAAGAAAAAGTCTTTTGGGGTGGGTGTTATTTAAATCTCTCGCAACTTTCTCGCCCAACGGATCAACAACAGATGCAGATATACACCGATAGTGATCCATTTTTACAGTATAGATCGTTCCCGGAGAATCCGAGCAATGACCTTGTTGCACATTGGCATGAATTGTTTGTTTCTACGATATTCTACTTTGGATTGATGGGACTGGCTCCACTGATCAATCGTTTAGCATTTGGAGACTTTTACGATAAGATGACGAACTTAAAACGGAAGAAAGATTTTGATATCCATGTGGTGGCCATGGTTAACGCAATAGTCTCAATAGCATTCTGTGTGCCGATGTTTGCCAATCCGATGTTCTCTGAAGATCCTATTTTTGGTACTTACCCATTTGCTGGTCTGGCAGGTGCAGTGACGTGCGGATATTTCATTTGGGATTTGATTTACTGCTGTATTCTGAATTTTGAGATGTATGGGTTCGGATACTTGTTCCATGCTGCCGCTGCATTGGTTGTCTTTGGTACTACTTTCTTCAAATTCTGCCAACCTTTGATCCCAGCTTTCCTTATCTTTGAATTGAGTACTCCCTTTGTGAATCTCAACTGGTTTTTCACTAGAGGTCCTAAAGGTATTGTGAGCGATCGCACCTACTTGATTAACGGTCTGCTGCTAATGGTTACATTTTTCCTTACACGGTGTGTCTGGGGGGTTTATGCATCTATACGTACGTTCCAACTTTGTATGGAATCCAAGGATCTAATTCCTTCGTTCGTGATTCCACTCATCTTTGCCTTAAACCTTGGATTCCATTACTTGAATTTCACCTGGTTTGCCAAGATGGTCCATATCGCTCGTAAGGCCAAAGGTGCCAACCGACCAGACGCGAAAAAATTAGATCAAGAATCTACAAAGGCTATAGAATCGGACAATACGGCTACTACCACATCGATCGAAAAGATACCTATAGAATCAATTACTGCGCGTACAGAAGCTAGAGCAGAAAACTCTTAACTATGATGAATGGATTCACTCCGTATATCCGGTGGAAAAAAAAGAAAAGCACATATGGAACCCCATTTCGTCATACGTATTGGTATTGGATATTCTGCGCAATAGCCGGCGTGCGTGCCAGAAAACAGCTAATACCTAGACATGAATGAATGCCTTAGCGGAAAAGAGAAAAAAATCCGCTTCATGCATGCGGAAAGCCTTAAATTTCCTAATTGGGATGCCACAATGCCGTTTTTTTTCTTTCTCCAAGCATCAATCGATGTGGCTTGACGGGGGCATCTCTGCTACACGGCATCAAACGGGTAATTAACAGCGAGAATTCTTCCTTGTCCAATGACATAATACTGAAGTTTCCGGTAACCGGACTTCTTATATGTATGATATATATTGTGACATATTCCTGTCTTTTCCAGACTAACTCATATCTGATACCTAATCCGAAATGAGTGGACTTGCACCTTCGAGCTCTGTTGGGTCAGGGAAATCGTTCAACGATGCCCTAAGCAATACTCTATCTCGTGTAGCTACAGATTTTAAAACTCGTGATACTCCTTCTTCATATTATCAATCTTTCAAGCAATCAGAAACTAATGATGCTCAAGGTGACATTGAAGATGGTGCAAGTAAAAATGTCACCTCTCCACTCCATAGAAGTCTTAAGAATAGACATATTCAAATGATCGCTATTGGTGGTGCTATAGGTACTGGTCTCTTTGTTGGTTCCGGTAAGGCTTTGGCTACCGGTGGACCCGCAGGAATTTTAATCGCATGGATTCTTGTTGGAACCATGCTTTACTGTGTCGTCCAAGCACTGGGTGAACTTACAGTTGCTTTCCCTACAAGTGGTGCATACATTCAGTACAACACTCGTTTCATTTCTGCACCATGGGCTTTCTGCATGGCTTGGAATTATACTATGCAATGGCTTGTCGTTTTACCCTTGGAATTGGTGGCAGCTTCTATCACCATTGATTATTGGAATAGTACCATCAACTCTGCAGCTTGGGTTGCAATCTTTTACGTTGTGATCGCCCTTATTAATGTGTTTGGTGTCCGTGGTTACGGTGAAGCTGAATTCTGCTTCTCTCTTTGTAAAGTTTTGGCTGTGATTGGATTCATCATCTTAGGTATTATACTTAACTGTGGTGGTGGACCCGATCATGCAGGATACATCGGTGGTCGTTACTGGCATGATCCTGGTGCATTTGCACATGGCTTCAAAGGTGTTTGTTCTGTCTTTGTCACCGCTGCATTCTCCTTTACTGGTACGGAACTCTGTGGCCTGGCTGCTGCTGAGACTTCTAACCCAAGAAAGGCTTTACCAAAGGCAACAAAGCAAGTCTTTTGGAGAATCTTACTCTTCTACGTTGTCTCTCTCGTTATTATCGGTCTCCTTGTTCCTTACAACGACCCTAGACTCTTGTCAGGGGATTCATCTGCTGATGCAAAGGCTTCTCCATTCGTCATTGCCATTTCTTCGCACAAGATCAAAGGTTTGCCATCTGTGATGAATGCTGTCATTATGATCGCCGTTTTATCTGTCGGTAACTCTGCTGTTTTTGCTTGTTCTAGAACCGTCGTCTCCTTGGGTGAACAAGGTTATGGTCCAAAGATCTTTGCTAAAATCGATAAGAAAGGTAGACCAGTTGTGGGTATTGCCATGTCGCTCACATTCGGACTCCTCTGCTTCTTGGCAGCATCTCCAAATCAAGGTACAGTCTTTAATTGGCTTCTTGCACTCACCGGTCTTTGCTCTGTCTTCAGTTGGGGTTCCATCTGTGGCTGTCATATTAGATTCAGAAGTGCCTTGGCTGCCCAAGGTAGAAGCACCGACGAATTGACGTTTACATCTCAAGTTGGTATCATTGGATCTTACTATGGTATCGTTTTGAACATTCTTATTCTTATTGCTCAATTCTGGATCGCTCTTTATCCAATTGGTCAAAGTCCAACTGCTAACGCATTCTTTGAAGCTTACTTGACCGTTCCTGTCTTGATTGTCTTCTGGGTCGGTTACATGATATGGAAAAGAGATACAACCATGTTTGTGCCACTTAACGAGATCGATCTTGATACTGGAAGAGCAGAGGTTGATCTTGACAAGGTTAAGCAGGAGATTGTTGAAGAGAAGGCTTACGTTCGTAGCAGACCTTGGTATTACCGTGTGTATAACTTTTGGTGTTAATATATTTTGATTGTCTACTTTTATTTGTAATATTTAATCTTGTTATAGCCGAAATATACTCAAGAGTACTTTCTGGTCAACTTTTTTTGCTGTTGTAATATAATGAAGAAAAGCATGAAAGGCGTAGCAAGT
The DNA here is from genome assembly GCA_030574155.1 of Xiuguozyma insectalens. NCBI lineage: Eukaryota > Fungi > Ascomycota > Pichiomycetes > Pichiales > Pichiaceae > Xiuguozyma > Xiuguozyma insectalens. Next base: position 220,159 of record JAJMEL010000001.1, on the reverse strand, counting down.
AACTTAAACATCATGTATAGCGTATTACTCTAGTGTAGAATCCATTGAAATTCTATTGCTTAGACCAACAAGAGATAGGAAGATCAATAAAACAAAGGATAGTGATGACTTCTTCAGAGTCCCAATCGGGTATAATGAGATGTGTTGTTGTAATTGATCCAACCGAATATTTTCAGATACGAAGCAACATCTTACTTATGAGAGGGCCTTATGTAAGAGATATGAGTCTATGCCATGATACACTGCATATATGACTGTAACGGCCATATATTCTTGAAATACCCCAAACAGGTTATACATTACGTCATTGCTAACTAGCTCTTGATCGATCAAGGATTTGAAAATACTACATTTGGATATTGGATCAGCTATCATTATACCAATTGGATGTGATCTGCACAAGAACGCAGGAACAACATTCAAATTGATACCACCATAAAACTGTCACTGAAAGGCAAGTTCGCAGGTAGGGAAGTAATCAAGCAAGAAAGTCATTGACAGGACAATCATGCCCCAGACGATTAAGCTCTAGACAATTCTGTGCTCTAGATAGATGCCAACTAGTCTTTGTCAACTAAACCACCACTTCTACTCATACATTATCAATTGGGCTCAATTCGATAACCCGATTACCCCACTTGCCAATTAGACGTTCTATCCAATTCGATTCTTTCAAAAATTCTAACTCCTTCTAAATCTTTATATCTAGAACCTTCGACCAGGAGCCAGATTTTTAAAACACAGCCCGAGTTGCCTATTCTAGAAGGTTTTGCACAATTAAAATTTCCCTTTGGCGATGTATATAAAAAACTGAGTGTCCCCCCCGAGTTTTTTTTTCACCACAAGAGATATAGTTTATATTTCAAACTAATAAAAATGACCAAAGCAGTTGGAATTGATCTTGGAACCACCTACTCCTGTGTGGGTGTGTACCAAAATGACCGTGTGGACATTATTCCAAACGAACAAGGTAACAGAACTACCCCATCGTTTGTTGCTTTCAACGACACCGAGAGACTTATTGGTGATGCAGCAAAGAACCAGGCTGCTATGAACCCAACCAACACTGTCTTCGATGCCAAGAGATTGATCGGAAGAAACTTCAGTGACCCTGAAGTTCAAGGTGATATTAAGCACTGGCCTTTCAAGGTTATCGAGGTTGGTGGAAAGCCAAAGATTCAAGTTGAGTACAAGGCTGAGACCAAGGTCTTCACTCCAGAAGAAATTTCCTCGATGGTTTTGACCAGTATGAAGGAGACCGCTGAGGCTTACTTGGGAGGAAAGGTTAACGACGCTGTCGTTACCGTTCCTGCCTACTTCAACGACTCTCAAAGACAGGCTACCAAGGATGCCGGTACCATTGCTGGATTGAACGTTTTGAGAATTATTAACGAGCCAACCGCTGCTGCTATTGCTTACGGTCTCGATAAGAAGGACCAAAACAAGGGTGAGCACAACGTCTTGATCTTCGATCTTGGTGGTGGTACTTTCGATGTCTCTCTTCTTTCTATTGATGAAGGTATCTTTGAAGTTAAGGCTACTGCCGGTGATACCCACTTGGGTGGTGAGGACTTTGATAACAGACTTGTTACTTTCTTCGCCAACGAGTTCAAGAGAAAGTACAAGAAGGACCTTACTGGAAACCAAAGATCTTTGAGAAGATTGAGAACTGCATCTGAGAGAGCTAAGAGAACTCTTTCCTCTTCTACTCAGACTTCTGTTGAAATCGATTCCCTCTTCGAAGGTATTGACTTCTACACCTCTATTACCAGAGCTAGATTCGAGGAGTTGTGCGCTGATCTTTTCAGATCCACTTTGACTCCAGTCGAGAAAGTTTTGAGAGACTCTAAGTTGGACAAGTCCCAAGTTGACGAGATTGTCCTTGTTGGTGGTTCTACCCGTATTCCAAAGGTTCAAAAGCTTGTTTCTGACTTCTTCAACGGTAAGGAGCCAAACAGATCTATCAACCCAGATGAGGCTGTTGCATACGGTGCTTCCGTTCAAGCTGCCATTCTTTCTGGTGACACATCTTCTAAGACTCAAGACTTGCTTCTTTTGGATGTTACTCCATTGTCTCTTGGTATTGAGACTGCCGGTGGTGTTATGACCAAGTTGATTCCAAGAAACTCTACCATTCCATGTAAGAAGTCTGAGACCTTTTCTACTTACGCCGACAACCAACCAGGTGTTCTTATCCAGGTGTTTGAAGGTGAGAGAACTCGTACTAAGGACAACAACTTGCTTGGTAAGTTCGAGTTGACTGGTATTCCACCAGCTCCAAGAGGTGTTCCTCAAATTGAGGTTACCTTCGACATTGACGCTAACGGAATTTTGAACGTTTCCGCCGTTGAGAAGGGTACTGGTAAGACTCAAAAGATTACCATCACCAATGACAAGGGTAGATTGTCCAAGGACGAGATTGACAGAATGGTTTCTGAGGCCGAGAAATACAAGGCTGAGGATGACGCTGAGGCTGAAAGAATCGCTGCCAAGAACGGACTTGAATCTTATGCATTCTCTCTTAAGAACACTGCATCTGAGGCTCAATTCGCCGAGAAGGTTGGTGAAGAGGACAAGGAGAAGCTTGTCAAGAAGGCCGAAGAGGTCATCTCTTGGCTCGATACCAACCAAAGTGCTTCCAAGGAGGAGTACGAGGACAAGAAGAAGGAGCTCGAGGAGGAGAGCAACCCAATCATGCAAAAGCTCTATGCTGCTGGCGGTGCCCCAGGTGGTGCTCCAGGTGCCGGTGGCATGCCAGGTGGATTCGGTGGTGCTGCACCAGGTGGAGATGCTCCAGCTGGAGGCCCATCTGTCGAGGAGGTTGATTAAATAATGAAATGAAATTTGAAATTTGATTTGACATGAAAGTAGTATACCAAATAGATATATAGAACAAGATGGAACAAGAGAAGAACAAGTGTGTGCTTAATTCTTCTTTTTGTTGCAGGGTCGAGCATCCAGTTCTGACCTATTTTAGTTTGCACTTGTAGATAGAGCATGTTTACATATAACGTAGATACAGTAACGCACTTTTAAGACGAGAAACAACCACGATCCTTCCACACGCCTCATAATTACTCGGAAGTTTTGATCTTCTTGTTCACTTCCTAACAAGAGCCATAAATTCTTGTTCTCTCCCCTTTTTAAAATTTTCCATCTTCATGGAAGAACCAGTGTGTCGTATTTGTCGCTGTGAAGCCACAGACGAGGCGCCTCTGTTCCATCCATGCAAGTGCAGAGGATCCATAAGATACATCCATCAGGATTGTTTGATTTCGTGGCTTGAACATTCACACAAGGACTCTTGTGATATTTGTCATACGCCTTACACTTTCAAGACAGTCTATGATTCGAACACGCCAGATGTTTTACCAATATCGCTCATACTGAAGCAATTGTTTAGCCAATTTCAGACTATAACGTATTGGACATACGTGTACTTGCTTGCATTGGTTGCTCTGATCATACAGGTACCATTCTTTGTATCTTCTGTTGATAGAATACTCGATTGGCAACTAGGTTGTCCGATACCTAAAGATAGTTTGAAATATGGGCTTTTGTTTGGTGATTATTCGGCAGATTCAGACAAATGGCAAGTGTTCATAGAGAACACATGGCTACATGGAGTTTTGATCATTGCTAAATATGCATTTATACTGGGATCGATGATAATAATTCAAGGTTCCATTAGAACCGATGAAGGATTCAATAAGATTGTCACCAAGAGGATTGGTCCAGAACCAAGGATCAATCAACTGTTCGAAATTTTGCATAGAAGACAACTGGGCAGGCTCAGAGATGAACTGGCACCGGAAGCTTTACAGGCATTGCAAGCATTACAGGAAGCACAGGCACCTCCGGCGATTCCGGATCCTGAACCTATGGAAGACCAGGATCCGGTGGATATGACATATGGTCCAATGTTTATTCTTCAAATGACAATGTTTATTGATGTTGCTGCTATAGCAATCTTGGTGGTGTTCAAGACTGGGCCGTCCATCATCGGCATGGTTACCGTGAGTTTTATCGATTGGTTTTTCAAGACTATCATTTTGATCATTTCAAAGAGTTTCACCTACGATTGGCTGAAATCTGTTGGTAGTACCGTCATTGCCACTACAAGTTCCATCACTACAGCTTCTGCTGCAATTTTAAGCAATTTCGATGCTCTTGACAGCGTTGTCAAGGCCTACGAGAACTGTGTCAACTGGACTCCTTCCAATGATCCATTCGAACGCCGATCCGTTATAGCCATTGGATTCACTGTGACTGCATTGTTTGTTGGCGCAGTTATGCACCACCTAGAACAAGGATGTTCTCAGAATAATCCATTGAGAGGTAACTTCAGGTCGATCTATATCATCTTACTTGAAGTTGTCTGCATTGTCAAGGTGTTCATTCTCACCATGATCGAATGGCTCGCGTTCCCACTCTTCTGTGGGTTCCAACTAGAGTTTGCGTTTGCTGCTTTCTTCAATGAAACTCCTTCGTACAAGATAGAACCACCATTGATTGACCTTTACTTGATCCCACAGTGGTTCCTAGGTACATTTTTCATGTACTTCTTTGCATCATTTGTCAACATGATTCGTTCAGACATACTAAGACCAGGATCATTGTTCTTCCTTCGTCCGTCAGACGATCCAAATGTGAGAATCGTCCACGAAGCTTTGATGAGACCATTCCTTCTCAAAATGAAATACATCAGCATGTCTGCATTGATGTATACCCTCTACATTTTGGTCGAGTTCACTATACCAATTTGGTTGGTTAGGTTGTTACCAATTCCAGTCTTACCGGCCAGTGCTAGATTACTCAATGTTGAAAGGTTGCTCTACTTACCGCTTTTCTTCATAGGTGAAAAGGATCATCTACTTGCATTATGGAAATGGTGTTTCCAATACTGTTGTGCCAAACTTCGACTTTCATCGTTCCTATTAAACAACGATCGCCCTGAAGAACGTGGAAAGATCGTCTACAGATCAATTTTCAGCACTAAGACACATACGGATATTGTTTCAGATCCTGCTGAATTCTTCAAAGAACATCCAGAGGCTCAGTCGTGTTTTGTGCCTGATGGTAACTACGTTCGTGCTCCAAATGATGACCAAGTGTCACGCATGTTTGTGAAGGAATTGTTTGTACCTGTCACTCGTGATGATCAACTGCTTTCTGAGATGCCAGAAATTGTCGACGATTCAGATATTTACAACCCATATGGAGATGAAGAGACTTTGAATAGTACGACCTATACCGTTGTGTATAGACCACCACAATTCAAAAATCGAATCTTGGGGCTTCTCGGAATGATGTGGATCTTTTCGATGCTTCTAACTTTCGCCATATATCTCTGTTCTATTCCAATCGGTTACTTGATCTCTGAAAACGTTTTCAAAATCGATGTCTTTAGAATCGGCTTAACAGTTCTCATTTTATCAAGAACCAAGATTGCCAAAGAGAAATTGAGATCAATTTGTCTAGTGATTCTATATGGATTGGCAGAGTTTATTGTGGTAATATTCGGTGTCTGTTTACCGGTTAAAGGAATAGCTAGAACTCTGTTGATTTTGGTTTCCTTGATCTATTTGGGAGGTGTCTCATTGCAATTGGAACCGTTCACCCTTGCATTTAAGATCAGGTACAGAGTGATCTGGGTCAGTGTTTTAATGTCTATCATGTTGATTGCAGAGTTGGGTATACTTCTTTATGAATCACCGAAAATTGGGTTTTATGCTCTTGCCAAGTATTGGTACGAAAGAGAAACTTCCCAACTATCTGTTTGGAACGTTTCTCGTGTTACTGCCTGGGTGGTATTCCTATTGGAAGAGTTCTTTGTTAGAAGTATGGACTATTTCAGCTCAGTCAACGCAAGACTTAAGGAGAAATACTACAGCAATGGGAAAGTGTTAACTAATTCAGAGGAGTAGAGATATAGCCTTCATCAACGCAACCACTTTTTCATCTTCTGATCTTCTGCAGGCCACTTGGACACTAACAGAGCCACCTTTCAATAGCTCAGGATCATAGTTATCCCAGATGAATTTTTCTTTAGCATTTCTAGGCTCATAAGCTTCTTTAGGTTCACCGTCAGCTCTCGTGACAGGCACAATTCCAACAGAATAGTCCAATGCGTTGAATACAGATGTGTAACCAACATATCTACCAAACTTATCCAATGGACTGCCTGGCCAAGGTGTAACAGGTGCGATAATGGCATCGATACCGGAATCCACCCATCTTTTCAAGAATTTTCTAGTTAATAAGGATCTTTCTGCTTGCTTATCCATCAAGTCACTAGCACCAGTCTCAGGTGTATTACCGTAGCTGGCCATGTAAGGATACAACGGCTCATGAGTAGCGTTAATTTGTTCCATAACATGTTTGCCACCATCTTGAAGGAAAAATTCATCGATGATTTCATCCAAACGTTTATGCTCTGCAGGGTCCCATTCAATAACTTCATGGCCGGCAGCAACAAGAGCATCTGCCACAATCTTCAAACCTCTAGTGATTGGAGGCGTTGGTTTAATGGTTCCATCATCCCATAAAATGGCAAACTTCAATTTAGAAGGTAACTTTACTGGCTTCCATGGTTGATAAGAGACTTGTGGGTCAAACCGAGATGGATCAGCATCAGCCATACTCTTCATATAGAACTCCAATGAATCCAATGAAGCACAAAGAGGTCCATTGACGGAATGGACAGATTCCAATCCAGGTAATCCCGATCTGGTACCATAAGTTGGATATCTACCAAATGTAGGACGTATAGCATACAATCCATTGAAAGAAGCAGGAATTCTAATAGATCCACCAATGTCACTTCCTATTTCAATACAGGAACCTTTCAATGCTGCTTGAGCTGCAGCACCACCAGACGAACCTCCAGCACTGAGGTACCTGTTGTAAGGATTTGTAGTGGCACCGTAGACATGGTTCACAGATTCTGGCATCATCATTGCCACCGGAACATTTGTCTTACAGTAGAACACTGCTCCCATTTCTCTTAATAGTTCCACGATGGAACTGTCAAAGTCCATGGCTTTAGGATTAAAACAGTAAGAGACAAATCCAATGGTGGTAGCTTGGCCCTTAACATTGATGTTATCTTTAAGAGATATTGGTAATCCATGGAATGGACCTTTCAGCTTACCAGTGGTAGAGTAGTAGTCATCAAGAGCCTTGGCATCTTTCAATGCTTCCTCGTAGAATATTTCACTCAAACAGTTGCAAAGTTGGTGCGCAATTTGCGAGCGGTGGCAAAAAGCCTTAGTGACTTGATAAGAAGTCCATTTCTTAGATGCGATATTGGCAACAATCTGAGGAGCAGTGGATTCAGTGATAGTGATCTCTTCTTCCGTTAGAAACTTGTTAGGAGCTTCAAGGACATCTCTAGATTGAGGAAGTTTATCTTCCGGAATTAACCACTCCTTGATAAGATGAGTATCTCTTTCTGCACGCTTTTTGGAGGCAATTTCTTGGTATGACATTTGTATTTGGTCAAGAATAGGAGAAATGAGATAAGAAAACCCTATTGAGCCCTATTTAAGGATGGCCCGGGAAGCCATTCCCGAGAAAAGCGGTTTTCGCATATAGATAAGGAACATTGTCGAGAATCTATTTCCAAATCGGGAAACCTCTATGCACTAATACGGTTTTTTCTGACAGCCTTTTAGATAGGGATTAAATTTATGAGCTGATTAAGACACATCATTGTTACATTTAAATACTTAACACCTATCCACCTTCTGCCGATCTATTTCTCTTGTATTAAATCTCAGTACACTCAAATTATGTCTATTAGAGAATTCATCTGGGACAAGCCAGCTGCTACCCACGAAGAGACAAAGCTGATCAGAAAGATCGACTGGTATGTTCTGTCATACCTTTGTATTTGTTACTGGGTGAACTACCTTGATCGAGTAAGTATTTGTCAACAAAAGAACCAACTAGAACAAAATAAGAAATAATTGGTTGCAAAACATATCATGTACTAACATAATTCAGACAAACTATGCCACTGCCTACGTTGCAGGTATGTCCGAGGACCTTGGAATGGTCAAAAATCAGTACAATATTGTCAATACTGTCTTCTTAGTTGGATACACTGTTGCCCAACTTCCACAATCCTATGCAATGCTCAAGTTCCGTCCAAGATATTGGTTAACCTTTTGCAGTTTTGCTTGGGGAATGCTGACACTGGGAATGTACAAGGTGAGCAATTATAGGCAACTTTGTGCAATTAGATTCTTCCAAGCAATCTTCGAAGCATCAACCTTCTCTGGTGCTCACTACCTTTTAGGACATTGGTATAAGCCTACAGAATTGACCAAAAGATCAGCTATCTTTACCAGTTCAGGTTTAGTTGGTAACATCTTTTCAGGATTTATGCAGTCTGCCATTCATAAAAATATGGATGGTAAAAACGGTCTTGCTGGTTGGAGATGGTTGTTCATCATTGATTGTATCATCACGATGCCTGTCTGTCTGTACTGCTTCTTATGCTTCCCTGATACTCCTGAAACGAACAAATCCCGTCTTTTCAGTGAGGAAGAGAGAAAATTGGCAGTGAGCAGACTACCTGAGGCACCAGAACCTAAACTTGACATGACGGTTTTCAAAAGAGTTCTATTTGAATGGAAGTTCTGGATGTTCTCATTGCTTTGGGCACTTGGTGGCGAAAATGAATCCTTCTGTATCAATTCTTGCTTTTCACTTTGGCTACAAGTTGAGAAATGGAGTATCAATGCCAGAACAAATTACCCTAACGGTATCTATGCTATCGGAATCCTGGCCACCGTTTTAAGTGCCATGTATGTCGATTACACTGGAGCATCACGCCATTGGCATATTGCAATCTTGATTACAACTGTTCTAGTGGTTGCTACCATTATGCTTTTGGCATCACCTTTGAAGACAGGTGTAGTCTTCGCTGCCCATTACTTGACAGGATTCTCATATGCAGGACAAGCCGCATACTTCAGTTGGGTTAACGTTGTCTGCCATGAAGACAGAGAATTAAGAGCAATGACTATGTTTGCCATGCAAACTTTCTCCAATGCAGTGAACGCATGGTGGAGTATTGTGTTCTATGGAGCTGACACTGCACCTAAATTTACTAAAGGTTGCTGGGCCATGATTGGAACTACTTTGTCTAGTTTAGTGGTGGCAATGACAATCCAGATTTTAAGTCGCAGGGAGAAAAGAGGGGTCGTTGATTGCCCCGAAGATCCTGCTGTCACTAAAGCTCAGAGTGATACAAAGGAACAATCTACCGTTTCTATTTAGTTATAATTAAATCTGTTCCATCCGCGTTACCTTTGATCGTAAGGTCATGCTCATTAGCAAGATGTAGCATGCATATGAAGAAGTAAGAAGTTGACATCTCTTCTCTCTCCTTTGGTGGGTATTTTGAATATGTGTCTTTAGCAACGTCACTGAGGTGAGTCTCAGTGATGTCTTTTGTGGCGTCCCACATATGTTGTTTGAGCATACGCACATCCACTTTCTTTGAAGTTTTATCGTACTGCAATTTCCCGTCAACAGGTTGACTGAAATCGAGATCCATATCCCGCAATGAATCAGCGTTGGGAACATCAGGATCATGTTGAGCGTCAAGATCTAGACCATTTCCAGTCACATCTATATTATCTATCGGCTCATCAAAACCAACGTTCTTATCGTACGCATTAGCCCAAACTTCTTCGTCTGCTAAGAAATCTCCTTTCTTATGTCTGAAAATGCTAATATTAAGTCCAGGTTTGATGAAAGACTTAACCAGCTTGGAAGTATCCCAATGCAAATCGTCAGGTAGCAAAGTATCGTTCTTAGACTGTGCCAAAGTTGTCACACGTCCTTTACGGAACAACACTTTTTCATTATCACCTCCATGCATGAAATCTATCACTACTTTCTCCTTTGGTTTCACCACTTTGATAGGTTTCTCTTTGGAACGGGCAGTATGCAGCCCCTTTAGTAGTCCGATCTTCCATGAAACACCGAGCTGTTTCCCAGTCCACGTATCATGGTTCATTTTATCGAGTTTAGCCAGAGGTAAAGCAGTAGAATCCATTGGTTCCAATTGATCAGGAGGAGGTGGAGGTGGTGACTCAAACTGATCACCTTCATCCTCCTCCGGTACATCGATGCCATCAGCAACAAATTCCATATCCTCATCGACATCTAGCACTTCTTCAACATCCACTGGCTGCAATTCAGTTCCCTTCAGCGTTTCCACAAACGTTTCGACAACTCCAGTATCTTTCACTTCTTCCACTTTGCTCATACTGGGACAAACAACTTTCGAATCCAGTTCAAACTTATTTCTATTGATCAATCCAGTTACCATTGAATCATCTGAACTCTTCAACGGAAATTGAGTGTCTTCTTTGTTAACACTACCGCCATCAGTGGTCATTGTCTCATCAAATACAACTTGGGATTCAGGCCCGATCTTTAGCATATTCAGTAACAGCGATTTGGCACCACCTTCATCAAACCCGGTCAATGCTCTAGTGAATAAAGGATCAACTTCCAACTGCTTCTCATACTGTTTCAACCGGATCTCTTTGAAACTCGATTTTAAAGTCCCATGAGGTCTTCTTTTGCGTTTCTTGGCCTCTACTTCACCTTCCTCATCTTCACCTTCTTGATCAACGTCATCATCCACCACCACCTTATCTTTCTTCTCTCTACCCAGTCCAGATAACAGTGCACCAGTATCTGTAGCAACAGAATCTATTCTATGAGAAAAGATCTTCATACATCCATCTAATGTAGCACCGGCCTTTTGAAAGTTGATAGATGATCCGTCATTACCTCTAAGCATGTTCATATCATGGAAGTAATCAATCAACGCAAATTGCCAAGAGTTAGCAGTAGTGATCTTATTATCCGTGGCCATTCGTATGGCCTCATCGAAATCGACCCGATGGTCCATCGAATCCATCTTATCTAAATCCATCTGGTTCCTTTCAGAGTTGCCTAAAGAAGATAGAAAAGATAAAAAGGAGAGCGAGTTCAAGAGAGAAAAACGCGTCCCGTCTCTTTCAGGTCGATCGACTTTAAAACAACAACAGTTGAAAGAAATCGAACTTGTTTTTTCTTCGCCGTTTTCGTATCACCTTCTGTTTTTCCGCGATGGGTAAAGAAGACGAGTTTGCAAGCAGGGAAGAGACCGAAGAGATCTTTGGAAAGTTGCAGAAGATCCCAGAGAACCGACAATGTTTGGACTGTGGGGCCAAAAATGCTACGTGGACTTCTATTCCATTTGGTATATTTGTCTGTTTGAACTGTAGTGCCAACCATCGTAAGATGGGTGTCCATATCAGTTTTGTGAAGTCATCAGTGTTGGATCAGAAGTGGACATACCATCAACTTCGTCATATGAAGTGTGGTGGTAATGACAAGTTTAAAGAATTCTTTACGAAAAATGGAGGATCGGCCATTTTAAAGAAACATTTACAGGAGAAGTATACTAGTCCAGTGGCAGAGAACTACAAGGAGAAGTTAGATATTCGCGTCGAACACGATACTCAACGTCATCCAAACATCTTGGAATGGGACGAAGGATCTGCTGCAGACTTGGACGAGGAAGCTTCCAGTACAGACGATTTCTTCTCCAAGTGGGAAAGCTCTACACCTTCACCTCTGGGATCACGTTCCAGAACCCCAGTTGGAAGTACAGACAATTTGAAATCATCACAACAGCAAAAGCAGCAACCGAAACCGGCTAGAAGAACCAATCTTAAGAAGTCTACCACCGCCGGTGGTGCTAGAAGAAACATCTTGGGTAAGGGTTCTAGTTCCAGCAGAAGCAAGGCCAGATTGAACGTGAAGAAAGTTTCTGCTGATATCGATTTCGACGAATTCGAGAAAGAGGCTGAACAGGAAGAGAAAGATGCTCAACTTCTTGGATATCGTCCAGATGAAGAGAAGCAGGAGGAGGCCGCACCAACTGCTACTACCAGGGTTTCGCCTCTTACGCTTTCTAAAGTTGGAGGCAAAGCTGGTTCCAGAAAGAGTTCTGAAGTCAACCGGGCTGCCTCCGGATCTAACGGTGGATCTGCCGCTGCCGCTCCAATCGAAGAAACACGTCAATCGTTTGCAAAGCTTGGTTTCGGTATGACATACTCTTCTGAACCAGAAAAGAAGAACTCTGGAAGTAAACCTACAGGCCCTGCATACACGGGAGAAGTGGCCAAACGGTTCGGTAACCAGAAGGCCATTTCATCCGATCAGTTCTACGGTATCAACTCATACGACGAAAACCTCACTAGAGAAGCTAAGGAGAGGTTAAAGTCATTTAATGGTGCGCAGTCTATTTCCTCATCTCAATACTATGGAGAGGAGGAAGAACAGAGACGTCGTGCACAGACTCAAGGCTCATATGACGATGGTGACATCGAACAGAAGGTGCTTCAATTTGCAGAGAAGTATATGGGAGATGACATGGATGCACTTAAAGGTGCATTAGAACAGGGTGCCGAGAAGTTGGGTAGTTATTTGAGAGATGTCATGAGATGAGGTACATGATCTTCGCTCTCAATGGCATACAGTATATTTTCCCCAAAGATACACATTTCTTGACATAAAAAAAAAGAGTAAGTAAGCGTAGTTTTTTCTCCCATTTATTGACTCGTTTCATTTCCTAATGGCCACCGTAGCAATTGTTGGTGCAGGTCCAGTTGGAACCTTAGCAGCTTTAGGTTTTGCTCAAAAAGGCTACAATGTGTCGCTATTTGATATGCGACCAGATCCACGCAGTATTAAAAGCAAGAATTTAAGATCTATCAATTTGGCTGTGAGTGATCGAGGCATCACAGCAATGCAGTACGTTGACGAAGAGATGTCTGAACGGGTTCTGAAATCAATCGTTCCAATGTATGGCAGAATGATTCATGACAAAAATGGCAACGAGGAGTCTCAAAAATATGGATTGTACGGTGAACATATCAATTCGATCGACCGCGGAAAGTTGAACGAGGATTTAATTGACGAGTTGGAAAGATACAATAAAAATGGGGCACACTCCAATAAAATCCAACTTCATTTCCGTCACAAGCTCACCAATGTTCATTTCAAAGACAATTGCGTTCTTGAGTTTGCCACTGAGAAGAAACGTCAGACTTTTGAGTTCGATTTCTGTATCGGATGTGATGGTACCTATTCTAGGATGAGAAATGGGTTGATGAAATATATCCGGATGGATTATAAGCAGGAATATATCGATATGTGTTACTTGGAATTGAGCATACCTGCCGGTGTTAACAATACTCACCGAATCGATGCAAACCATCTCCATATCTGGCCTAGAAAGAACTTTATGTTGATTGCACTACCAAATGATGACGGATCTTTCACTTCAACATTTTTCGGTCCTTGGAAGCTTACATTGGGATTGAAAGAGAAGAAACAAGTCAGCCAATTCTTTAGTGAGAATTTCCCCGATGCGGTCGATCTCATTGGCATTGATAACGTTGTTGAAGCATTCTTAAACCATCCGAAAGGTGCATTGATGCAAGTTAATTGCAACCAATACCACTATAACGATAAATGTATCATTATCGGTGATGCTGCACACTCTATGGTTCCATTTTATGGTCAAGGTATGAACTGTGGGTTTGAAGATGTCCGTATCCTTTTGGAACTGTTGGAAGAGTCTAACTCTGACAGATCTCTAGCGTTCACCAAGTATGACTCAGTTCGTGCAAAAGATTTACAAGCTATTCAAAAATTGGCTCTGGACAATTACTACGAGATGTCCACTAAAGTGACGTCCCCAATTTATCTTTTCAGGAAACATATTGATGGTGTTGTGGGAAGACTACTGCCAGACTACTGGATCCCTCTATATACGATGGTTTCATTCCGTGCAGATATCCCTTACTCTGATTGCATTAGAATCGAGAAAAGACAACAGAAAATCCTTAAATCAATTGAATCCGGGGTAGTTGCAGGTGCATTAACTTGGCTAGGGTTCAATATTAAAAAGAAATGCGATAACCGCAGATCTTAAAAAATCAAATGACTAACCTAAGCTTACATGTGCTCTGATAATGATTGGTTACAGAGAGCAAGGCCGGTACCGGTCCGGTAACCGGCGTCGCAAATTTTTAATTCCCCGCCCCATTTTTCTCCGGTAACCGGGCCAAAACCTGAAAAATTTGGGTTGATTTAAGTAGTTAAATAGGTGAATTTTTCTTTCTACTTCCTTAACCCCCAACTAATTATGCCAGCTGCAACTGTTCAACCAAGAACCCTTTATGATAAGGTGTTCGATGATCATGTGGTTCACAAGGATGAATCAGGTTCGTACCTGATCTATATCGATAGGCATCTCGTCCACGAAGTCACTTCTCCACAAGCTTTTGAAGGTTTGAAGAATGCCGGTCGTGATGTCAGAAGACGTGACTGTACACTTGTCACAGTTGATCACAATATTCCAACCGATTCCAGAAAGAACTTCCGTAATGTCGCCACTTTCATCAAGCAGGATGACTCTAGAGTTCAAGTTGAAGCATTGGAAAAGAATGTCAAAGATTTCAATATGACCTATTTCGGTATGTCTGACGATAGACAAGGTATTGTCCACGTTGTTGGTCCTGAGCAAGGTTTCACATTACCAGGTACCACTGTCGTTTGTGGTGATTCTCACACTTCTACTCATGGTGCATTTGGTGCCTTGGCATTCGGTATCGGTACTTCCGAAGTTGAGCATGTCTTGGCCACTCAAACTTTGATTCAAGCCAAATCTAAGAACATGCGTGTTACCGTCGAAGGTAAGTTGGCTCCAGGTATTACATCTAAGGATCTTATTCTTCATATTATTGGAACTATCGGTACTGCTGGTGGTACTGGATGTGTCATTGAATTTGCAGGTGAGGCTATTCGTGACCTCTCCGTTGAGGCAAGAATGTCCATGTGTAACATGTCTATCGAAGGTGGTGCTCGTGCTGGTATGATCCAACCTGATGAGAAGACTTTTGAATACCTTAAGGGTAGACCTTTGGCCCCATCTGGAGCCGAATGGGATAAGGCTGTCAAATATTGGAAGACTCTTTACTCTGATAAAGATGCCGTCTTTGATAAGGAGGTTGTCATCAAGGGAGAAGATATTATTCCAACCATTACTTGGGGTAACTCTCCACAGGATGCTTTACCAATCACTGGTAGTGTCCCAGATCCAAAGGATTTCGATGATCCAACTGCTAAAGCAAGTGTCATTGCTGCTTTAGACTATATGGGTTTGGAGCCAAACACTCCATTGATGGATATTCCAGTCGACAAAGTGTTCATTGGATCATGTACCAACTCCCGTATCGAGGATTTGCGTGCTGCCGCTCGTGTTGCTCGTGGCCATAAGAAGGCTGCTAATGTTAAGCGTGTTCTTGTTGTTCCAGGATCTGGTCTTATAAAGAAGAAAGCTGAAGCTGAAGGTCTCGACAAGATTTTCAAAGACGCTGGATTTGAATGGAGAGAAGCTGGTTGTTCAATGTGTCTCGGTATGAACCCAGATATTCTCGATCCTTATGAAAGATGTGCTTCTACATCTAACAGAAACTTCAGAGGAAGACAAGGTGCTCTTTCTAGAACTCACTTGATGTCTCCAGCCATGGCTGCTGCTACTGCCATCGTTGGACATTTCACTGATATCAGACAGTTCAAATACGCTGAAGATGAAGATCAACCAAAGATCAAAATCGATGATGCAGCTGAATCCCATGAACTTGAGAAGGCTCAACACGAGAACGAAAAGACTCCTCTCGCACCAGCTGCTATGGGTGAAACTCCAAGTGAGTACTTGGCCGATGAGCTCGAAGACATCCCAGCTGATGATCATGAAGCTGAAGAGAAAGAATTGAAAGAAGCTGCTAAAGAAACTGGAAGTATTGGAATGGCCAAATTTACTACCGTTACCTCTATTGCTGCACCTCTTACCAAGGCTAATATCGATACCGACGCTATCATTCCAAAGCAGTTCTTGAAGACCATCAAGAGAACCGGTCTTAAGAACGGTCTTTTCTACGAGGCCCGTTTCGTTAAAGGCGATGATGGTAAAGATGTTGCCACTGACTTCGTTCTTAATGTCGACCCTTACAACAAATCTGAGATCTTGGTTGTTACTGGTCCAAACTTTGGTTGTGGTTCTTCCAGAGAGCACGCCCCTTGGGCCCTTAAGGACTTTGGTATCAGATCCATCATTGCTCCATCCTTCGGTGACATCTTCTACAACAACTCGTGTAAGAACGGTCTCTTACCAATTCGTCTCCCACAGACTGTTATTGAGGAGAAACTTTATCCATTGGCTGTTGCCAAGAAGCAAATCACTGTCGATCTTCCAAACCAACAAATTCTTGGACCTGACGGTGAAGTTCTCATCGATCACTTCGATATTGAGGATTTCAGAAAGCACTGTCTTGTCAATGGTCTTGACGATATTGGTATTACTCTTCAAAAATCTAAGTACATTGATGAGTACGAGAAGGTGAGACGTGACAAGTTCTCCTTCCTTGAAGGTGGATCCGATAAAGTTATTAAGCCTGTTAAAGGTACCAAGAAGTCTGCATTTGGTGTCTCCGGTCCAGAGTGGTAGGTAATTCTTATTTATTTATAGCGCACAACTAATATTACATTCAATCTATATTATCCATGTATGATGAGATCACCATTGTCAGGAGTATCTTCCAACGTGAATCCATTTTCGTTAGCCAAATGCAACATGCAAATGAAACAGTAACTGGTTGAAAGTTCGGCTTTGGCTGTACCTTCATATTTTTGTGTCATATTTGAAACAACGTCACTGAATTTCAAGTCATCTTCACCATTATCTGGCTTCTTGGCCACAGGTGCATTCTCTTTATCCTCTTCCATCTCAGACGCATCACGTTTCACATGGACTTTTTCTTCTAAAGTATCCCAGAGGTGTTGCTTTAGCAATCTTATATCCACCTTCTTGGAAGTACGTGCGTACGTTATACCGTTTCGACTCTTGGCTTGTTGGGATAAGGTTGGCTGCACTGGTGCTTCAAACTCGTCTATATCGTTTGCTGCAGCGTTGGCATCGATATCAACATCGACATCAACTTCAGCAGGTTCAACTGAGCCAACATTATCATCAAATATGTCACCTTGGTTATGGTCATCATAGATATCGGCAAAAAATGATTCATCGGCCACCATGTTTTGCTCATCTCTTGAAACCGCAGCCAAGCGTCTCTTTTTCTTGATCAAGATAGTGTTGATCTGTTGGCTTGATTTCAAATTTAGACACACCAACCTCTGAGTAGTAAACTGTAGATCCTCTGGTAAACAGTGGAAACCAGGTTGTTCACGCATCAGCTTTTGAGGTAACATAGTCTTGACTGGATCGCCAGCTTTGAATATGTCCTCGACTTGTTCATCGTCATTCATGAAATCGATCACAAGATGATCACGCTTCCTAGTAGGTTTTGGTGTGAGGATATCCGCACCTTTATTTTCAGCCGATGGTTCTGTTGTTGCTGTTGTCGTTGTGGTAGTCTGTGTCTGTTGCTTGTACTGCGATTTCAACCCTGATATCTTCCAATATTCTGGACCTCTCCAGTTCTTGTTAGATAGTGCATCAAAGTAGTCTGCCATTTGGACACCTCCTTCTTCATCGGCTTCATTCTCCACAGTACTAGTGGCATGATCATCAAATAGACGGGTCAAGTTTAAACTTCTCCAGGTATCGTCCACATCATCCATACCTTCATCCAAATAGAGCGAATACTGCGATCTGTTCTTGTTCATCGATCCAGAAGTATTGTCGAAATCGTAATCATCTATGTCATTGTCATTGTTGTCAATTGGCGGTTCGTGATATTCAATCTGACCCAATTGATCCAAGATATGAGTTGCCGTAGTATTACCTGCGGTGACACTCTCCAATGGCTCTAAAGATGGACACACTCTAGCATCATCAGGCATATTGGTGAATCGTTTCAATGCCATCACATCTATAGGTTTCTGAGACAGAGAGAAAGTCACCTCTTTACTGGATTCGTCACTTGAAACAGATGGTTGTTCCTCCCCCACTGCCGGTGGGGTTGGAGAGCTCTCTGCATCAGGTGAAGTGGGAGAAGGTGCTCCATTCATGATAGAGTCTCCAGACTTCTCGGTCACAACAAACATCACTCTACCATCTTTTGACATGCGCAACATGTTCATCAACAGACTCTTCGAACCACCTTCATCGAAGTCTGAAAGTGCCTTCTTAAATATCGGGTTGGCAAGCAACTCTCTATCCATATCTTTAGCACGCAGTTGTTCGAAATCGTTCAATAGAGTCTTTCTAGTACGTTTCCGGCGCAGTTTCCGTTGTAAAGCCTTTCTTCGACTCTCTTCATCGCTGTATTCACCAAGATCTTCTTCATCTTCTCCTTCGTGTGTTCCATGGCTTTCCTTCTCCGTACCACTACCACTCAGTCCTGACAACAATCTACCAGTTTCAGTAGCTGCCGAATCGATTCTCGACGAATAGATCTTCACACATCCATCCAATGTCGTCGAAGCCTTTTGGAAATTGATACTATCGCCTTCTCTAAATACAGACATGTCGTGGAAATAGTCGATCAACGCAAAGTTCCAACTGTTGGTCGAATTGATCTTGTTGTCGGTAGCCATACGGATCCACAACTCGAAGTTCTCACTATTGGCCGTGGTGTCTCCACTGGCCGTGTCCCCCGTGGACCCAGACGCCTGTCTCATCGTTAATTTAAGAAGAACGAAGTGATGATTAAAAGAGTTGGATAAATAAACAAGAGATTTCCGTATTAGGAAATTGTTGAATCGCGACTCCGTGGGGGAGTTGAACTAGAATAGAAAAGGGGTCAAAGGGGGTAAATATACGGGGGAAAGGGCCTGAAACGGTTCCATATTGTTGGTCACGCCATACAGACGAAAACAAAAAGTTTATGCAATATGATTGGCCAACTAGATGTGATATATCATATTACCATGTTCAAAAGTGAATCAAGGATTCTATTTAAAAGGCGGGCTAATTTTTTTTAAATTTCTTCCCAACTTCCATCACTCACTATGGATAAGAAGACAAGCGAAGTGACAAACTTTCTCGTTGACTGGAGCAATGTGTTGACTGATGCTCCAGTCAATGGAGGGATCGCAGAGATCTACTTCTGCTTCATCCTCTCTAGTTATTCCAAAGGTAAAGATCGCGTCTCTTGGTTGCAGTTCATCAAGATCCTAAAGAATATCAACAACCAGATAGGGGATGGGTACATGTTTGACATGGTGCCAAAGGATGCATTAGAATCTGAATCTCAAGAACCAGCCTCGTGCTATGGACGCATTCTATACATCAATCGACTGGCTCTAAGTCTGACCATGAAAATAAGTAATGGTGGACACACAGTAGAGATCAAGAAACCGGTCAAATCGGATGGAAACTTTCAAAAGACTGCATTGGAACTCATTTTGGGTGACGAGAAACCAAGATCTTGTGCACCTGCTATGGGGAGTTTTTACAATAAGTGTATCAAGAACAAGAAACTTACACCTGAGGATTCTCTGGATATCTACACTCTAACTACGAGCCAAACTAGGTGCCAACAGTTGGATATGCTTCTCAACACAGAGTGCGCTTCGCACCAGCTATGCCGTGAAAGAGCACGTTTACAAACGCCAGAACTGCCCTTCCAGGAATGCTGTGAAGACCCTGCACATATTCGGGAACTTTCATCGCTGGTGGAATTTGATCTGCATCATCGTGGCAAGAATCAGTGTCAATTGAAAGCTTCGATCGCATACAACAAAGCTTTATCAAAATGTGTTGAAACCAAGATGCATTTCATCCCATTGATTCAACAACAGACCGAGACTCGATTGGGTGATTGTTCGTACCTGGATACTTGTCATAAGATGAACACTTGCCGGTATGTTCATTATGGAATTCTTCCTGCAGCCAAATCCCAGGTAGAAGAGACAGACGATGTCAACCAAGTTCTTCGTGTCAGCAATTTTACAAGGGGAGAATCGGTGGCAGCTTTCAGTCTTGGTATTTCTGAGCCTCAATGGATCAACTGTGACGTAACCAAGTTGAACTTTAATCTTCTTGGTAACAATTGGGGGGTTATTCTTGCAGATCCTAGTTGGAACATTCACATGAGTTTGAACTATAGCAGCATGAAAGATGACGTTTTGATCTCGTTGCCAATGGAACGACTACAAACGGAAGGAGTATTTCTTCTATGGGTGACAGGAAGAACAATTGAACTTGGAAGAGAATCACTGATCAAATGGGGGTATGAGGTGGTCAATCAAGTGACATGGATTAAGACCAGCCAGTTGGTTCGAACCATCAGTACCGGACGTACAGGACATTGGCTCAACCATTCCAAAGAACACCTTTTAGTTGGATTGAAAGGAGACCCTAAATGGATGAACAAAGGGATCGATCCTCAGGTGTTCATCTCTTCAACGAGAGAGACCTCACGTAAACCTGATGAATTGTACGGCATGGTGGAAAGGTTAGTGGGACCAGGAGTTCGTAAACTTGAGATTTTCGGACGGCAACACAATACTCGTCCAGGCTGGGTCACCATTGGCAACGAATTGAACGGGACCCATATAGTCGACCAGGAACTGGCCTACAAATTCAGTCAGTATGTATCCTAAGCTAGTAACCAAGTCCCAAATCATATTTCCCGAAATGGAGAAACACCCTTACACACTTAGCATTCTCACGGTTGTCCAATGAGACCCCGAAAAAGTCGAATCCTGGTGTGGAGATTAAATTTAAGCTTTTTAAAACTCAAAAAAAAAAAACTTTAAAGTGTCACCACTTTTTACACCACTTTCAAATACAACAGTAATGTTTAGAGTTATTGGAGCCAGAGCCGCAGCTAGACCTGT
Organism: Xiuguozyma insectalens; assembly: GCA_030574155.1. Lineage (NCBI taxonomy): Eukaryota > Fungi > Ascomycota > Pichiomycetes > Pichiales > Pichiaceae > Xiuguozyma > Xiuguozyma insectalens. The sequence goes on along the minus strand of JAJMEL010000001.1, from coordinate 199,267 downwards.
TGGAAGAAGATTCGCCGCCAAGAGATTCGAGTCTGACCTTTCTAAGCCAGCTTTCAAGCAAAGCAGCGAGAAGGCCGGTGAATTTGTTCAAGCCGAGGAGCAAGTTGCTGAGCACTCCAAGGGAGGTGCATCTACTTGGAAGAAGGTTAGTTTCTTCCTTGCTATTCCAGCCATTTTCATCATTGGTGTTCCAGTCTACAAGGAAGAGGCTAAGCACGCTGAACACAGAAAGGAATTGAAGAAGATCCCAGATGAAGACTGGCCAAAACAGTATCCATACATGAACAACCGTGCATCTAAATTCTTCTGGGGAGATGGTGATAAGACTTTGTTCTGGAACGAAGGTGTTAACAGACACGTCGAGAACTAATTTTGGATGGGGTATACGTGCTGGAAATGGTATTTATCTTCTGAAATAAACTAACTAAAGTTACTTACTTAAATTGTGACTACACGAGTTTTTTATATTTGAACTTTTTTTTATTTATTAGTAGGCCGAAAAGATGTATAGATTGTTTGTAGCTGCGATAGCAACGGTGTTCTCTCTTGGATGCCAACTCAAGTGTAAAATGGCCTTCTTAAAGTCGATATTATCGAAATCGATCTTGTTCATCATGGTCAAATTCTTACGTTTGTTGGAACCAAGTCTCTTAGTCTTGAAAGCAGATTTATCAGCTTGCAAGACAATCTCTTTCTCTTCATCGATACCATCTTTAGTCTCAGTCTGTTGAGGATTGGAAACCGTATTTTCATAGATCATAAAGTTGTTGTTGTAAGAGCCAGTCATAACGGATTTAGAATCTCCACTGAATTGAACTTCAAATTTATCAAAGATGGCATCGTTTTCATAAGTATCACAGAGTCTATCACGTAGTTGTTCGTGAATATTGATCGTTTTGACCGGTTCAGTCTCCATATTCACATCCCAGATCTTGACTGTCATATAGTCACGGCTGGCAATGTATCTACCGTCAGAAGAGAATTTAACATCGGATATCGAAGATGTAATCTCAGTAAAGAAGTTATGGTTTGATGGATCAACGTATTCTTCAAACACTCTGGCATGGTTATCACACAGAGAATTGACTCTCATATCGTTCAATTTAATCAAACCTTTTGATGATGCATACATGAATAGATTGCAATCGTTTGGATGGAATTCAGCTGCAGTGATAACCTCAGTTAATTCTTCCATATTGACTGGCTTAATATCAACGATATTAAATGATTGATCTGCAATCCCCAGATTCCATAGATTGATTCTTAAATCATCAGCAGAAATGAAAGTCTCTTGATCAGAATTCACACTAATAGAATTGATATGGTATGCATGAGCATTGGCGTAAATTCTTTTTGGTTGTGCTGCTGTGATTGTATCATGAACCGTCAAACGGGGTAACTTTAAATTGGCCACACTTTTAAAATAGTCGGTAACTGCTTCAACATCCGTACTCGATGGTTCATCCGGTCCCGCCGTCGAGTTATTTATGAAATCTTGTTCTGATTTAGATCCACCAGTAAATGATGTCAGTTGTGATGTAACACTCGATGCAGCAGCTCCAGTAAAATCAGTGTTTGGTGATGAAGATGATGAATTTGCAGTAGCGGCAGCTCCTCCAGCTCCTGTAGTACTGTTGAAACTAATCATGTTGTTCTCTTGCACAATCTTGATCTGTTTTTCGAACACTTTCCAAAGCTTGATTGTCTTATCATTGGTTGATATCAAAAACTTAGATTCGTTGCTTCTACGCAACCATTTAATCTTGTTGATCTTCTCTTCAATTTCAAGTGATTTGAGATAATCGAATTCTGCATCGTGTGATTGGAATTCTGTATAGAATCGATATTCACAGTTCTTCTTGTTCTCATTTCTTTCAAATAGCACCACTCTACCTCCTCTATCACCTGTCGCAAGGTAGTCGCCCGTATGATCGAACTCAACCGTCGATATGATGTCTGCCTCGGTAATGTTTTCAATATCTCCCTTATCACCAAAGCATTGGCTAAATCTCCATGATGGATCCATTGTTCAATATATTGGTAACTGTTGTCGTTTAATGCAATGCTAAACCTTCTTTAGTAAGCGATAAAATGAGATTTTTCTATTGACAACGGCTTCCTTCAATGTGCCTATAAAGGAGCAAGTTAAAAAGTTGATAAAATGTATGGATGTAGGGTGAGTTTGGGGGACTTTAGGGGGAGGGTTTTAGGGGGGTGCCTGAAAGATATGCAGGGGAGGAGAGATCGGTAAAGATGGGAAGATGCCAGAGATTTCACACTTGGCGGGGGGAATGAACAGAGCTGAACCAGTAGTGATGAAGCTTCCGTGTTATTGCTCCGTTATGTAAACCACTGATAATTAAATACAGATAGTAGAGAATCAAATTAGGGACTGGGCTCGGCCATGTGATCTGGAGCAGATCCGAGTACCTTTGGCTTTTATTTAATTTTGGAGAGATACGTCGGTGGTTACGAGCCGATAGAACATGCATATACGCCTGACAATGGTGTAGAAGTCGGAAGGTTCCAATAATCCACCACGCGTAAAACCACTTACCATCTTTGGTAGGCTTACAACGCTAGCTAGCTAGCTAGCTCAAAGTTCATGCGACATCGAGCTGTTACATCGAGCTGCGACATCTGACTCAAACACCTAGCTGATCTACTTCTCATAACTTTAATCCTGTGCAATTAAGTATATAACCTAGTTGGCCTTCTTAGCAGCGTCGGCAGGGTTGACTCTCTTACCGGCGTTGTATCTTGGTCTCTGAGGTGGGGTTCTAACCTTTCTTCCCTCTCTGGATCTGACTCTAACGATTCTGGCGTGGATAGCGCAGGAAACACAGTATTGCAACTTGTTGTACATCTTTGGAATTGGGTACTCGTCGTAGACAGAAGCCTCAGAGATATCTCTAACAGCAGCAGCCTCAACCATGTTTCTGATAGTCATTCTCTTGATGGCCTTGTCCTTAGGAACACATCTGGAACAGTTAACACATCTGACTGGGTTAACGTGACCTCTACCCTTCTTGTTTCTTCCGTTGGAAGCTCTCTTCTTTGGCATATTGAAATTAGAGTTTAGTTGTTAAAACAGAGAGAGAATTCACTGAAAAAAAAACCAGGTTCACCTAAAAGTGGCAGTGACTCTGAAAATTTTTGCTCAACTAGCGGTGTGAAGGTTCTAAGGGACCTGTAATACATCACGTGAGCAGCAGATGATCTCACTTTTTTTTTTCGGTTTTTGAACTCCTCGGAAATGATTCCACAATTTGTGAAGATCTGAGATTTTGTGTTTTGCATCCCTACACCAGAGTTTGTTTCCATCAACCCTGGCCAATCACAGCAGTACCATTTGAGCAGGCTGAAATATCAAAATGGCGTGAACTTTGATAAGATTGGATATTGTAATTGATGGAGTGGATTTATCAAGATAAACACGGTACCATTGGATTCTTCAGGATTGGTTATACCGACAAGACAACTCACAATCGGTGCCCCTTCTCTTCTTTCCCATCCACCAATTAAAGTTAATTAAAGTTTTGAATCCCGTTCTCCCAAGGTTTCCCCCCATAAAAAGTTATTTAAGAAACTTACACTAAAAAAAAAGTTTTATAAGTATCACCTGTTAGTTGTTTCTTTATCGTAATACTCATACCAGGATGCTTAGACAGACATTGAAGCTTGCTAAGCCAAGCACCAGATTATTCAGCACGTCAGTGGTTGCTAGAAACGCCGCCAAGACTCCAACCAAGGAATTTAAGACCGCCAAGAACTTGGACGAAGTTCACGACAAATACGACCTTATTGGACCTGGTGCCCAGAAGGGAGAGGTTCCAACCGATTTGGAACAGGCTACTGGTCTTGAGAGATTCGAGTTGCTCGGTAAGCTTGATGGTATCGATGTGTTTGAAACCAAGCCACTTGACACATCTAGAAAGGGTACCATGGCTGACCCAATTATTGTCGATTCTTACGATACTTACAGATACATTGGATGTTCCGGATGCCCTGCTGGAGCCCACACCACCATGTGGCTTAAACCAACCGTCGACAAGGTTGCCAGATGCTGGGAATGTGGTAGCGTCTACAAGTTGAACTACTTGGGAACCGAAGATCCTCATGAAAACTAGAGGCGAAGTTATTTATAATAATCGGTTAAACAGATCAATTATCCGTTGTGTAGATGAACGTAGAACAAGGTATAAATACACATACAGATTAGCTGCTCCTGTATTCTCCAAATTTGATAATCTGCGTTTACTTTAACCGGCATTCCGTTTCGCAATTTCCACAAATCCTGGATCTGCCCCACCCCTCACTAGATGCGCTGCAGCTGAAACTAACATTTCTTTACGTTACTCGTCTATATCTCTTTTTCTACAATCGGTCCAAAACAACAAGCTTCAACTGTCATGGGGAGACCGGCCATCTTATTCACAAGTCCAGTAAACGTCGAATTGGACGAATTCAAAGCTCTCAATGACAACTATGACGTTATATTCTATAGATTTTCAGATCGCCAGAAGTTCATCGATGACATGAACAACGATAGCCAATATGCAGACGTTGAAGCATTGTTTGGTGGATTTCCTGGATTCTACCAACTAGGTGGTCTATATGGTAAGGATATTATCGATTGTTTGCCACGCAAGCTTAAAATTATCACTGTTTGTTCGGCTGGTTACAATGGATACGATTTAGAGGCCCTTAGGGCACGAGGAGTGTCTTTTTGTAACACTCCAAACATTGGTGCTCCTCAAGTGGCAGAGACTGCAGTTTTTCATCTGTTGTCAGGATTCCGCAAATACTCTGTCTTTATTAAGACGCTCAAACGTATCGATAACTTCATTGGTGCTAGAACAGCTCTGCAAGAGTATACTAAGTTTGACCAGACCAAAGGTAGATATGAAAATATAACCAGTCCTGCCGAGTTGGCTAAAGCTGATCCTTGGTTCTCCTTTGGTGAGCGTGTTTGCAGAGATAACTATGTTCATTCACCGTTTGGAAGAACTGTTGTTGTCGCTGGATTCGGTAACATCGGACGTCGTATCGGTGACAGTTTGGCTGCCTTAGGTATGAAGATCAGAGTGTTCCAACGTAGTAAACCAGAAAAGGCCAGCTACCCATTCGAATTTTACGATTCCCTATTAGAGGCATCCAAAGGTGCAGATGCGATAGTCATATCGTTACCTGCCACCCCAGAGACCACCAAATTGGTGAATCATGATATCTTTAATGCATTGAATACTGGATTCATCTTAGTCAATGTGGGACGTGGCCAGATCGTGGACAACGACGACTTATTAGATGCATTGAAATCAGGTCATGCAGGTCATGCAGGATTGGATGTCATCGATGGTGAGCCAGACGTCCCACAGACTCTCATATCGAGAGATGATGTCACAATTACCCCGCATCTTGGTTCTTGCACGGCTGAAGTGTTTGACGGAACCGCTCGGTACTGTATAAACAACATTGTCCAGGTGTTGCAAGGTGGACAACCGCAATCTTTACGTAACTAGTATGACATGATATAAAATTACAAAATCTAAACACTCTTTGGTCAGATCAGCATTCGTCTCTCACTAGAGCCTGATACTCAAAGTATAAGTTTGTCCAAACAGACACCTCTTGCGAACAATCCTCGGAATTCCCTGCAGTGGCCTCTATGCATTTCTCCTTCGCATCAACAGCCATCTTATCAAAGATTTCATCCTCACGGACCCAAGGTTTAGGCAATGGAGTATCTGAAAAATGGATCAGTTTAGCATCCATCAAGATGCTTGAACCAAGCCACCCATAATTATCCTCCTTACGGTTCCAATACCATGACCAATATGGGACTTCTGGGGCTTCCGAATCAATATCATCAGGCATGAAAGCACCGTGCGCATTTTGATCAAGTGGTTCGTCCTGCATATAAGCGAATCCTGTATCGATCAAATCTTGTGGATCAGCCAAGTATGCATCGTGAGATCTTTGGAATGTTCGGAACTCACCTGACAATAGGGCGTAAGGGTTATGTGGAATGATTTGAACCAATGGGATGTGCTTCTCCAACACATTCTGTTTATGCAATGGGTAATAGTTCCCTCTTCCGGTGATCAACCTTTTCAAATTGAAGATATCGTTCAATATATCCATATCATACTGATTTTTGCGACGATGTGCCAAAGAGTCCATAATAACATCATAGATCAGTTGATCGGGAGTCACCACCATGATATAACTGCCCAATTCGAGTTCAAGACCATGTTCCTGCATAATCTGAACACTTTCTCTCATCGACGGTAAATTGTTGTAGATTTCGTCACGAAGCCAATCGTCAGGAGAGTAATTATCCTCACCTTCAATATTAACCTGATAGAAGTTGGCTAGTTCTGCTGTTCGTTGTGCAGGGTCTTTAATGCTACCATCCAATTCCCGACTGAACTTGAGATTGTTGTAATTGTTGTAAGTGATAGGCATAGCGACAACAGACTCTGGCAATGCAAACAATTCGTCCATGTTTCTATTAACGATCGAATCACAGTCCAAAAATATAATTCTATCGAGATCTGTCATTCCAAACACATGCAGTTTGGTAAAGCTCTTGGACCAATACGACGATTCCGAAGGTAGATCAATCGGTTTAACCTCTCTGATCTCCACATTCTCCCTTTGAAGCTTCTTTTTCATCCGTTCCTCATCAGCACTACCTTCAGATCCACTGTATAGAAGAATTAGACGTGCACGAACACTGTAATCACGTAACCGTTGGAAATTGATCAACGCAGGACATAAATGTTCCAAATCAGTGGCATACTGAACATAGGCCAGCTTGCGTGGATCTAAATAATCTTTCCCCAGATCCACCATCTTGCTTCTATGAATTTGGAACAAAGTGTCAGCAGGTATGGCCTTGACATCCGATGGATCAAACCCAAAGTATGAGTCCACTTTAGCCACTTCCTCCTTGCTTAATGATCCTTTCCCGAGTAATTTAGCTATACTGGGTTGAAGATCAACATCGAATGAATGCAACGATCCCACGTTGCGTTTAGTGACAACATTACTGCCGAATCCTAACTTGGACACAGCATACAGTGCCAAAAGACTGACAGAGACAAGGATGATCAGCCTTCGCAGCTTGAAACTGGTAACCATAGGACAGGACGCAAGGAAAAAAAAACAGTGGTATAAACTTTGGCGAGATTAGTACTACATTGAAAATTATATGAACCATGTTTATTTGGAGTAAATCTCCTTAGGCAAACGATATAGATGCCTTAAATAATAGTAATAAATAAAGCTGGCTAGAGCTTATATGGAGGGTAGAGAAATAGCGGATGTAGGTACGACGGGACACACCTTAAGTTACAAGTCATCTCTGGTGACGCTCTTGACATCAAGAGGTTCACCTTTCAAAGTTTTGGCACCGGAGAATGGTTCGCAAGTTTCTCTGAGACGGCTACCGACCTTTGGAGTCTTACCAGCTTTGAGTTCATCCAAAATCTTGATAATCTTGTCCTCTGTGTCCAAATCTTCGTAATAATCATCATTGATTTGCATCATTGGTGCATTGACACAAGCTCCAAGGCATTCAACTTCTTCCAAAGAGAAGAGTCCATCAGGAGTGGTTTGACCAGGATGAATACCCAAGTGTTTCATACAAACCTCCATCAAAAGAGTCGAGTTGCAAAGTTGACATGGAGTAGTTGTGCACACTTGAACGTGGTACTTGCCCACAGGCTTACGTTGATACATCGTGTAGAAAGTGGCAACCTCGTAAACTCTCATTGGTGGCATATCGAGCATCTTGGCAACGTAATTCATAACAGAGATCGAGGTGTAACCCAACTGTCTCTGACCCAAATCCAGAAGTGGCATCACAGCGGCCTTCTTGTATTGAGGTGGGTATTTAGCAATGATACTCTTGGCTCTTTCCAAGTTATCCTTGTTGAATTCAAAGCTCACTTCTTCGTTGTTTTCTGGTGTATCACGGTGAACACTGATAATGTGACCATGCCGGCGTGAAACAAATGGAACATATGATGCAACAACCGGTTTAAAGGCCGCACGGCCCATCACCATGCGCTTGGCAGAGTTAGTTAGCGAGGTTAACATTGCTCTTAGAAAGAAAGCTCGTAAACTTGAGATTGGATAAAAAAAAAATTGAGGAGGAAAAAAATATAAAATACGCTCGCTCAAGGTGAGCCAGCCAGTCAAGTTGCGGGAAGATGCAACAAAAATAGATTTTCAGCGGGAGAGCCGAGCGGGGGTAACTAAAAATACACTAGCCACAAACCCCGAAGATTGCTGTGCCACAAAAATAACCTGGGGTCTCGGTACCCCACTACCCTTAGGGCACGTCTATCGGCAATATAAAAACTGGAGGAAAATTCCCCAGATTTTTCACCTCCCTTCAATACCCATTGAGTCATTCCATCCATCTCGACAATGACCGAACCTACCAAATACTCTCTTGAGACCGAACTGGTCAGAATTGAGCATAATGACCTGAACCATTCATCTGTTCCACCAATCTATCAGAGTGCCACTTTCAAAGCCCCAGATCTTGACCATATGGGTGCCTATGATTACACTCGTTCAGGTAACCCTACTAGAACCACAGCTCAGGCACACCTTGCCAAAGTAGTTGGTTGCAAATATGTATACATTGTGAACTCCGGTATGGCATGTCTTGACACCATCACCCGTCTTCTTTCACCTGGTGATGAAGTGATCTGTGGTGATGATCTTTACGGAGGTACCGACAGATTGCTCACTTACATCAATAAGAATGCAGGTGTCAACGTTGTTCACTATGACACTACTAACACCGATTTGATCAAGTCAAAACTTAACCCCAAGACCAAGATGGTGATCTTGGAATCCCCAACCAATCCTTTGATGGGTGTTGTCGATGTCAAGGCCATTGCTACCTATGCCCATGAGACCAACCCTGATTGTATCGTTGTCTTTGATAATACCATGATGACTCCATTACAGATGAAACCACTTGAATTGGGTGTTGATATTCAATACGAGTCCGCCACCAAGTACCTCAATGGTCATCACGATATCATGGGTGGTATGTTGGCCACCAACAGTAAAGAATTGTCCGACCGTCTCTATTTCATGATCAACTCTGTCGGTTCTGGTATGACCCCATTTGATTCTTGGTTACTCCTCCGTGGACTCAAGACTTTGGGAATCAGATTGGAACGTCAACAGAACAACGCTATCAAGCTCGCTGCATGGCTTGAAACTCAAGGATTTAAAGTTAGATTCCCTGGATCCAAGAAACATCCTCAGTATGAGCTCCACAAGTCTCAAACTAAAGGACCTGGTGCCGTTCTCTCGTTTGAAACCGGCGATATTGCACTCTCTGAACGTATCATTGCTGCCGTCGATGTGTTCTCGGTCACTGTCTCCTTTGGTTGTGTCAACTCCTTGATCTCTCTACCTTGTAAAATGTCCCATGCCTCTATCGACCCTAAGGTCAGAGCTGAGAGAGATTTCCCTGAAGATTTGATCCGTGTCTGTGTCGGTATCGAAAACGTCGACGATTTGATCGCCGACCTCGACCAGGCTATCAAAAAGGCCAAGTCTAGCTAGATAGTATGTATGTATTAACCAGTTCCCAAACTCCCCATGACTCTCACCCACCAACCAAGCTAGTCGCAGTCCCTGCGTCGGTCTCCATATTAAATCCTTCCACCACCACCTCTACCCGCGGAAAGACCCACCACAAAAATTTTGCCTGGTGCTCACTTTCTTCCCCATACTGTACACAGCTTCTTTTCATCAACAGACCACCACCATTTCTTAATTGACTGTCACCAGACTTGCAAAATAAGCAATCGTATACCCGGCAGTATCATTTGAGTGTTATCATATTTGTGTCCTTGGAGCCTCGATTCTCACCTCCATTCCCCACTTATTTGTGAGAATTATATCCAAAACTCCCCGTTTCAAACCTATCAACAGCTGCAGACGCAACACAAATTGATACAGTAACCGACAATGTCTACTGAAAATCAAGAGGCCAAGCAAAAGATGCCTGCAGCTCCTGCAACAGCAACATCAGCAACACCTGTAAACCCAGTCAATCCATCCGTTGGTGCAGCAACTCCAGCAGCTGCCGTTTCTGGTCAGGACCAGACAAATACCAATACGTCAACTGTCGGCCATCACCACCATCACCATCGTCGAGGCCAATCGACTTCTGGAGTTAGTGGTACCAATGGTTCAAACAACAACTCATCGTCATCATCATCAAATAGAAACATCATTGCAGGCCACTATCAAATTGCTCAAAAGATCGGTGAAGGCTCGTTTGGTATAATCTTCAAAGGTTATGACTTACTCAGAGAGAATCAACCAGTGGCCATCAAATTTGAAAGCCGGAAATCCGAAGCTCCACAATTGAAAGATGAGTTCAAAGCTTACAAGATCTTGAATAACTCTTTGAACAACTACCTCAAGAACAGAGATGAAATTGATCCGAATAGAACCAAATATATCTCCATAGAAGGTATACCCAAAGTTTACTATTTCGGTCAAGAAGGTTACTATAACGTCCTCATTATACAATTATTGGGACCTTCATTGGAAGATCTGTTTGAATGGTGTGGGCGTCGGTTCACTGTCAAGACTGTCGCTCAATGTGCCAAGCAGATGATTGCACGAATCCAATTTGTTCATGAAAATGATCTCATCTACAGAGACATCAAACCTGATAACTTCTTAGTGGGAGCCAACAGCGAGGATAATACGATATATTTGGTAGATTTCGGTATGATCAAACAGTACCGGAACCCAATCACTCGTCAACATATCCCATACCGTGAAAAGAAGTCCCTTAGTGGAACGGCTCGGTACATGTCAATTAATACCCATTTGGGACGCGAACAGTCGCGTCGTGATGACTTGGAATCTTTGGGTCATGTGTTCATATACTTCCTCAAAGGTGAGCTGCCCTGGCAGGGACTCAAGGCTCCTACTAATAAGATGAAGTATGAAAAAATCGGTGAAAAGAAGCAGGCTACCTCTATACAACAACTCTGTGGTAAACTACCACCTCAGTTCGCTGATTATATGTCATATGTTCGTGGTTTGAAATTTGATGAAGACCCTGACTACGAATACTTGGTTTCGTTGATGGATTCAGCACTGGATAGCATTGGAGAGTCTGACGACGGAGTTTATGATTGGATGAAACTTAATGACGGTAAAGGTTGGGATTGGAGCAAGAATAAAAAGATCAATCTCAATGGATACGGTTCTGGTAACAATCGCCGGCAACATAGATCTGCTGCTACTCCTACTGGGGGTAAATCTCAACCACAGATGGCTTCAAATCATTATGGAAGGGCTAGCAAGTATGTATTGGACGGCAGCAAGATTGCTGGTGAGAGTACCGCTTTACTGCCGGGCCAACCACGCTATAATGCTATAGATCCGCAATTCGATCAACAGCAAGGTAATGATAAATCGCAGGGCGGTTGTCTATCATTCTTACGCCATTGCCTATGCTGTTGCTTCTCCTGATGTCATCCTTCATATTTTTCTCTCCGTGTACTATTAGTTATGCAGGTCATTGATATATATGTGCACTAATTTCCTCTTTTCTTCTTAGACTTCTTCTTAGACTTCTTCTTCTTATTAGTGGACTTCACTGTAGTTGAAGCCAACTGATTCGTAACATCCTCCATGGCTGACTCCTCAGATGCAGAATTAGCACTTTCGCTAGGCTTGACAGCGTCCTGCTCTTCATTCGATTCTGTGTTCTTATTTTCTGGCTCAGTATCGATCTCGGCAGGCTTGGAAGCTGGTTCCGTGAGATCCACTTCTTTCAATTCACTTGGCTGTTCGGCTTGCTCAGTTTCAGCTTGCTTAGGTTCAGATTCTTGAGTCTGTTCAACTTCCTCAGGCGTCTTTTCCTCAGCCTTTTCCTCGGTCTTTTCCTCAGCTTTTTCCTCCTTTGCTTCTTCCTCTGGAGCCTCCACTTCCTCAACCTCTTCTGGCTCTGGCTTGATCTCCTTCTTTAAACTAGAACCTTGCTCCTGTGAAAATTTAGGAGTACTCTTTGTCACTGGAGACAGCAAATTCTCCTTTGGTAACGGAAGATCAGAAGATTCTGTAGTCTCTTCAGCATCACTTGAAATTGAAGCCTGCTCTTCCTTTGACTTGTACTGTGCAATCGATCTATTCCTCAAAACATCGAAGTAGTCGTAAGACCGATTGTGATCGAAGTAGATCAAGTTTTCATCCTCATCGATTTCAAACTTACCGTCCTCTAAATCCTGACCAAGGTTGAAAAGGAATTCGGCAAAGCTGGTGGCAACAACATATTTCACATCATAATCACGTCCAAAGAGAATCACTTGACCCCAACGACCTTTAGGACCTGGAGCAAGATCAAGAGCAATATTGTTTCCAACGTTATCCTTCACGATAGGAATCCAGTCTGGATGAGCATAGAGTGGTTTAACGGCGCCTTCTGGTAAAGAACGTTGCTTGGCGATAAACTGTTGATGCGTAGCCTTTTGATGTTGGAATGAAGCACTTGATTTGTTGTTGTTTAAATACAAATCGTCTTTTCTCTCCAATTGTGAACAGACCCGGCGCCAGATGGTTGCCTCTGCTGCAATTGATTCCAAGTCCATTAATGGGTATCCATAGACAAGACCTCTCATCTTACCCATTGAAACTTGACCGTCGTGAACTTTATAAGAATCCCTAACATCGAGAGGCAACGAAATACCCAAATCTTTTTCGATTGCATTCAAGTCATTCGTGGTGGCACCGTCTTGAACGTCGTCTCCAAGTTCAGGGAACTCACGATCCAACCAACCTTCAATTTGGTCCCAAATTTCAGAGATCGTTGGAAGTGGAGGTTGTCCGTTCACGTAGTCTTGCAACTGGAAACTCGATCTGCTGCCATCCATAGCCAACTGTGTACGCATACCAGACTTGTATTGAACCGGACCTCCCGCAGATGGAGTCGTCGAACCTTGACGAGGCTCACTACCCAAAGATGACGTCGAACCATTGTTGATCATGGAAACTCCAGATTCAGAGATTCTACCAGTGGCTCCTCCATTCTTTGGCCCATTGCCACCTCCATATGCCGCATAGTGGTCGTTGGTCGTAATACTATGGAAAAATCCTTGTACTTGATTCAGAAGTCCCATATTGTTCTCACTACCTACTTGTTCCAAAGAGTCGTGTCTAAAGGGAATACTTTTTTTAAGAGTGGGAAACTTTAAGTATACAATTTCCGGTGGGGAACTCCGAATATAGTTAGTTGCTGTTATTTTTTACCGAATGCATCAAAGATGCTCGTAGAGAGCCCGTCATCAGGATCAGATGGAGCATTCTTGCCTTTCGATGTCTTGTCTTTAGCAGTAGGTTTTTTAGCACGCGTTCGGGTGGTTCTCGGTTTAGGAGTTTTCGCGTTTCTTTTGGCTCTGACCCCAGTTTTCCTAGTCCTTTTTGGAATTTTTTCAACTTCCGAAAGCTGTTCAACGTCCGAAGAGGATTCCCCCGGGTCAACTGGAGAATTCACAGAAGGAGGTTCAAATCCAACCGAATCAACCTTCTCTTCCTTGGCTGTTTCAGTCAATTCTGCCTCAGCACGAACACGGTTCGCCAGTTTACGGAAACTCCGCTTGACATCTTTCAAACTATCATCTCCAACCACATTCTCATCTGTAATCTTCAACTGTTTCATCATGTCAACACTCTTCTCCTCTTCGTCTTTAACAAACTCTCCCAAAACACCCTTATCATCTTTGGAAACCAAATCGTTCAACGTATGCGAGAAATCATCCTTCCGAACAATGATCAACTCATTATCGTCCAGTTGACCTTCAATGATCGAAAAGATATCTCTTTCACCGGTATCATCTTTGGACACATCAACGACACCATCTTCAGATTGATCTCTGGTCTCTTTTAATAACTCTGAAACCGTATCCTTAGCTCTAGCTTTCCGACGGTATAACGCCAGAACATCGTTCACATTGGCGACCTTACCAACAAATCGATTAGAAAAGTACCGTGGATTCTCCACATCATATCCACCACTGTATTCAACACGAAGACGAATCAATGGTAGTGGGATATTGGCATCCGTATATTCACCAGATTCGAATTCTTCTTTATAGCTCTCTTTCCATTTGCTGGTAGCAGAATGGATCAATTGATCCACTTGATCAATTAAATAGTTGAGAACTTCTTTCTTATTAGCCGATGTGGCAGACAACCCAGTTTCAGATAAGATAACCGTTTTCATTGCAAACGGACGAACAGTCTTCAAAGGAATCGGTTCCAATGCAAAATCTTTACCTTTCACGCTCAATATGAAGACATGCTTTTCAGCCAGTTCACCTTCAGTGAGTGACGTCGCCACCGACGAGCCCGCCTGAAGTATATCGAAGTCATTGGCAATGTTGTGAACCGTATAAGGGATACAATCGTGTTCATGACCCCATAGAATAAGATCTAAGAAATCCGGTAATTGAGATTCATCGACGGTTTTAATACCTGGCCTTGGAACATGGTTTTGATGGATGCACATTAGATTGAACCATTCCACAGACTCATCGGTATCAGGTTGAAGGAATTCCAATTTTCCTGAAGTCATTGTTCTTTTCAGACGGTCCTCTCTAATGTTTTGAAGACCGTACAATGCAAAATTGGTGGTACCTTTATTGAACAATAATGGATACACTTTAACTTCGTCGTTATTGGTGACGCGTCCAAAATGGTTCAACAATGCACTCACTGAGAGAATATCCAATGGAGACAACAGTTCCTCACCTGTCGAATCATCATGGTTACCTGAAATGGCATAAACGGGGATCCCCACATTGACGTTTGGATCGTACTCAGATGGATATCCAAAGTTCTTAGCTGCCATTGCATTCGATGGATCTGACACCAATCTATACTCAATGGGCTTGTCACACCAACAAGTCTCTCTCAGAGTCTTCATAACATGATAGTATGACTTCTTAGATGGCTGGTTCACGTGGAACAAGTCACCACCTTGAACAACCATATCGACATCTTTCTCCGAGGCCAAACTCATGATCTCCGCAAACGTTTGCCAACTGTCATCGCCACGGATCGGATCGTTCTCCATGTATCCAACATGGTTATCCGTGGTGAACAAGATCCTAAAAGTATCGGGTCCTGGCTCGATCTGCGACACTTGCGGCATCCTGTTTAAATAAAGAAGGGATGTGATCCTTAGAAGAAAGAGATCTATTTTTCATAGTTGAAGTACACTTAATACAAATTATGCGGGGTATATACATTATTTTTCAATGTAGACGATGTCACGACATAACACGGCGGCACGTCTGAAAACACGTCTCCATTCTAAAGGATCGGCTTTAAACTTGATGAAGTCGATCTTCCGAGCATCCAAATTGTCTGCGAGTTTTGTAACGCGAATGTTACCCACAATCGGTAGATGACCAGAATCCCGTCCACTAATAGGGATTGTTACCGTACCATCTAGAGCATCGTCTTTACTCAGGTTTTCGATCATAGTTTCATTATCTTCGTATTCACCTTCAGTCCTCAGTCCAAGTTTCAAGAGTGCTTCGATTAGTGTAAGTAGGATCTGTTTGAGAGGAGAGGTCGAAAAGAATCTAGTAAAGTTGATTGCCGACAGATCGGCCGAGTTCGGTTTACCATTCCGTTGCATCTGGTTCACCTTTGAGGTGATGATCTCTTTTCTATCCTTGCTGACGAATTGCAACGACGAAGGGTCCTTGGAGATCAATGAGAAAATAAGATCGTCGTCTTTAGATTCCTTACGTAGTTTCTTCCGCTTAGAATACTCTGTGTAAGACACTTGAGAAGCAGAGAACCCTTTCATCGGCTGGTAGTTCTCTTTGTAGAGCATGTTTGGAGCAGTGTCATCCAACACATAGTTAACAGCAGGCGGCTGTGTACCATTCCACTTCTTATCTGAAATCTGAGTCGATATGTCGTTAACTTTGTTAAACTCTTCATCCGACAACGAAATGTAGAGGTTGACCAGAAGACGCGTGGTGAGGTGTAAAGTGTCCTTGCACAATCCGTGCGAATCCATGAAACAACTCTTCTTGGCCACCCAAGGTTGTTTCTTGATCTCGGTCTCTTTCAATCGTAATTTTGGATCTGGATTAAGAACTTTACGGAGCAATGACAAGGCACCAATAGGTAACTTATTCCAAGGATCCACAAGAATCTCACCTTTATTTTCAATGAAATACTCATAGTCGGGATCCTCAGAATGCGGCATCTCCCAGGCTATTCTTCCTGTCAATAGAACGAAAAGAACCACTCCACAGGACCAAATATCAGCCATTTCTGGGTCATACTTCTGGGTAACCACTTCTGGTGCTAGATAAGGTGGAGAACCACATGCTGTAGTTGCTAGACGTTTAGGACCATTCCTTTTACGGAAAACACTGGCAAGCCCGAAATCAGTCAGTTTCAAATTACCTCGACTATCAAGCACCAGGTTCTCTGGCTTGATATCACGGTGTGCAACTCCTTTAGAATGAATAAATTGTACAGCATTGAGCAACTGTACAAAGTAGAAATGTGCTACATCTTCATCGACACCTGTATCTGGCTCGATCTTATCAAACAGTTCTCCATTGCTGCCTAACTCCATAGCCATCCATGCCCAATTTGTGTCTAGACCAAAATCAAAGATCTTGATAATGTTCTGATGCCTGCATTCCTTTTGAATGAACGCTTCACGTGCCAACATATCAGATGTGACGTGCTGTTGAGCTGCCATCCTTAAATGTACAAATTTCAATGCAATAACCATACTAGAATTGTTTTGTTTGAGCCTTGCCAATTTGACCACGCCGAATCCACCGTGTCCAATGGTCTTGTCCAGTTCCACACCTTTCAAGTGTGGGAACGGCTCCAATTGTGACAACCTATATGATTGCGACATATCTGAAACCCCAATTGTTTTGATAAGAACCAAGTAATGTAAACAGGGGAGAGATCATTTTTCATTGGGGAAAGGGACTTGAACTAATTTTCTATTTCTATGAATGGTATATGGTACATGTACATATTACAGGGCAGAACTGGCTGCCTCAGATAAGGGCACAACCCAGTCGGAATCAACAGGCCTATAAACCTTCAATTCTCCGCCAGCAAGGTTGTCGATGTTGATTTTATCTATTCCAACAGTTTTGATACCGTTATAGTTCTGTTGAAGGAGTCCCAATTCAGGGCCCTTGACAGATTCCACTATAGCTGTATGGTTTGGAGTTCCAAAAGTTTGACTACCGGAGTCATTTCTAAAGAATGCAGACTTGAACTGGATAATATCCCCTCGCTTGATACTATCTGTGATAGGTTCAGGTGTGTAAGTAGAGTTCTTGAACGTTCCTAGTAATGCACCATGACTATAGTGAGAACTAACGAATGCGTAGTTACCACAACCTTTTTGAAGGGCATCATGTGCGAGAGTCCAACACTCACCATCACCCACTGTCTGACCTTGTTTAACTTCGGCCCAATTAGCTACATGCTCGCCGTATTTCTCGTGTCCACTAATCAATTGTTCTTTGGTAGCGGTAGGCGGAGGAATGTATTTCACAGTCTGCTTCAACGTATCCAATGGCGAGCTGCCGTTATCTTTCCATGTGAACTTTAATGTAGCAGTGGAGAGATCAGGGAGTCTGAATGCGTAGATCGCGTACATGTTGGTGCCGAGGTTACCCCTGGTGTTGACCATATCACAGTTTTGGAAACATTTAGGAACTTCGTTAGATTCGGTGAACCAAAGAGTTGGGATTTCAATGTCTAAATCAGGCTCTTTCCAAGACGATCTCGGTAGAGGTGGTGTAGGAGTGGATGACTTGGCATGTGTCCTTGAAGGAGGAGGTGTAGGTGTAGCCTTAGCAGGTCTGGGAATAGCAGATTTTGTTGATCTAGATGGTGGTGCACTAGGAGGTCTGGAAATGTCAGAAGAAGAAACATCTGGTGAGCTCATCAGCAGTACCGTAGGCTTTGCTCCAGTTGCAGGGTTAGGGACAGATATTGG
Source organism: Xiuguozyma insectalens (assembly GCA_030574155.1). NCBI lineage: Eukaryota > Fungi > Ascomycota > Pichiomycetes > Pichiales > Pichiaceae > Xiuguozyma > Xiuguozyma insectalens. The sequence goes on along the minus strand of JAJMEL010000001.1, from coordinate 181,203 downwards.
CGGAACAGGAGTCTCGGGTTTAAGAAGTGCCGGTTTGAAAGGCTTGGCAGGCTTGGCAGGCTTCACTGGTTTGACAGTTTTAACAGGTGTGGTCGAGTTTTGTCGACGTGCTGGCAATGGCGGTTGTTCTGGGTCTGAATCCAGTTCAGAAGACTCTTGATTGTGTGCCTTTGGTCGGCTTGGCAGAGGAGGTGGTGTCTCTTCCTCTTCCTCTTCCTCCTCTACTTTCTCATGCTTCTCATTCACTACCTTCCTTGGATTCACAGCAGGTGCACGCGGCTTACGTGGAACATTGATACTACCCGAATGTTTCGATTGCTTTGATTGAACACGAGGTTTTGGCGGAGGTGGCTTCGTGTCAGCCTGAACCGATCCCTTAAGGTCGATCTTTGGCTTAGGCTTCAACTCTGGCCTCAACTTGACCGGTTTAGGCTTCAATTCCGGCTTCTTCAAAGGAACAGCAGGTTTCTCTGATTCATTGCTTGCTGGTTCTAGCTTTTCACCCGCCAATTCAGCTTTCTTTGCTGGAACTGGTGGTACCTTCTTATTTATCATAGTGAACAGTTCTGGGAAGAAATTGGTTGAATGGAAATTCCCCGCGCCCTATATTTCAATGCGGAGTGTGTGAGTCAAAAGATGTTTCAGATCTTTCAATCACTATTTGATACATGGCCAGAAAGAAAGCATTGGATTTAAAACCGCCGACAGATGAGGAAAACCTCTTGGCAGATGGTGTTTATAAGAAATACTTGGAAGACAAGTTCAAATGGGACAATTCGCAGTTCCAACTACTGTCAACGATGAGATATGACCCGATGCTTTATTCAGGGCCGTTATCCCTCTTTGAAGCGATCAATCAACCATTGCTAGATGCTTCATTATTCTTCTTACTCGATTATCATGTGCGAAGACTCAATATTGCAAGAGACTTCTTTGGATTCAACCGGTCGTCGGGACAACTAACCGTCAATATTCTACTGGAACACTTATCTAATGCACTCCCGGAGTCCGATCTAGACATGTTTTCACCAATAAAGGTCCGGATACTTTTAAACAACCAAGGGCAGTATAAGCTTGATCTGAGTAGTGTGGATTACGCATTGAACACTGATCTCAACTGTCCTGTCACTTGGATCATCAATAAGGATTCCGAACCTACATTGAACACTCCATTCACATCTTTCAAGACTTCAAACAGAGACGCTTACAATGCTGCACGTACTCGGATGATCCCATCGGATGCTCATGACACCGATGTCTTGATTATCAATACACGGAATAATGTTAGTGAAAGCTCAATTTGTAACGTTGCTTTGTGGAGGAAGTGGACAAACCCTGCCAATGGTGAAGAAGTGTTCCGTTGGGTGACACCGGTGCTTTCACAAGGTTGTATCGAAGGTTGTGCTCGTAGGTGGCTACTAGAAACAAAACAGATCGTTGAAGGTATTGTTCCAGCTAAAACTCTCGTCGAGGGAGAAACTGTGCTTGAATTCAACGCTATGCGTGGAGTGTTCAAGGCAAGACTAACTCTGAAGCAAGAGGAAAATTGAATGTGAGTTAAGTTAAATTATATCTATGATTGCAACACTTTCTTGATCTCTGCATCATTATATCCAAAGATGTAAAGAGAATCCAAAAGTGAGTGCGAATTGAGGCATGATGGTGCTTCCAACTGAACCTTAGGCTTGGCGTTCCATGCAATACCGAAACCAGCCGTCTTCATCATCGGCAGATCGTTGGCACCATCTCCAGTGGCTGTAGTGTATTCTAAAGAGATATTAAGGTCTTTGGAAGTCTTCAACAAAAGCTCTCTTTTACGTGTGCCGTCAACGATATCACCAAAAGATGTTCCGCTCAAAACTTCTTTACCGGAAGAGGCATCCACTTCAATACCAAGATTGTTGGCATATGCATAGTCCATTGACAATTCCTGCTTAACACGGTTGGCCAAAGGTATGAATCCACCAGAAAAAACTGCCAGCTTGACTCCCTTGGCCTTCAAAAACTTACATAAGTCTTTAACACCTGGTGTATAGGTAATCTCAGTGTAGACGCCGTCCCATAAAGAGCCGGCATCGATACCTTTCAAGAGTGCGATGCGTTTCGAAAATGACTCTCTGAAGTCAATTTCTCCATTCATGGCACGTGTAGTGATATCGGCAACCTCAGCTTCCACATCTGCTCTTTTTGCAATGATTTCAATGACCTCCTGTTGAATCAAAGTTGAATCCATATCGAAAACGCATAACTTCTTCTCCTTTCTAGCAGCATTGTTCTTTTGAAAGATCAAATCGACTCCCTCAACATTCTCCTTTTTCAACAACGAAGGAATGGTGCCGGCAAGCTCTTCCACATAGTCCTGTTCGGCCTCAGCTTTGCCTGTCTTCAAAATGTCCACGTCGACAATGAAATCCGTGGCTTTATCATGACTCAATGGAGTCACATTGATCACCTTCAATGGCAGCTTCTTGATCACCTTCAAAACAGCATCATTGGTTCCAACAGGGAATTTCGTCTCGTGGGCAATGGCAGTCAAGACGTAACTCATTGTTGGTTCAAAAAGATGGAAAGAACAATGTGTTACTTGCTGGGGGAGAAAGTTCCGATTTGATATCTCGTACTGAAATATTTCAATGATGGTTTGTGAAATTATTTTTTTCCTACCCTTCTTCAACCACTTGCTTCTTTCTACCATGGATCCAGTTCCTCCTGCGGATAACACGGACCTGCTGACGGCCATGCTCGCCGGCGCTACTTCAGGTGCAGTGACGTCTGTTGCAACGTATCCGTTTGATTATTACAAGACGACGAGTCAAATTGAGAACATTGCGCGGATGGCTACTGCTCCCGATGCTGCGCGGACTTTCAAAGCTATGTACACTGGATGTGGAGCATTGGCATTAGGTAACTCGTTGAAGGCAGCAACGAGAATGTGTATATTCAATTCTGCATCCACGTTCATGCAGACCGATTCGGGACAGACTACTGCACCTCGTATGGTTGTTGCTGGATTGATGACTGGATTCTTAGAGACGTTGTGGGTGATCCCATTTGAGAATATCAAGACCCGATTGGTTCAGAACTCGATGTTTTTGCACGGAATGAAGATGAAAGAGGATATACAGAACACTACACAGCCCAGTGTTGCCAAGACGAAAGTGAGACCAGCCGGACGTGGTAACGGTGTTAAGACATCTAAAAGACCCGCTGTCTCGGCCAAGATGGATGGAGCCAACGTTGCAGGACGACCTGGACCACCAGTTAATCTAGAGCAACAGAAGGCATTGGAATATTATGCAAAGAACCCATCAACTACACTGCGCGGTGTGGTGAAGGAGATTCATCAAACGCAGGGACTTCGAGGATTCAAGCAAGGTTCTTTGATAACTCTTTTCCGTCAAAGTATCAATAGTATGGTTTGGTATTCAACTTATTCTTCATTGAGTCAGATGTTTGATCCTAATAGAGATTCCATCACTGAGACTGAACTATTCGGTATCAGTTTTGCATCTTCTGCTGCTGTTGTTGCCGTCTCCCAACCAATCGATCTCATCAAGACCAGGATGCAAACTAAGGACTATGTGAAAGTTTACGGAGACATTATGACCTGCTGCTATAGAACTTTTGCAGAGGAAGGACTCAGGAAGTTCTGGTGTGGATGGTTGCCTCGTCTCATTAAAGTGTCGTGTAGCTCTTCTGTTACGTTGGTTACCTACGACTGGACTGTGAAGGGAATCAACCAGTTGAAAGGTATGAAGCCATTCTCTGCTTCCTAGAACCCTTCCCCGATTCTGTATATAAATATAATTTTTCCTACACTGATAAATTTCAACTCCCTTATACTATGGAGCTTCCTTTCCCTCCATTGACGCTCTCTGATGAACAAAGAAGACAAGATGCCATTGACACACAACAGTTGCTTGTAACTTTGGACCAACTGTCGCAAACAAAACCTAGAAGAGGTGGGGTGCATAAATTCACCAACCAGATCGAAGGTACAGATTTAACTGTGAATAGTTGGAGGTTTAACGAATGGGATTACTCCAACAAGAAGGTTGTGCTGCCCACATATGCAAGAGGACTGTTCACGACCAATACGCGGATTGTTTGCAGAGGTTACAACAAGTTCTTTAGTATGAACGAGTCCCGTGATGTGTCTGAAGACAGCCTCAGGAGAGGTACCCAGGGTCCCTATACTTTGACTCTGAAGTCCAATGGATGCATAGCGTTTATATCTGGTTTGGAGGACGGAACTCTAGTTGTGTGTTCGAAGAATTCCACTGGTCATAGATCTGATTTAAAGAAGAACCATGCATTGGCAGCAGAAGATGCTTTGAAAGCGCAGTTAAAACATCATAGAATACCTGAATCGACTCTGGGGAAAACGCTGTTCCAACTCAACGTGACCGCCGTTGCGGAGTACTGTGATGACAGTTTCGAAGAACATGTGTTAGAGTACCCACCAGATAAGTCAGGACTTTACCTGCACGGTCTTAATCTCAACTCTCCCAAATTTAGAACCTACCCGATAGAAGAGGTGAACATGTTTGCACATCTCTTTGGATTCAAAGAGACTAGTTTCATCAAATTCGATCAATTTGATGAATCGTTACAATTCTTACAGGAATGTAGCAAGACAGGGTCTTGGAATGGAGAAGAAATTGAAGGATTTGTCGTTAGATGCCGCTCTACTACGGACGGATCTGACTTCTTTTTCAAATACAAGTTTGAGGAGCCTTACCTTCTGTATCGCGAGTTGAGAGAGGCTACCAAGCAGTACATTGATGGTACTCCACCTCAAAATATCCATTACGGTAAGCACAAGCTGATCTGTATGGATTATTTGAAATTTGTTATGCCTATCTTACATGAGAATCCCTCCATTGCTGAACAATACCTCGACAATAAAGGTATTATCGAGCTTAGAAACATGTACTTGCGAGCAAAGGGGCAGACTGGACTTCAAGCGATCTCTACTGAGAGTTCACTGGCAGAATTGGAAAATGAGAGGCGTATATTAGATTATGGTGACCAGCCATGCAAATATATGTTGGTGACTGTGGCCACTCTAGCATGTGGTAAGACTACTACGGGATTAACCGTCGAATACTTGTTCCCTGAACTCGTTGGAAGCATTCAAAATGATAATATTCAAACTCCTGTTGGCCACAAGCTGGTTTCCGGTGCATTGGAAATCCTTATTAATAAAGAAATTGTGATCGTGGATAAGAACAATCATATGTTTGCCGAGCGAAAGAAGATATTTGATGAAGTTAACACTTACAATACAGTTATACCTTCATCAAAGTTGAAGATTATATGTTTGAACTATCTTCCTAACGGTCCATATAGTAACGAGCGGCTGTGGGACCTGACCAGAACGCGAATCTTAAAAAGAGGTAACAACCATCAATCAATCAAGGCTCAAGATAATGTCCCTCAAGTTGAAGGTATCATGCGAGGATTTATAAAGAGGTTCCAACCGGTGGATACATCCAGATTGCCTGATTCTCAGTTTGATCTGGTTATAAACTTGGATGTTAATCAAGAGAACTCGAGTTTGCAGAATGCCAAAACGATCGTGAATACTCTGATCAACTACGCTTCTGACTTACACTTAGAACCGCCGACCGAGGAGATGTACAACTCTGCATTTGCAAAAGCGCTCGCTTTCAAACCTTCAGTGACGAAACGGATGGGTAGTAAAAGAATAATCATGCCTCAATACTTTAGTGTGGACATTGTTGATCCCAAAGAAGTTTGGGCGCAAGTGGACTCATTGATTGGTTCCTCTCCAGAGTCGTGTAATACTTATCAGTATCTCCAACAATCAGGACGTCTTATCGAGAATCTTCATGTGACCTTGATTCACAGTGGTTCCAACAGACGAAGTGCTGCCAATAAAGCCCTTTGGAAGAAATACACCAAGGAAGTGTTTGCTGATGATGTGAAGAAGCTGGCGGAAAAACCACCTTCACGAGATCAGCAGTATCTATTACCATCTGGTGCACGAGCCGATATCACATTGGAAAAGTTCTGTGCCAACCATGAACTCGCGTGCATCAAGGTGTCTGTTGATCGTATGTATCTCGAAGACGGTACCACTTTGGACTTGAAACCTGGTAACAGGTTCCCACATATTACACTGGGTACTGTGAGTCCTAAAGTTCCTCCTGTGAAATCCAACGATCTTTTAAACGACATTTACGAATTCAACGTGACGGAGGGTGTTACTACAATCGATTTCACACCTGGTCAGACTCTCAAAGGACTGACCATCAGTGCTTCATATTAATACCCAATTAATCACCCATTTCTATATACATAATCTAATCAATCAACCAATCCTAAAAGGTTCTGAAGCCTGGTAAGTGTGTTTGAAAGGCCAATCAACGATTGAGTCTTAGTAGTGATGGAAGACATCTGTGCTTCCAGCTTAGTCAACCGTTGGTTCAATTGTTCGTCCTTCTCTATATCATAATCGTCCACTGCATCCATTATGTTTAATGTTGCCTCTGGTTCTTCCAATCCAAGTACATGAATGTCCACCTCCCTGGGAGGCTCGCATCCAGCCATATCACGTAATTGTTCTAAACTCTTCTCCATATGCTTCAAATTGTGATTCACTCGAGATTCGTATTGTCTCGTGTACTTCGTTTCGCTTGCTAACAGTTGCTGTTCCTCCTGCAATTCGACTTTCAAAGCTTCCAACTGCTTCAAATTGGCATCATAGTTAGATTCTAACCTTAGACGTTCTTGATCCAATTGTTCCTGATCTAGATGTGACCGTTTCACACCAGGTGGCAGTTTCACATTTTGAAATCTTTTCATTAATGGGTCGATCAGTCCTGATTGAACCTCTGACCGGAATTCTAACTCGTCTTCCTTAGAACTAAAGTTTAGTGATGACATCGCAGGTTCCACGAACACCTCCAACACCGATCTAAGCATATCTAGTGAATCAGGGGGAAGTGACATCCAATGCTTCCGCATCGATGACAATCGAATATTCTTTGAATATACTTTGGTGGCAGATTGATCTTCCACTGTAGCTTCCGGTTCGTCTTCCTCATCGTTAACTATACCTTCTCCAACAGGTCCTACAGGAACAGCAGGTCCTGAGCGAACGGTCCCTGAGCTTTTGTTTGTACCTGTCCTTACCACTCTTGCATCTGACACTCTCAACCTCTTCCGCTTCGGTGAATCGTCAAATAATGAAGCATCTCCTCTCGTGAGTGAGTTCTGGCTCTGACCCTGGCTAAGACTGCTATCTATATCAATGAAACTGCTTGAAGGTTGATTTCTTCGATTCAATGTCACATTTCCATGCACCTTGTGCACTTTCGATTTTGCAGACGGTCTGGTCGGCGTCTTTTTATCTTCAGATCGACTCGACATTGAAAGTTGTCAAGAAGAACCAAGTTGATTGTAGAAGTTCAAAATTTAGTAAGGGAGGAAGGACGCGAAAGTTAAGTGAAAAAAAAAAATAAGATTTATCACGATCTGACGCGAATTGCTTTTTCCCCGCAAAGTTCAACTATGGCGATTTCTGAATTCGAGAGACAGAGACAGCAGAACATCAGTAGGAACAAGGAATTGTTCAAGAAACTGAACCTGGGAGTTGTTTCTTCGGAATTCCATAAAGGATTTGACAGTGAGCACTCAGAAGATGATAAAAAGCCTCGGAAGAAAAGAAAGCAAAGTAAAGTGAAGAAGGAGAAGACATTGACCGAGGAAAAGCCTATCCGTCGGTCTGCACGGCTTGCTGGAGTGAAACTTGAAAGCAGTGATGATGGCAAGTTCATTGAACAGATGGAGAAGGAGAAGCGCGAGAAGGAGGAGATGGAACGGCTGAAAAGCATGCGATTGAGCGGTGACTTGGCATTGAGCGATGTTCTTAGTGGTAAGGGTGAAGCTGGAGACGAGGCCAAGGAAACGTTAGAAAGGTTGTCGAGACTTGGTAAAGCGTTCAGTATGGGTGACTTTTATGAGGCAGCCAAGGATAAGTTGCCAACTGATAAGAAGACATCGGATATGCGAGACGAGTTGGATCAATTGAAACTGTATGAACAGTTCGTTCCTAACGACATCAAGTTGACGTCGACACGTATGACTGCCATTACATTCCATCCATCGGCTGAGCGCAAGATTGTTATTGGTGGTGATACAATGGGTGAGATGGGTATATGGAACGTCGATGATGATACCGAGGATGGTACTGCGATGACCCATTTCAAGTTCCATGGTAAAAATATACCTAAATTTGTGATTCGTACTGAAGAACCACAAGAATTGGTTAGTTGTTCATATGATGGTTCAATTCGTGTTTTGGACTTGGAAAAAGCGGTTTCGAGGTCTGTGTTAGAGTTTGATGATGCTTGGGGGGATGCCTCAGGTATTTCAGACATCAGTTTTATAGACAGGAATGTTTGTTATTTCACTACTCTCGGTGGTGAATTCAGTACTTTCGATATGCGTGCAAAGAAGGTTCAAAATCGATCTGATTTGAGCGTTCTCAGGTTGCATGATAAGAAGATTGGATCGTTTGCGGTGAACCCATCGTTCAATAAACAGATCGTCACGGCATCTTTGGATAGGTCGATGAGAATTTGGGACTTGCGTCAAGTGGGGAAATCTGCCTGGTCTGACTATGAAGACGTGTTGTCACCTCATTGTATTGGATCGTACCATAGTAGACTGAGTGTCAGTACTGCCGATTGGAATCTTACCAACGATATTGTCTGTAATGGATACGACAACACCATCAATGTGTTCCAACTGGGAGATCAGAAAACAGACGATCCAAACTATATCATTGAACCTAAAGTGGAAGAATCCGAAGAAGGAATGGAGTCTATTCCAATCAACTTGAAACCAACAAACACTATCAAACACAACTGTCAAACGGGTAGATGGGTGTCTATTCTCAAGGCCAGATGGCAGGCCACTCCTAGAGATGGGTTCCAAAAGTTCGTCATAGCTAACATGAACAGATACTTTGATGTATTTGACAGAAGCGGTACCCAGATAGCACATCTTGGAGATGAATATATGACTTCAGTTCCTGCCGTCGCCTGCTTCCACCCAACGGAGAACTGGATAGTTGGTGGTAATGCCAGTGGTAAGACCTTCTTATTCTCATAGTGTACATATCTAATTCATTAATTTCACTTTCTTGTACTCTCTGTCCTTATCCCAGAGCCATCCTTGTCCTCCACGGTAGATTCCAAGCGCTATTATACCGTAACCGACTCCCTTAATGGTGGTTCTCCACCACTTAGGATTCGTTTTAAAATCAGGATCATCTTGGAAGAGGTATCCAGACGCAAAGTAAGTTCCTGCTCCAAGGCATAGGCATGAGCCCATCACTTGGCACGGCAGACAGTCTTTAGCCTCTTCACCTTTGAGGTCCCTAGAGGGTTTGTCTTTGAAAACGTCTAATATATTGGAATTTGCCATAGTCTATTCAAGGAAGAAGACGGTGATGAGAATTTGTCTGAAAATTAAATCCCCCCCCCCCCCCCCGCATCGAATCTATAAATACGCCAGATTTGGCCCAGCCCAAATTTAATTAATCTCTCCTTAATGTATACCCTTCCGTTATAAACAATGAGGTTTATATCAATATGGACAGTGTTTGTTTACATATACAGTACTCTAGCATATGATAGTGGTGTGGAAAGGTACGATGGAGTTGTTCTTTCGGGTCCAATGGCACAATATCAAGATGAGACCACGAGAAGATTGATGATTAGGGACTCCGATGAGGGTAGAGGGAAGTCCGATTTCAACTATTCAGACACCAAAGTGTATGGATTAAATGTTGGAGGGTGGCTTCTCACTGAACCTTATATCACACCGTCGTTATATGAGGACGCATTGGATACCAACGAGACAGATGTCGATCTGCCTATAGATGAGTATCATTACTGTAAGAAACTCGGCAGGAGAGAATGTTATAATAGATTGCACGAACATTGGGAAACATTTGTGAATGAGACTGATTTCGAGACAATTGCAGGATATGGGTTCAATACTGTTCGTGTCTCTATTGGGTATTGGGCATTTGCCAGAAGGAAGACCGATCCGTTTTGTTTTGGCCAAGAGGAGTATCTAGATAAGGCCATTGGTTGGTGTAGAGATAACGGATTGCATTTATGGATATCGTTTCATGGGATGCCTGGTTCACAGAATGGGTTTGATAATTCAGGTCTGAGAGACCGTTTTGATTGGCTCAATGTAACGTCTAACTATAACCTCGGGTTGGAGACTTTATACTATGTGATGCATAAGTATGGGTCTGCCGAGTATGAAGATGTTATTTCTGGTATTACAAACGTGAACGAGCCGCTGGTGGCCAAGATAGGGAAGAAGAAAGTGGCAAACTTCCACAAGTCCTCGTACGCACAGCTACGTTCTATGAGTGATACTCCCTTCGTGTTTCATGATGGCTTTTTGGCTGCCGGTTCTTATGACTACATGTTCAGACCGGATTTGTCTATTGATTCCGGGACTAACTTCACCGTGACACAATACAATTTGACAAATGGAACCAATTCTACTCATTATGATGGAGACGTACAAGAAGTCGTCATAGACCATCATAGATACGAAGTGTTTGGTACAAGTCTCTTAGGTGTCCCCATCGAGACTCATGTTAGTGCATTGAAAGACTACACATCACAGCTATTAAACAACGAAAGTATTACTTACAAAGTTGTCGGTGAGTGGAGTGCTGCGTTATCTGACTGTGCCAAGTGGCTGAATGGAATCAACCGTGGAGCGCGTTTTGAAGGTAAATATGATACCAAGCAGGTGTTTGGCAAGTGTACCTATAGCAACAACTACACAGAGATGACCGCACAAAACAAGACTGATACTCGGAAACTCATTGAAGCACAGCTCGATCTTTTCAATCAGACTACAGGTTTCTTCTTCTGGACCTACAAGACAGAGAATGCCATCGAATGGGATGTTCGTGCACTGATCGAACACGATCTGTTCCCACAACCGTTGACGGACAGGAAATATCCACATATTCTAGACGACGATGGTAAGAAGTCACTTGCATCCAGGCAGTCGGCCACTAGCCCGGTCCGTCTGGTCATATCATTCGTTTTCATCATACTGTCATTTAGGAAAGAATTCCCTATCAATATATCTACTGTAGTAATGTACTCCCTCCTACTATCAAACTCGAAGTTATGAGTAGAACTAAGTGTTAGCGAAAGAGGTGATTTGCTCTAGGCCTCAAGAGTAGATCTTCCATCATCATCCAACGGTGGAGGTCCATATTAAAAGAAGCCATGGATTGAAGAAAGGAAAGAAATTTTTCACTGCGTAAACTCCATATTTGAATTCTTGAGCTAGCTTGAAATAAATTCCTCCTCCATAAAGGTCACAATGTTAAGATCCCCTACATCGGGACAATTCGATAATGGAGGCCAAGGGAGGCTCACTCTGGACGAGGAGGAGGCCGATCTCACTGTTCTAGAGGATAGTTTAAAGGCTACGAGCGATTATTGTAAACAGATCGCACGCCAACTCGATATAATCTCGTCATCTAATGCCAAATCGATCCAATGTATGGGTCCCCTAATGAAGTCGGTGAACACGTTGAAAGTACAACAGGATAACATCAACAACACCATTGGTATTGTGGGACACGTGCATGACTATGCTGACAACATCAAGCAGTATAATCGCGTGAAGACGGAGAATGAGGAGCTCAGAAACATCCAACAGATTGAACGGTACACCAAGAACTTGTCAGATTATAACACACTGAGGTCACAATTGGTGTCAAGAAACATGGATGGATTCAACGGTATTATGAAGGGACTCGACAAGTCGATTCGAGATTCAGATGTTACATTGAAGTACGAAATGATTGCTAAATTGAAGAAGTTGGGTGAATTGCAGAAGGCCAGTGGTGGTGACGAGACTATGGAGAATGATCTGATGAAACAGATCAACGTGATCTACTCGTACATGAAAAATAAGCGTGGAGTTGATCTAATGGAGAATGTTGTTCGTGAGAGAGGTATCCATCTTGCATCTGTGTTGAACCAATTCTATAAGATTCAACTGCCTACATTGGTCAAGGATCAGAATTACTTATACAGTGGGGCAAAAGAAGATAGCCGATCGTCGTTTGTTCGGTACGCTGGAGGTGTCAGTATTGCATTTGAAAAAGAGAAAGATACCATGGCACAACTTTTCAACTCACCAAGTGAGTCACAGTTGGCATTGCATAACGTTTCCATTCCACTGTTTGATGAGGTGTCAAAAGAGTGTAATTCATTCTTGGCATTTGTTGCCAACAATAGATATGCATATGGACCAATTCTATACGAAGTCTCTGAAGGTTTGAACAATTTGCTTGCAACGTTGTCTCGCAACCAAATAGACCCTCCGTCCAGGCTTGTGTCTGATAATAAGAAAGTTGCTGGTGTCGCGCGCCAGATCTTTTCTGATTTCTTCGATTTCATTTCAATGCGGTATAGAGAACTGGTTGTGTCCGATCATCCAAATGAAACGTTGAATAATACGTTTATGATGATTGTGACCAGACTCAACAAACTGTCAATGTTTCGTGATCAACAATTACAATTCATCCAAGGAATGGAAATTGGTTCTTGGCTTCCTGCCACTAAAGTGAGGGGATTCCAACCAAATCTAACACCATCTACTGATCCTCAGTACCTATTGAGTAACTTCTATTCTGATGCCATTCAATTCAGTTTCTATAACCTTTGCGAGAAGTTCAGACCATATATGGCCGAGGAAGATCTCGGTGTGATGCTTCTCTTCAATCTCGATGGGTTACAGAACCTTGTCGATAGCAAGTCTCAATTAAAGAGTATTTTGGGACAACAAGGATCTGCGCGTATCGATAACCTCAAAAAGAAGGCCATTGATTATGCTACTGCCGACTGGAGCGAGATGACTACTAGATTGATGGAGGCATCTACCAAGCAAGGAGAATCGTTCAACATGCGCAATAAAGATATGGGTAAGTTCATCGATGAGTTTACTAAGAACTTCAACGATAACTGTCGTCGGTTGCAACAGAAAAACTTACCACCATTCTTCAAGAAAGAGTTGGCACAGAATATCCGTAAAATGTTGGCCCCTGCATACCGCGTTTTCTACATGAGCGTTGCCAACGATCCATCTGCAAAGAGTGTCATGAAACACTTCAAATACGATGTCAACACCTTCGAACAGAAGCTGTTGACTCTAGCATAGTGTAACAAATGTGTATTAACGATCTAAACTAAAAGAATGCAATATCCTAGTCCTGCTAGGAGACACCATGCGAAGGTGATTTGTTTGATTCAAGTGTAGCAAGAATTGGTGTAACCCCATAACCTGCGGGTTCTTCTATATTGGGTTTGTCTATCGGTTCAATTGATTGGTTCACATCTGAGGCTGAACTCTTGGGACTTGATGGAGGTGAGTACACCAAGGGTCTCCAATGGTTCAATGGCGGACTGCCGATATCATCGATTCCAATGGCATGAATAGGTGTCTCGGGCCGTGGTATAGCTGATCCGAACATTGCTGTTATATCTAACGAACTTTCTGGATCTCTTGCAAAATTCAGGTTAGTTCCAACTGTACCGACTGATCCTTGACGCAGAGAAGCATTACTATAATTCAAAGTAGGGTCAAATCCATAGATATCGTCATGTGTACCACGACGTAGTAATGGCCTTTTCAAAGATGGATCGGTGATGGTATCTTCCAAGTCTGCTAAAGAGGAAGAAACTGATGCTCCCATTGGTGCAACCTCTGAACTGATCGATGGCCGTTGTTCGTTGTCAATGGGTGCCGGTTCAGGCACATAGTCTCTAGTGCCTTCCAATGTTGGTGAAACTTCTGATGAGCTGAGGTTATGCAGTGAAGTAGGATCCACAGAGGAAGAGCCTGTCTCAGAACCCAAAACTCCGGCCAAAGCAGCATCTATTGCATTTGGATTTTCACTGGTTGTATTTAATGATAATCTTGACATACCAGTTGTACCTGCTCTTGAACGAGGTGCTGGAGATAGTGGTGGCGATTGAGATCGTGATCGGATTGGCATGACGTGTAAATGGAAGTTACCATCGAGGTCGCCCAAATCTGTCGAGGAATCTTCTCCACGAGACAACCTTTCTCCGACCTCCTCAAGCGTTGAAGGAGTGTCTGTGTCGGATCTTTTCACGGCCTCAAAGTATGTTGGAGGTGGATTTCTATCAACCTCTTCGAATGGGGGAGGTGGCATAGCTTCAATTGGTGCTGGTGGAGGTCCGACAGTATTCAATTGACGAAGTAAGTCTATTGGTTTGACGGCACAATCAGGTCTCATACCAGGGTTTATCGCATTGAGAGCTGTTGATGCCAATGGCGAAAATGGCTTTGCCTGAGGTGACATCAGCTCAACAGGGAGGTTGATATCTGGCGTGTACAGATTCGAATCAATAATCATCTGTGGGTGTGGTGTCATATTAGAATCTCTCCCTGGATCTAATTGTTCTCTAACTCCATCATCTTCCTGTAATTGTTCCACATAGGAAGGTAGTAAAGTGTTTGCATGGACACAATGCTTAGAAAGAATATGGATTGGAGAATCAATAGACAACTCGAAATGCTTTCTTTTTCGAGGATTGTCCATTGTTGGTGCAGACTTGGATAATCTAACACAAATTTTGATCCAATGATGCGATTGAATATCTTGACAGTAAGTATCTGGATGCAATTGGAATCTGTCTCCGTAGTACTGTGGGACATAAACTTGAAAGTTGAAATGGACTCCGCTGATTTCATCGCCGTTTAATGCAAGAAGGTTATCCTGATCTTTTGGTGGGGTATGCTCCATTAGCAGAACTTTCTTCGGTGGTTCCGCCCTATGGACCCGCTTATGGTGGCAATAATACTCTAAGTGCTCTGTGACGTAGATCCGGATTCGATGGACTTTAATCTTCTCCAAAGGAGAAAGATCGAAGGAGAATCGAAGGTAACTGTTTAAAATGATCTGTTTGGAAGAAATAACAATTTCATAGTGTAATTGATCTTCCCAATCTCTATTGATAACAATGGGCTCATTCTCTTCACAAGATTCTGTGGCTGAAGTACGAACCAAATTGACGTTCTTGCGAGCAAACAGGTTAGTTTTAAAAGTACCAGATCTTTCCACTGATGCTTCTAAAATGTAATGGACAGCACCAAATGTTAGTGTGGTTGTCTCAGGCAAGTCTGCTGGGAACAACTGTTCGAATGAATAGATGTAATCACCTGGAATGAATAGTTTATTATCGTCTGTGGTTGAGTTGCTTGTGTTCGAATTGACAGTGAGTGAAGAATCTGCCCTTGATCTAGAAAGAGAATCGTTCTTAATATTGCTGTTATTCCCAGATCCTCCCATTAAAGCGCTCAACATGGAGCTATGGGACTTAATGGCAGAAACGTCATCAAAACTTGATCTAGTACTGGAAGCTGGCGAAAGGGTTGAATCAAGGTTCAAGTTTGCGATCTCATCAAGATCTGAAGCGGCTCCTTTAGGCACAAACAGATCGGCATTGTTTCTGCTATGTTCCGATACACTGTAAGTATTTGTATAGTGGAAAAATGGCCAAGTATGACTAATGATGGTGTTAGATTCCATATGTTCCGACTTATCAGGTGGGATACCTTCAGGCCAATCAGTTCTAGCGGATCCTTTCAATTTTAACGTGATTGATTTGATTTTCACTGGTTTATTGACTCTCATGAACAGGCAACCTCTAAGCACTGCCGGAGGGCTCTCTTGGACTTCTTGATCTGAAAAACCTTCCACGAAAAGGCGAGGCTCTGCAAAGATAATATAGAGTTTGATGGATCCCGATTGTGCATGTGGTTTGGGCGGTAACTTGAAAAGAGTCTCTGCGGAGAGACCTTCCACCGGGAACAATGGTGATGTGATCAGATCAGACATATTTAGAATCAATCTATAATTGCATATGACTTATCAATGAAAGAAAGGCTTCAATGCCTGGAAGGAAGAATTTCATTCCTGGATGTTAGAAAAAATATCAGCCTGGTGGTGAGGTGGCAATCTGAGGCAGTATAATTAAGGACTGAGTGGGAGGAGGTAGATAGGAATTGGACATATTTCAAACGATTGCAGTTTCATAGACTCGGATTGCTTTACTGGATATAATCGGTTGGTTTACAAATGGTCTGCTCTCGGTTTCCAGGTCTGCTATGCACCTGTAGATAGGGTGCAGGATTTCAATCTCTGAAAAGTCAAGTTTCCTCATTAGGAAATAATCTCGGAAACCCGGGAATCTATAAGAACTCATATATTTGGGAATGTGATACTGATTAGTTTGCCGGTGATACCAATTGGTTTGCCGGTTCCCAAAGGGGAAACCGGGTTCACTATCTCTTTGGTATTTGTTGATAATCTTCTTTCCATACTCCTGATCTTATCGAATCGATCTTTCTTATTTTTTCCGGAGCCACACCCAGTGTGCTATCGTGTCGGGCATATGTTGTTCACAGGTCCTAAAAGTGGAATATCCTATCCTTCGGTTCAAAGGGATCATACATAGCTCGATTACTTAAGTAACTCTCCATCATTTCTCGCTAATCTTACTACAAATCATCTTAATTCCATGACAAAGATTTACCTAGAGATTCACCCAGGGATTTTTTTAATGCTTGGCACGGCACGGCACATGCACTGTTACTGTCATTCCAAATATTGAGAGTACCTAGCTAAGAGTATCCAACAGAATACATATTCATAAAAGAACAATTCATTCCAACTCCCTTGGCATTCCACACACACACGGGTAATCAATTGAGTATCTTGGAGCACTGCGCCTTCCCTTTCTCCTAACTAGGACTATTTAGGCAAGTCTTTCCCCACCGGTGCCGGATTTTTTGTTTCCTCATCCATTTCGGGTAATCGAAAAAACTCGGTATCTTTTATCCGTTGGAGATGGAGATAATGTCTTGAAGACACATGATAGAATGTCTTGCTGTACCCTGCATCTCAAAGGCCGAGTGACAAAGGCCGAGTGGATCTAAGCCTCTCCATTTAGACTCAATCCCAATTCTTCGTTGCTAATTCTTTATAGTGTTTATGTTCACTGTATTTCAAACTCTTCTGTCTTACTAATCACGTCTCTTGGCAACTGGCACAATAATAGTCACTGCGTGGAGTTTCCGAGCGTCCCATTTCTTATTCTCTTGGTCCCCTCAAAAAAAATCATGCGGCCCCACGCTTACATTCATCTTCGGGGAAGAGGAAGCATTGTCTGAGTCATATTTCCAAGCAAAAAAGAAAAAAAAGAAATGTGCTTGTACGTTACATAGGCTCTCGATTTCTTGCCATATTTAAACCCGTCTAAATCCATTTATGATTAACAGTTGGTATACGATATTTTAATGGCAGGAACTGAACTTGAAACTGGTTCTCTGCATTCAGATGTATCTACCGGATCGTCACAGTCGATCGGATCGATACATGACAATCCTAGGGTACAAAGCGGGGAAATAACTCGCACGATCAGTTCACGAGTCATCTCGAGGACTTCTACAATAATACAAGCCATTAGAGACGACAATAGGTTTGTTAATGACCATATTCCCGAGAACATCTATCCATCTACGGATCCTGTGATTGCTCGAGAAGATGTCGAGTACGAGGAAAAGAAGTATTCAACTCATCAAGGTAGTACAGGATATATCGATGACGATCATGATGCAGATGCCGCATCTGATGCATCGGACAATTATGATGGAGAATTCAATCGTGAAGATGTGATCAATGCACCACCAGATGGTGGATTTTGGGCATGGACTTGTGCCGTTTGTGTTATGCTTGTGAATGCGTTCTCATGGGGTGGTAATTCTTATTATGCAGTGTTCTTGAACTACTACTTGGAACATGACTCCTTTGCTGGTTCAAATAGAATCATCTATGCTGTCATTGGAGGACTTGACTTGGGACTCTCTTTCTCTGTGAGTGCCATTGTTAACGTCCTTGTCCGTCACTACCATTACAAGATTATCATGAGTTTCGGTATTGCACTACTCATCATCTCCTTATTGACAGCAGCTGAAGCTAAGACCATTCTACAATTGGCCATGACTCAAGGTCTCTTGCTTTCGATAGCTTACTCTTTAGTCGCAGCTCCAGTGGCAGTGCTGTTGCCAACCTGGTTTTTAAAGAAAAGAGCCTTCGCTATGGGAATTGCATTTTCTGGTGCTGGATTCTCCGGTATCGTCTTTGCTAGACCTGTTCAAGCAGTTATGGACAAGACTGGAAGTTACAAATGGTCCCTAAGAATGTGTGGAATTGTTTGTGGTGCAGTCTTGATAGTGTGTGTCTTGCTTTTGAGGGCACATAAAAAGCTTCTATCTGATGTCAAGAAATCAGTTTGGAAAGATCTCTATGACACTTTCACTCGTTGGGATCTCTATAAGCAACCTGCAGTGATCTCGGTCGTTGTCTGGTATTTCTTTAACTGCTTTGGATATACCATTCTTTTGCTTTCACTTGCTAATTTTACCACCTCGATCGGTCTCTCTGCAACCCAAGGTTCTATGGTTACTACCGTTCAATCCATCGCCCAGATGTTCGGTAGACCTCTCTTGGGATTCCTCTCTTCTTATATGGGTGTTGCCAACGTTATTATAATTCTCAGTATCTTCTTGGGTATTATCTCAATGACTTGGTGGGTCTTCATTACATCCTACGGAAACTTAATCGCTTTTGCTTTAATTTCAGGTCTCGTTCAAGGTCTTGGATGGGTCAACTTTGTTCCTGCCATGGCCGACATTACTGGATTCGGTGACGACTTGTTGGCCGGAGTTGCTATGATCTATCTTTGGGGTGGTCCACCCGTGTTCGTTTCCGAGATCATAGCCTTGGAATTGAAGAGACCTGGTGACAAACCATACTTCTGGTGTCAAATGTTTGTGGGAATCACCACTTTAATCTCAGCTGTCATTGTACTACCATTCAGAGAGTTCAAGATTCGTCGTGTCTTTGAAGCAAGACTTCATTTAATACAGAGAAAGGACGACGCTCATCTCGACCCTGAAGATCAGAGTAGACTTGACAGATATAATATGCTTCTTCAGAACGGTGTCAAATACTGGATTCTGAGAGCAGTCTACCCTATTAAGGCATAATTCGACGCCTAATAGTACTAATCCTAATTTTTAATAACTAATTTACAAATCTAATCCTTGATATGAGTAGTTCAATCCTTGATCAATGTTCCAAACGAATGACTCACGAATCTGTTCTGATTCAATCAATGGACCTATTTTATCACTTCTGAACTCAATATCTCCCAATTGAAGTGCCAATCTGTGTAATGCAGGTTCGTCTCTGCTCAATTTCATATTCTGCAACCGTCCCTTCTCAACATGTAACTGAACTTGAAGGTCAGAGACGTTAAATTTCAATTCAAACTTCGGCGTACGTCCAAAAACCCAGTCCCAAGTCTTGAAATTCTGATATTCTTCGAGGACTTCGCTTGGAAGATCCTTTGGATCACCAATTTTAACCACTTGACATTCTCCATTACCAAATTTAAACACTTCCAGGTTATCACGACGATTTCCTTTGAGGAAAGATGGTACCCCATATGTAGAGGAGAATGCATTCAAGCATGCATATTCAAACACTTCAGGGTCCATTCGAACGTTATCGACGGGACTTGGAATCGATTTGATGCATCTATCAGTAATGGATTGTCTTCTCTCCAATGAAAGTTTCAAAAGGCTTCCTAGCATCTTCAAGTCCGTATTCAATAGCATCGTTCCATGATGTAACGATCGTCCCTTCGATAACTGGTAAGCCGATCCGCTCACTTTATGCTGTGTGGCTGCGCTAATCATGTCACCTTTATCATTGACAGCCAACTCAAACTGGGGCATTTGGAAACTACCGAGGGTTTTCCCCACCAGTCCATTCAACAACTTGACAAGTAATGCAGTGAATCCAGTCCTAGTGAATGCATCTTTATCTGACATGAACGAGAAATTGACGTTACCTAAGTCGTGCACAACGGAGCCTCCGCCGCTGTACCGTCTAATGATAGGGACTTGTAACATGTTGGCCATGTGAAAGTTGATCTCTTTGAATGGATTTTGGTTCTTGCCGATCACAATGCATGGAGAATTGCGGTACAGCACCAACCGTTTGGCAAAGAGATGTTTCTTTGGATCTGGTAGGTGATTGTAAATGTATCTCTCTATACTAAGATTCAAGCGTGGATCGTGCAGCCTAGATATGACCGTTAAAGGCAGCTCACTGTCAACCATTTCTGCCAATTTCGCATTACATGGCACCGCTTCAAGCGACGGAATATCACCTTTGTGCATGAATTCGACATATTTATCAAAGTTGGCCTTGTTGAACGATTCCGGTATATCACAACGATCCTCCGATGCCTTGGTAGTCGGAGAAGGTTCCTCCGGACTCCGAACAGCACCGCCATTCAACTTCCCTATTTTCTTTTGGAACTGTTCTGTTGACATTGTAACAGGTCCATTGGCTAAAGCGGCAATTGTCTGGTCATCCAGCAACCCATCCAACCCGTCCAACTCTTCCTCCGCTGCCTCGTGCTTATCTTCCTTAGGCTCAACATCGGTTTCGAAGAAAGCTGCCAGATTCGGATCCAATTCCAGCTGTTGTTTCGTCATTTCGTCCTGTGACGGAGTCTCGAGTCCATTCAATGGTGGCAGATGACTTATCTGCCTTATAAATGGTAAACATCTCATCGGTCTTAAGACCCTCGATAACATAGATAGGAAGAGATTGTGACCTTAAGAGAGAAGGAATTTTTTTTTTTTCAAAACTCTCCCTTCATAGCTATGAATAGGAACAATGCCATAGAGAGGCTTATGCTCTCTCGATGCTCTTTGTTCCATGACGATGGTGAAATGTTGGAGTTCTTAGAGAACAGGTATTCGATCTCTGGTCAACAGAAGAATTACATGGTTCTGGAGTCTACAGATGGAGGTCTTACCAAGGCAGAAATCCAGGAGGGTAAAGGTAAGAGAAGAAACAGGAATAAGAATGTATTATTGGGTAGTTTGTTGAAAGAGGATAGAAAGGGCAACAAGCACAATCCTTTGAAGACAAGGAATGAGTTCAAGCGGTTTATCAAACAGCAACTGCAGTTGCAGGCGAAGACAGGACGGAAGTTGAAACAGATACTGAAGACCAATCCGCACTACATAGACGATGTGGAAGATGTCGGTAAGCTTGCTATTTGCAAGCAGATTATGAAAGTGGAAGACTTTATGGAGATGAACAACTTGTGGAACGAGTATATCAAAGAAGTTGTTTCGAATGGTGATAACATTGGAACTGTGACTGGAAAATTGGCATCATCTGAGTTCATTGGAGCTCAGGTGGAAGTCACTCATAGTGGATGTATCGATAACATCGGCCAGAGGGGAATAGTGATATGGGAATCGCAGTACAACTTCGCTATTGTCGTTCCCAGAAAGCAGAATTGGAAGTCTGATGTGTCTGTGATGCGTCCAAAGTATTCTGTGAATGAACTAATAGGTGGGCTAAGACTGATTAACAAGCATGACACAAGGTTCAAGATCTCTGTTGAATATGACAATAACCAAGTGGTGGACTTTGAGATCCTTGGAGACAGGGTCTCTATCAGAAGTGTCGATCGTGCCAACAAGAAGTTCAAAGCGCATTCTGTCAAGGACATCAATTTGTAATCTAGCATTTACACACCTATATGTACATATATACAAGGTTTAATTAATTGGGAAAGGATATCTTCAACATAGGCAGTTATTGACTGTTCTTGGGAATGCAATCACATCTTTGATGTTCTCAGTGAGCGTCAAGTATTGAAGTAGTCTTTCAAAACCCATACCAAATCCACCATGTGGGAAGGTACCATTCTTTCTTTGCGAAAGGTACCAGTTCAGTGGGCTCGAGTCCATCTGTCTTCTAGCTATTTCAGTCTCTAGTTTACTGAAATCATGCTCTCTCAGAGATCCACCTATTAGTTCACCGATCTCTGGAACTAGCAAGTCATAGCACGCAACTGTAGGTCCCGGGGTTTTCCCATCGGTATTCTCATTGATCTTCATGTAGAAAGCCTTCTCTTCTAATGGATAATCCGTCACAAACACAGGATTCTTAAAATACTCTCCTGCAAGCCACTTCTCGTGCTCTGATTTCAACGATTGGCCCCATTCTGGTTGGTATTGAAAACTCACTCGTTTAGTTTCCACGGCCTCCTGTAAGATCTTGATAGCTTCAGTGTATGTAATAGACGCCCACTGTTCCTGTTGTAGTAGCATACTCCATCTCTTCTTCATAGCCTCGGCGTGTGGTTTGGTAACACTTTGCAAGAGATTTGATGCCATGCAGTCGGTATCACTGACAAGTTTCTCGACAACACTTTTGATGATCTGTTCTGAGAACCGAGTCAGTTGACTCACTTCATCCACAAACGCTATTTCAGCTTCTAACATCCAAAATTCAGATAAGTGACGGTTGGTATCACTCTCCTCGGCACGGAAGCACGGTGTGAGTGTCCAGACTCTATTCAATGCAGCGCACAGAACTTCTAAATGTAACTGAGTAGACACGGTTAGGTATGTAGTCTTGCCAAAGAAAGTCTCCTTTTTACCCACATTAGACAACGATTCAATGTTGAACATCTCTCCAGCTCCTTCACAGTCGGAACTGGTAGTAATAGGCGGATGTGTCTTGGTAAAACTGTTTCTTTCGAAAAAGTTCACCAAAGTTGTCTCGACGGCTGATCTGAACCGTAACCGTGCAGCAGCAGAAGGTTGCCGCCATCTATATTCAGGAATCGTTCTCAGGAACTGTTCTGAATGCTCCTTCTTCAACAATGGATACAGATCCTCCACTTGTCCAACCACTTCCAACTGATCACTCTCACCGACTTGCAACTCAAACTTCTGCCTACCTCTACCTTCCACCCAGGTACCCGAAACTTTCATGCAAGCACCAGGCTTCACCAAAGCATTCACCAGAGACGGTGGTCTCACAACACACTTGATGTCCTCGTACGTTGTGCCGTCTATTAAATCAACAAACCCCACATTCTTAGACACTCTAGATGCTGAGACCCATCCTTCCACTTGCAATGGAGTCGATGTAGCAGGTGGGTTCTTGTAAATCTCCTTGATACATTTGGTCAGTCCTATGGTACTTGATTGGTACCTTCTGAGAACCCGATAGCTCTTCCTAGCACTGGCTTTGGCAAACATCCAGAAAGTAGAAGTGACTATTAAGAGGGAAGGAAAAAAAAAATAGTGCCGATATGATCAAATCTACAGTTTAGTAGGGACGATTAAAATATAAAATGGATTAAACCTAGTAAGAACGGCCGAACATGGTGTAGTTGACAGCTTTCTTGCCACAACGAACACACTTGGTTCCCTCCTTGAGTTCTGGCTGTTCGAATGGGATACAGAGCGACTTGGCACCCATCGATGGGGCCTTCTCATCCTCCTCGAACTCTTCACCGTTATCGTTACGTGCAGAAGCATCCTTGATGTCTTCCTCACACTCTTCAACTCCACACCATGGGGCAACAACAACGTTCTTCTGGTTGAGTTGATGCACGAAATCCTTCCAATCGTGGACAAGGACTCTATGATCGTCGAACTTCTTCTTGGCAACCTTGAACAGGTTGTCTTGAATGTCTTTCAAAAGGTCGTTCAATTCAGCCTCAATGTTGGACAAGTTAAGAGGAGTCTTGGCACCAGTGTCTCTTCTGACAGCAAGAACAGTGTTGTTGGCAATATCCTTAGGACCAACCTCAAGTCTCACTGGAACACCCTTAAGTTCCCAGTTAGCAAACTTCCAACCTGGAGAGTAGTTACTCTTGTAGTCACTGATAACTCTAATGTCAGCACTCTTCAATTGACTTTCCAATTTTTCACAGGTATCGTAGACGTTCTGTTCAACCTCCTTGGTGGTCTTGGCGTTCAATCCAACAGGAATGATAACAGTCTGGAATTGAGCCACTCTAGGTGGGATGACCAAACCTTTATTGTCAGAGTGAGTCATCACCATGACACCGATAACTCTTGTGGAAAGACCCCAAGATGCCTGGTTAACAAAGATCTTTGGCTTGTCAGATCCATCTGGATCCTCGACGGTGATGTTGAACATCTTGGAGAAGTTAGTTCCCAAATGGTGAGATGTAGCACCTTGAATACCTCTACCAGTAGTTGGAATGAAACCTTCACATGTAGTAGTGTAGAATCCACCGGCAAACTTCTCCTTTTCAGTCTTCTTACCTTTAACGACTGGAACGGCAAGCAAATCTTGGAAAATCTTGGAGTAGAGATCCAATATGTGCAACACTTGAGTATCGGTCTCAGACTCAGTCAAGTGTGCAGTATGACCTTCTTGCCACAAGAACTCTCTAGTTCTAAGGAATGGCTGAGGGTTCTTGAATTCCCATCTAACGACAGAGTTCCATTGGTTCAACTTCAATGGCAAATCCCTATGAGACCGAATCCACTTGGCATAGTATGGGTACATGACAGTTTCAGAGGTTGGTCTAATGGCAATTGGCTCATCAAGATCGGAACTTCCAGCTTTGGTAACCCATGCAACTTCTGGTGCAAAGCCTTCAATGTGGTCCTTCTCCTTGTTTAAAACACGAGAAGAAACAAACATTGGGAAGTAGGCATTGTGAACACCGTCCTTACGGATCTCGGTATCGAACCAACGTTGGATCTCTTCCCAGACGTGGTAAGAACCTGGACGCAAGATGTAACAACCAGAGACGTCATAGTAATCAAGCATCTCACCCTTGGTAAGGATCTGTTGGTACCATCCAGAGAAGTCCTTCTCCTTATCGACGGTGACACCAATGAGTTTAGCGTCATCAAGTTGAGCCTTTTGAGACTTCTTAGCAGGAGTTTGTTTCTTGTCAGAAGTCTTCTTATCCTTAGCTGCTGGTGCTGGAGTAGCCTTTTCTGGAACAGCACTGAAGTCGACAACTTCAGGCTCGAAATCGGCAAGGAATCCAACGAGTTGTTCACCGTTCAAGACCAATCTAGCAGTCTTGGATTGGAGAACATACTTAGCAGTTGAGTCAGAAGTGATCTCAGAGTCAAGCAAAACTTTAATTTGACTCTTGTGCTTGGCAGCATTCAAGCAGGCTATGGTGAAGTCCTTAGCACCGACACCAAACACATCGGTAACCAAAGTATCGTTGGCAAATCTACCGTCTTTAACACCGGCAGCTGAAGCGATTACCTTTGGTGGGGTACTAGT
Source organism: Xiuguozyma insectalens (assembly GCA_030574155.1). Taxonomy (NCBI): domain Eukaryota; kingdom Fungi; phylum Ascomycota; class Pichiomycetes; order Pichiales; family Pichiaceae; genus Xiuguozyma; species Xiuguozyma insectalens. The sequence goes on along the minus strand of JAJMEL010000001.1, from coordinate 155,909 downwards.
AGACTCCTTGGCAACAACAACAACAGGAACTGGAGTTTGACTTTTTGGAGTCTTTGGCTTGAACACCAAGGATTTGACTGGGATGTGTCCCTCTGGCAATGGCTCTGCCATGGACAAGGCAGACAGACTCGATTCTAAAGACATCAGTGATACTTAGAGGGAGAGATCTGGGGAATTGAGATTCGAAAAATTTTAAACTGGAAAATTGATGGATTTCGTAATCACAGAATAGGAAAGGGAATGGAAAGGCTACACTAGGAATGGAAGATTGCAACGTTTTAATTTAGGTTTATACACTATAATTCATAGGATCTATGGAGTACATCTACCGGTGAAACGTGGATACAATGAGCAGTCTCTAACGGTGAATCTGTTACAGAGCCATGCAAGGATACGTTCAGTTCCTAGACCATAACCTCCGTGAGGACAGGTACCATAGGTTCTTTGATCGGTAAACCAGTAATAGCTAGCTGGATCGATGCCTTCTCTCTTGAATCCTTCCAGGAGTTCTTTACTCTCATCAATTCTCATAGAACCACCGGTGATTTCACCAACAGTTGGCATAAGCAAATCAACAGATTCTGTAACTCTTGGATCGTCGGCACACTTCTTCATGTAGAAAGATTTGATTTCAACAGGGAATCTGGTCAAAAGAATTGGAACTCCGATGGTATCTGTCATCTTTCTCTCAGCGGCTTCGGCAATATCATCACCAAATTTGAAAGCTTCACCATCTTCGTTTGGAACACCGTTCTCGTTCAACCAATCGAGTGCTTCAATGTATTGCATTCTCTTGAATGGAGACTTTGGTGGGACAAATCCTGGGTTCAATCTCTTCACAATTGCACTTGCCACTGGATCCTTCATAACGTAATCGATAGAGTGGACAATAAGTTGTTCAATGTCTGTCAATAAGTCCTCGAAAGTAATGAAAGGCATCTCAGCTTCGATATGGGTGTACTCAGACAAGTGTCTTCTAGTGTGAGATTTCTCGGCTCTGAAAGACTCCTGAATACAATACACGTTACCAAGTGCTGGAATGACAGTCTCTAAGTACAATTGAGACGATTGGGTTAAGTAGGCGTCCTGGCCATAGTAGTTCATGTGGAACAGAGTTGAGCCACCTTCAACCTGTGTTTGGACCATACATGGAGGTGTCACTTCAGTGTAGTGCTCTCCAGCAAAGTAGTGTCTGATAGCGGTTAAAAGAGCGTGTCTCACTTTCATGACACCAGACAATGTCTCTCCACGAAGGGCAAGGTGTCTCATGTCCAAAAGAATGTTTGGATCAGTATCCTCTTGAATCTTGTTAGTGAATGACTCCTTACCAGAAGGTGCGAGGCCAATCACCTCGTAATAATCAACTGCCAATTCAACACCACCTGGAGCAGACTTACCCTCAGGAAGCTTCTTGATGGTACCAAATATAGAGACAGATGACTCAACGGTCAATGTTAAAGTTTGATAAGCGTTAGCCAAATCTCCGGTCAAGACACACTGAACGTATCCAGTACCGTCTCTCAAGACAATAAATGCCAATCCCTTTTGAAGACGCAAACGGTGAATCCAACCTTGAATTTCGACCCTTTGATCAATTTCATCTCCAATGGCAAAACATCTAATACGTTTAGCCTTTGGAAGTGACTCATCCTGTTTGATGACAATCTTCTTGGCGGCATCAAGTTTGGCACTCTCTTCTTCAGCTTTAGCAGCGGCAGCAGCCTCAGCCTTCTGGCGCTTCTCTTCTTTCTTCTTCAATCCATCTGCACCTTTCTTGGCCTTCTTCAATCCACTGGCAGATATCTCAAAGTAATCTTTCTTGTCGTCCTTCTCTTGGAAGGTAAAGAGCTTGGATTCTGGGCTCTTGTAAAGAGCATAGGCTGGCGTTTTGTATGGCGCCTCCTTAGTACCTTTACCAGTGCCATCATCCGCTCCGGTCTCAGAGTTGATGTAAACTTCTGACATTTTCTTTATCACTTATAGGAAAAGATAGTGGTCTATACAGGATCAAAATTTTCCAATTACTCACCAACTCAACTTGATATGAAAAATTGGGTCAGGTCGTGTGCAACCCAATTTTTGATTACCTCCCCCACATTATGAAATATATTTCAGTCCCTTGCTCTGATACTTTTGAATCTTAACCTTCTAAGCACTACATCTTCTTTTCAGACTTGAACAAGTTTTTGAATGGAATCCAACAAAAACTCTATTATGAGAGCATATAGGCGGTTAGGACAGGTCTCATCGCATTTAAGAAGATCTATATCAATGGAATCTGCCCCCAAGACATCTACATTCACTTCCAGGTTGAGACCTGATCCAAGGGTTCCCACCGTGGAAGTTGCAAAGGATCCAAACACTCCAGTGGAGTTGCTACATAAGGCTCGTATATTGAAAGATGGTGCGTTTGTATGGACTGCTCCTGAACCCCGTAAGGAGTATGAGTATCTGACTTCATCTCCTCGAGCATTAGAAGATCTGGGTCTAGACCCCGTTGAAGAGCCTGAGAAGGAGTTCTTTAGAAAGATTGTCAGCGGTGAACAGATCGTCGAGGATCCTTACCCCTACGCTCAAGCGTATGCTGGGCATCAATTCCGCCAGTTTGCCGGCCAGTTGGGTGATGGACGTGCATTGAGTCTTTTTGAGATGACAAATCCAGAAACTGGGAAACGATATGAGATCCAGTTGAAAGGTTCAGGAAAGACCCCATTTTCTAGATTCGCTGACGGCAAGGCTGTGTTACGTTCCAGTATTAGAGAGTTTGTTGTCTCTGAGTCTTTGAATGCCATTGGTGTACCATCTACTAGAGCCCTGGCTATCACTGCATTACCTAAAACATTGGCTCAACGGACAGGCGCTGAGAAATGTGCAATTGTGTGTAGAATGGCACCTACATGGATCCGCTTTGGTACATTCGATCTTTACAAGGCACGTAAGGATAGATCTGGATTGATCCAGTTGAGCGATTATGTGATTGACGAAGTGTTCCATGGAGAATCCGAACTTTTAACTCATGATGACAAATTGATCTTTTCAGAGCAAAGGGTGCAGAAGTTGGGTGAACTGACCAAATATGAGAAGTTGTTCTATGAGATCATTGCACGCAATGCTAAAGCTGTCGCATATTGGCAAGCCTATGGGTTCTTAAATGGAGTTTTGAATACTGATAACACTTCTGTACTTGGTTTGGCCATGGATTTCGGTCCGTTCTCCTTCATGGACCATTTTAATCCTGATTTCACCCCTAACCATGACGATCATACTGGTATGTACAGTTTCCGCAATATGCCATCTGCCATTTGGTTCAATCTTGTGAAACTGTCCGAAGATTTGGCCGAACTTCTTGGAGCAGGTCCAAAGCTGGTGAATGACAAGTTCTTCCTTGAGAAGGGAATTACCGAAGAGCAGGTGGAAGAAGTCACTGCACGTGCTAAAAACGTTATTGATGCGGGAGGTGACATCTATGAACGTATCTATATTGATACTTATATGAGATCGATCTGTAAGCGGTTGGGTATAACACCACGTCCTACAGATGCGGGACAAGTCTTGGCTGTTATGTTTGAGGTTCTTCAATATACTAAATTGGACTACAACCAATTCTTTGTCACATTACAAGAACAAGTGATTCAAGATGATTCGAAGTGGGATATCGATGTTGTTGCCGAGAAGTTCATTCCAAGTAATTTCGTTGACGACGAATTTACTGAGTACAATCGTGAAAATGTGCTGAAGATGTTGAAATCATTTTTAACATTGTTCAAGCAAAGGGTGGAGAACGAGAGATTGACTGATGCCGAACGTCTTGAAAGAGCTAAACCTTACAATCCATTGTTTGTTCCTAAAAACTGGATATTCGATGAAGTTATTGACTACACTACTGATAACGATCTGGATCCACTCTATTTGAACAAGTTACTCAAAATGAGTATTTATCCATATGATAAATCGAAATGGGGTGATGAATTGAAAGAACTAGAAGAGAAATGGATAGAGCCTGCTATTCCGAAGATGCAAATGGGTCAATGTAGTTGCTCCTCGTGACCAACTTCCCCATTATTTGTTCAATGTTCTGATAATTATTTGAACTTGGACTGTTCTGTTCTTTACTATTATAAATAATACTTATGAATTGACGACATGTAGATCCCCCAAGACTATATTCTTTCTTCTACCAATGCATTGGAAGCACGTACTAGGTGCTTGCAAAGGTGGAGATTCCACAGATGATGGTGGAGGTGAGTCCGCTAAGGACTTACAAATTCGATTATTTGGCTCTGAGACTGCGACAATAAACCATGTCGCAGAGGCTGTAATAAGTCATGTTCACTCAATTAAACCCCAGGTCAACGACTCGGATTCACTGCAACCATTTTCTGATAGTTCGATTGAGCTGCAAAGTTCTGAATCTACCGATGAGACTTCTGTCGAGGAGGATTCTCGTGCTTTCAAGCCTCGGCACCCTAAAGATGCATATGTTACACAGATTCATGCAGGTGATCTCAGCCATACATCATGGAGAACTAGACTACGCCGGATTAGACGGTTTGGTACTAGCAATTGCAAAACAGTAACTCCTGTTAGAACTGAATTGGAATCTACTTCTAAGAAAGATGAAGCAGTTACTGAAGTATTGTCAAGGGTAGGTACTGGTAGATCAGTAAAATCCTTGATAAAGTATTTTCAGTCATTAAATGAATATGGAGAAATCATCCCCATGTTAGATAGTTACAGTTAATGGCGTCTAGAAGGTCTAAACAAGTGAAATACGTTCGTTTTCTTTATAAGTATACTAAATCATTCATTGTTAAAATATATTTACCATAAACGTAACTTTCTATGACTGGATAAAAAAAAAAAGAAATCCCAATAGTTTAGCCACGCTGCAGCAGCGAGTTACCCAAATAGGAAAATTTTAAATCCGTCTCACGATTGTTGTAAATTTGTGGAGGAACTAGCCTACCAAGTCTAATCACCGTTGATGTATTGGGCGAATTCGGAACCTTGAGCCTTAGCGAGCTTCAATTCGAGAGCAGTAGGGGTTCTGGAACCGTCAGCACCGGCAATGGTACCGGCACCCCATGGGGAACCACCGTGGACCTCATCAAGGTTGGTAAGGTCTGGGAAGACCTTGGCGTAACCGAGAGGAACAAAGACCATACCGTGGTGAACGAAAGAGGAAAGAGAGTCAATGACGGTAGACTCGTTACCACCACCAGTACCGGTAGAAACAAAGACACCGAATGGCTTATGGTAGAGAGCACCCTTGGCCCAGAGTCCACCGGTTTTATCGATGAAAGTCTTCCATTGAGCAGGGAAGTTACCGAATCTGGTTGGGATTCCAAAGAGGAATGCATCGTACTCGGTCAAGACGCTAGGCTCAGCAATTGCAAAGTCTGGCTTTGGTGCTGCATGCATCAATTCAAGAACGTTATCTGGCAAAGTTTCTGGAACTTGGAAAACCTTGACCTCGTTACCTTGAGAGGCAACACCTTCCTTGACAGCCTCAGCAAGCTTACCAATGTGGTTGTAGAGAGTGTAGGTGATAATGGCGATTTTCTTTGGAGCAGACATAATTAAATAATTGAGTTTACTAGATGGGAATTATATAATTGCCCCTTGGATTAATGCCACCTCTTTTATACTCGAAATTTCACAGCCATACAAGCCTTACTATAATCTTAATAATCACTACTAGACTTACTAAAATCATGCGGGAATTATTTATCCCTGCGTGTAACCACAATCATTCCACGCGGGGGAACCCAGAAAACAATCTATTTTTCTTCACTAATCCGCAGTCTTTAACACTGGGGCCGATCGACCATATTTTTACTTTTTTTTTGTGATGATGAGCAAACCGCGTCGATAGTCTGTGTTTACATCTATGCATTTTAAAATCCTGCCCTGATTTAGAAAGCTCGTTCTTCCTGGACAAGGCCTGATTATATAGGCATGACAGATACAATGGCGGTCAGGAACTCTCCTAAACGTATTACATCGAGTATTTACAGTTCCACTCGTCCGGCAGACGTTACTGAAATGGATTCGATCCATGAAACTGACTCTATTCCTCAGGACCCAGATCAACCTATAATGCAAAAACACATAACGACAAATTCAAACCCTTTGAGAATGGCATCATACTATTCTACATACAACGAATCGGAAGGAATTCGTAAGTCCAGTAGCCAATACTTTGCAGCAAGTCAAGAGGATCTCGATAGCGAAGAGTTTTGGAACTCTATCGTTTCCAATGCTGCTTACTATGAAGGCTATGATAATGTCTTAGGTAATGTTGTTGCTGCAGTGTATCAATCACCACAGACAAAGGCTTTGAACTGTCTTGTGATATCTAAACATGGACAGTCATTGCATACGTCGGTGAATCTCACAAGCCATTCTAGATTTTATCCTGCTGTGAAGAACTTGAGAACTAAAGGGATGCGCAGGAGTAAAATAAGACGCTGTTTGGCCATTTCTCTTTTAAAGACTTGGTCACAGATGTCTGACGATGTTGCCTACGGATTGTTGAAAGAAGCGGGCTTACCGGATTCTTTCGACTGGGACGAAACAATGGCGGGCGAACTCGCCAGCGAAATGGAAGTTATCAAGACCAGATCTCCAAGAGATACTGGACTCTATCTGCTCTCTCTAGGCTACTTCCGCAACAACTGTTACCACAACGGTTCGAGTCTAATCGACGTTGTCTACACTGATGACGAGTCTGATGAGAAACTTGTCGATGATAATAACCTGTTGGCATCTCTTCTTGGCGAACAATTGGAACATCTCTTTGATCCGCTCATGGAATATTCTCCTGAACCGACTGAAAAATGCTACCGTCCACCTGCTGTCACACCAGCAGAGTATCAGTCTCCGGCAGGCTCGGATAACATTCTTGTCAAATCTATCTGTGATGAACTCGTCTCATTGCAAACTAATTTCACTGTCTCGTTGGTTCAGTTCTTACAGAAGTTCGTCGTCCCTCTTCGTATGAAGGTCATGGAAGGTGCAATCGAAGGTTACAGTACAAGCCGCATTAATGAATATTTCCCTCCAACTTTGGACGAAGTCACTCGGATCAACTGTATCTTTTTGGATATGCTCAAAATCGCTCGTCCATATGGAAGTTACGAAGTCCTTAAAGCATGCGGCACTACAATTCCTTATTTCTACAAAGCTTGCATGCGTCATGAGGCAGCTACAAAGAAATTCCCCGAGTTGTACGAGCAGTTTATCGCTGATATGCAACAGACGGGCAATTCTGACGTGCTGACTTATGATAACAGAACCACTTTGAACATTATGGCATCTGCATCTCTTAACTTGGTAAAGATCCAACTTGTCCTACAGAGGCTCATGAAGACCAAAGACTGCTCACAGTGCTCTTCTGAGGTTCAGGATGATATGGAAAAATACTACAAGTCATGCAACGATACTATCCTTTCATTTGCCAGTGATAAGCTCAAACCGTATAATCACAGAATCTTTACCCCAACGGGTAAGATTCTAACAGAGCTTGCCAGTAGTTGGCCAACACAGTTACAATATGGATGGTTGAATAGACGTGTTGTTTCGATCTTCGATGTCGAAGATTTACGTTCCAACAGTATCCGTAACCATGCAGTCATGGTCGTGTTCAGTGATAGTATATTGCTCTTGCAAATAGATGACGACGAATACTATTGTGATCTTTGGAAGAATGAACAAGGCGACACCAGTGTGCCTAAACCATCCATCTCCGACGTTCTCATGCACTCATTAGTGAACGAGATCCCAGTGACGAGTATGCCTAAACTTAAGGTGAGAAAATGGTGTCCTGTTGCTGATGTCGATGCCGACTACTATAACTATGGTGAAAGTTCCTGTGTCAAGATCTTAACTGACCAGTTTGCTGGTGAATACCGGATCGATAAATACTCTGGAAAATATGTTGTGGATGTGATATGCAAGGCTAAGATTCTTGATAAAACACAGGCATTCCATTTGTTCCGTACAAGTATCGATGATAACGAGTCAACTGTTTACTATACAGTCCATGAAAAAAATAGCTATGAAGCAGAGGAAGTGAAAGCTCCATTCCTGATTAAGTTTAATGAACCATTTGATGGATCAGTTATCAAGAAGGAAAATCTGTTTGGTTACATCGCGCTCAACTTCTCAGGACAAAATACCGTTATCATGGAAGGTATAACGGCTTCGATTGGGAAATTTACACAGGAAGTTAAACTCAAGGACCTCAGTACTACCTTAGCCGCACAAGTGGAAGACTGTATGGTTCCATATCTGACCATGGAAAACCCTCAAAAAGTTGGATCATTGCTTGCATACAATGCGAAACAGGTGTCGGACCTGTTACAAGTCCTTGATATGAGTGATGAATCTGACCAGAAGGAAAGAGATAGAACTATTGCATTAATTGATCAGGAAAGGAAGGAGGAGCAGATCCATAAAGAAGTGAGAAGGGTTAAGACAAACAACTTGGAAGCTTTGGACGATTCTGCTAGTGTGTACTCCACAAAGTTGATGACTGCACCACCACAAAAGAAGAAGAAATCCAAATGGAGCTTCTTAAAGATCTTCAAACGTAAGAAGAAGACAAGACAGCAAAAGAAACTCAAGGGACTCACTAGATCTAATTCTGATTCTGAATTACACACATCTGAGCCAGAAATCAAGCCAACTCGAAGGGAACGGCCAATATCTGCACCTATCCAACCTCCAAACCGACAAGAATCAGGATCGACAGTTTCCACACGTCTCTTAGCGGACCAAATGAATCAACTTCCAGATACACCTGTGATTGCTCCTACACAACAACAACAGACTCGGGGATCACCTCTTTCCAAGTTGCAATCCAACAACTCAGACGCATCTGTTCAGCCTGTTACTTGCGATCCATTGCCGGAAACGCCAAGATCTACAACACCGCTCAAGAGCCCTGCTCGCAGGAACAGATCACAATCTCCACTTTCTGATATGGAACAATTACCTAATATGCAACAATCTCCTACAAGGCCGCGCGCTACCGAAGTTCCACAAGTTGCACAACGGCTATACATCAGGCAACCACAGCTTATTGCTCCAATGCCTGTGAGATATGGTCAGCCACCAATGCAGCAGCAACAACAGCAACATGCACCACAGATGCATATGCCTGCTAATCCTACTGAGAATTCTAATTCATATCTTGAGAAATACCGTGCAGCCAGGAAACGCCAAGAGGATAGTATCAGTGAACTCGGAATTGCATCTGTCAACGATGCCGAGGCATCTTCGAACGTTCTCAGTTCAAAATCAATTGTTTACTCTCCAAGTATGCAAGAACGTCTTTCGAAGCTTACCAATAAAGTTGATGTTAACGGTAATAACTGGGTGAAGTATTCAAGTATTGATAACTTGAAGGCAGAAGGAACTGATAGGTTTGGCCGCCCTACTATCCCAGAAGAAAATGAAGCTACTCCAGACTCGACCAATGATTCTTCAGTGGTGTTTTATGATACTTACCAGGAGTCACCTCTGGATGAGTGCTTTGAGAAAGGTGAGCTTGATGAAGTGAAGGAGACTGTCGCTCAACCTATGGAAACAATCAATGAGTCTAAGGATAAGGTTCAACCAACTAATACCGAGCCAAATAATGCCGATCAGACATCTCTCTGCTCTGCATTGAAAGATACCACCGCTGCCGGAATACTGATGAAATTATCAGATGGAGAAGCCATGCTACCGGATGAATCTGGGTCTACATTGTACGACTTAGCTAATGACGAGTCATACAATTACTTGGGTCAATTCCTTGCAGGTGATACGAGCCTTGCAGCAATTGACAAGAAGGTAGTCGAGCCTGATGTTGACTACGATAAGATGTACTCTGAACAGCTAAGGGATAGCTCTTTGAGATACCTTGCTGGAATGGTCAATTGACCTCCCCCTAAATTGAAAATATATAGGGATTGTAACCATAATGAAAAATTTAAATTTTTAAGCATCACCTGAAAAGAAAGCCATGTCTGAGTTGCACGAGTTATGTCGTCTCCAGGAGCGGCCGATCACCAAAGAGAAGTACGTGGTACCATTGAAGCAGTATCTGAAAGATGGAATTCCATCTACGTACACATTAGAAGAGGCAGAAGCATACGAAAAGGGAGAAACCGAGGAAGAAGGTGAAGCCAGCTCCACTACTACTCCACTGCATCTGATCTGCGAATCGATCCCAGAGGATGTTACACCAGAGGAGGAGGCTGTTATCTTGGAGATGATCGATGTGTTGTTTTTGAATGGAGCAGGATGGTGTTTGACAAATGCCAAGGACGAGACTCCTGCCTGTGTTTTACAGAGAAGAGGATTCCATGGAAGCAAATATTGGAACGCTATAGTGGAGGCAGGTGTTCGTGCGGAGTTGTTATTCCGGAAGTTGAATGATCCTAACATTGAGTTCATTGAAGAGGATGAAGTTGAAGGTGTTCCAGAAAGTGTGGAGGAAGTGCCAGAGTTAGTTGAGAGTCTTCATGAAGTGGAAAGGGCAGAGGAAGAGAAGGCAGAAGAAGAGAAAGAGGAAGCTTCCAAGCCAATCGAGCAAACTGAATCAGATCCTACGGGTGAAACTGAAACGTTCCTTAAGACCAAGCTCAAGTACGAGGATGGTGCGTTGGTTACTAGTGAGAGAGGTGACGGTGTTATGATGCAGTGGGAAGACGAGCTGATGAAGATGGGCAGAGACTCACTATTCAGCAGCATTGACGATCCAGAAGATGTCAATGTTCTCAACATTGGATTTGGAATGGGTATAATTGACACGTTAATCCAAGAGAAGAAACCTACCAAGCATTACATCTGTGAAGCACACCCGGACGTTCTCCGCAAGATGGAACAGGACGGATGGATGGACAAGCCTAATGTTGTTGTTCTTAAGGGTAAATGGCAAGATACCCTGCCGGATTTACTTACTGAAGGTATATTCTTCGATGGAATCTACTACGATACCTACAGTGAGCACTATCAAGACATGCTGGATCTTTATGATCTTTTGGTTGGTTTACTCAAGACAACTGGAACGTTCTCGTTCTTCAATGGGTTGGGTGCAGATAGACTTGTGTGCTACGAAGTGTACAAACGAGTCGTTGATTTCGATCTCACCAACTACGGATTGTCTGTCAAGTATATCGAGAAAGAGCCTCCAGCAAGTGTTTTAAAACCAAGACAGGAGGATGGTTCTGTTTGGAAGGATATCAATAGAGCTTACTGGACCTGTCCTACCTATTACCACCCGGAAGTCACTTTTGCTAACTAAGTTATAGATAATAGACCTACTTTAACCGACCCCACTACCTTTTAGATTTCGGGCACTTTCCCCTGAAAAATAATACTCGACGGACTTGAATTGATCTTCCCCCTTCTAACCACCACACTCTTTTCTTTGGAGACTCGTCATGTTTTCGCGAATCTCGGACTTTGGAAAGAGTCTGACGGATGAGCTCTCAAGGATCAATGACGAAGTGAGCACTACGAGGCACCAGAATAACCGATTGGACACGGCGACCTCATCTTCGATTCTAAATGCTAAAACACCCGATCTTGCTGATATTACCAACCCAGATTCAATTGTGCTTGATGACGAGGAAGACGATGCGAAAACGGGGAAAACCAATGGGGATGCGAATGTTTCATCACAGAAGTCTGCGTCTGCTGTCGGTGGTGGATCATTGGTTCCAGGTACAGATATAAAATATGAAGATCTACCCCCTGAAATTGTTCCCAAGTTGCGGAAGTACTTCAAGTACGAGGATAAGTACCCGCTATTGTACGAGGCATACAAGAAGGAGAAGAAGAAAGACATTGTGATGAAGAATTTCGAAGATGTGTTGAAAGAGAATACGCCCTGTTCGACAATTGCCGATTCGGAGTCATTTGAAGAGTACGTTAAAGGTCAAAGTGCCAAGACCAAGATGCTTGGGGATGAGTTGAGGAAGACCGATTCTCAGCTTGCCGCTTTGAAAAAAGAGGGTGAAAACGATAAAAAAAGCATCATGGAGTTACGAACGTCTAATAGAGATCTTAGAAGGACTGTTCGTGAATTGAATGCCAAGATCGAGACCCTAGAAGCCGCAGTCGCGAAGTCTCAGAAAGAGGCCGAGGAGAAGGGTCAGGCCGAGGAGAAACCTGCACAAATATCTGAAGATGTGAAGAAAGAGATCAGTGATCTGAAGGCTGCAAATGAAGAACTCGAGACAAACAATAAGAGTCTGAAGTCTTCCAACGAAAAGTTCAAGAAAGAGATCGAAGACTTGCAGAGGAGCGTTACCGACCTGAAATCCAGCTCAACCACACAATCCGAGACTTTTGAAAAACAGCTGAGCGCAAAGGGTAACATGATCGAGAAGTTGGAGAAGAGCAACGAAGAATTGAGCAGCGCCAACACCGAGTTAACAGATGCAAATGGTAAATTGACTAAAGCTAACGGCGAATTGTCCAATACCAACAGTAAGTTAACAGCATCCCAAAAGGAAAGAGAGGCAGAACTTAACAATGAGATCAGCGAGTTGAAGAAGTCTGTTGAATCCAATAAGAAACTAATCGATGCGTTTAAACAGAAACTTTCTGAGGCAACTACACCAGCGAAGAAGGAAGAAGTTGTTATTGATGGTACTAAGGATACAGAAACCCTAGGAGAATCTTCACCATCTGCTGAAAATATCGAGCTTGAACACAACTACGAGGAACTTCAACGCAAGCATGAGGAGGTGACAAAGAAGATTGATGAGTTAACTGAACAAGTGAAGGAATTGCAAAAAGAGAATTCGACTTTGAAGAAGGGAACTCAGGCCAAAGATGAAGAGATTGAAGGTCTTAGAGATGAACTTCGTAATTTAGGTGACGACCTTGTGGATGCAAAGAACGAGATCAAAGAGTTGCAGAAAGCCGCTGATAATAGTGAGCTTGAATCTCAAGTCAAGAAACTAAAGGATGAAGTTTCGTCAAAGAACTCTGAATTGGAAATGTTACGTGTCCAGAACTCCGCCGCATTAAGAGACTATGAACATACTAAGAGCTCGTTGTCCAAAAAAGCTAAAGCATCTGGAGATGAATCCGAACGATTGAAGAAAGAAATGAAGCAAAAGAATGATCAACTGAAAAGTTTGGATTCTTACAAGAAACAGATTGAGACTTTGAAAAAGAAGACTGCAGAAGATGAGAAGAAGTTGATGGACAGTACAAACAGAATCAGCATTCTTCAAGAAGAGAAGGATAAGATGAACAAATCATTGCTTGATCTGAACATACAAGTCAAACAACTGAGTGTTGACCAAAAATCCCACGAATCTGTGAAGAACGATCTCTTGACCAAACTTGAACACGCGAAGAAAGTGGAAAACGAACAGTCTTTAAAGTTGAGCAAAATCTCAGCCGATAACAATCGTCTTTTGAAAGAGGTCGAGTCATTACAAGATAAATATAGTGCAGTGAAGGACTCTACGGCGAGTAGCTCCACAGAAGTCGAGGCTATGAAGAAGCGTACCGAGGAGATATTAATGCGCAACAGAGAGTTGGAGAGCCGAATCGATGTTTTGCAAGAGGAACTTTCTCAAGCAAGATCAATGCTTCAAGAAAGAACTCGGGAATCTGTCACAATGCGTAAATTGTTGGCAGAAAGTGAAGATAATCAAAACGCAAAATTGGAAGAACTTAATGTCACAGTGCGTGCATTGAAAGAGGAGAAGGAGATTTTAGAGAACAATTTCACTTTGATGGAGCGTAAGAGACAGCAAAAGATTGAAGATTTACAGATGAAGTTGGATATGATCAAGGCAGAGTTGGACCATTCTAAAGACGTAAACTCTGAATTAGAATCCCGATTACAAAAGGAAGTTGCTGAAATCACTGCAAAGGAGAAACTAATCAATACAGTCCAAGTTCAACAAGAAGTGTCAGGACCAGATGAATACACTGAGAAGATGTTAAACGCTCTTCGGTCTTCTCTCACAGACAGCGAGAGACGGATCAAGGAGTTGGAAGATTTGAATTCGATTCTTCAAAAGGCAAGCAACGATAATTCTTCTAAGCTTGTTAGGATGAACAAGAAATACAAGTTGTTATCTCAACAGTACAAGAAACGGAGTGCAGATTGGTCTGGACGATCGTCATCAACGTCATCACCTATGGCCAGTCGACACGGAAGTGTAGCACTTCAAACTACACCTGTCGAGAAATCCGAAAGCGCAGATGCAGAAGAGGAAGCCAAAGAGAAAGCAATGTACATTAAGAACGTTCTGTTGGGATTCATCGAACATAAAGAACAGAGAGAGATGCTTCTACCAGTGATTAAAGCGCTTCTTTACTTGACCGATGAGGATTCACAGAAACTCATCAATTTAGCATAGAATACATATAGATAGATCTATTCATCATTTATTATGTACAGAGGGGAAGCCATCAAGGCTAGTTAATTATTCAATGTACTTCTTATCGTCCATGTATGGCTGGAGAACATCAGGGATAGCAATTCTGTTAGTCTTTGGATCATAGAAGTTTTCCACAATGGCCACGATGACTCTAGGGATGGCACATGCAGTTGCATTAAGTGTGTGAACATACTGCAATTTAGAATCCCTGCTTGCAGTACGATACTTGGTGGTGAGTCTACGAGACTGGTAGTCCAGGCAGTTAGAGACAGAGGTGAGTTCACCCCAGGCACCTCTTCCAGGCATCATTGCCTCAATATCGATCTTCTTGTATGCAGGAGCTCCCAAATCATTGTAAGGCATGATGAGGACACGGGCAGTGAGTCCCAAGCTTTCGATGAAGTGCATTTGGAATGCAGCCAATTTATCAAATAGTTCCATCGACTTCTTCGTATCATTGACGGTCCACGCAAACAATTCCACTTTGGTGAATTCATGAACACGATACAAGCCACGAGTATCACGTCCAGCAGCACCAGCTTCTGCACGGTAACTACGAGACACTCCAGCGTATTTTAAAGGTAGTTCAGAGTCTTTAAACTCAGTGTTGGAGTTTAGACCAGCGAGCGGGATCTCTGCAGTACCAGTGAGACACAGTTTATCGACAACATCATCAGACGAAGCAATCTCATAAACTTGCTGTTCATTATTTTGGTCACGAGGACGGAATCCACATGCGTTTGTAACCTCAGTCTTGACGATTGAAGGAGGAGCAATCATACTGAATCCTTCAGCACGGGCCAGTTTCAAAGCATATTGAACGAGAGCCTGCTCCAACAATGCAGCATCATTTTTCAGGTAGTACCAACCTCTTCCAGAGACTCTAGTTGCCTCTTTGAACTCGACGAGGTTCAGATTCTCCATGATAGTCTTGTGGTCAAACTCATCGTTTGGTTTTAGTGGATAGTCGTCCAACCCAGAGTCCACAATCTCTTTAGTTGGATTCAAATACTTAATGAGGATCTGTTCCGGACCAACAGATTCATGGATAAGATTAGGTAGCATCGACACTTCGGAAGTCAATTGATCTTCGATATCTGTCACAAACTTGATCCGCTCACTCAATGGCTCCTTGAGTTCTCTGATCATCTTGGCCGTGCTGGCTTTTCTACCACTCAGATTAGCCTTTGTCTTCTTCTCTTCAATCACCAATGCCTTCATCTGCTTTGCCATCTTGTTCAACCGTTGCTTACCATCCAACACTTCTAATCTAGCCCGTTGTAACTCCTTGTACTGCTTCTTGTAATCCTCAGAAAGTGTGAAGGGCATCTCTCGCTTCTCACAGATGTCTTTAAACTGATCATAATTATCGAAATAATAGCGCAGATCAAACACAGGTTTAACAAGAGTGTTAGTAGTACGCAATTGGGCACCAGCTAGCACCGAATTGAAACGTACAAACTGTCTTCCTAAAAGAAACTGTCTCATACCTAGCCGGAAGAGATTTAGTATGGGGTGAAAGATTTCAAATAGCTCCCCTCAGAGGTAAAAAAACACGGACACATCCGTACACGGCTAACTCTGCTGAGATCTGTGTTTCTCACCGTATTAAGGGGACAGAGACCTCCTTATCAATTTTTTTGACTTTCTTTCCAACACAGATTCTTTATCCGACTGAACGGGCTTTGTCTATAAAAAGTAACACAAGATGTCTATGGAAGGTGCTATGGAAGAAGAGCGCCGTTTGATTGCTCAGATTCTCGAGCGTCAGAGGGGTGGATTGTCGACTGGGTCGAGGGATAGAGATAGAACGAGCTCCAGATCTGCAACACCTGTCATAAGTCGTTCAGTGAGTAGGTCCGAGCCATTGACGGCCGACTATTCCGATGGAGAGGATCAATTCTTGATTACTGAGAGTGATCCATCTCTTAGATTGACTACAAACTATTTGAATAGCGAAGAAGAGAGTGCAGAAGAAGAGGCAGATGGGGATAAACATTTGAACGCTGAACAATTAGAGAAGAAAGATAAAGAGCAGGCAGAGAAGTTTGCGAAGTCGCACCCATTCAGTGAGGAGGAACAGATCAGTGATACAGACTCTGAATTCGAGTACGACGATGATGGTAGTGTTTTACCAAACTATTCAACATACAATGCAGAGGCAGCTGCCAACAATAACACTGGAGGTAGCAACGGAGGTTCTACTTCTAATACCACCGCAGGAAGTATGGTTGCTGGTGCAACACCATCAGATATCTATTCGTTGGCGGCTCCAACATATAGTAAAAAAGATGCTGCCAGTGCTGAGATAATGAACATTGAGAATAGAAGGTTGGTGAAAGCCGCCAAACAAGCCGAGAAACTAGACGAAGTTTTAGCAGCAGAGCGTGCAGCATCTAATGCTCGTGCCATTGGTCAAAACGTGTCACAAGATTTCATGGAACAGGTCGCAAAGAAGGCAGAGGATGCAGGAACAGGTACACATTTAGATCCAGAATCTTTTTACAAGACGAACCCTGCAAGAAAGGAGAAATTACAAGGCTACGCCAAGTACAAGAAGAAGCTGGTTTCTTCAGAGAAAGCAGACGACGGATTCGTTGTTCCATATACGAACGACGAAGAGGAGAAGATGGATACAGAATTGGCTCAAGTGTTAAATGAAAATACCAAAGTTTCAGAGATTGAAAACGAACCCGAGACTCAGAGAACGGTTCGTACCGTGACTAGAGGTAACTTCCTTGAAAAATACGAGGAGTCAGGTAAATCACACCCTAAGAGCTTTGTTCTGTGTATGGACTTTTCACAGGAAAGTAAAAACGCTTTGGAATGGTGTATGGGAACCGTTTTGGTCGATGGTGCTGTATTATACGTTCTGAACGTCATTGAGGATGACGAATACTCTTCGATGCAACTGAACGGTATCACACCAAAGAACCAAAAGAAAAGTACTACATCACATAAGAGCAAAGACCCTGAGAAGGCGCGTGGCAGATTGAGAACTCAGAACGTTGAAGAGTTGACCAAGGATGTTCTCAATCTTCTGAAATTGACAAAGTTGCAGGTCCACATTGTCATTCAATCATCCCATCATCCAATACCTAGACATTTCGTTTGCACAGTGGTTAAATACCTTTCACCAACGCTGGTCGTGGTCGGTTCTAAAGGTGCTTCCGCCATGAAAGGTGTTCTTCTCGGATCTCTTTCCAACTATTTGGTCCGTAACAGTACCGCACCCGTTATGGTCGTGAAGCATAGACTTAAGAAACTCACCAAGAAGAAGCGTTACAACAACAATGTCAGCACGTTACATAGTCTTGCTGAAGCTCGTGTCGATTGATATAAATGCGTCCCTATTATCAAATATAATACCTATAAATTGTGTTCATTTACTGTACAGCTTTCTACTTCATATCGTGATAAACCCCATATTATGCTAAGTACTGATAGACAGACCGATCGTTCTCATCACGACGTAAGTATTCCTTTTCAATGAGAACTTCGATCTGCTGTTTTATGAACGATGGTTTAGGTTTGAATCTGTTCAATAACTGTTTAATCACCTCGTTGATTAACTCTTCATGCTTCAACACACGTCTAGCTTTCATGATACGAACAATAGCAGCTTCAGTTTCAACAACTCTAGATTTATTAACAATTTCCATCGTATCACGACGTTGAGAATCATCTTCAGCCTTTGATCCAGATGAAACAGTCAACACTTTGATCTTATTCTGAGGTGACTTGAACCGATCATTAACTTCAAAGACATCCCCAGGATTGATATCTCTAGACATCGGAGTCTTCTTTAAAAGACGTGACCGAGCAGCAACAGATATCGATTGTAAATGTCTCACAAGCTCATTAGGAGGAATCTGTGTTGCTTCTTGGATCTCTTCAAATGACCACTTGCTCTTTTCATTTTCTTCACCGTTAAAACACTTTAAAATGATAATGGCAGCTAGAGTAGCCAAGTTGACCTCGTAGGTTTTCTTTGGATAGTGCATCCTTATATCGACAGTACCAAAGGCCGGAGCCCAGGTAAGGTTCCTCCCTTGATGCTGTATACCATAGAACTGTTCATATGCCTCTTTGACAGCTTCAAGCTCGTCTGGGTATTGGATGTCATTCATGTTCTTATTAACAGGCATTGGCCATATGTTGGTTGTAAGGATGGATGCATCCATCTCCAATTTACGGCCATGGTTTGCTGCACGAATGACAGCTCCAACCTCTGTCTCATCTGCTCCTTGCTTTGCGAACCTGTTATTGAATTGCTTGCTGAGCTCTTGCGAAATCTTAATGTTCTTAAACATGCCTTCCAAACCGGCAGTGAATGAGGATCCAATCTCTTGCTTCAATTTGTTGATCATATTCATCTCGATTTCATTGGAAAGAGACTTCTGTTGTAAGAGTCTCTTGGCAAGATGGTTCTTGTAGTATTTCTCAAAGATGTCCTTATCCTTGATGAATTGGAACACTGTGACACAGCTATCTAAAGTCTTATCAATCTCTTCAGCAGAAGCATCTTTAAGAGACCGGCGAATGCAGTCATCAATGAAGAGGGATAGATACTCTGGAGCCTTACCATTTCCATTAAGGAATGATGAGAATGCTGCATCAATTTCTTCGCATATACCAACATCGTTATCGAAAGAGGCTTTAGTGATAAAATCGTATTTATGCTTAAGATCAAGAAAACTCTTGATCCACAGAACAGCATAATGAGTAGCCTTCTCTTTACTGGAATGATGACGAGCAACAAATCGTTTACCACGAGCTTCAGCATCAGCCTTCTTTCTAGCTTCTTCTTGGTCACGTTGCACAGTTTCAAGATCGATCTGTTCCTTGGCACGTTTAGTCATATCTTCACCGTTTGATAGCACAATCTGACGTGTAAGACGTTTGATCATCTCATGATCAGAGTCGACTCTACTGACCAGTTGATAAAGTTGTTTCATCAAAGCGTAGTTATCATCCGCAATCCAGTTGCGTAAACCGCCAGTTTCAAGCATCATGATCGGTTCCAAATTATGCAAGATCAGATCATTGTCCATAAGTTCTACCAGTTTTGGTGCAGACACATCAGGCAGATATACTTGAATACGAGACTCTTCCTCTGCAATCAATTGAGTCACCTTTTCGATATAGATCAACCCTGAAGCCTTCTCTATTAGTTCCTTTGCTCTATCCTCAAAATATTCATGACTTGACATCAACAGTTTTGGTTCAAAGTACTTTATGTAGTAGTTTTCACCATAGCCGGTCAAAGAATTGACATCTGTACTGAACGATTCCGTCAACGATTCTAACATATAGATGATTGCCTTGATGATAAATTTGTCGACAACTTCACCGTGTCTGCTTCTGTTGATATAGTCTAAAACTATACGAATAGCTTGAGATCCGATCTCATTGTCGTTATACTTGATAACATTTTCACAGAACGAATTCAACCCAACATCATAAATCAATGGTAAATGTGATTCCTTCGCATAGACTCTATCTAAATACATCAAAACGTCACTGATCATACGCATACTCAACATATGATCTTCCCATTCAGAGTTTAGGGCTAGTAAGAACTGATGATCTGTAACGTCTGGCGAGTTCAATTTCTCTAAGAGTCTAACACGCACAGTTTTGACAACGTAGTCACCAATAACACCATGTACACGATCGTACAGCAGTTTCCCGTTCTTCCTTAGCACCAAATTGTATGCCTTTCTATAGAGTTCTTCAAATGATAGATTTGATGCATTTTTCTGTTGAATCTCTATTATAGCGCCTCTTAAAACTGCCCACGCCTTCTCAACATCGAGTTCGTTCGTGTGCATCCGCTTCGGAGGTCTTATCTTGGTGCGACCACGCATCGTTGCATTGGGTAGCATGATGGGATCTGAATCTGGTAGTGATACCAACTGGGGAGGAAATTGAGCTGGGGAGGATTTAGGAAATTATCGGGAGGAAGAAGCGGGTTTAACCCGCAAAATAGTTGTTCAGAAAATTTTAGTCTCGTAGACACCACATCGGTCTTTCTTGAATAGCCATGGCGTCAGATATCTTAGAAGTGCTGAATATCAGCGATGAGACCCGAGTGGAAGGCCAAGAATTGAAGAAGAGGAAGAATCAGTTGGAGCAGGCGGAAACGGAAGAGCGTCGGAAGAAGAGAAATGCCATGAGTCGTGAGCTTTATAATCTTATTGGTCCCAACTTACCACCGGTTGCTCTACATAAGGAGTCCGGATTGAAGTTTAAAGAGAAGCTGAACAAGGATGAGGAGACGAAATGGGTTTGGAAGACGTTCAAGAACTCGAGTCGTGGCGAAAATGATGGATTAGAGTTGCATCATTGGGTGAGGGAACGTGTAAATGAAAAGACTCCGGAGGTGGAAGGAGAGGAGAAGGAACCATATAGGTTTGAGAAGTACAACACAGTGTTGGACATTCCTGATTTCACTGAAGAACTTTATGAAAAGAAGTTGAAAGGTTTGAATGAAGATTGGAGCTATGAGGAGACACGGTATCTGTTTGATTTGGCCAAGAAGTATGATCTGCGGTGGGCAGTGATAGCCGATGAATACGAGTATAAACCGGGAGAAGCGGAGAGAGAGGAGATGGAGAAGAAGAGGGAGGAGATAAAGGCTGAAAAGGAGAAACAACAAAAGGAGAAGGAGGCCGAGAAGCAAGGGGAGAAAGAAAATGAGGGAGAGGCAAAGGAAGAAGCCGATGAAGAAGAAGCCGATGATGATGACGACCCATTTGCACGTTCTGTTGAGGACCTCAAAGAACGTCTTTATACGGTTTCAGCGAAAATTCTTGAAACCAGTTCAGAAGCTAAAGATGCCAATCTTATCAAGAACTTGAAATCTTTCGATAAGCAGAAGGAGTTAGAACGTAAGGCATACTTGTCACATCTTCTCGAAAGAGCTCCAACCGAGATTGCCGAGGAAGAGTCACTTGTCATTGAGGCGCGGAAGTTGGAACTTGCTGCGAAGAAGATGCTTACCGAGCGGGCTCAACTCTTACAACTATTGGACTCTCCACAATCCACCGCCACTGCTCAGAAGTATACGACATCTGCTGGTCTCACACAACTGTACAACTCGTTGATCAATGTTGACAAGTCGAAGAAACGCAAACCAGAGACACCTGTGGCTCCACAGCTTGGACCTAATGCGCTCCCTCATACACAAGTGTTGCAAGACAGACAAAATCCAAATTCATCGAAATCTCAAGGCTCACTTGGTGCTGGCGTTGAAGACAGAGCCATTCAAGAGTTACTAAATACACATTTGACTCCTGAACAGATGGAAATATACGGATTGCATGTCCACAAGGAAAAGATACAACCTGGTGTTGTGATTCGTACTCAAAAGTTGCCAGTCTTCCGTCCTGCAGTGCAGGCCAAAGTGACTGAGATCCTCAACGAACTATCACTGGCTCCACGTCCAACGATTCCTACTGCCAAAGTGTGCGATCGTTACGATAAACTCTTGCATGAGATCTCTCAACTGGTGGATATCAAGAAACAGAAGGATAAGTTGGAGGCTGAGATAAAATTGATCAAACAGCAGAAGGGTATTGACTAAATTGCTCTTTCTACAAATGTGTATATTATTAGTATATGTCTATTAACATATGATTAAACCTTTCCCACTGCAATAACAATATCATTTGCCTACCTCTCCAAGTTGATTGCATCTCCAAATTTAGCGTAAAGATCATGCTTGAGACTGGTAAGACTCGATTCCAGTTCTTCTATTTGAGTCTCGAGACGTTCAATCTCTGTTTGCAAATGTGCATCATCCTGTTCCACACGTTTGATTGCCTCATCATGATCTAATTCCACGAAAACATCTCCAATCTTATATTTAACGGTCTCATCTTCGTCAACCAGCTCCAACTCCATCGTCAAATCATCCAGGTACTCATGCTCTGTTTGAAACTGCTTCAACTCCGCTGTTAGCCGATCCTTTTTCGAGATCTCTGTGGAGAATTGATTGATCTTCTTCTGGTCTTCCCAGTTGACCTCGGTCGTGTTCTTTTTACCCTCTGGTAGAAGTTCCATAATGGATACTAACGAGGAAGAGATTTTTCACCGCATTATATATTTTTCAACCCAGATATTAAAATTCCTACCCGGTAAGCCTCACACGCTCTTCCTAAAAGATGTCAGAAGAAGAAGATCCAGTTAAACAAATATTGGGGACATATCTGCACAAGGAACTGTATCAATTGATCACAAAAGCTCAGTTTCAGACGCTGATGAATAAAGTCACGCATAGGACCGTTGAAAAGGATACAGTTGGGGAACTGTATCGATATTTCACTGATTACTTGGAGGAGACTTCAAACCGCGTTGTTGCCGACAATGTTGAAGGTTTGAAGCTGGTTGGTACACATGAGAGAGAAGAAGTTGTAGAAGAGAAAGAAATGAGTTCATTGATTCGATCGTTGGGTGCTTTACAACGATCAATTGATGAGGAAACTGAACGATTGCAGAATCAGTGTGACGCGGAGTTGAATCGGATCGATCAGATCAGTAATGAGTTGGAGACAGTCGAAAAGAGTGTCGGCGATTACGATGAAGATTACATTAAGAAGCTGGATGGCCAGCTTCGATCTATTGAGGAACAAATTACAGGAAATTGAGTGTATAGTCCGAAGCATCTAACAGTTGATGGTCGGATCGATCTCTGGTAGATCGAGTCCCAAATCACTACCCACGTACTGGAAGCTTTCATACTTCCAATTTAATGTACACGATAGATGGATCATATAGCCCGAACCGCTATCTTGAGCAATGGATCCTGTCACTGGCGACTGCTTGATATAGAACAATCGACCCACCCGAGAGTGCAGAAGCGCCATCGCACACATAGTACAAGGCTCATGCGTGGTGAAAACATCATAGTTAAGGCACAGATAGTTGTTGGACATCTTATCGTCTTTCACCGTTTTACGACGATGCAACTCTCTGCGAGCTACTTCATCAATACAGCACATGGATGAATGCAACATCACGTCTTTCAACGACCGTTCGTCCTCATGAACACTCATAACTTTATCATCTTTTCTATCTACGAGCATAGTGACAATCTTCCCGCTTTTTCTAGATTTGTCACAGATTTCTCCGAGATGCTTCAGTACAATCTCTTTATCGAACTGCCTATAACTCTCGTTCATCTCTTGCACCATAGGGTTACCCTTCCACACCAATGGCCAATACTTTTGGGACCATTCCAAGCTTACTTGCTTGTCCAACGGCTTATTCATTGGAACCGAGTATTTTCTAAGATCTGTACTAGAATCGACTCTCTGCATCAATTCTTCTAAAGTAGTTTTGTCAATAGCGTCCACTGGACATATCAATGCATCCAAGTAGATTTTACCGTCAGATTCATGCTTCCTGAACCTCTTCAGGTGCTTCATCTGCTCGTTGTATTCGAGAAACTCCTCCTTGGTCAACCTAACCATCTCCTTGGAGTGCTTGGGATCGATCTTAGCCACCCAGAACTTCTCCATTACGGGGGTAACCATCTGTTCTGTCACTTGAATCCTCTTGAAAGAATTGTAGAAGATCGCTCGATCATAGTCTATCTCATATCCTTTATCCATATATGCTATAAATGAAGTCCTTCTCAGGAAGAAGAGTGTTCCTTAGAAGGGAAAGATTTCAAAATCTCATCAGCTCCTATTTATTATTTTTCAAACTCTCCCTCTTCTAATCACTATGTTCCTCTTGAAGGACTACGTGAACCGAACCATTGGCGCATGGGACAGTTCAATTTTAACAAAGGAACTGGATGAATTGCTAGAGATAGTCTATTTAGTGGGATCACAAGTAGAAACCAGTATTCCTGGATCAATTAAATGCGTATCAGATACCGAGGACCACGATAAGCTTATCGATGCCTTGATTGATCATTTTATCCATCAGAATGGAAACAACGCATTGGTAGCTGGATACATTGATGGATCGAGTTTGGACAATATAAGCAGTGCATACATCAACCCTGGTGTGAGTACGAGCATTCATCTGTTGAAGAGTCCTGAGTGTAAACTGTTGCACACACTCATAGGCCATGAACTGTTTCTTGAGATGCTATTCAAATACGATGGTTATTTGACGAATGGAATCAAACTGTGGGGTCCAGTCTATTTGAAACCTTTCAAACCAAGAACTCAGTGGACAGCGATCTCGAAGTCGGCAATGATGGCTAAGGACAGGCATACTAGATCTCGCTGTAAACCTCTACCAAGCACTTCCAGAGTGTGCTTGAAACAGATCTTCCCAGACGAAATCGGTATTGGTAAAAAGATCCCTAAACGGTTCAGGAAACTTCAGAAAGTGCTGGATGAAACAATTAAAAGACATTCAAAGTGCCAATACTCATACCCTTACATGATAGATTCTATATGTGGTAGGTCAACTCAAGATTCGGACGATCTACTAAGCTTGGCTACATCTAAACGGGATGTGATAAGATTCCTTCTTACAGTTCTAGGTAAAGTCTTCCCCGTTGAACACCTTGGAACCAAGTCAAACAATGCGTTGCTATGCTCTCAGGTGGCTTCCTTAGTTCATCTTTCGATAAATGAACAGTTATATGTGAACGAAATGGTTCAAAATATAAAACTAACAGATATCGATTGGTTGTTGCCGGATGGTGACAGAAAAATGAACAAGTTTGAGTTCCTGCGTGCACAGAAGATGCTTGACAAGTATATTAGGTGGATATTCGAAAAGTTTGTGTGCAACCTTATAGGTGCTTACTTCCATGTTACAGCCGCTTCCCAGAACGAAAAGTCCTTCTACTACCGGCATGAAGTTTGGTACAAGATTTCAAGACGGTTCAAAAACAAGTATTTTGACCTTCATCTGGTCAAATCCGAGAATGAAAACCATTTTGAGAGCTTCAAAGATAACGTTGACTATGTTGGCGGAATGAGATTGCTACCTAAATCCACCGGATTTCGAGTCATTACTGCACCATTCAAAGGATCCAAAGAAGAGAAGTTTCTTTACTACAAGTACGAAACAGAGCTTCTTAAACCTATCTGTTTCATATTACGGCAACTAAGTCGCAAGGGGTCAGGTTTTTGTACGTCAGTGAATGATGTGGTCCGTGATATCTCTGAATTCAAAACCAATTTACTGGCAAAAAATGGAGATACACTTCCTCAAGTGCATGCGATAAAGTTCGATATTCGAGATGCATATGATTCAATCCCAATTAAGTTCATTTTGGAACAACTTCGTAAACGGTTACATGATTACTGCGGGTCCGAAGATCTCGTTGTACGGAGGTACCGTCGTGTTGGATCCATCAAGACATTACCTCAACAGAAATGGTCATTATCCAAAGGCAAGCTAGATGTCACTTTGCAAGGTGGCGGCAAAGAGTATACTGAAGTTGGTACTCCCATACTATTCAAGCAAGAAGAGGTTCTTGATTTTGTGAATGATATGCTTACCAATTCCGGACTACTATATAATGGGACAACTTATAAGCGCAAGATAGGAGTCTTTCAAGGTTCACCCCTCTCTGGAATGTTATTCAATTTAGCTTATGATGCGGTGGTTGAGGAGTTATACAACTCAGTTCCAGGAAGTGAAACAGAGACTTGTATATTCAGGCTTGTCGATGACTTCCTTATCCTATCCACTGATAGAGATGTTATAGATCGTTACCACAGGTTAATATGCCGTCCTATTACCAAGTACAACCTGAAAATCAACCGGTTGAAAACCACTATGACTGATATTCAGTTACAATTTGTTGCATTGGAGATCCATTTGAACGATCTCTCTCTGGTTAAAGAGGTGGATAACTATCCATGTAATCCAATATCTGTGAATTCATTCGACAAACTCTTTCAGAGATTGCAAGCATTGCTACATTCAAGGCTTTCACAATCTCTACTATCACAAACTTACAATACAATGGCAGCAACGCAAAAGAATGTGACGAATTTGTACATATCCATCATCAATCAGTTCCTTGCATCATTCAAGATTGTCAAGAATAAAGATAAGTTCAAGATGGACATGTTTAATGCATTTCTGACCAATGTGATAATGGAGATCGATCAAAGGATGGAATTATCGAACCTATCTATATCCGAGCAATCGTTACATGAACTGGCAGTGGCCAAGCTGAAGGCCAAACGAGTCATCTAAAATACATGTCATTAGACATTCATATATATACACATACATGCATACACACATTATTACTGCTTCGACTGATCCTTAGGAGAATTCATCAACTGTCTTTGAACCTCACGCATCTTCTCAGCTTTAGCGATTGCTTCGACTCTTTGATCATGATCAGGCTTCAAACTCTCAACTTCTTGCAACACTTGACCTTTCACAGAATGCATGGAAACGCTAGGATCCAAGATAGGTAATCTTGGATTATATTTACGAGCGTTGGCATTCTTCGATAGCTCATCGCAACATTTGAGAATAAGGTCAAATGTTTCACTAGCAGAACCAAGATCCTCTCCCAATAGATCGACAATAGTCTCCTGTTCTTTGAAGAACTCCTGTTCCTCCAAAATATCTGTAAGTTCAGATTGCCAACGAGCATTCCAATTCTTCTTCTCATCCACCATGTATTTAGTCAACGAATCCAAAGAGGACTGTGTAGATGCGACCTCCTTTTGAATATGCTGAAGTTGGCTCTGGGAAGGTCTGCTACGCCTCTTGCTAATGTCCACTTTGAGAACTTCAATGAGATCTTGCAAGTTGTCGATTCGACTAACAAGCGACTCACATTCAGAACTGACTTTCTCCTTGCTATGCTCCATGTATGGATCGTTAAGAACTCCGTTAGGCGAAAGACCAACCGTCTGCAACTCTTGCACCAAGGTCAACACACTATTTACACTTTTGGTGAGCGATTCTTTTGTCATTCTCTGCAATTGACGAGCTTTACCGACCTCAAATTTCAGTGCTTCAATCTGTTCTTTCAAACCCGCCACCGTTTCATTGGATTCGGCAGGTTTCACCTCTGAGGTTGAAACTTTACGTGATGGAACGGGTGATGTAATGAGGTTATCATTATGAGGAACAATGGAAGCAGATGTGATGGCGGAAGCGGCAGCAGATTCTTGGATCTTGGACATTTCATCCTTCAAAGATTCTAATTTCTTATCGAAATGTTCCATGATAACAGAGGCAATATCTGGCTGTTGTAGCGACACAATCATACCAGGCTTGATCTCTTCTATACTCTCCATCTCATATGCAATGTCATTTGCGCCATCTTGAATGTATATCATTGGATAAGCACCAGCAGGCGAAAATCCAAGCTTTTGTGTGAACAAGACTTTCAAATTGGCCAAAGTAGTGGGTAGTCGAATTTGGGCCTTCTTGACTTGGTTACCGACTTTCAAATAGATTTTATCGAACTCACTCTCTGAAGCGACCTGCGTTGGAGAGAGGATCGCAGAAGCCCTAGATGCAGGAGTATGAGCCGGTGTCAAATGCGCAGGAGTTGGAGGTGCTCTAGGTTCTTCAGGGTCTGGGTTTTCATTTTCTTCTTCCTCTTCTACACTATTACCATGAATGGTAGCCGAAAGACTTCTCTTCTTCTCTGAACGTTCCAGGTTCTTGGCAACGACGTCCTGCAATGGACTGGATGGAGTTATAGTGGAAGAAGCTGGTCCACTGCTGAAACGCTTTTGTTGAGGGAATGGAGACAGTTCAGAGGAAGGCGAAGGGTGTGCGCTTTGATTCATAGATAGGATCTTGGAAGCCTGATAAACCGAGAACCGTTTGGAGGCTCTTCTCAGAAGTGCATCATTACTTTCCAGTCTTGCCATTGGATCCTTGGAAGGTGTGGAAGGTGTGTTTTTCTGGTCAGTTTTTCGTGTGGACTGGGATTCTGGCGATATAGGAGAACCTAGAGTTGAATGAGATTGTGCTGAAGAACTTGAAAATCTTGTTGTGGCTGCACTAGCACGTCTAGATTCAGATAATGCCTGCTGTTCCGCCTGCTTCTCCTTAAGTATCTTCATCAAGTCTGCAATGATCTGGCCAACCCTAGGCAGGAACGAATCCAGGGATTGTTGTGAAGGCTCTAATATAAGCGATTCTTCCAGGACTCCACGCAATTCTGCTGGAATATCTTCGACATCTGAAACATCCAATCCAGAAGCAACGTACGATTTCTTTAATGTCTTGAAGTCATCACCAACACGAACAAACCTCTCAGAGACGTCAGATACGGTTGCTTTATGCTTGGCCCATTCAGTTAACGATCGCAAAAGAGACTTTGTGGAAGTCAACAATTGTGCAGTCGCCGTTGGTATGGTCGGAGCCTGCCTTTTCGAGTGTCTATGTGAAGATCTTCTATGCTGCTGCTGTGGTTCAGTAGTAGAAGTGTTGGAACTATCACTAGCAGCGGTACTGATATGTTTGGAAGCCGGGCTTGACGACGAGGTTATCGGCGATTCATTCGAGCTTGGTATGCGTGACGAATCCATCTCTGAAGATGATCGTCCGTACATGGTTAACGACGGGAGTTGTTAGTAAAGAACCAAGAAGGGCTAAGATGAGAGACTTTGGGCTGTGTCAGTTTTTTTTTCAAACCGGGGGAAGTTTGGCTGGGGATTTATATTTATCGCGTACGGGGGGAAAACATCTATCCCCTCTAAGTATACGCGTACTATAACCTGCTTAAATAGAAACAGTTGCAATTACTAAGTCGCTTGCACAGAAGTATGACTGATTCGGTTGTGTATGACTCACAGAGTGATACAGAGTCCGAGGTTACACTTTGGAATGCATTGAGGCGAAGGAAGGGGAGGAAAGTACGACGTAGGCAGAATCAAGTGCTGGATCAGTTGAAGCCATTAGGAGTTGAATTTGCAGTGCTTCCTACTGGCCGGACCAGACGGCATGCTTTCTGTCAGAGACATATATATACAGCTGATTTGTCTGAATATCTGGAACTTGCTTCGAGGAACGAATTGGATGGGCTGTCTAAAGAAGGTAGATCTGATGAAGAGATCATATACATGTTAAACCGGAAGTATCTAAAGCTTCGAAAGTTCTATGAACGTTTGAATGTGAAGCATCATAAGTTCAAGAAGAAGACGTTCGATATCTACTTGGAGGATTTCAAGCAGTATCAAACAGGTCGGAACGGTAAAACCATCTATGAGGCTGGAGATCAAGTTCTAGACGAGCCCGAGGATAGAAGGATGTTCAGATCTTTGATAGGTCAGCCTTTGGATACAGTCGAGACGACTGATGAAGAGGTGACGGAAGAAGAGGAAGAAGAAGAAGAGAAAGAAGAAGAAGGAAGTGATGCACCCGATAGCGGGCTGTTGGTGGCAACAGCTGATCGCAGACGTGCCAGAGTGATTGATGATAGTCTTCCGGCTACACAAGAGTCAGTACATACAACACTGCCTTCATCTTCTCCATCACCATCTCTTCACGATATATTTGAAATACCAGACGATGAAGAGCAGCCACAACAACGAAACGAGCCAGAGGAACCTACAATCCCACTATCACCTACACTGCCTCCGGAACCAGTGGTAGAACCCACTACAGGGCCAATCTTTACTATCCCATCACAGCGTACGTATTCAAGAAGAATGCGTAGGCACAAATTCTCACAGGACCATGTCTACGTCACCGATACTGCTGTCCACCTTGGTATTGCCACTGCATACACATTGAACGACCTTTACGAGGAAGGTAAATCATATTCAGACATCATGGATTTTTTAGATATCGCTTACAGTAAGAAACGCGAGTATCGGAAACGTAAAGAGATTGGATATGGACCGTTTTCAAAGCCCAGTTTTAGAGCTTATCTCGATGATGAGAATAAGCACCTTCTAGGAAACGGACATGTTGCTCCAGGGCTCGAAAGAAGCGATCCCGCAGATGCATCAGTGGATACATTCATCGAGAGAGACAGTCAGTATATCTCTGATCAAGAATATGTCTTTCCTGATACGCAACAATCTTCACAGCATTCCCAAGGTGAAGAAGGTGATGAGGATGACCCTGACGTGTTTGATATTCCTAGCGACCACGGTGCCAGTTCTCAAAAATATGGACTTTCCTCTAGCCCTCAACAGCAAACAGATACAGAGTTCACATTCAGAGAGCACCATTTGAAGAAGAAGACAGCGCTACATGGCGTGTTACCTAATTCATTCTACAAGGTCAACAGAGATCATAATTCATCTGCAAGAACATACCAACGGCGTCCAACAAGACCACAGACCAAAGGTGTGGCCAGGAGAATTAAAGTTGCCAAGTCTGCATCTCTTCCGGATCGTCCTCAGTTAGAGCAATTTGTCACTTCAGGTGATGAAAGTGACGATGATAAACCCGAAAACTATCTTCGTATCAATAGAGAGATAACAACAGAGTCGGCTGCTACAGATTTAAGTTCTCCATCTGTTGAAGAGATGTCTGATATTGAGTCCAGTACTTCAGATGACGGAGTTTCTCTCGATCAGTACCAGATGTTCATTGATACTATGAAGAGTGGCATGGATATGGAAGGCAGTGCAGAGGAGGATAATCGGTCTGGAATTAACTACATGCTCAGCAGGAATACTACAAAGAGGTCGTCCTCTGCTAGGAAACCAAAAACATCTAGACAGCCTCGGAAGCGTTCTACTCGTAGACCGTTTGCACGACTCGGTCCGGCCAAAAAACGGAGAACCACTATATCATCTCGGCAGAGAAATTCCAAGAAGAGCCATACTCAAGCAAGACTTTACCCTCGAAACGAATCGGTGTGGCTCAGTGATGATGATTCACGAGAACCAACTCTTCATGGACCACTTGTGAGGAAGTCCCTTGAAGATATTTCAAACACCATATCATCTGAACATACCTCGAAGACTTATAGCACGACTGGAGGCAAAGGTACTACATCCGAATCTTCATTGAACAGCAAGATCTCACAAGGAAATATAACTGCTCAACGAAAGCATAGCCAAAAACCTCAATTACCATGGAATAAACATGCATTAGACGGCGTGTTCTATTTCCATAGAAATCCAATCAACGGAACCCCTCAAATGGAGGCCGAACAGAGTATACCACAGGTAATTACCATCGATGAAGAGAAACCAATCCGTAAGAGGGGAAACACGTTCCTGCAAACAGTCGAACGTTTAGATAGATCATTGACAGTTGAAGGTCAGAGACATGAAGAGTTGAATGACATTTCAATTCAGACGTTTGAATCGTTTACTTTGAAACCAAAGTCTATTGTCAATTCCAAACTTATTGACGAATGCTTGAGGTTAGAAGGCGACTATTTGCGTGACGGTGATATTATATTCGAGTATAACAGCATTTCATTCACTATTGGACAGAACCATTACACGGATACTCCTGTCTTGATGGATTCTCTTTTGAATGGTATTCTGTCCTCTTTCAAAGACACGAAGAAGTTTACCAAGAAGACATTGGTTCAATTGAAGAAGTGTTTCGTTAGAGCCGTTTGGCTGCTGTGGATGCTTCATGATGGGAACCAACATATTCTGAAACGTGTTTCAAATTCACTCCTAAAGTTTGTTAAGCATGTTCGGGACACTTTGAGTGATGAGAAGTTACTTCTCTTTACTATTCCCTACGAGCTTGTTTTTATGGATTTGCTGCATAAGTTTATGCACAATTGTAAAGACCCAGACTACGCACAATATGAAAACCAGACACTTTTACTGACACAGGATTACTCTATTCTATTTTGCTCCATGCTGCCATCAACGGTCCATCGTTATTTCAAAGACGATGAAGATGGAGCCAGTCTTTACTACGAATCTGCCTCACTGTTCATGCGTTTCTGTTCTAACCCTTGGCAATATGTTCCAGAACTGGCTCAAACTCATCGTTTTAAAATAGCGAGTGTGATGAATTACCTTTACTTTTTGCAGTCAAAGTCACCTGTACTTGCCGACTGGGAATACTTCATCGGTGAAATAGAGAAACTGTGTAAGACCAAAGATTCAATGGCTTGGAGACTTGTCTTCAAATCGATTTTACATGTCATGAACGATTTGAATTGGTCACTTGAAGAAGACTTGTTGGTGAAGATGTTTAGACTGTTGAGTGAGATCCGGTTTGAAAATATTGGCTCACAAAGACCGACATCGATGTGGTACTCATCAGTGCCAAATACCGTTGTATTCTCTGATAGGGATGGTTGCTTCGACATGTATCTCAAATTCTTGGTTTCATATGTGCGAGAAGACGAGACTAGGGCTCACAGTTCAAGTTTGATTGAAAAACTGGTCCCAATTGCCACCACCAAGACAAGTACCATACCATTGCTAAAGAACCGTGCGAATTTGATGCTGGTGATGTCATACCTTTTCAAACGGGATTTTGTTCATCACTTCAAAGTGCTTTTCAAAGCTCTTCTAGGGTTCAAGAATGCAGATGGATATCGAACCACTTTGGAATTGATCTTGATACTTTCGCGTTGCTACTACGATCAATTTGGGAAGCTGCCAATGGGCATAATGAGAGGTGCTCTTCCTAGAATTATCAACTCGATAAATACCGAAGAGATCAAGGCAAGTTCAGTGACCGAGATTCTGAGAAATCTGGTCAACAGCCTCGAGCATGAACTCATCAGCGATGAAAGCAGTAAGCTTGCCGAAGCCACTGATTTAGCATGCATATTACTCCAAATTGAGCAGGTAGACCATGGTTCAAGAATGTCGTATGTGCCGAAATCCATATTAAACACGGTGAGGAAACTACTTGAGGTTGCCGATGACCAGACTTTAGATGCTCTTCGTACAAGATTGAAGGGCAATATGATTCCAAACCTTAAGAAGATTATTACTTCGGATAAGATTCATAACGACCGACTTAAGGCTCAATGCTTAGATACTTGGATCTTCTTATCTGCACGTCTCAACATTGCTGCAAGCTCGTTGATTATAATTGAATGGCCATGCTTCTCTACGGAATCGCTCCGTAAGAAATTTGAATTGCCATTCTATACGTCCATTTTAAACTACTATGGACCCGCTGAGTTGAAGAACCATCATGATACTTTCATTGAAGTCTTGCTCAGCAGACTAGCTGTCGTGAACGATTACTTTTTCCATTCATTTTTTGTGGTGTTGGCGAGACAGCGGTTCATGCAACCGTACATCAGCTTCAAGAACGGAATGGATGCATCCAAGTTCACACCGCATGATTTGGCTCAACATAGGCAACAAATAACTGTTAAAGTTCTTGCAAAGATAATTGGCAACATCAAGCGGTCTGACAGTGATGTCGACCTACTAACCGTGTTTATTAAATCACTGGAACATCAGTACATGCACGAATCACACATGTCCACCGATTTCACCAAGTATAAGGACTATACTACACGGATAGTGCGGTACCTTTACACTGTAGTGCCTGAACATGTTGAGAAGATCCCCGAATTTATGGTTCTGAAGAAAGAATTGGCCATTACAGAGATTCTATCGTCATTGAGCGAACAAATGGAGTCCGTGTCAAGCAAGGATGAGTTGTACATTCTCTTGGAGACAGAGTATATCAAGTCTCTGGAAAACGACCAATTTTCCTCTTTCCAAACCGAACTTGTCGACTACTGTACGGAAAACGAAGGATTCATTGATGAGGAACAACGTGTGCCTCCTTTGTTACCACTTTCGACACTCATATCATCGCATATTGACCTGGTTCTTTCTCATTTAGAAAATTGGGTTCATCTTTCCAACTGGTTTAATATATACACTGAGCTGATCTCTAAAAAGACCAGTATCTCCAGTACTGAACTTTGGCATATTGTGAAGATACTGACACAGTTAACACGACTCTCTGGAACAGGTGAGACCGCTTATGCATACTATGAAGATGTTACCACCACTCAAGTCTACGAGATCATACAGAGATTGAGTCTCAGTCTCATTGGATACGAGGATCGTACAGATTTCATTGAATCGATCGATGTTCTGAGAGGACTCGATTCTGAAGTTACTCTTAATATTGACACAGATCTATTCTTGCCACTTTCTTCTCCAGATTTGGATCGTCAAGTGCAAAAAATATACAGGGAAAAGAATCCTGTCTTACAGAGGTTTGTCAACCTGGTTTCAGACCAAGCAGTTATCTTGGCTGCAAGACAAAAACGGACCATTGTATCAGAATCAGTCATGCATTCAGTCGTTCCAATCTTGGAGGACACTGATGATGGTTCAGAAGACCACTATTCACCGGATTTTGTGTAACCTTTACCACTACTACAAATTAATTAATTTAACCCCGCTATCAAAGAAAGTTCCTAAATAGGTAATTATGAGGAGGATTTTACATTTCTCCCGTTTTTGTTCCTGTTCAAGTCTCTTCTTCTTCTTACTCAAAGTATGAATTCTGGTTTCAACAGCAATGAATTTGATAGTGAAGAAAATGACAACCAACGTGGAACAAGCTCTGGAAGCGAGTCAGCATTCAATGCTGAACAATCCGAAGCTGACACGATTGATTCGGCAACGGTGACTAGAACCAATGATTTATCCAAGTACAATGACGAAGAGCCACCGGAAATTAAACAATTAGCCGAGCTTCGCAACAATAGTGGGTGCAAGATGCCAAAAGATACAAGGCCCTCAGGTGAACAGTCCGCATTTACCATGTTTGGTGGTGATGACAGTGCAACTGAGGCAAGCACACCATATGAAAGGATTACTGTTGTTTCATCAACAATTCCAACATGTGGGTTGGGATCTGTTGGACCAGGTGGATCCCAACCGGTTCCTAGTGCAGGAACATTACAAGACCGAACAGAGGAGAGAACAACATTGGCCGGCGTCAAAGAGTCCGAGAATGAAGTGCCCGACGACAATGACGCAACAAAGGGAAAGAAAACACAGAAGAATGTTTGGAAGTATGCATGCTTTGGAGTGATTGGAGGTATACTTACTGTCTACCTACTGCTACTAGCTTTGAAACTATCTGAAATTATTGGAGATCACAAAATAGATTTGGTTGCAGAGTTTGATAAAGCTGACAATACTTCTCAGTGGGAATTGATAGACCACCTCAGGCAATTCAATAAAACAGCTAATGCGGCAGGTGCCAATGAAACTGTATACTTAGAACACAATAGGTTTGAAGGTATCAACCCGGAGTATCAAAACGATACAGAGATCAAAGAGTTAATGTCAACAGATCTTCATGAAGTGTTTTATGGTTTGACATATGCACCGAAGGGGGTCATCGAGCCTCACTGTGGAGCCACAAAGAGAGAAGTCATGCTTGATCTTGCACGGATATCTAGAGTCACCCATAGAATCAGAACATATGGCACACAATGCAACCAAGCGGATTTGATCTTGCAATCAATTGAAGATTTGGGATTGAACATGACTGTGTCACTAGGAGTTTGGATCAGCGACGATAACTATGTGAATCAACGGCAGATTGAAGAGATGAAACATGCACTGAAAAAGTTCCCAGAGTCATTGATTGATCGGGTCATTGTTGGTAATGAAGTACTTTTTAGAGAAGAAAAGTCTGCCACTGAACTCATCAACTATATCAATGAGACTCGCCAGTTTGTCGACTCTCTTGGATATACGGATTTACCTGTCGGTACATGTGAGCTCGCAGGACTTGTCAATGAAGATGTTTCCAAGGTCTGCGATTTCATTGGTGCAAACATCCATCCGTTCTTTGCAGGAGTCAATGCCAGTCAGGCAGTCGAATGGACCAAACGATACTACGAGACCGAGGTCCAGGTTTCGAACACCACCAATAATGAAACCATAATCAGTGAGATCGGCTGGCCATATAAAGGTGGTAGCTATCTGAATGCCACAGCCAGTATCAAAGATATGAACACATTCTTCGAAGACCTCATCTGTAAAGATACCGGTCAAACATATGTCTTCGAGGCATTTGACGAGCCATGGAAACATATTTTCAACGAACCGGGCAAGGAATGGGAGACTGAATGGGGCATCTTTGATGCTGACAGGAAGCTTAAGAAAGGACTATCATTGTCAATGTGTTAATATACATGATGTGATATTGCCGTATTGGGTTTCTTTAAGGATATGTAATTTGCTTTTTAATTTGTCTTGACCTTTGAATCAGAAGCAGTAGCGATGACATATATCTTGTAGTTGCACCATAGCCAGAAGAGAACGAAGCAACCAAAGGAAACAATGACATTAGCAGTGACCCAAAGGTATGGCAAGTTTTGTGGTGGCTGAACGAATTGTTCAGCGACATGGAGTGAAAATGCTGCGATGTATGAGCCAACGATAGCTATACGCCAGAACCAGCTATGTGGGAGAACAGGCATGGCTGTATCTCTGGAAGCCACTGGTAGACCCAATTGGCTGATGTATTTCCGAATCCAGCTCAGGTTTCCCATTAACCAGTTGCTCATAATACCCAGCACGAAGTATTGAAGAGATAATCCATCTCGTTTAAGCAGAGGCCACATGGAGAAGAGGGCCGAATTACAGAACCAACAGACCATGGAAATGACATCAGGGTCGACTTCATTCAAGAGCAAAGTAATTGGCAACCAAGGCAACAAAATCGATTTTTCATGAACTTGGAATGAGAACAGATAGAATGCCATCGAGCAAGAAGCCAGACACCAAGGAAGCAAGCTTTTCTTCCTCCGTAGGAAGATAGCTAGACATGATGGCGCGATACCGATCAAAGTTAGCAACAGCGAGAGTTTCTTCAACTGATCAGTAGTAAAGATCTGCTTGTACTTGATCACTATATTCGTGGCACACCAAAAGTTGGCAACTTTATCCTCGAAGAGACCTCTATCGAAGGGGAACATACGGAAAACGATCTGTTTAACCTGTGCCAGACCACCACTATAAACGAAAGGTAAGACTTGAATGATGACACTAAGAATTGTCGTAGTTCCTATTGCTATAAGTCTCAACAGATCGAGAGATTGCGATTCTGGAGACCAAGCGCAGACACTGAGCAAATAGAAGAAGAATATTGGTGCATAGTACAGAGCCATCTGTTTGAAGCTGATGGATAATACAAACAAGAAAGCAGCCAAACAGTAGTGATCGTAGAGCAAGTTGTTGATAGCGAGAAGAGCGAGACCTAGCATGACAGAATTATA
The DNA here is from genome assembly GCA_030574155.1 of Xiuguozyma insectalens. NCBI lineage: Eukaryota > Fungi > Ascomycota > Pichiomycetes > Pichiales > Pichiaceae > Xiuguozyma > Xiuguozyma insectalens. Next base: position 118,379 of record JAJMEL010000001.1, on the reverse strand, counting down.
CTGGAAATGACCATGGTCGATAATTGTCAATGCTGGCTGATAGTAGATGGCAGCGGCGATGATCGTTTGATCGATAGAGGATGCCTTGTTATAATTTCTACCCATCCAGCGAGTGAATTGCATGACTGCAGGAATATAGATGCACAGTTCACTAATCAATGCTGTGATCCGCATGTACGATTTAAGATCAGGTTGTTCGATACCACGAGAAGCATCCAGTATGAACCAAGAAGGGTCAATCCAAGAACCGATTTTACCAAACAACCACGAATGGTAAGCAGTCAAGGGAGGATAGTCCAACCCCCAGTACTGCAAATCGTAGAAATACCACTGTGTAATCGGTAAATGCGTAGTGATCTCCATCCAATGCCTCTGTGCCTCGAAGTCACCAAACATGGGAGGATCACCTTCTCCAGAGTAAGGACCAAGACCCACAGCACACCGCACGATCAATGCAAAGACAGTTATAAGGTACCTAGCAACCCATTGGTTCTGTGCCTTGCGGAATGGGACCAAGAAGTCGTTGAACGGTGAACTCTTGAACAGAGACACGAACTTGACGTTCTTTTTGGACATGTATGTAGCGGGGGAAGAAATAAATTCGCGATGGAGGTGAAAAATAGGGACTGGAAAATTACAGTGGATGTTCAAATGTGTATATAACTGGAGAAATTACTTACAGTACTGAGCGAGATCTTCACCGTGCTCGCCGATAATACCCTTGTTGACCTTGATGATCTCAGGATGAATGGTGGCCGTGGAGGCAATGACACCTTGAGTGGACAAAGTACGTCCTTCACCGAAGTTGAGTGGAGTTCCATAGATGTCAGATATGGCACCTCCAGCTTCTGTGACGAGCAATGAACCGGCAGCATGGTCCCAGATCTTCTCATGGTAGTCAAGAACCTTTGGAAGACGCAAGTAGATCTCTGCTTCACCTTTTGCCAGCGCACAGTACTTTACTTGAGAGTCGAGACGCACAGAAGGTTGAGAAATTCCCAGGTTCTCCTTGATCTTGCCCTGCAATCCATGTGCAGAATGACCCTTTTCAACACCTTCCAAGACACGGGCTTGAGATATGTCGTATTCGTTGTGAACATGGATTGGAATAGACTTATCGAATGGGTAAGTGATCTCTGAAGCCAGATCTTGGAAGTAAGATCCATGCTGATACACCGTAGTGAACAGTCCTCCACGCTTACCTTCAGGATTTGTCAATTGGTGAGGAAGGTTAGGACATCCAATGACACCGACTTTAACCTGACCATCGACAATAAGGGCTAAACACACAGCATATTGGTCACCTCTCAAGAAACCTTTGGTACCATCGATTGGATCCAATGCCCAGATCCGTCCCTTGTTACCTCCTTTGGAGTTACCATGGTCGATAGAGTCACAGAGCTCGTCTCCCGTACTGATAGTTCCCAACTGTTCATTTGATTTAGAATCAACCTCTTGAACCCATTTAATCTCATCTAAGATCTTGTCCTCAATGTGTTGTGATCTAATCAAGGCGGAATCTTCCTCTCCAACAACTTCATCAGTGCTAAAGTTCTTCAAGATAGAGTTGATAATGATAGCCTGAGCTCCAAAATCACCAATAGTCACCGGACTATGATCCTGCTTGCTGATACCTTTCTGTAGATGCTGCTTAGAGATCTTTTCTGTTAACAGCGATGCCCTGCGCACCGCTAATTGGGCAATGTATGCCTCTCTCAAGTATGGAATAGAAGAAGACATCTGTGGGGTTGCACAGTAAAGTTACTCGAATGAAAAATTCAGTCAATTTGATTGACAGAACTGCTGATGACATGTCACGTGATACTACAGTAAGTATATATATATTTGGTCGATGTAGCTGTGAATTGGTGCCTGTGAGACTCAATTGTTGAATTGTTGGATGCAGTAGAATACTTAATGAAAGTAATAAATGCAAGACAGTTCTCTCCTCACTTCTTACTGAAGTCCCTAATTTTTTTTTTCAACTACTAAGAGACGAGATCGCCCCCTCACGCTTGACCCAGAAGTCATCACTTCTTTCTTATGCCTGCCAAACGCAAACCTGCAGCCAAGAAGGCAAAAACCCCTGCCAAGGGGTCGAAAGTGAAGAAATCTACTTCCAACAAGAACAAAACTGCAAAGGAGGCCGCAATTGAACCGGTCGAATCAAAGCCAGAGATCGCTACGAGAAAGAGATCAACAAAATCAAAGGAGACTGTCGGAACGAAGGTCAAAGATAGTAAACAAGACGTTAAACAAGTGCCATTGAACCCTATATCGACCAAATTGGACTTCCATGGTGTTGTGGGAGCCGCAGTGTTAACGATATTCTTACCATTGACCGTGTTTGCTCTTTACTTGCTCTGTAACGAAGAATATGTTCAATCAGGATTGAAGATCATTCCCGGTGAAGTGGGATTGGTTTTGCAAACAATTACCGAGAACCCACGTCATTACTTCTTGAATATCCATTGCTGGGTCATTTACCTTGCATGGTTCTTTGGGCTGGTGGCACTGTCTCTCGTCGTTAAGGGACATCAAGTGGAAGGTACTACACTTAGAGACGGCACTAGGCTCAGCTATAACGTGAACGGAAAAGAGTTGACGTTGACTTTGATCAGCATTCTTCTTGGTCAGATCATTTACACTCATACTGCCATCTTGAACGAACTCACATTTGTGTACAACAACTTTTTACCATTGATGATTGTCGCTTGGGAGTTCTCCATACTTTTGGCTTCTATCTGTTACGCATTCTCATTTGTCCCATTGAGATTGACAAATGGTGTGGGAACTAAGGAGAGAATACTGGCTGTCGGTGGAAACTCTGGGAACAGACTGTTCGATTGGTTCATTGGCAGAGAATTGAACCCTCGTGTTGGTCCTTGGGACGTTAAGTTGTTCTGCGAATTACGTCCTGGAATGTTACTTTGGTGTTTGATCGATCTCGCATGTATTCAACAACAATACCTGGAGTTGGGCCGTGTTACCAACTCTTTGATATTGGTCAATCTTTTGCAATTGTTATACATTTTTGACGGTGTGTTAAACGAGGAAGGTTGCCTCACGATGATGGATATCACTACCGACGGATTCGGATTCATGTTGGGATTTGGAGATCTCTGTTGGGTTCCATTTACGTATTCTTTACAAGCACGCTACCTGTCATTGCATTCAGTGGATCTCGCAGCATGGCAAGTCATTTTCATTCTATTGGTTAATGCCACCGGGTTCTACATTTTCAAGAGTTCCAACATCCAAAAATCCGAGTTTAAACAGGGTAAATTGCCCCAGATGAAGTCGATTATCACAAATACTGGTTCCAAGCTGCTTGTGGACGGATGGTGGGGTAAAGCTCAGCATATCAACTACTTTGGAGATATTCTTGTTGCATTGAGTTGGTGCCTACCAACAGGATTCAACACTCCGTTGACATATTTCTACGTGATCTATTTCACAGCTTTGCTCATCAACAGACAGCAACGAGACGAGGAGAAATGCAGAAACAAGTATGGAACGTCTTGGGAAGAGTATGAGAAGCAAGTTCCATGGAAGATCATACCTCACTTCTACTAAAAATATTGTATGTAATGAAACCTTAAGCTATAAAGGGTGTGAAATATAGACCTCTCTCTGATCAGACTCATTCTTTACTGAGCTTTCTTTTGAGGGTTTGTAGGCTTTTCGAATGCAGCGTACGAAATATTGATGTCATCAAGCCAAGTGTATGCAACAGCAATGACGGCAAAGAGGGAAAGACTGACAATGATTCCCATCCAGATTCCAGATGAGACGAATGCATACTTATCAAAGAGAGAACCTTCAGGTGTGACAAACTTATCAGTCTTCTTCTTGGTCTTCTTCTGCTCAACAGTTTCGCTGACTTCGTCATCAACAGTCTTTCCTGCGCCAAAATCTTGTTGCATGGAACCTTCTTCGGTTTCCTCTGCAAGCAACTCGTTAATTTCATTGAAATAACCATCCATCTCTTGATCATCAAATTCATTCTCTAACTCTTCATCGAAATCTTCGTCACGTTTCTTACGTTCTTGGTTGGTCAATCTACCCAATCCTTTCAATTTTCTAGATGCGACTTTCAAAAGTGAGTTTGGTCTTTCAAAAGTTGGCAATCCTTGAACGATCAAGTTGTCTGGAACATAAACCGAGGAAAGTTTCTCAAGACTTTCAGCAAGTTGTTTTGTATCACTCTTATAGATGTCTAAAATGGTCACTTGAGAGTCACTGTTCAACAGTTGACCGATCCAACGTTCATCTGAAACGCCCATCGAACGAACCCTGTTGGCATGTCCGCAAGAATCTGCCAATTGTAACTCAACGTAACGTGGATCGTAAAGAACGTGGTCAACAAATTTGTACATTGGAGACTTCAAGTTGTTCAAAATCTCTGGATTAACATCACCTAGATCCAATCCTGAGACACGCATCACTAGAAGCGTACCACCAACTGAATTACAAATCTTATCTGTCAAATCAGTGACAGAGTTCTGTGCTTCTTTGGCTCTCATGATATAATGACGATCTTTGATGTCAAACTCTGGCGAGGAAACAAGCAATGGGGCTGTATTTTCAAACGACGACCGTGCCATCACGGGACTAGCCCCTAAGATGGCAGCACATGCCAAAACTATCGAGCTAACCTTCATTACTCGATCTTCTTCGCCCTTACCGGTTCACTATCAGAGGGGAAGACTTTTTTCGGAGGCAGCCATACAGGAAGTAATAGCGGTGAAAGCCGGGTAACTAGGAGGAGAATTACGTAATATGATTTATCTGTTGTTCTTTTTTTTTTTTGCTCTTACTTCTCTAGTTTTTTTAGGGACTTGCATAAATTTATTATAGTCTATTCAAGAGGAAGATTCGATGCAAGGTTTGTCGTTTGCAACTTCTCAGTCCGAATACTCCCACTCATCTATTAAGCAAAGGAAACACTCTTCTTAGTCTTCTTCTTCTTCGTTGACTCGTCTGCTGCCTCTTCCTCTTTCTTGGCCCGCGCATTCTTTCTACGCACAGACCGAGCCATAGATGCCTTACTACGAATCTCCTCCTTGGCACCTTCTAATGTAGCTTTCTTCTTTTCATCTTTCCTTTCCATTTCAATCCGACGCATCTCACGGATCTCTTCCAATCTTCTTGACTTCTCTAACTTTGACTCATCCGTAATATCACGCACATCATTAATCTGATTGATTAATCTATTCATTAGCACCATGTCGTTATCTTGAACAAACTTCTTACCCTTCTTACCTCTTTTCTTCTTGATGGCTCCTGGGTTCACACTCTCGTTCAGTATAGGTATATCCAACTCCTTTTCACTGTATTCCTTTGGCTTGCTCTTCTTACCGTAGAGTTTGGTAGACCATAGATGCTTCTTCAAGGCCTTTCCTTGAAGTTGATGTTTAGTAGATTTAGGAGTCAAATTAGGCTGTTCTGCCATCATATTTCGTGCAACTCCATCATTATGAATGTCAGGATTCACTTCACGTGGACCTATACCGGTCTCGCGGCCGTTCTTACCATTGTTCTTCTTTCCCATAGTTTATTAAAGAAGAAAGAAGTGATATATAGAAAGAGTGAAAAAAATCCAAATTTTTTTTTCTCAGCACAGCCTAAAAGAGTGCAAAAAATCAAGGATTCCTCCTACTAGGAAACTAGCCCCACCTATCTTCCTCATCTTCACCCATGGAGGCACTCTCAAGAGATTCGTTGTCCATCATTTCAATACCTCTATTGAAATTTCGCTGATTTGAGTCCCGAGATTCTGCCATACGCGAGCCTTCCAACGACTTGTCTGTCAGGTTCATGTGGGGACCTTTTTTGAACGTGAATATAGTGTTCTGACCGTAGTCTCCTATTAGCTGGGCTGTTCGCAGAACATGCTCCAACTTCCGGTGTAATTGTGACTCTGGTGATTTTGAAGGCTCTTTACTTGCAACTTCTTCCTCCTGCTCAATATCAATGTTGTTCATTAATGTAGTCTCAAGCACTTCGGGAATGTTCCCATCTGCTATTCCCGAGGGGTCGATGTTTGTAGTAGTACTTGTAGTTTCCTGCTTCAACTTCGTCGCCTCTTCTTCCAATTTACCCTTCTGAACCCTTTCAAGATGACCAACAGATTCAGATAGTTTTTGTGGAATGGCAGATCTTATACACTGAAGGTAGTTGGCTAGTATAGTTTCCAATTCCAGTTTCGATTCAACACTTTTACCAATATCAGACTGTATAGAACTGATGAAAAGGTTCTCCAACAATGTCTCGTGGGGCAATAGCTTGAATGGAATGCAAATATCATGCTGCAACCGATCAATATTACCTGGCTTATTCCCTCCAGCAGTCACCATAATGAACTTCACGTCGCTGTCTCGGCGTTGCTCAGTATATGTGGCATTAGGAGTATCTGTATCAACAGTGTTTGAGAGATCATCGTCATTAACGGAAAGATTGATGAAAAATGGAGACGCATTCACCGGTAAATCACCAGCAAAGTTTCTAACCTTCTGCTGAATCTCCAGAGATTCATCACCTAAAGATGATAGATCCACTTTGCATTTAGATGTCGCCAATATGTTTTCCAAAACACCATTGGCATCCAATTGTGGGTTAAGTATATGATGGTCTTCGGTAGAACATTTTTCTACAACTTTGTCCACCAAGTCCAGCTTGATGTTTAAAATACGTCCTGTAGCATACAATTGAATCAGAAGTGATTCGACCTGTTTATCATCCACATGCAATTTGGAACCGAGTGTGGAGAATGATAAACGGCTGTAAGCCTCAATGTACTTTAAAATGTATCTCACCTGTAACAGTTCAGTGACATGCTCTAAGAAATCGTGAACAAATCGATCTGTGCAGAGCATATCTTGAAACTCATTGGAAGAGATCACCTTGTAATATGTATCCATATCAACGTCATGAACACTATTGTAAAGAGCGATCAAGTGGCGAACTTTATCCATCTCAAGAAACCCTTGAAAATCAGAAGATTTGAAAGGATTGATCTCAGACTCACTAAGCAAATTACTGAGGATAAACTTGGTTAGAACATCCGACCTTCGTACATCTCCACACTCATTGAACGCTTTGAACGAATCCTGGAAACACTTGTTGGCAGTTTTGAAATCCTCGTTGTACATGTGAACAATACCGGAACTCTCTTTAATGATACCAGTAATCCGTGACTGTGGTATACCAGATATCGAAGCATCTGCAAGTGTGGAAAGTCTAGTGAGTTGTGATAGATCGAATCGACACTCAGATGCAATGACCATCTCAGAGGACAGAACGTCTAACAGGAAAGTGTTTCTGATAAACTCGGGAGAATCCAGCACCAGTTGTTCCAACCTGGAAAGTATACAAATAGCCTCATCGCACCCGGTTTGCAAATCAATCAACGTATTGGCCAGCAACAGATTCGACTTGATGATCAACTTCTGTTTGGACGAGCCACGGTGGTCTATCTGGTCATAGTAACGAACAAACTTCTCATAGATGGTCTTCAACAGCTCTCCGGGACAACTGGCAGACCGATCCAATCGGACTAGTAGCTTATAGCTCGACGAATCCGCATATGATTTATCCATATTGGGCAATTGAGCAAAATACGTGTCCAACAACGAGTTCAATCGATCGTAGTCGCCAACCTCTTGGCACATCTTAATACCTTGCTTGGTAGACTTGAACTTGTATTCGTTCATGGTACTGTCGACCGTTGGCTGTACCTCGATCCATTCCACAATCTTTTTGAATGTATCCAAAGCACCTTTGTAATCCTCATCTTCTTTCAAGTCCTTACCTATATAATACTGCTTCCTGACGTCAAACTTTGGGTGATCCCTGGACTTGGATCCATTGGTTCCAGCCGCATTGTCGGCACCAGTTTCACCACTAGACCCATCTTGCTCCATAATATCAGACTCTCCGGCAGCTCCAGATTGCACATCATCAAGATCCTCTTCAAACGATAGCTCTTCCTCGTCCTCATCGTCATAAATGTCATCCTCCCAGTCAGACATGATGTTTGGTTAGAGGAGAGAGATTAAAATGGCCCCGGGGGGAAGGATTATATATTTTTCACGCGGTAGCTTAAAGTACATAATAGGTCTACATAGTGGGTCTATAGAGTTAAATCACTACTCCAACCGGAGATTCCGCGTCATCTCCTCCAATTCTTCTCGCTCTCGTTGTAGCATCTCTTCCAACTGTTTTTCGTTCGTATTAGTGCCCTCATTATCATCATCGGCATCATACTCATTATCTTCAATATAATTCTCAGGATCTATGATTTGATGTAGTTCAGCATCTCGCATTAGCTGTCTTTTCAACTCCAACTCTTCCTGTTTCATCACAAACTCATCCATCGGCCCGCGATGAACCCCCTTCATTTTTTCTCTTTTATTGTCTCTAATCTGCTGCTGTTGATGATGCCTGTTCCTACCAGAGGAATGGTATCTATGAGGACTCCGATGGGGACTCCGATGGGGACTAAGACTCGTGGTAGTGCTGTTCGTGACCTTCCTATTTCTTTCCATAGGTTTAAACATCTTCTCCACTCTGTCATCCATACGGCCTGCCATCGATTCAATCGGATTATCCATATCAATTGGGTCTGATCGAATTGACTCGATAGTGGTATCAGGACCAGATCTTAATGGACTTCGATCAGAACTAAACGGTTCCGGCCAGCCATCCATTGAACCTTCGCCGCTCACAATCCTGTCACCATCTTCATCCTCTGAGTTGTATATCTTGGAGTATTCCAAACTTATAATCGTCTGTGTCAATCCAGGTCTAAGAAGAACGAGGGGACCAGATGGGGAGAGAGAGGGTAAGACAGAAAAAAGAAATGATATTCTCACGATGCAAAAGACGAAAAAAAAAAACGTTGCACCAGGGCGGGCACATCCAGCAATGACTTGGCCTGAAATATTTTTACGCTTCAATTAAGTCATCTCCGACTTATTATTTAAATTTCTATCTCTCAAGCCCTACTCGGTTCTCCTTCACCTGTCTATTATTCAACCATGTTTTCCTCCATTGGAAGAAGTGTTAGATGCACCAGATGTGTGCCATCGGTCATCAGTGTCAAGCCATTGCAACGTAACTATGCTCTCACTGCAGGTCAACTCAATCTGATCTCTAAGCCTGTTAAGGAGGTCGATCCTGAGATGTACGAGATTCTCCAAGAAGAGAAACTGAGACAACGTAACTCTATCACTCTTATCCCTTCTGAGAACTTTACCTCCAAAGCTGTCATGGATTTGCTTGGTTCTGAGATGCAAAACAAGTACTCTGAAGGTTACCCTGGTGAACGTTACTACGGTGGTAACGAGGTCATCGATAAAGCCGAGACCCTCTGTCGTAACCGTGCCTTGGAATTGTACGGTTTGGACCCTGAAAAATGGGGAGTTAACGTTCAAGCATTGTCTGGTGCTCCAGCTAACCTCTACACCTACTCTGCCATTATGAACGTCGGTGATAGATTGATGGGTTTGGATCTTCCTCATGGTGGTCACTTGTCTCACGGTTACCAAACTAAAACCACCAAGATCTCCTATGTCTCCAAATACTTCCAGACTATGCCTTATAGACTCGATGAAAAGACTGGTATTATCGACTATGACATGCTTGAGAAGACTGCCACACTTTTCAGACCAAAGGTTATCGTTGCAGGTGCTTCTGCTTACCCAAGAATCATCGATTACGCTCGTATGCGCAAGATTGCTGATAAAGTCGGTGCTTACTTGATGTCTGATATGGCTCACATCTCTGGTATGGTTGCTGCAGGTGTCACTGACTCTCCATTCCCTTACTCTGATATCGTCACTACCACTACTCACAAGTCCTTGAGAGGTCCAAGAGGTGCTATGATCTTCTTCCGTAAAGGTATCCGGAAGGTCACCAAGAAGGGTAAGGAGATTCCTTACGATTTGGAACACAAGATTAACTTCTCTGTCTTCCCTGCTCATCAAGGTGGTCCACACAACCATACCATCTCTGCCCTCTCGGTTGCTCTTAAAGAGGCTAACACTCCTGAATTTAAAGAGTATCAATCCGACATCGTTAAAAATGCCTCTGCATTTGCTGACTCCTTGGCTAAGAGAGGTTTCCAAATGGTTTCTGGTGGTACTGACACCCATTTGATCCTCATAGATCTCAGCTCTAAGAATATCGATGGTGCTAGAGTTGAGGCAGTTCTCGAGAGAGCCAACATTGCTGCCAACAAAAACACTATCCCTGGTGATGTCTCCGCCTTATTCCCACGTGGTCTTAGAATCGGTACTCCTGCCATGACCACCAGAGGTTTCGGTGCCGAGGAATTCGATAAAGTTGCCGGTTTCATCGACCGTGCCGTCACTATTGCTATCGACCTCAAGGCTAAAGAGCAAGGTGACACTCCAAAGCACAAGCTTGCCTCTTTCAAAGAGCTCGCTTCTGCCGACAGTGCCGTTAAGGCTCTCGACAAGGAAGTCGTCTCCTTCGTTTCTAAGTACCCTGTCCCAGGTGACCTTTAAGTAAGTTAATCATTCGTATTTAAATCCTTCCCCCCAAAAAATAGTAACTGCCCCACCCTATGGCGCTCTTACCTAAAAAGGTAAATATTGAGCGCGATCCAAATCTTTACTATAAACATATTACACTCTTTTTCTACTGCTTTCTTTATATATATCGGGTTTCATGGAAGATATCGACTGGGATATTGTACATAGTGTTATCCAGAAGTATAAGTCGCCATTGGAGCCCTCAGATCAACATTATGAACAGGATCTGATTGTCTGTACCAAGGCATTGGACTCGCTTCAATTACATCTGGTTGACACTACCGCCCGAGAACAGTATGAAGAACTCATTGCTACTATAGAAAAGATGCCGGATCAGGAAGTTTCAGTTGTTTCAAGAAGATTACAGTTGGCAGAGATTCTCTATGGTCTCGACCAGTTCCAACAAGTCATGGATAACCTTAAGGTGATTTACGCTACATTTAAATCAATGATAATAATACACGGTGATCCTACGGTTACTTGCAGATCGATGCTCAAAGGCTTTGTTTATAAGAAAGGTCTTTATTCTATGGAACTTATTGAATTGGTTTCCAGATACCAACTGTTGCTATTGAAAACAATTACCTTACAAGACGTTGATTTAGATTCTCTTCTAACTTTAACTTCGGAAACTTCCAACTTTGCTATATGGATCTCTCAGTTGCCTAGTAAACACTACTATGAGGTGATTGACGGTCTTTCACTGGCATTTCAAAAAATCAGCACTCAAACAACACAACACTCACATAAAATCGCATTGCTTTTCAAATCATTACTCTATGACGTTTACAATGATAACCATGACACAGATCTGCTTATCCAGTTAACATCACTCCTCAAACAAACAATTAAGACTGGTGGTTCGCCGCAGACACCTGCAGTTTCAAATACGATCGATCTGATACTTTCACAGAGCAAGTCTTGGCCATCTACTAAGGACTTAGAACTTATCGCTAGATACAATCAAGATGATAGTGATTCAGATTACGAATCAGGATCTGGATCCACCGCTTTAACAGAGTTCCTTGATAAACTGGAGATAACAAAGTTTAGTAAGTTCTCAGAGATGTTGAATAGCTGTTTGGACTGGGATGTTGTCGACTCCCTTCCATTTTGCAGAGGCATCTATAACGCTATCAAGGACGCAGATTTTAACGATATCCTGTCGCAAACACTCATCGTTTCCATTGTTAGATTTGCCAAAGGTGCTGTTCGTGCTAACAGTGATAATCTCATACGTGTTTTGCATATTCTAGATTTCATCACCATCAAATTGAAACCTATCGATCCAGTCGTTCACTCAGAATTCATGATTACTGTCCTTTCAGACCTTGGTGAGATCTTCAAATCAAATAATCAAATCAAACGGTTGACAAACGTTTCCAACCTTCTTTTCCATATTGGAGGAAAACTGCTAACATCAGATGCTACCACATGTATCCGCTGCTGGAATCTTTGTGGAGATGTTGAGTACGAGTTAGCCCTTGAATCGTGCTCAGGATTGACTTCATATTATCATAAGTGTGAAAGAATCGCCAACCTCTTGGTTGGAAGGTCACTTCACTACGAGGCTGCTCAATTCCTCAACAAGATTTTCTGTTCTAAGCCGGTTACTGGTATCACTGATTTCGAACAGTCGTTGGACTCACACGTTATACCTTTGAAGTTGGTTGCGAAACTACTCTTATCATCAAAGGAGCCTGTCCACCTTTGTGAAATTACCAACTCAGACGTTGCACTTGTTGTTATTTCATATAAGGTTGCTACCATGCTCACACATGCTAAGCATCACGCGTCCCAAAAGTTGGTTTCTCGCATAATTTTGGTACTAAAAGACTCATTGCGCGATAATGGCCTCTTTCTCTACTTTTTGTCCAGAATGGCCTTTATCATAGAATTCAGTATGACATTCAAATCGATGGGTGATTTGGAATTTGATCCCACTTCTGCCGTTTACCAGTTACGGAACCTCATTAAGGCACATATTTTAGTCCTACAGTCATATTCTTCTGATGGTGACGCGGACCAAAAACTGCAGTCATGTTATGAATCCATTATAGGCTGGTGTCGAAACTCTTCAGAAGTGTCTTCAGAATATGAAGTCTCTGTTATTACCACTGCTGCTACCACATTCCAATACCACCATCTATACCAGAAATCTGCTACATTCCTAGAAGAGTTCATCGATGAACGTGGTCAACATCTGGAGCAGTCTCAACTTGAGAAAGTGAAGCTAAGCTTGATCAGATCCTACATGGCCTTTGATGGTTCCAAAGCTTTGACTGTCAAATGTTCTGGATTGGAATCCCAATTGGTGACCTTGATGGCCGCGAAAGATACTGCAACTAGTAATTTCCAGCAGCTGGTCGGAATTTACTCGAGTCCCGAGCAATCAATTTCACAACAGGCTGATAAGTATGGCATGGTCGAACAGATCTTTACGTTTGCTGAGCTTGCATATGTGGAGGCCCAATTATATTGTAGCACTGCTGTTAGATCGATACAGGCATCCAAGAGATCGATTCGTCTCCTACAATCTATATTGAAGAACTTTATCCTTCCTTCAGGAAAGTCTCCAGGTTTCAATTTGAATTTTAAGATGTTGATGAAATACCGCTTCTCAAGCATAATGATACACACATATGAGAATCTATTGGATGTTCTGAAAATGCATGGTCTGGGTAAAGAGTTTGACTACTACATGCAAGAATTTGCCGCTTTTATAAAATCGCAGCCGTCTGATTTCCTTCGATGCTACTACGGATACCAGTTCTCACTCTATCATAAATATGCCGGCCAAAATGAGCAGGCCGAGAGGATATTCCAGGTGGCCTCGAGGTTACAATCGCGATTAGGTCTGCAAGATGTTACCATCAGACCGACAGCTTTAGTGCTGAGTGATAGGAGTCATCCAAATGTTCTTGATGAGGCAGTTATCAACTTTCCTGCATCTTTCTACAAATTCAAAGATGGGGGAGAAGCTCTTCTTGAACAAGCCAATTCTATTCTTCGCGAAAAGATTGAAGGTTCCTTAGGTGAAGAACGTGGAAAACTTGATGAGTTGTTTGATGTGCTCTTTGCATTAGCTGGCCTTCAAGATGTGAAAAAATTGCAACCATTATTCTCTCATGCCATTGAGAGATTTGCTATACTTGAAGGCCGTTCTTTACTTCTTGACAAAGCACTATCTCTGGCCACTGATGATCCAAAACAGTTACTTCCTGTTGAGAATCCAGTAATGGAAACTACTCCAAAATTTGACTTGAGTTCTCTGCGGGCTGCACTTCCTGAGAACTGGAATGTTGTTACACTAGATTCATTAGATGATAACTCATTATTGGTTGGACAGATTGATCGTTACTCCGTTCAATTGATAAGATTGGGGCTAAAAAGGAACGAATACTTGATCACATTCAGTCAAGCAATCGAACAATTAGATGCACTTATTGATGAAAGTGACAGAACCACTAGCTACGAAGTGACTTCTAGAATACATACGAGAGACGAGAAGTTACAATGGTGGGGTGCTCGTAAAGATTTGGATAGAAAATTGGCTGCATTGCTTGAGAGCCTGGAAAATACTTGGTTCGGAGGTTTCACTTCACTCTTTGGATGCAAGAGGTTTAGCGATAGACAGATCGAAAAGATGAAACCTGATATTGCCACAATAATGAACAAATGGATGCCGAAAGGTATCGATATCTCAGCCGCAGTCCAAGAACTGAATGTCTCCAGCATTAGTTTATTGCTTCAAGACTGTAACGAGGATGTCCTATTCCACATATTTGATATTATCGGCGAGAACATACCATATGATGAAGTCGATACTGAGAAACTGATATCTGAAATCTCTACACTAAGCAGCAAAGTTCAGGCCGAATCAACCGTCGAGCATTTAATCCTAGTCTGCACCGGTGTCTCTTCGAAGATTCCATGGGAGTCGATGCCTTCACTGCGGGGAAAATCGATTTCAAGGATGCCTACATTGGTTGAATTGCAAAGAAGTTTGCAAGAACATGGTTCTATCTTAAAACATGGAATTGATCCTAACAATGGCTGCTACGTGCTGAACCCCGCAGGTGATTTAAAGCGTACAGAGGCGAACTTCAGAGAGAAATTTGAGATGATGTCAGGATGGAAAGGTGTGGCTGGTAAGAGGCCTAACGAGGATGATCTTATCAAAGAATTGGACAGCTCTAATCTATATTTCTATGCGGGCCATGGAGGAGGTGAACAATACGTGCATTCTAGCGCGTTGAAGGCCGCTTCCAACAACCCACCCAGTCTGTTGATGGGATGTTCATCTGGTAAGATTCATGCGAGTCGGAACTTTTACACTTACAGCACACCATATTACTATTTGACAGGAAACTCACCGATGGTTCTGGCCAATCTATGGGATGTCACCGATAAGGACATAGATAAGTTGACGCTAGAGACTTTACAAAAATGGGGGTTATTCGTGGACTACGATGCACTTGACTCTCTGAATGAGGATTCAGAGGAGACCCTCGACAGGTGCCTAGCCGTGGGTAGAGAATGTTGCAAGTTGAAGTATTTAAATGGAGCAGCTGCTGTATTATATGGGCTCCCTTTGAAGCTTGCAAACTGACAGAGTTGTATATACAAATATAGACATGACAATCAATGCATAAGTATCGAGTACAAATACAAGGATTTGAGGAATTGGACTGCTTCATCGGATGCGTATAGGAAAGGATTGGTTGAGAAGTAAGCCTTGATCTCTTCTAGTAGTTTGAAGTCTGATAGTAAAGATGACACATTGAATATAGGTAGATCATTGATGAAAGTGACCGTCATTGGGCCATCTTTGAAAGTAATTTTGGCTATCTTCGATGATTTGTCGTTTCTAGCTGTCTCTTTTAAACGGTTGAATGCGTTCTGGATATTTTCCACCTCAAGAGTTTGAACAACTTGAGAAGTCTTGGCGAGCCAACCAACTTCGGCTGATTTGGGTAGATTAGAATGTAGATGGGCACGGTAATACTGCTTAAGCAGTTCCGAATACTGTTGGTCAGAATTGATGCTTTTCAACAACGCTAACCACTTTGGATAGTAAAATATAACCTCTCTGTATCGTTTTTTACCAACGAGCGGGACCATTAGCATGTTGAACTGACATTCTGAATCGATGTTGTTTTGAACAATGAGCATCTGTTGAAGCAAATCTTTAGGAACAACCAGTTTAGACAGGTACGTCTGTCGTCTTGGAGACGAAAGAATCTGTGCAAAACAACTACCTCGGAGACTCTTATAAGTCCCTATCCTATCGGTATCATCGATGGCTTTATTGGAAGATGCCAATATCCATTTATTTGGTGAATTGAAAACAGGATCACCACTCAATGTCCCACAATCTAATTTGACGGGTTTCACATTCTGTTTCCTAGCACCTGATCTTACGAGTAATCTCGTTACCCCGTCTATTTGTGGCATGACTTGCAAAAGAAAGAAGTGGAGTCAAGCGGGGTAAGATTCAAGGTGACTATTGAAAAAGTGTCTAAAGAAAATTTAGCCCTGCTTCTATCAGACCTTCTTTCTAGGGCATCTCAAGGTAGCACACGATGTTTACCGTTAAAAGGGCATGGAGGGAATCGCTGCGCCCGTATCGGCGAAACTATTCATACTCCACGGCTGAGGAGGTGACAAAGTCATTTAAGGACGCGATGGCGGCATTGACGTCTTCGGTTCTCATTGTTACAGCACCATTTGCGGGATCACCGGAACCATCAAGCATGCGCGGCTCGGTGTTGTCGTCGGTGACATCGTTGGCCGTAGAACCACAACCTCTTGTTGTATTTAACATGTGCACACCATCTGCTACCTTGAATGAAGTTCACAGGTATAACCATCTGGCCCTTCATATGCTTCGTCCTACCGAACAATCGCTCCACTTGGCCAATGCATTCAGCCAAGGATTCAAAAAAGATACAAAGATAACGAAACCTTTCGAACTGCTGGATGGTTCGGATTGGAAACTGTATCATCCTAAAGACACTTCACTCTCAATACCAATTCTTAACGCCGAGAGTGAACGAATTCTCATTTGTGAAAAGTACAAAGTCTTCTCCGTGCCAGGCCACGAAATTTGGACTTGTAAAGTTAATGAAGTTTTGGAAAATGATGATGACAACGAGTCCAGTTCTGGAGGATTACTATACTTCAACCGTGGCTTCCATAAGCTTGGTAAGAGTATTTAGTACTAGGCATGGTGACCAAGCGTGGTAATACGAATATAACTATTATGTGCTCTATAGATTATGATAAATGACTATGTATATATGAATGGAATCTTTGCTTCGATGAACTCTCACTGCTCCACTCCTGAGTTCAACCGCGACTCATAAAGATCGATATCGGCAATTAATAGATCTTCCTGTTGCTTCCGATTGTCTTCTCTGCCTTGACGTTGTTTACGGCGTGTCTCAATAAGTTTGACACCCAGTTTCTCAGTCAACAGCTCAGTCTGGTCCAAGTCCTTCTGGACTTTCTCCTTCTTTTTCTCCAACCGATCTCTCTTCTGTAACAACTGTTCCTCTTCTACCTTCATATCATCGATCTTTGAAGCCTGCTTCTTCGATTTCTTTGCATGATCCGATTGGTATGTTTCATAGACACGCAGTTCAGACTCGTACCTTCTTTTTTCATCCAAGTACCGTTCTTCCACCTCCGACTTCTCAGTGTACATATCTTCGAACTCCTTTGATAGTGCTGACACTTCCTTGTCATACTTCGCAACAACTTTACGTAACGATTCAACCTTCTTATAATTCCGCGACTCGTCACCCACATTTGATCGGTTATTCAAATTTTCAATCTCCGTCTTCAAAGCCTGACTTCTCTTACGCCAGTCTGCCTTCAATTTCTTCAATTTGGCCTTCTCTCTATCAATGGCATTCTGTGTAGTGACCACAGATTCTTGCAATGTAGCCAGAGGCGTCGATGGTTTCGATTCAGTCAATGTCCGATTCTGATGGATGGTACTCACTGTAGTGGTGGCAAAATTGCTCAGTTCTCCACTGTCCAGGATCTTGATGAAATCAATATCGTACTGACAGAGTGGACTCAATCCATTGACTATCACCAATTCACGGCCATACAGACTGGCAGATGAGACATGCTCCCAAATTATACCGTTCACTCGAACAAGTAATTGATCCAATGTGATTTCTCGAAGTTCAAAAGCTATTGCGGTTTCTCCGGTATACCAAACGAAACATTGTGATGAGCTGTTGAATGACCGACCATAACCTTCTACAGTCGGGTCTGTAGCCACAACAGCATTATGTTGAAAATGATCTCCTGAATATAAATCCTGCTGTTTAAACATAGTGCGGAATGCATTCAATAGGGTCCAAAGAATCTGTTGATCTCTGTGACCGGTAGCTTCTCTAATCTTCTTTTCAATGTATGGATTCAACTTGGTCTTTGAATTTGTGGATACTGACAAGAACGGGAAGAACGATATCCTCAAATAGTTTTCAAAGTTCTGTGCCATCACCAAAGTAGGTGACGAAATATCATCCATTATGACCTTCTGCTTGTCCAGGGGGAAACTTGCCGGAGTTGTAGTAGAATTCTTGGACCTAGGTATATGTCTATCATCATCGTCATCATTATTATCATCATCATCACCGTCATTATCATCATTTTCAGTAGCGTCACATGGCTCTTCTTCTTCTTCTTCTTCTTCTTCTTCTTCTTCCTGCTCCTCTTCTCTGGTTTCCTTTGAACCATTTTCAATCAAGAATGGTAGCATCGATTTAGAAATCTCTTCTGAAACAGTGACAAATTCCATCTCGTTCTTGGTTTCTTGCGTTTCCATATTAGACTTAGGAGTATTATGCCTTGATGCAATTCTTTGACGAGAACTTCCGGGACGTTTAAACATGGGAACGGTATTCACGCTTTCCAATGACTTATTAAGATTATCGCTAGAGCTCGACCAGATGGACGAGATGAATTTTTGGAATCTGAAAAGAACGGCATGGACTGCTAGCAATGAGTAGAGGAGTCCCAATATGTACTCAAAACCGAACGCTATACGGGATGAACCGGTCGTAGAAGATGCAAACCGGTAAACCAACAGTTTCAATGGATCCTTAGGAGAATCAAAGTATGCCAAATTGAACATATCTCTAAAGACCAAGGATGAATTAGAATCTGAATCCAATCTATCTGTAATGAATCTTCCAAATTTAATCAAAAAGACGAGCACGAAAGTCGCAGAGATGGCATCAAAAGTCTGTCTTTTCTTGGTAGATAACAATTTGGCAGCAACAAATGATTTGGCCAACAATCTTGGATACATCATCCATCCCGGATTGGTCATTAGAATCAAACCAACAAAGATCGAATCGGTACAAAGCCAAGCCAAAACTGATGCAATTGATCTATCGATTTTGAGCGTAGGTCTTGAACCATTGGAGTACAATGCATTGAAATGATGGTTGAATAAAAACGACAGGATCGTTTCAAAAAACAACGGATTGCCCACCATTGTATACGCCAACAATGAGATGAAACCAAGCCAGTTTGGGAAGACTAGCATCACGGCAAGGGCGGCAAGTGTATCCCAGAATGGGTGAGGTGGGATTGCAGAGACCGCATTGGAGCTACTGATATCACCTGAATTGGATTCAGAAGCCCCCAAGTTCCCCAAGGATCCACTGGAATCCATCTGATCGGTCACCGTATGAGAATCGACCATGCAGTTCCCCTTCAAGTAAAAAGAAAGATGTGATATAAAATGTGGAGAAATTTAAGGAGTGGGAATTTAACCCTCTATATGTCACTCGAGTCCTTCACATTTAAACAAGATCCGGCACAATTGCGGATCTTAAACCAATTGTTGCTACCATATGAGACTGAATACTTAGACATTGACTCTATGGCTCCTGGAGAAGGTTGTCAGTTCTCTGGGTACGATGCTATCAGGGGTATGTACACACGTGGGGCCCCAGCTATTATGTTGGTAGGATGCTTCTCAGTGGTTGTGGAGATGGATCGGGTGTTACATAGGGGTGATTCAGAGATGTTGGGTTACAATGTTGATGATATTGAGCTGTTCCGTGCAAGACTGTTTGCAAGAATCGATACATTGGTCAGTTCGAGACCGACCGCAGTCAATTTGGCCAACGCTTGCAATCAATTAAGGGATTTAGTGCAGAAGAGTGGTGGCGCAAACTTGGAAGAATTGTACAGAGAAGTTGTAACATTCACAAAGAACATGCACAAAACCGATCTGCAATCCAATATTGCCATTGCTGCCAATGGTGTGAGGTATATATACGACCAATTGGAAAAGGAATCCTTTGAAGGCCCATTCTCGGTCCTTACTATTTGCAACACAGGGTCTCTGGCAACTTCTGGTTACGGTACCGCTCTAGGTATCATACGCGGATTGATGGAAAAGTCTCGATTGGCACCTGCAGGTACAAAGACCAAATGTGCCAGAGTGTACGCATGTGAAACCAGACCTTACAATCAAGGATCTCGCCTCACTGCATACGAACTCCAGCATGATAAGATCCCATTTACTTTGATCACTGATAACATGGCAGCATTCCTTATTGAATCCTCTAACAGCGATAGGGCGA
This sequence comes from Xiuguozyma insectalens, assembly GCA_030574155.1. Taxonomy (NCBI): domain Eukaryota; kingdom Fungi; phylum Ascomycota; class Pichiomycetes; order Pichiales; family Pichiaceae; genus Xiuguozyma; species Xiuguozyma insectalens. The sequence goes on along the minus strand of JAJMEL010000001.1, from coordinate 98,200 downwards.
AAGTCAATGGATTGGAAGAAGAAGCTCCAGTTAAATTCATCATTGCAGGTGCCGATAGAATCGTCCGTAACGGTGACACTGCCAATAAGATTGGTACATTCCAGCTGTCATTACTTGCATCAATCTATCCTCAAGTTAAATTCATAATTGCTGCTCCAACTACAACTTTTGATCTCACAAAGCAATCTGGTGATGAAATCGTGATTGAGCAAAGACCAGGTCCAGAATTGACTGAACTCAGAGGTGGAGAAATCGATACCAGTGGTAAGTTTATCAGTGATCCAACTACAGGGCATGTTCGTCTCACCAAGATCAAAATGGCACCTCAAGGTATTGACGTCTGGAACCCATCGTTTGATGTCACTCCGCATGCCAATATAGATGCTATAGTGAGCCAGAATGGGTATATCGAGAAGGTTCAAGGTCAATTTGACCTTGAACATGCCTAATTGCTACAGTACATCAAATAAAATCAAATAAAACTTAAACACTAATAGAAACGTCTAAAACAGCTTTAGAATCCACCGTTACCGAATCCGGCGCCTGTAGGAGTGTATCCAATTGGAGCAGGACCGCCGGCAATTCCAGTACCGTTGGTTAAAAGAAGCCGTTGTCCGCCAGGTGCAGCCTCCTCGCCAGATGTACCAGCCTTCTCGCGTTCCTTGAAGTCTTTATACAATTCAGCCACTTTATTTTGGTTCTCTGCAGCAACAGAGATCTCATATGGCTTAATAAAGTCCGACAATCTATGAATCCATGATAATTCTTCAACCTTGTCATAGTCAATGTATGAGTAGCATGCATACAATGTAGCAATCATACATTCACGGTTACCTGTCTCAACGTAGTACTCGAGAAGTTCAGTAGAAACCTTCTTATCTTGAGACAATGCTGCAGTCTCGATAGCATCTGACCACAACTTATCAGCCTTGAGCAATGAAATAGCCTTCCGCCATTTCTTATTCTTACGGTAGATGATGGCTGCGATTTCTCTGAAGAAGATGAGATCATGCTTCTCCAATCTCTCAGCCAAATCAAGCTGATCAAATTTGTCATGAGCTTCGATGGTAGAACGTAAAGACTTGTAATCTTCCTCTTCAATAAGCAAGTCATGGTAGGCTTGGTTAACAACAGAGTTGTTCTTGTCTAGAACAGAGATGATGAATGGTTTGATCAATGGCAAGTTGTCTGACTTCTGGAAAATCCGAATCACACGTGGCAAGTCCAATCTTGGAACAAGCACTGCAAGCAAATCATTCAACAACGAAGGATGCAAGTTGGTGTAGAAGTTAATTGCCTTGTAAAGTATTTCCAAGTTCGAAACTTTCTGGATGATCTCCTTGAAGTTCGAATGGTCAAATGCATCTTCAGAATGTTCCATCATAGTCAATGCAGCATTGTCCCATTCATCGTAATGCTCGTAGAGGAACACAGTTTCCTTCCACAAGTGAGCATCCTCCGTAGCTTTGATGACCTTTGGCATGTTAATCCGTGACCAGAACAACTTCAAATGATCCATAGTCTTTTCTGGCTGGTATTTGGTGTAAAGAATAGCTAGTTCTGTAAACATACCCATATGTGCTCTTTCAAGAGCCATACCGTTCTCGAACAATGAAATGAGTTGTTCAAAGTAACCGTTGTACTCGTATTGTTTAACCAATTCGTCAAGCTCTTCTGCATGGACAATCAAATTCAAACCAGCAATTTGTGCCAATCTAAACTCACCATTCTCCAAGCATGCTTGAGCAACTTGCTTCCAAACACGAACATCGGATGCCTTTCTGGCACAATCAACAGCACCTTGGTAGTCCTTGAGATGAACCAAAGTCGATGCCAACTTCTTGTAGTTAGACACGTTCTGGTAGAGAAGCTTGGCAGCATCATAGTTGCCAGCCTGATACAATCTGTCACCAATATCCTCAGCATCGGCAGTGTTAGATGATTGGAGGAAACGCTCCATATCACCAAGTTTTCCCAAAGTAGCATAACTGTTGATCAATGCACCATCGACAGCAGGCTCACGCAAAGTCTCTCTAGCCATCTTCAAATAAGGAACAAGTTCTTCCTCTTTACCAGAATGTTGAGCTATCTCGATAACTTGATTGAAGTTAGATGGATCTCTAGCCTTCATGTAAGAGTCAATCGATTCTGGAACACGGAGACCATTCAATTGAGCGTTACCAAGTTGTGACCAAATTTCAGGTTTGTCCAACTTTTCAGCATACTCTTCAGCACGGTCAAGAGACATCAAGTCATCCGTCAAGACATTCATTGCATCCTTGTTCTTACCGAACTTGTCGTAGATGGCAAATGCCTCTTCGTTCAAGCCATTTTCGATTGCAAGAGGAGCAACTTCATCTGGATCATAGGCATCAATCTTGTCGATGTAAGACATGACCTTAGACTTGTCAGCCTTGATGGCAGTGAGAAGCAAAAGTGCCTGCAACGAAGGGTTGTCGTTGAATGGAGATGGTTCGAGGATAATCTTCTCGAGCAACTCAACCAATTCATTGGTCAAACCATTGTCCATGAAAGATTTCACAGCAATAGAAACTGGCTGTGGATCTTCGATTTCTGGAACGGCACTTCCAACAACTTGATCAACAAGTTGACGACGGTTAGCATTGTCATCGGACAAGACCTTTGTCCAAAGATCAGGGTCCGCACGTTGAAGAACATAGCGAGCCTGGTACTTGAACATGGCATTTTCGTTGGTGATGTTAACCAACTCATCATCATTCTGACCTTTTTCGTAGGCAATGTAAGCAAGGTATGGGTCTCGCTTCTCACAATACTTACCAACAACAAGTGTATCATACTGATCATTCTCTTTCAAGAATTTCTCAGGACTGTTGTTAGAATCAATGTAGATCTTTGCCAATGTATCATACACAGCCTTATCAGTAGTACCTTGTGCAAGACTTGCTTCGAGGAATGGTAACAACAACTTCAATCTGTTACGTTTCTCAACCTCATCACAGAGTTCGCCAATTGGAACTTGACCAACAACGGATTGCAAGAGTCCCTTGATGACAGATTCGTCACAGTCAACATCCAAGAGAGCACCGACAACTTCAGGAGTCTTTGATGGGTTGACCTGTTGAACGTAAACTTCGATGAACTTGAAGTACTTGTGCTTGTAAAGATAAAGAATGAGGTCATGGGTGAATCCATAACGATCGCAGACAACAATCAAAGGCAATTGGTCGTCCAAGTCTGCCTCTTTCAAGAAGTTCTTAACCTTCTCACCGTTGTAGACATTGTTATCTCTAACGACACGTTCGATCTCTTTAGTCTGGCCAATCTTGGCAGCACACTGGATGTACTTGAGAACAACGTCAGCATCCTGAGTGGTATTGACAATGGAAGACAAGTAGTAGTAAAGTCCATCCTCAGCACCGTAGTCTTCAAAGATCTTGATAAGAGTAGATGGTCCAATCAATTCGGAATACTTGGTAGCGACTTGAATGACGGTCTGCAAGTTAGCTTCTTTGTTGGTGGCCAACATTTCACGGAGGCATGACACCGTCTGGTCAACGTTAAGTTTACCAAAGTAATCGACGAGCCACTCGGCAGGAATTTGTCCCGATGACTTTGCAATAACACGTTTGATGTCATTAGTATTGTCATAGAGTTCCAATGCACGCTGTGGGAGGCTTGCCTGCTCTGCCAAAGCTGCAATAGTTGGTCTATCGTAATGGGAGAACATGTTGTTTCCCAAAATAGCATCGGCAACTTGAGGAGCATTGATCATATTCACTTGCAAGAGTCTTGTCTGCAGTTCACCTTGAGAAGGTTTGTCCTCTTTCAAAGCGTCCAAAAGGTAGGCAGTACCCTGTTGAATATAGTTTTGAGAGAAGAAGATATCAGCAGTCTTTTCAACATCTTGATCAGGGTTCTGAGTTTGCAGCTGAGTGGCGAGCTCTGCAGCCTTATCTGGGTTAGCACGCAAGACACCTTGAATAAGAGCAGTCTCGTTAGGGTGATAGTCTGCCTGTTGACAGTAAGGCAAGATCTTGTCGGTCTGGCCCAACTCTGCCAAGCAGTTGACAACTTTAGCTGGAGTATTAGACTTGTAATAGACGGCCAAAGCAAGTGGAGTTGAAACTGGTTTGATCAAATCACCCATTTCCTCGGAAGGAGAGAGTTTATCCTCTTTGATGTATTTTTCAAGGGTATCGACACGGTTCTGTTGAACAAGAGGTCTGACGAGCTCCAAAGACTCGTGTTTGTTGAGAGAACCTCTGTCAAGTAAATAAACAAGGTATTGCAAGATTGGAGCCGGTTGACCCGGTTGAGTAGGCAATGCCTTGAGTCTTGAGATAGTATCAGGAGTTCTCAATTGAGCAGAAGAAGCTGCAATCTTGACAGCTGCCTGGTAATCGCCTCTTGAAATAGCCTGGTTGAACTGCTGTGAGAACAGAGATTCAGCGCCAGGAAGTCCAGAACGCGAAGCGATACTGAGTGCCAAATCAACATCTGCCAAGTTGGACATAATGTAAGGAACGATTCTATCAGGAGCAATTTCCACGGCGAGGACAGAACCTGTACGGTTGACGGCAATGATACCTTTGTTTTCGTCATATTTGGCGGCTGCAAAGATGGATTCACTAGAGATTCTGTTGAGGAAGATCTTTTTACCACTTTCCAAATCGTAGAGATGGATGAAACCAAACTTGGTCAAGATGTAAGCGACACCATAAACGTCTGAAAGTTGAATCGAGACAGGGAAATCGTTTGCGATTTCACTTGGGAAAAAGATCTCGACAGTTTTCTTTTGGTATGGAGGAGCTCCATCTTGATGGTCAATCTCTAACAGGTGCAATGTGCCACCGGTGGCGGTACGGGAAGCGCATGCAAACACCTGGGTATCAATGGTAGCATTCTGTTGACGGAACTTACCGAAACCACAGACGTGGCCTTCAATTGCCTGAGAGATGTTTCTAGATTTGGAGTATAGTTGGATGTGGCCGACAATACGGTTGTTCTCCAAAGCCAAACCACAGAGAGCAAACCAAGAAGAATCATAGTTGGTAACGAATTGAGTGAGCTGGCAATAATTCAAGCAAGCATTACGCGAAGTCAACAAAGTAGGACCCTTATCCGAACCATCAAAGATATCCCAAGTGTAGATGTTACTAGCAGAGACCAAACCAATCACTTTATCGTTCAACCATTGCCAAAACACGACAGGTTCACGCATAACGTTCGACTTTAATCTCTTCTTGGAACCAAGGTCAAACACTTGTAAAGTGGTACCGTTAGCTCTCAAGGCAATGATAAATTGCGATGGATGCATGATGACAGAGTCTGCACTCATACTCTTACGAGTGAGTTGGTTGTTGTTCTTAAGATCGACAATTGCAACTGTGTTCTTTTCACCGACTTCTCGGCAACAAGCATAGTAATCGGATTCAAGGGTTGTACTCATGATGTTGTCATTGGCAGAACCTTCAGTACTGGAAGTACCACTATTGAAGGCGGCCGGGTTGATCCCCAGCGACGCCAATTGACATACGTCAATAAGGTCAATAGGTGGATTATCCGACATTTTGGTGTCGATTTAAAACTGAGAGAAATTAAGGAGAGTTTGAATTCGTTGATCTAAAAGGGGAGGGGGCGACGAGGGGGGGCGACTAGTGGTGGCAGCAGAGAACGGGGGGAAAACTGGGGGGAGAGAAAAGGAGCGAATTTTACAACGTTTACAACGAGGATTTTTCGGAGGGAACAAGCTAGAGGGAAAAAGCTACTTACTAAAGACTATCGACGCGTCTATATGAGAAAGTTCGAGCTCGGAAAATAAAGAAAAAAACCGTGCCTCGCTTCGACGATCGTCCCTGGTTACCTGCCTCGGTTACCATGAAGAGTTTTTTTCTAGATTAGTGATGAAATTCAATGCTCCCGAGAGGGGTAGCGAAGATAGGAAGCACGGAACGAACAAGGTCGGTTAAACCAAAGTTGAATAATGAATGACTAGGAAAGAATGACTAGGTACGTAAATGGAGCAGTCCCTTCTGCCTTTTGACCTTTCCCCACCTCTTTATCCTGTACCCATTCATGTCACGTCTAGCCATCTTCACCCCGTCAATTGCTCCCCAATGATCAGCCGCATCTGCGTTGCCCAGCAGAAGAAATTTATTTTCTAATTTTGGAAGTTTCTCGTTGCGGAGAAGGGGGTAGGAACTTAGCGGGAGGTAACCTACTTTTCTCGGGGGGAAATTGGAGCTGAAATTTCATATAGTAGTAGTAACTGAGAGTGGGGAAAGGGGGATCGTGGGATGGATGACGATTGTGACTGGATTGGACTAGAAGAAATTGGACTGAGAAAATTTCCGAGTTGGAGCTAGAATTGGTTTCAACGAATTTGATCTCGATATCGATTTCGATCCACTTCAGTTGATCGTCGTGTTTGTTACCTCTCTGTTATGGTCCTTCCATTATTGGTAGTGATGAACCACAATAACAACCGCGTCCGAGCGTTAATTAACCGTTGCCGGCCCTTTCCAGTTCAAAATTAGTTGAACATATTTCCTCTTAGAGTACCTGTAAATAAAAATCATTTTCCGTTTTAGGAATATGCATAATTTTGAAAAACCCTTTAGAGGGGGATTGCTAGCACGCGTCGATCTTCGGATGCAACCCCGGTTCTAAGTGCAGGTCATAAGCCTCAGTTGGCTGGGTTTTAGCCATCAAAGTTTGTATACTATTACCGGTTCATTTTGTACCATCTTTTAATACCATCTATACCATCGTCTTCTGCGTTCAATGAGAATTCTCCTCTGACACGAAATGTACCACAGCCCGGAAAGCGAGAAAAAAAAAAGTAGTGGTAGATTCGATGGCGCCTCGGACGCCCCATGTAATTCTTCCCAATTAGGAAACCATATTGCTTCCAAAAATACATTTTGTCAGAAATTGACCCCTGTGGGAGCACGCTATTTAAGGGAGCCAACTTCCCCTCAAATTTTGATCCTTCCATCATCTTACTTGATACATCATAATCTTACTGAAAATGCAGTACAAGAAGCTCTTCACTACTGCTGTCATGGCCTCCGTTGCCATTGCTGCTTACGTTCCAGCCTCTGCTTGGGACACTCTTACTCCATCCAAGACTCTCAAGGATGCTACTACCGACTACACTCACACTTTCGGTATTGCCATCAAGACTCTTGCTTCCGAGTCTAGCTCTGCTACTCTTCAAAAGAGAGAGGCTACTCAGATCTCTGACGGTCAAGTCCAGGCTACCTCTGGTTCCGATGCCGTTGTCTCCCAGATCACTGATGGACAGATCCAAGCTACCACTGCCACCGCTGCCCCAGTTGTCTCTCAAATCACTGACGGACAGATCCAGGCTACCACTGCCACCTCTGCCGCTGTTGTTTCTCAAATCAACGATGGACAGATCCAAGCTACTACTGCTACCGCTGCTGCCGTTGTTTCTCAGATCAACGATGGTCAGATTCAGGCTACCACTGCCACCACCGCTGCCGTTGTCTCCCAGATCAACGACGGTCAGATTCAAGCTACCACTTCTACTGCCGCTGCTGTCTCCCAGATTAGTGACGGTCAAATCCAAGCTACCACCTCTACCAAGGGTGCTGCTTCCCAAATCTCTGACGGCCAAGTTCAGGCTACCTCTTCTGCTGCTGCTGACTCCGACTCCGACTCCAAGTCCGGTGTCACTGTCGAGTCCTGTAACTCTTCCTCTTCCCTTTCTATGACTCTTAACGGTGGTGTTTTGACTGACTCCAAGGGAAGAATCGGTTCTATCGTTGCCAACCGTCAATTCCAATTCGATGGTCCACCTCCACAGGCTGGTGCCATCTACGCTGCTGGATGGGGTATCTCTGAGGATGGTTACCTTGCCATTGGTGATGAGACCACTTTCTACCAATGTCTCTCTGGAACTTTCTACAACCTTTACGACAAGTCCATTGGTGGCCAATGTCACCCAGTCCAACTCCAGGTTGTTAACCTTGTCGACTGCTAAGCGGGCCGATTTTATGTTTCCGGTACGTATCACTCACTCATCCTAAATAAATATATTGCATAGATGTGTTTTTGTCTTATTATAATCTACCTACTCAAGTAGTACCTTCTCAATGGCTGATCCATTTGGTGATGGTAACTCTTTAAATTCATAGCTCTCCATCTCTTTAGTTAATGTCAAGAACTGTCCAAATCCTCCATCCGCCACTTTTAATACCCCCAATTGTTCAAACGCATCCGCTATATCCACCTGATGGTTATCTTTTAACGATTTGTTGATCATTACAATCAATTTCTTGTTCAACCGTAGTGTATCCATGATCGATCCGGTACCTGCATGAGATACAACCAGATACGACTTTGATGTGTATTCTCCAACAAGATCTTTACTAAAAGGTAACCAATGGATCGTTAGGTCCTTGTATGGCATACTTCCTTCCGCTTCATAGCTACCTATCTTTGACTCCCCCGTCTCGTATTTCTCGTCCTTCAACTTGGTCAACAATTGATCCAGCAACTGCTTGGCCTCTCTAGATTTCCCGTACTGAACCACCAGATCCGTATAATTCAAATCACTTAGTTTCGCAACGTATCTAGGGTCCAACGAGTACCTGATCAGTGTCTCAAAAGTCACCGTGGCACCTGTAGTAACCAACAATTGCTTCATAGGGGAAAAAGAAGTTGATGACACTAAAAGGGGAAAGATTGAAATTTCTCCAACTCTCCTCAATTATAACCACTTTAGTTCTCTTTCCGAGCTATAGCACAATGTCTGACAGGATAGTTAAGCATATGAACAACGACCATTCACACAACTTGGAGGACTTCTTAGTTGTGGAGGGACACATTCCAGCCGAGGATGTGAAGGATCCACGGATGGAATCTGTGGATTTGCAGTCAATGACTATCTCTTACGCCAGTGGACCCAATGCTTTGAAGACAACGGACCTTTCCCGAGATGAGTCTGCCAAAGCAGATAAGAACGATCCAAACTATCAGAGAGAACAAGTGGTGATCAAGTTTGATCCTGCTTTGAAAGATCTCAAAGAGGCAAGAGAACGGTTGGTGACCCTAGCCAAGCATGACGCTAGTAAGCGTGGTTACAGTGCGTACAGATTAAAGAAGGTTCCTCTGCCTGACAGTTTGGGTGATGCCATCTACTTAGTTATATTCAGTTTCTTTGCATTTATTGCGTTGTTCCCTGCAAAATCAGGTGCTCTGTTGCAACAATATCTCGGCTTCTCGCCAACTTTGGCTGAAAACTTTACCCTTGCTGGTAAATGGTTATTGAATATGATCTTCGTGGCACACCTTACAGAGATTAGTTTGATTCTCAACCCTATTCTCGACAAATACCGTGCTGGATTCGCACAGAGAGTGTTGTCATACATTGAATGTGTCATTGCAGGTGCCATTTTCATCAAAAAGGTTGAAGGTGAATGTGCAGGAATGGAAGGTTCTTTAAAACAGGACTAGTTATGAAATATTTCTACATATAGCAGATTATTGAACTTAAGTATATTAATACTATTTTACGTATGCTATGAACAATCAGTTAGATACTCATTTGACTAACAGAGAGAGAGAGTTGACAATCCAACACCGACTCTATTACCATAATCCCATTGTTATCATGAACCCAGGTAGCCCAAGCAACCCAGGCGCTAGGCAACACTCTTGGTGTCGTGAATCGAATATGATTCCACGTTTTGGAAATTCCCTTCTCCCATATTAACCTTGCGAGATGTCCACCTGAACAATGCCGGATGGTCCAGTTGTGGGCGACGTGGTGCTTCCACTTCTTCATCTCCATACTCTTCACCTTTCAATTTATCGAGATCACGCACTTTATCTGCACGTTTCATCAACAATTTGTTCAAAGTATCACGTTTCTCCATCTCTAACCGCCGAATACTAAAGTTCTTACGCTTACGTGCCTGTTCCAACTTTCTAAGTTGCAATTCATCCGCATTCAACTCCTTGCTCTGCTTAGGCTTCTCCTTCAATGACATTAGTTCTCCACTCTCACCAAGGTACTTTTCACGCTGTCGTTCAGTCATATGTGTAGGATCAGGCTTCACCACTTCATCTTCACCGTCATCATCATCACCATATTCATCTGCATCAAGGTCTTCGTCGTCATCAAATGGCGTCGGACTCATCGATGCTATGTCTGTATAAGATTGCTTGTCAGGGAAACGGAATTTGACTTCCAGAGACTCCTGGCCCCGGTCCACAATGACCTCTGGTTTCTCAGTATCTTCGTCGATTTCGTCTTCTTCATCTACCTCGTCCTCTTCATCCTCGTCTTCATCCTCATCCTCATCGACTTCATCCTCCTCCTCATCCTGATCCTCCCAATTGTCCTCATCCTTCACTTTGGCAGCCTGCCTAAGACTCATTCTCGTCCCTCTAGAACCTGCAGATCTCTTGCTGGTTCTGGAAACCCGAGAATCCCCGTCATCTTCTTCGAAGTCCTCTTCAAACTCGTAATCACTGTCTGACATCTAAAGAACCGAGTATCCTTAAAAGGGATCAGTCTACGCGACGAATATTTCAATCATTTAGCTAGAAATATTTTAAAAGTTCCCCTAATTCTCCCTACTGCCATTTCTCTTTCGTGCAATGTCGCGACCCCAGATCTCACTATCTGAAGTCGATGATCATCTTCGATCGTTACAACCAGACACTGAAGAGACAACACAAGCAGAAGAAGTTGCAGTTGCAGCGGTTGCAGCGGCGGCAGCGGCAGTTGTAAAAGCTGAGGAGAATGAGTCAAAGGAACCAAACTATTTCGCCGAATGGCCCGATAGGCAGGAGATAGGTTCCGATGAGACCACTCCGGAGGTGGTTGCAATGGATAGGAGTATAGATGGAGCTAGAGAAACCAATATTGACACCAGTTTGAGCAGATCTTCACTCTCGAGTGGTTCGAATGACCGCAATGGCTCCAATGGCTCCAATATACCTATTCAGTACAAGTCTCCATCTGTCGAGAGATACAGTACCATTGGTCGTCCAAACGATGAAGAGATATCTGTGGTCAAGAAATGCTCACGCTGTCGAGTCAAGAGACTGAACGAGACACCAGAGATGCTCAACAAGTACAATACATGTATCAACTGTCGGAACCGTCGCAAAGTGAAGCAGCGCAAGGCTAGAAGACCATCGATCTTACCGAATCTTTCAAAGGATTGGAACAAGTTTCAAGAGAAAGTGGCTACAAATAATAGCATCGATCTGATCCAACACAATTATAGAGACTACGCGGATGAGAGGATATTCCCGAGGTACCAGCCGGATCAATTGACTGATCGTATAGTGGAAGAGATCTCTCAGAAGCTAATCAATCATTACATCACACCGTTACAAGTCCTCACAGGGTTCAGATTTGCTGTGAGAGATCATCACAAGCCGGTCTTAGACAAACCGAACCGTGCCAAAAAGATCACTTGGATGTTTGTATGTTCTCAAGATAAGTTGAGGCAAAGACAATCACGGAGTGAAAATAAACGACAAGTGATTAACCGGCTCAAGACTGAAGAGTGCCAGTCCAAGATCACCTTGACCTACGATCTCGTACTAGGAATCGTGCAATTAAGTTACAATCATAGGCATCATCATCCGTACGCTTGGAAGAAAGATGCCAAGAAAGAGTCAGATGTTGCGCAGGAGGTTTTGAATGAGCTGATGGCCCAGAACGACCACCTTGACACTCGGATGCTACTAAGTTGATCCCGACCTTCCCGCCCCAATCTTTGCTAGAAATTGTATATAACATAATTGATATCTATCAGCCATATATCCATCGAAACTTTTTACGGAACCCTATCTTCCGGTAACGGAGTTCCACATTTTGACCGATAAGTGGTCTATTTCATGCTAATTTGCGTATTGAGCATTCACTTCTTCTATCCTTGTAACCAAACTACAACCATACTTCACAATATACTCCCTCCCTAACTCCCCCACAAATTATACACCCAGGGTTACGCATATGCACTCCCCACTCCGGTACCCGCAAAATGTGGGCAGTCCTTGATATTTGCATGCAGTTTCCTAAAATGACTCCTGCCATGGCTTTTTTTATTTTTTTTCTTCCATCTGGCGGGACCAACTATCAAATCCCTTTCCTGTATATTACTTTCTTTTCTTTCTGAATAGGTATCGATTTTAATTATGTTAAGACCTTCGATGCTATTTAGAACGGCAAGGGTGTCCCAATTGGGTCCACTGAGACAGGCGATGAGTCGTCGTGCTGTCCTCACACCTTTGACGATGCACAGATCGTTTAATAACACCTCCGTCTGGTTGCAAGCTGCTGCAAAGCCAACCGAAACCACCGAGACACCGAAACAGGCTGCTTCCACTCCACCACCACCACCACCTCCACCAGCTCAGACTCCTCCAAAGTCCAAATCAAGCTGGTTCAATAGATTGATCATCTTTGGTACTTTCTCTACTGTTGCATTCTGGAGTTGGTTGACTTGGGAAGTTTATAAGGAAGCTAACCCTGGTGAACAGATTCCACAGTCTGAATTGAAGCCTAACGGTAATGGTAAGAAGAAAGTGGTCATTTTGGGTTCTGGTTGGGGTGCAGTGTCCTTCTTGAGCAAGTTGGATACCACTCAATATGATGTTACTATCGTTTCCCCACGTAACTTCTTCCTCTTTACTCCTCTTCTTCCTTCGGTCCCATCGGGTACTATCGATTCTCGTTCCATTTGCGACTCTGTCCGTACTTTAGCCAGACAAACCCCTGGTGAAGTCAAGTACATGGAAGCTGCCGCTATTGACATTGATCCAAAAGCTCGCAGCCTTCAATTGGAACATACCTCTCAAAGATTCTCTCTCGGTGATGCCGTGATCCCTGAAAGTGAAGAACCTATCCGTACCTCCATTGACTACGACTATTTGATTTATGCCGTTGGTGCTCAAGTTAACACTTTCGGTATCCCAGGTATTCCAGAGTATGCTTCCTATTTGAAAGAGGCTAACGATGCTACTGCTGTTCTTCAGAAGTTGTTCAACTCCATAGAAGCTGCCAGATTGTTACCAGAAGGTTCAGAAGAACGTAAGAAACTTATGACCTTTGTTGTCTGTGGTGGTGGTCCAACTGGTGTTGAATTGACTGCTGAGATTAAAGATTTCCTTGATCAAGACTTGTGCAAGTTCATTCCAAACATTGACAAAGAGATGAAGGTTACTTTGATTGAAGGTATGCACGATGTTCTTGCCGCATTCCATCCTCGTCTTATCGAATACACCAAGAAGGTGTTTGGAGAGCAAGGTGTCGAATTGAGAAACAACACCATGGTTAAGAAAGTCGATGCCAACAACGTCTACGCTTCTCACAAGTTGCCAGATGGTACTACCGAGGATGTCGTTGTTCCATACGGAACCTTAGTTTGGTGTGGTGGTAACGCACAGAGACCAATTACTAAACTCTTGGCTTCTAAAATTTTGGAACAACAGACTGCTCGCCGTGGATTGTTGGTCGACGACTACTTGAAATTGGATGGTGACGATCATATCTTTGCACTTGGTGACTGTACTTTCACTACTAACCCACCAACTGCACAAGTGGCCGAACAGGAAGGTCACTTCCTTGCCCACTATTTCAACGATCTCGCTAAAGTTGACGATTACGAGTACCTCAAGTCTAAGACTCCAGAGGAGGCTGACTCGTACCAGAAGAAGATCGACCGTGTCAAGGAAGGTATGTTACCATTCAAATACAAGCATCAAGGTTCCCTTGCATACATTGGATCTGACCGTGCCGTGGCAGATTTGACTTGGGGCTCTTGGTCTACTGTGGCCCTCGGTGGTTCGCTCACTTTCTTCTTCTGGAGAACTGCCTACGTTTCTATGCTTCTCAGTATGAAGAACAAGATCCTGGTTGTTTCCGACTGGCTTAAGGTGGCCATCTTTGGAAGAGACTGCTCAAAGGATACTTGATCATTCTATCTTTCTTGTTTTGTCTGTGAGTGTACTTTATAGTAGATATTATAATACAGACAGTTAGTTTACTTAATCGTAGTAAGGTTTAGCACATTTACGTTTCTGTGTTTCACCTGTAGATGCAACCACCATTGTCTCCCAGTCGATAGCATACATTCTTTCACCATCCTTTTGTGCAAGGACAACACCGAGATCATTTCTAGCAGTACTCAAGTAATAGTTCACTCCATCTCCCAACGAGATAATCTCCGCGCGGATTATATCTCCTGGTTGGAAAGCTTCCGATATTTGAACCTTATCTCTTTCAGTGGATCTAACATCAGTAGATCTCACTATACCTTTAAACTTCTCACCATTCTCATTCGAACTAAGACTTGATTGTAATAGTTGTGTTTCATCTCCATCGTCTATACTTAATATCTCCACGTTTGCACGTAGATTGGAGATTCTAGTCACTCTAGCCAACACCAGGTCATGCAATTTAGGTGTCACCGACTTCAGATTCAAATTGTACACATCGTGAGACACTTCTGGATCGTTTTTAGTCAACACATCCACTCGAGATTCCTCTTTACCTTGTTCAATCTTAACTTTCCCCACCACTGACGACACTATCGATGGGATTTGATTCCCGTTGTATTGGATCGTTTCTATGCGGCAGTTCTTTCCAACGACATATTTGGTGCTCTTGGACAAAATAGGAACGATTGGCTGTCCTGGCAACACTTTTTCTGGTACAGACATCACTTTAAAACTGAAGAATGGCCTTTGAATCTCTGCTTCAAGTCCTTTTCAAGTGAGATTGAAGGAAAGTAAAATAGTTTTGGAAGAAATTCTACCCTTTTTTTTTCCTGCCCTCAGTGAGAGATGAGCCGCACCGATATGAGAAGCCAAATAAAAAGAAACGAGGCAAAAATTTTTCAGGCTCAAAAATAAATTTGAAAAAAATTCCATTTTTTTTTCTCTGTCTTAATACTAACATTAAGTATGTCTAAGAAAGCAGAATTGAAGAAGTCTAAGAAGGTTGCCGAGAAGAAGGAGAAGAAGGAAAAGAAGGAGAAGGCCAAGAAGGTCGAAGAGAGCGAGAGCGAGTCTGAAAGTGAATCCAGCTCCAGCTCCAGCTCTGAATCCGAATCTGAGTCCTCTTCTGAGTCCGAGTCTTCTTCTGACAGTGAATCTGAATCTAGCTCTGACAGTGAGTCCAGCTCTAGTGACGATTCATCCTCCGACAGTGAGAGTGACAGTGACAGCGACTCTAGTGATTCTGACAGCGACTCTTCCGATGAGGAAGAGAAGAAAGAAGAAAAGAAGGAAGAGAAGAAGGAAGAATCTTCTGATAGTGATTCTGACTCCAGCTCCGACAGTGATTCTGACTCTAGCTCTGACAGTGATTCCGACAGTGATTCTGACAGCGACTCTGACTCCAGTTCTGACAGTGACTCTGAGTCTGGATCTGACAGTGATTCCGACTCTGACAGTGAATCTAGCTCCGACTCCGACTCCGACTCTAAGAAGCGTAAGGCCGATGATGAAGAGGAAGCTCCAGCCAAAAAGGCCAAGAAGGAAGAACCTGCCAAATCTTCTGGTGAACCAGGTACCGTTTTTGTCGGAAGACTTTCTTGGGGTGCTGATGATGATATGCTCAAGCAAGCTTTCGAAAGCGAAGTTGAAGGTGTCTTGGGAGCCAGAGTTATGACCGAAAGAGCCACTGGACGTTCCAAGGGATTCGGATATGTCGACTTTGACACCAAGGAGAACGCTGAGAAGGCCATTGAGAAGTTGCAAGGATATGAAATTGATGGTAGACCAGTCAACCTTGACATGGCTACTTCGAGACCAAGAAATGATAATCCAAGAGACAGAGCCAGTAACAGAGCCAACCAATACGGTGATGCTCCATCTGAGCCATCTGAAACCTTGTTTGTCGGTAACCTTTCCTTTGAAGCTCAATACGATGATGTCAGATCTGCCTTTGAGCAAGTTGCACAAGTTGTTGGATTGAGAATCCCAACTCACCCAGGTACTGAAGATCCAAGAGGATTTGCTTACGTTCAATTTGGATCTATCGATGACGCCAAGAAGGCTTTCGAAAAATTGAACGGTGAATACATCGCCGGACGTCCAGTTAGACTTGACTACTCTACTCCAAAGCCTCAGAACAACAATAGATTCGGTGGTGACAGATCAAGATCTGGAACTCCATCCCGTGGTGGATTCGGTGGCCGTGGTGGCTACGGTGGTGGTAGAGATAGACGCCAGGGCGGAGGTTCTGGTGCTAACGCCATCCCTGTCCAGTTCAAGGGTGCCAAGAAGACTTTCGATTGAGCATAGATTCCGCATATTTTTATAAGCTAATGTCTGTATAATACCAGAATAAGGACTTTTCAGAGATTTTTCATTTAGTAGTTGAACTTTTTCAAAACCTTTAAATTTCAACCTTGATCACCAATGTCGTCTCCTTCTCAAGGGTATGGCCATTTGGGCCATAGATCGCCTAAAAAGAAGAGGGTATTGGACTTGGATGAATCTGTGATCAAAATGAGATCTCCTGTGAAACGGTCGATGTCCGAATTGAATCGACTGGCTTTACAGAGAGCCATTCAGATCAAATATGAAGATTCCGAGGAAGATGACGAGGATTTGGCACTTGCCGATAAGATTATTGCATTGAGTAAGAGCGATGGACTTGGGCCGTTGTACCAGGAGGAGGAAGAGAATGAGGAGAAGGAAGTGGATGAGAAGAAAAAAGAGAAGAATCTTGATTCACTTGAACGTAAGCTTAATAGATCTTCGTCACCTAGACGGAGAGAAGGTAGAGAAACCCCTATTTCTATCTCTGCTTCTCCATCTAGAACCGCATCTCCCTCACCTACGCCGAGACGTAGGGGAAGACCTCCCAAGTCTGCCGCATTACAGACCAAGTTTGAGGACCTAAAGCTGGACTCCGGTGTCAAACTAATGAAAATACCCACTATCGATCCAGGTGAAGACACTTTATTGCAGGAGGCTGCAATAGAACCTAAATCTTTGTTTTATGACGGGTTTGAAGGTTTCTTTGAACAGCAGAAGCTCAGAACCAAGAAAAACTCCTCAAGCTCGATGACTATGGCTCCACAAATCACATACGACCAATTCCATCAGTTTAATACTCTGTTGGATCTATTAGCAGATCAACAGACCAAGAATCTCAACAGTTACTACCGATTGCAGTATACTCAATGGTTATTGGAGATTCAGGAAGGTTTTAACCTGATATTTTACGGAGTCGGTTCTAAAAGGTTGCGATTGTTGGATTTCGCTAGAAACTTCCTGCTCGATAGACTACCCAAAGGTACTAAATGTATCGTGGCTAATGGATATAACACAGAGTTTCATCCACGGGTTCTTTTACAGACGGTTTGGAAGTCTGCATTTGGCCGTCGTCCTCCAACTTGGCATATGATCGATTCTGTTCGAGAATTGCGTAACGAATTCGCCAAGAAGTCGAAGCAGATCGTCATTGTGCTTCATAATATAGATGGAGAATCGCTTCGTCAAGACAGGTACCACTACGTGCTGAGTGAACTGGCAAGTATAGAGCAGGTCCACCTCATATGTTCCATGGATAATATCCTTACACCATTGTTCTGGAACGCATCAATGATGGCCAATTTCAAGTTCGTCTGGCACGATGTAACCAGCTACGAGCCTTACACTACAGAGATCAGTTTCAAAGACCCACTCAGTGTTGGTAAATCCAACGAGTTCGTCGGCTCTAAAGGTGCAAAGTATGTTCTCAGCTCGCTTACAGCCAATGCTAAGAACTTCTATAAAAATCTGATCATTCAACAGTTGGAAAAGATTGACTCGACACTCACAACAGAGCAAGATATGGAATCCCGTGGACTTATCAGGGGTAGCATTAAGTTGGCTATTCTATTCAGAGAGTTTTATGAATTGTGTGTGAGTGAGTTCATCACATCGAATGAAATATCGTTCCGAACCGTGCTACATGAGTTTGTGGAGCATAAAATGTGCAACCTTACACGTACCAGTGCAGGTACTGAGGTTATGTACATTCCATTCACTGTCAATGAGATGGAAAAGATCCTAGAGAATGATTTGCTTTAAACTTCTATTAAATAAAATTGGTATATCAACCATGTTTCTTGAAAGAGAACTTACCTCTACAGAGTGGACATGTAGACGATCCTGAACTCTTGAACCATCTGTAAAGGCATGCAGAATGGAACTGGTGGTGACATGTAGGGCACACTTTGTTTGGAGTCGAATGATCCACTGCATTTATGATCGAGTAACAGATAGCACAGTCTTCGAACCCTTCAAAGTTAGATTCAACGTTATTCTTGAAATGCTTAATGGCATCCAGGATAGAAACATTCTGGAAATTGATCACATACTGCAATGACATCATCCATGACTTCCATTT
The DNA here is from genome assembly GCA_030574155.1 of Xiuguozyma insectalens. NCBI lineage: Eukaryota > Fungi > Ascomycota > Pichiomycetes > Pichiales > Pichiaceae > Xiuguozyma > Xiuguozyma insectalens. Next base: position 79,821 of record JAJMEL010000001.1, on the reverse strand, counting down.
CTTTTCATCAATACCGACACGCGACACTCCAGTAACGGATATAGCAGACAACGGATAGTCTGCAGGTAACGTTATGCAGATCTCCATCGTTTGATCATCGATCTGGGCCATACATCTAATCTCATTAGCTAACCGGTTCACCTTAATCTTGAAGTTCTCATCCTCCAATGAAGTCTTATCAGAGAGCGTGTTCATGATATCTTCAATCAGTTTAGAACTCACATACTTCACCATGAATGAATCTGTACCGTTACTCAGTTGCTTATCACGGATACCATTGTACCAAGTCTGTGTCAGACTACCTCCCAAATAGTTCATGAACAAGTAAAGAAGGTTGACAAGAAGCTTCTTCATCTCTTCAACTGGTTCTCCACCATCCAAAAGAGAGTAGTCAATGACATAGTCAGGGTCAGATTCTGTTGGAACTTTGTACTTGGCGACATCAATCTCTCTAACCAAAAATGTTAAAAAGTCTGAAATCGTGTCTTCACCAAGCTGCGATGTGTAATTGCTGCGCATCTTTTGAGTGATACCTCGGAAGTGACATATCAACAAATACCAACTCCACAGATATGATAACTGAATTGGATAAGTCTGGTAATCGAAATCATCACGGATCAATTCATCTTGGATATTTTGCAGAAGCGGTCCTGGCAGTTCAGTCTGTATTTCATTCTTCTTATCCAAGGTGGACTCGACAACTAAATTGTCCTGTATCTTTGGGAGAAGTGCGCTCAAAATAGAAACAGAGAGTCTTTGCACCTGAACACTTGGTGAAGATACAAACTCAAACAATCGTTCATACTCTGGAAGAAGTTTCTTTTCTGGAACTAGAGGTAGTACTCTTGTCCAGAGTTCATGAACTTGATGCATGGCAATGGTATCAACATCGTTATGCAACTGCTTGAATAGAATATCAACAAGGTCCGTCTCAATATCGTCAAGAGAATCCTCCCAAGCTTCGATCCGGTCTTTGTACTTATTTAGCAAAACAAATGTTTTCAATGAAAAGAAGGTCAACTCCATCGAGTCATCAGAATTGACCATACCCAAAGATTCCGAACATAGACGGGTACCAAAGTCAAACACCTTGTCTGCCAAATCAGACGGATAGTTGGAATCACACACATAGTAGATGTTCTTGATATACCTCATAACAAACTCCAACAGACAGATTCGAACAGAATTGAATTCAGCTTCGTAAGCACTATCACAGTCGAGCCATGACGACAGAGAGCTTATAGCCATGATTAATCTCTGCGGTGGGAACAATTGTAGGTCTTCAGGGATCTGTGAATCAACATCAAAATCAATGAATTTGTTCAATAAGATCAGATTCTCGAGTCCGACTTTCATAATATCCTTAGAGCTGCGAAGACCAATCAAGTTAGCAATACATCCATTACGAGGTCTCTCGAGTCGTGGATCTGTCAATTGATCTCTATGATTATCGAGATAGATTGCCATATCGGCACCACGAAGGGAGGAAGGATCTATCTGATCATCTGAGGTGATCAATTGGTATAGTCTATAGTTGTAATAAGAAACCCAATTGGATTCAGATTTCAATGCAAGTGAGTCCACTGAGACATCAGTGATAGCATCTGCGCATATGTCATGCAATGCTTCTATGCATGCATTTTCGTTTGAAGATAGAGGTTGCAAAAAGGCAGAGTCCACACCTGCTTCTGAAATAATAGCCAGGTCAACAACCAATGGTACCTTCTGCTTCGCGAGTTCAGGGTATTGCTTCAACACAGAAGCATAGAAGAGCGCCTTCAAAATTGGAAGTTTAACATTTTCCTTCGATCCTCCAAAAAGATATATACCCGTTCCTAATGCGTTGGCAATTGAAAGAGCACTATTAGGATTTGCAGGAGCATCAACTTGTAAATGATCCGGCAAGAACTGTGACCAAATAGAGATATCTAGTCTGTCAATGTGCTCCAATACATTATAAACGACGGACTCAGTCTCCAAGGAGGCTTCAAGAGCTTTGAAATAGGCAGATTTGAATGCTTCATCGTCCAAATGCAGTTCCAATTTCTCTAAGAGTTTCGCAGAGGATGGACTCTCTGAAGCTAATAGCCGTTCAATAAATCCAGGATTTTCCAATGCGAATCGAGTCAAAATATCTGCATCATAGTTATTAAGACATCCAGTGACAAACTTGTTGAACGATTCATGGCTTCCATCAACATTAGAATAAATGTTGGAGAGGATTTCTGGAGATAAGAAACTGAATAAGGAATCTTCAGACGAAACGGATGGTGCGGATTCAGATCTCTCCAATAGATGAGCTTCCACATCTGGAGCATCTTTGAGATCAAACCACCGGATTCGAGACACATTACGAATGACTTTATCAGATTGGCCGAACCCATCAAGCTTCTTGAAGATCAGGTTAGTCACAGTAGACACTTTGGAAGGCTCGCAAAGTTTCGATGCAGTATAGTCAATGAAGACGTAAAGTGGTTCATCAAACACATCAGTGAAGAGTGTGTCAATATGATCGATGAACTCATTGATGATTTCTTTGAATGGAAGATTCTTCTGAATGTAGATATCAATGATTTGCAATGCTAGTTTAGGGACCTCGTCAGTTTCATCATTCAAAGAGTCGATCGAACTAGTGAGCAGTAACTCAAGTAGATCTGATTTAGTAGTTTCAAGCAACGAGACAAAGTTATGAATAAACTGTTTCTCATATTTGATGGCCAATCCTTCTTCGAATTGTATGGCTTTGCCTGGGAGCGAATCCATGACCCCAGCGTTTATATCTGCCAAAATGTCTGCATCTCCTTCGAGGTTATCCAAACTAGCGAGTTCTGACAACAAGCCTTTTGAAAGAGCACGCGGAGAGTCCAATGTACTGATGGCCTGGATGACAAGCTTATCGGTGACAGACTCAGGATTATCAATAGAGGGGAGGAATGAATTGATGAATGCAATGTAACACTTCCAAGCTCTTTGCTTGAATTCAGGCAATCTTTCAGAGTTAACGTCATTTCTAAGGATCGTTAGGTAAGGTTGAATGTATTTCATATCGTTCAATGGCAAGAAATCAGGCGGTAATCTAATCAAGAGTGCATGGACCACTTCATAATAAACGGGATCAGAGTTGACGGATCCAATAGCCAAAAGCGCCTGTAATTTACTGGCAGATTTCTTGGTAGTCGTCCAAAAGGAAGACGAATGCTTGGTAAGTATGACCATCGAATCCAATATAGGAATAATAGAGGATGCATAGATGACAGGTGGGGTAGATTTATGGATCTTCAAACCAGACACGGCAGCTTTAGCCAATTGATCAAACATACCCGAGGAATCTATTAAAGAACATGTCTGTTCGGTCATAATGAGGACACGAATCAATTGATACCAAGCTCTTTTCAGCTGTAAGTCCGAGGAAGTGGCGATATCAAGAAACTGCTTGCTTTCCAAGATGAGCGAGAAAACATCGGATTGGGATTGCTTGAACTCAACAGATTCTTCCTTAAGATTATTAGCGATCTGGGTGAATAGCAAGATGGAACCGAGCAAGACACGTTGGTACTTCGCCTTGCTCTCATCCTTATCTGTGAATCTCTCATCAGATAAGGTATCCTGAGTTTCAATCACAATAACTTGGTATACATAGTTCAACAACTGAGTGGTATAGATCTTCCAAATGTTAGAGATCTTGGCCACATTATTGCCAAATGCCGAATGAATTGATTGTTTGCAAGTTTTAGCGACAGATCGATCCGAATCGAAAGTCCCTGCTAGCCATAGACCGATTGTATCTCTCAGATACTTTGCGAATTTCCTTCCGACAGAGAGAACGAACTGTGACTCAATCTGATGGGACACACTTCTCACCCTTTTAGATTCATCCGTAGCCAATTTAGCATATATCTGACACCATGAGATTAATACGAGATCATCGTTTATATTGCTTGTATGATCAGTAACTATCTTCAACAGATTACCGGCAGACTTCTCCCTGGTAGTAGCATCCCTCTTCTGCAATCCTTTGAAGCATAGTTGTAACTCTGTGGAGTTCAGACACGTCGAGTCCACATTTCCTGTGATATAATTCAACGAAACTTCAAATCCATTAGTACCAAGCCCATATTGATCTTCACTGTAGCTTCCAAATGCCATAATTAGTAGAAGAAGAAGATAAAACGGAGCCTTAGATCTCAGGCAAAGATTTGTTCTAGTTGAAAAATTACTAAAGGGCTGAAAGCTTGAAAAAAAAAAAGAAAGTTGATATCGACGCATATCCCACGTCGATCGACCGATAAACCCCCTCTATTTTTCATACTCCCGGTTAGGAAATCGTAAACAGAGCTGCTTCTGCCTAGTTTAGAAGGATTTGTTTGTTGTCGTGGGGGAGTTTCTTAAAGATTTGAAAAAGAGGGTTTCCGGGCATTTCAAAGGTTTCTTTCCCCCAACTGATACTTTGCTTCTTTACTGACCAGTTTGTATAACAGTTGAATCAGTGGATTGATCTGTGCTTTTTTATAGAAGAAAGAGGAGATGCACAAGAGATCACAGATTGACGCTATAGAGTTCCTTAAGGGGAAGGTTTACTTGGGAGCTTACGATTATGTCCCATCAAACAGCGACAAGTTTGTCTATTTCACTGTTGAGGATGCATTACCTTACAATGCATTCCATCTAGATTTCGGTCCTTTACACATTGGACATCTATATAGGTTTGCTGTTGCTTTGCATAACATCTTGAACGATCCTGCAAATGCTTCCAAGTCAGTGATCTTCTACTCTTCAAACAACCCGAAGTCGCGTGCCAATGCTGCATGCTTACTCTGTTGCTACCTGGTTCTTGTTCAAGATTGGGCACCTCATCAGGTGTTACAACCGATCGCTCAATTGTCCAAACCTTTGATGCCATTCAGAGATGCAGGATACTCTCGTGCAGATTTCGAATTGACTATTCAGGATGTTGTCTATGGTATGTGGAGAGCTAAAGAGAGAGGTATGATCGATATCACAAATTTCAATTTGGAAGAGTATGAACAGTATGAAAGGGTCGATCAAGGTGACTTTAATTTGATTTCCCAAGATTTCATTGCATTCGCTTCACCAAAACAGTCTCGTCCTGGTGCTCCATTAAACGGTCCATTCACCAAAGTCTTGGAATATTTTGTTAACAATTCCGTTCAGTTGGTCGTTAGATTGAACTCTCACCTTTACGATAGAATGGAGTTTGAAAAAAGAGGTATCAAACATATCGATATGATCTTTGAAGATGGTACTTGCCCCACGATGGATTTCGTTCAAAAATTCATCGGTGCTGCAGAGACAACCATTGCCAACGGTGGTAAAGTGGCAGTCCATTGTAAAGCTGGTCTTGGTAGAACCGGTTGCCTTATCGGTGCATATTTGATCTATACCCATGGTTTCACCGCTAACGAATGTATTGGATACATGAGAATGATGAGACCTGGTATGGTTGTTGGTCCTCAACAACATTGGCTCTATTTGCATCAAAATGAGTTCCGTGATTGGAGACACACTATGACTTTGGACAACCAAGCCGACCAATTCATTGGTGGTCTCTATTCTTTGATACCATTGGATGAATTCAAACGCAAGCAGCAATCTGGCAGACATAACTTACCAAAGTCTAAAAACAGCATTGTTCTCGGCAACCATGGTGAACAGGACGATGACGAGTATTTGGCTGACAGATCAATCGATATGCCTCCATCAACCCCACTGGGTAGAAGAAAGATTTCAGGTGCATTACGCCGTGCTGCATCCCAGGCCGTCCCAGATGAAACTGTCGGTCAACCTCGTAAATATATGGGACCAGATGGACGTTACACGAACTCTGATGATGAGCGCGATATGAATACCAACGAGGAGTTTTACGATTCAACAGCCTCCCACAGTGCTATGGAAGTCACTACTACAGCAGCTGCAAATAAACATTCGATCATCACCGAAGATGATGATGACGACTCGATGCAGGATAAAGAGAACCAATATATATCAAAGACGTTCTCTTCACCATCTCGTCGCCACCACGCTCATGCTGTTGGTGCCAATGGCCACCGCTCAGGTTCACAGCAGCAACAGTTCTTCAGAAAGACAACCACTACAACCACTACAACAACAATAGCATCTTCACCTCCACCTTCTTCAAGAACCGGCTCAAAAGAAAACAGTTTCTTAAAGATGCCAAAGCAAAGAATGGCTTCTTTCAAGGATAAGCCAAGAATCACCAGTTCAGAGAGAGTTCTTGGCAACCCTGGAGTTAGAAAGGTTTCTGGCAGAAAGTACACCCCTGGTCCAGCTTCTGCAGGTGCATGATCAACGAGATTAGATAACATCTATGTACAATTTACTTCAATCAGAAATAGTAGAACTGGAGAAAGAAGTCCCTATTTTTTTTCTCAATCCGGCCTCACTATTTATATTTGAAAACCCCGCCCCAAAACTTGAAACCTTATTTACATATGTCGGGTTCCTCTTCAAGACCGTCGCGAATCCCATTAAGACCATCGTTGGAGGACTCATTTGATATAGATGACACGGAGAACAGAAGAGGGACGACTATAGATGGGTTTTCAAAGCTGTTGAATGACTACATTGACAAAGATTCACAGATCGAGCTTGAACAAGCAAGTAAGATTGAAGAGAGGGTTCAAAATGTGAAGAGACAACTAGAACAGTTAAAAAAGGAGAAGATGGAGGTTGTTCAATACACAGGAATGGTGAAGGAGTTGATCTCAGCGACAAAGGAGTGCATGAATAAGACCAACGAAAAGCGGAAGGAGAGACAGAGACTGGTTGATGAAGAGATCGAGATGCAACGAAGAAGTATCGAGAAACGACATCGAGAGGTGAAAGAACAATATGAGACTAAGTTGAAAGAGATTCGGTCACAGATGAGTGAAACTATTGAAAAAGAGGCCAAAGATGAAACATTGGAGTCAATACAGCGTGGAAAGCTGGCCGAATGGAGGAACGAGAACGAACAGCTGTGTTTCAAAATGGATCAAACTCGTGCAATGCTTCGCTTGGAATTCGAGAAATACCAGAGACAATTGGAATTGAAACGACTCCAGGCTACTTCTGAGGGAGATGACAAGTTACGAAAAGTTGTAGATGACAATGCTACGAAACGAGAGGAAATGGCCAAGTTGAAGGAAGATATCAAGACAATTGAGAGTGAACTAGATTTGGAACGTTCCAAAACCAGTTCTTTGAAACGACAATTGACCGAGCTTGATGATTATAAAGGTGATTTAGATGCAAAATCGAAACAGTTGAAGAATAGAAGGACCGAATTACAGGCTGAGGTGGCTCAGTCAAGACAGACCACATCCCATTGCGGCTACGACGACTACAAGCAGAAGCATGCAGAGGCTGAAGAGAAGTACATTGCAATTAAGGAGAAATGTGACTCGATGCAACTAGAGATCGATAGACTTAGTGTGAGTAAATAATATTGGACTGTTGTGTGTTTATTTGTTTTATATAACGTGGAATTTAGTAGCCAGCTGCGATGAGGTAGTCAGCAATCTCTTTACCGAAGAAGTCATAGATCAACTCGTGATCATAGAGGCCAAGACGACCAAGGTACTTGATAAGATCGTAATTGATAGAATCAGAGACTAAACTGTCATGTTTATAGTCAGGATGTGACTGAACAAAGTTCCGAATGAATACTGCCGTGGAAGGAATCTTACCAGAGGCACGCTGAGAGACCAGTTTCAAATAGAAATCGATCCGTTCCAAGTTCTTACTATCAGAATCGTCGGATCCATCAGTGAACGTTTCAGAAATATACTTCTTCACAATTGGAACTAATCCTTCCCAATGCTCACTACCATTGAATATCTGATCCAGAGTCAACTTCTCATATACACCAGGTTCAGTTTGGCCATGCCAGCAGTTGGTTCTGAAACTGAAACGACCCTCTGTAGTAGAGTTTCTTTGATGGGCAACTTTCATGTTCTCTTCCACCAAGGAGATTGGAATGTAAAAGTTTGGTCTATACTTTAAGATGGCTCTAGACAATAGGATCGAGAAGGCGGCAAAGGCGGCATTCTCAAAATCGGTTAACGAGATCTCCATTGGACGAATCTCCACACGCCATCCTGGGACTGAGTTGTTTCCAGGAACAGCATCCTGAGTTGGCACTTTGAAACGTAAAGTCTGCCAGTTGGTAGACTGAATGTTTTCCAAATGATCGGTCTCTTTAGTGTTATCCTGATTGATACTTTCACTAAAGATCACCAGTGGATCTCTAATGAACAGATGTGCATAATGGTATGCCAATTGATGATCAAATCCAGCTTCACGAAGTTTATAATACACTTTCTGGTTAACTGGTGGATTGATATCATTGTAAACAGGATCATAAAATCCGTATTTACCTTCATGGTCATCATCAAGGATAGGTCCAGAAACACCTGGCTTGTCATTGAGGGCCCTACCATCAATCTTAGAAGCACTCTTGGCGCTACTATTGCTCAAGGTTTTCTCTAAAGTACCATCGAAATCTGGTTGAAGATCTCCAAGGTATTGGTCGATAGAATCGTATCTAGACTTTGGGATTCTTTGAACTTCAACGTTTTCAGCAATGCCACCACGAGCCTTATGACCAGGCAGTGGAGGGACGCCTCTTTCCAGAGGGGTTCTATCGTCGACAGATCCCGCAATAACGTTCCATCTGACATCTTGATCGGCAATACGACCTTTCAGAATTGGGGTAGCAGAGGTTAGACTTAAAAGAGCAGGAGCCACATTAACCAATTGGTCATGAAGATATCTAGCTTCATAAATATCAGGTGCCTGTAAAGTGACTTGCAAGCAACAGCAACCCATACCGAAACCCATCGAATCCATGTAGATGTGACCAGGCTTAGCTGCACCTTCAAAAGCTTCAGCATCCCACTCTGGGAACAATTGTCTCTTGGGAATAGAACTATCGAGAGATTTCATATCAGTGTTAGAATCCTCATATAAAGGGATGTTGATTGCGACTTTCTCACCCCTACGGAGTCTGATGTTGGCAGTCAATGTCGGGAACCGGACATGCTTGTTAATTATCTCATCAGGCAGGAAGAGTGATTTGGAGAAAGGACCATCAGGGACTGCATGAGGATAGGTGAACTCGGAGCAACCCATTCTAGGATATGCAGTGAGAGTCAAGGGATACACTTTCTTATCGGTCATCTCACCTCTAGCAACGGTTCGGCGCACAGACATATTCTTTTCGACATAGACATAGTCGGACAATTTTCGACCATCGTATGGTCCCAAAGGTGTGGCTTCTAACATATACCGTCCATATTCAGGGTGGAAGAGAACATCGTTTCGCTCGGCTTGTTTACGATCTCTACCGTCTTCACCTAACTTCAATAGCACTTCAGTCTCATCCAATGCCAATCTAGCAGTCTTGTTTTGATCATCGATCCGAATCATTTGATACTCTATTTCATCCCCCCAAAGTAGTGGGTCATTGGCTCTATCCTTGGTAGCAGACCAACAGTTGATTAGTTGAATCACTCCATTATCACGAACATGTTCATTGTATTTCTTCGATTCGTCCCATGTCAATGGGGTTCCAAGGGCCAACAAACCCATCTGGATTCAATAATTTGACAGCGACTTTGCTAAAACACAAAGTTAAGTAAAGAAGGTCAAGATTTAGTTTATTCGGTGATTACTTAAGATGAATGCAAAGAAAAAAAAAGTTGTTAGTAGAGAGGGTGCGATCCTCGCTTACTAATTCTGTAGAAGATAGCGAATGACTGTTTTAAATTAGTGGGTTATGATGTATGATTGGTGGAAAGGATGTAACGTTATCATAAATGGATGATTAATAATTGACAGGGATGAATAATTGACCAATAAACGGCGAGAAGTGGTTTCGATCGGCATGATTCCAAGCAGAATGAGTCCTTGATGCGGGTTTCCAGATTGGGAAAGAAACTGATAAGCGTTTGACGAGGGATGAAGCTAAGGAGATGAGATGAGCAGGGTGAAAGGGGGAACTGAAGGCTGTAGGCAGAAGGTGTTCCTACGCTCTAATACATGGACCCAAAACACATCTATTTCAACATGAGATATGTAAGGATAGTCCACTTTGAAGTTATATTGCTTCCTTCCTAGTGATTGCTGTGGCTTAAAAGAAATGCATTAAATCATGTCCCCGAGATTACAGTATGGCATGCATATGCCGGGGGGGGGTTAGAGAAATTCAGAGCGAAAAATTCAGAGCGTAAAGTTAGAGCATAAATTTAGAGCATAAAAATTTAGAGAGAAAATATCTCGGTGATAAATTCTCATCACTTCTTCTTTCTGATGTCTCAACAGTTTGTCGTTTCTGGAGACACAGTGGCGATCGAGCCCGCAGGGTTTATCACCTTGGGGCAAAACTTGAAGTATAAGGACAAAGTGTTGTACCCGGAGACGGCTGGAAACTTGAACGCAAAGAGAAACGCTAAAGGTCCCGTCTACTATGTGGAATATAACAGCAAGAGGTATATACCGCAGGTTAACGATTTGGTCTTGGGAACGGTGATTGGAGTTTCCGGTGAGTACTATAGAGTGTCATTGAATAATTTTAGTGCACCAGTCTTGTTGAATCAGTACAGTTTCCCCAACGCATCAAAAAAGAATAGACCTCATTTAGAAAACGGTGATCTGGTCTACGCTAGAGTCAGTGCCGTTCTGCCTAATATAGACCCTGAAATTGCCTGTGTCGATGCAACGACAGGTAAAGATGGAGGGTTTGGTGTCTTGAAAGGTGGGTTTGCCTTCGATGTCAAACTGGCATTCGCTAGATACATCCTGTTCGAACCTAACGCACCAATATTGGCTCAACTGGCCAAAAAATGTAAATTCGAGATCGCCATTGGTGTCAACGGACGTATATGGATCCAAACAGACGACTTAAAGTCCACAATCGCTTGTACAAACGCTATCAAGGAATCTCAGAACTGGGAACCTTCAGAAATCCCTGCAAAAGTCGAGGATATCTTTGCCAAATTCATCAAATCTAATTAGAATCTATGCTATATCAATTCATTCACTATTTAATCATCACTGACAATGCCCGCATCACTCGTAGTATCATCATAGTGAGAGAATGGAGAATTCAATATATCGTCGTTCTTCAATCCACCAACCTCTTCCTCGTCATCGTCGTCGTTGTCACCTTCGTCACCCGTATCGATGGTTTCATTGATAATGTCTGTCGGATTTACAACAGACTTATGATCGAAACTGAAGTAATCATGGTCACCATCATGAACAACAGATAGATTGTTCGGTTTGTAACCAGATTCCTTTCTGTCCTCTTCCAGATTCATTATATGTTCCAAAGGAGGCTCAATTATGACTTTTGGTAGTGGAGAAGCGGGCTTTCTAGTTATATCTTCGTTGTTCTCTTTCAACAACTCACCAGCATGTTGCACTTCGATCTCAGTATCAGACAATACAGGCTCCGGCAATTCATCCTCTTCATCCAATGGATCCAATTTCCATCCATTAGCACAGTTAACATACTGTGAGTAAACGTTAGCATCCTCATTGACAATATCTGGACTCACCAATGCCTGATATTCGTCATAGAGACCTCGGATCTTAGGATCTGACCTTTCAGATCCCAGCACATGGAATTGAGAATCAAAGTTAGTAGACTCTCTGTACATGGCCATATCATCCCTCGCAACAACTGGCATATCATTATAATGATTATTTCTAGTTTGATCAAATATCTGGGCCTTGCTGCTGGTATCGGACGTCTCGATAAACGACGATCCATTCGACTCCCAGTCATCAACATACGTTTCATTGATATAATCAAACATATGTGAATTCGATTTCTCCTTTGATGGCGAGACAACTGGTAACTCTTTTGAACCTTTGACAGAATCCTTAATGCCCATATTGCTGTTTTCAAGCACTTTGCAGATCTGTTTCTGACTTTCTTTCATTCGATTGTACTGATGCATACTGAAACGTAACTCAGAAAAGCTTGTGTAACTTTCAGATTCATGCGAGTCTTTTTTAGTCTCGTCAGATTCTGTAGCATCGGTCTCATTTGATTCGTCATCCAAAAACAATGGTTCCCTGTGTGGCTTACGAGATTTGAACGGCGAGATGTACTCTCGATTAGACCTATCTGAAGGAACAGCCCCTGTAGTTTCATGCATCTCACTAGTTATGCTATTCACGTCTGTATCTGTAACCGTCCGAACTGATGGTGCTCTCGAATTCTCCTCCTTATCCTCCACATTATCGTTTTGACTGTATCGTAAAGTAGAGTTCATCTTGAACTCAAACATGTCTGCTAACGAAGTCAGTTCTCGTGGAGGGTACCGATTATTCCAATAGTTATCATAAATACCCGGTATCGGCTCGATTTTGGTATGCACCAACTCATTTGAACCGTCTTTAGTTTTCCTCCTTCCATTCTGTAAGTTCATAATGCGTTCCTTCTTACCTTGCAAGTTACAATCAGAGAACCAATGGGTATAACTTGGCCGATAGTTCACGTTGACACTATCAAAGTTATTATGCAAGTAGTAATCAGTATTCAAGTCCCATAGCATCGCATGCCCTTCCTTGTACACGTAGTTACCCAAAAACAGGTTGATTGCATCCTGACGTTGTGCATCCATGAACGAGTTGCTGTAAAACCGTTTCACAGACTCTATCATATCCCTTGAATGTGAACTCCATTGGTTGATCTTCCGATAAGTCTGTAATGTATTGACCAGATGTGAACCTCCGTACTGAAGAGCAATGGTATCACCGTGATCATGGAACATTTCTGTCAACGTATTGATAGCATCGGAATCGTATTCGAGATATTTGCGTTCAATGAACCCAAGCGCAGCCAACTGATGACCCAAAGCTCTTTTACCAATAACAAACTGTGCTGCGTTGGTTCTATCCAGGCAATCGATACAGTTGGTACGGCAAACACCTTCCTGCAATTGGGTCTCTTCCAAGGTTTTACCATTATGGAAGAAACCGGTAGTACGAAGAGTCTTCTCACTATATTGCTCGAGCCATGCAATAACATCTTGGTCATGACTCTTGGATGCTCGAGACATGTCCCAAGCTGTATATTGGATCCGTTTATCCTTTGGTAGGAACTCATTCAAGTAATTGACACACCGTTCGAACTCAGTCAGCAGTTTCGTTTCTCTTGGAGTCTTTTCCTTCTGCTTTATAAGGTTGAGGATTTGCACAGGAATACCATACCGTTTAAACAAATCATCGAAATGCAATGCAGCAGAAGAGTAGTAGGGGTCAATTTCATTGAGTTCAATTGGAGGTTTAGTCATCCTAATATTAGGAGCAGTAGCCTGAGACCACGACAACGGGATCGATCCACGATGTTGAACAAATGAGGTGTACCTATCATTGTTGTAGAATCCAGTAGCAGGGTCATTAAACGATGTAGTCAACATATCAGCGACGATCTGTTCAGTCTCCACTTCGTTAGCAACGTTACCACTATCGTTAACGCCACGTTTAAAGAACCGAGCACCTGCAAAATAGTGCGATCTTCTCGCAATGAGAGTCACATAAACGTCAGCGTCAAAGATAGAAATCTTGACCTGATCAATGAATCCGTGGATGATAGGTTGGAACCAATCGAAACACCGATCAAACGATGACAAAACAGGTTCCAACAGATGTGAGTTCCAAACAAACCGGTCATTGTACTCGAAATGCTGATTTTGATCACCATCAATTAGACCAAGTGATCTCGTCTTATACCTCAACATATTGACCTGCAATGTATTGGTAAGATCGTAGTTGTAACTGTAGTAGAAAGTTTTGGTGAGATCAATACTAGTGAACGTTTGAAGAAAACGAGCCTCCTCGCTATTTCTCTGTTCTTTCCTGGGACTGCTAGTCACTGGAACAAGTTCTGTACCATCTATATGGTACACATAGTACCCACCTAGAATTCCGACAGGTTTTCTGCTAGTTACAACTAACAAATAATAATATTTGGTGAATCGAATGAATCCAAGCAATCCAACAGCAGTCACTTTCTTGGTCAATCCACCATCAGAACTCTCTTCCAACCCATTCAACACATCAATGATCTCTGTACGACTGAAATAGACGTTGTCTTCCATAATAACCATCTTTTCTGGTGAAGTCAAATCGATTTCTAGGATCCTGAACATCGACTCTCGCGTATTACTACCCACGACGTACATTCGCCGGCTAGTAGTATATATAGTGTACTTGGTAAGCCCAGACTTCTTGGGCTTGGTAAGTAACTGCTCTGGCTCCTCAATGGGTGGTTCCACTGGAGGTGGCAATGATGGAGACTCATTTGCTGCCACCGGTGGGGTATCTGGCATCAGGAAGCGAAAGTGATACTAATTGGGAAGAGTTGAAAAAAAATAGGGACTTGCCAAGTTAAAGAGAGTGAGATAGTTCAGTCAAAGAAAGACCTTGATTAATAAATATGCCGAATCCCTTCGTAGGATAGAATGGTAAATATATAAGAATGGGGTGTAGTAATCATTCATTCATGAACAATAGACGAGAAGAGAGTCTCTAGTGGAAAGGGAGAAATTAATGATCTTGATCATCAGCGTCAAGAACACAACCCTTGGAAGCATCAGAGACCAACTTGTAGTATTTGTAGAGGGTACCTCTGGTGTATCTTGGAGCAGGCTTAACCCAAGACTTACGTCTTTCAGCCAACTCTTCTTCAGGGACGAGCAAATCGATGATGTTTGTATCGGCATCAATGACAATCTCATCACCGTCACGTGCAAGACCGATTGGACCACCTTCGACAGCTTCAGGAACGATATGACCAACAACGAAACCGTGCGAACCTCCGGAGAAACGTCCATCTGTAAGCAAGGCACAGTCTTGACCCAAACCGTAACCCATAAGGGAAGCAGAAGGTTTCAACATCTCTGGCATACCTGGGCCACCCTTAGGTCCCTGGTACCGAATAATGACAACGGTCTTCTCACCCTTTTTAATTTCACCGTTTTCCAAGGCATGGATAAAGCCAGCTTCTTCATCAAAGACACGAGCTTTACCTTGGAAGTGAGTACCTTCGTGACCGGTGATCTTGGCAACGGCTCCACCTGGAGCAAGTGTACCTTTCAAGATCTGCAAGTGACCGGTCTTTTTAATTGGGTTACTGACAGGTCTAATCATATCCTGGTCAGCAGGCAAGTCCTTGAAGGCTTCCAAGTTCTCCTTCATGGTCTTACCGGTAACAGTGATACCATCACCCTTCAAGATACCTTCTTTCAAGAGGTATCTCATAATTGCTGGAGTACCACCATATTTAACAACATCAGCCATAACGTGTTCACCAGAAGGTTTGAAGTTACCAAGCAATGGAGTATTATCAGAGATACGTTGGAAGTCTTCCAAAGTGATCTTGATTTGACAGGAATGAGCAATAGCGATCAAATGCAAGACGGCGTTAGTAGAACCACCACAAGCAATGGTGTAAGCAATAGCGTTCTCAAATGCCTGTTTAGTCATGATATCTCTTGGCTTGATGTCTTCCAAGATCAATCTCTTGATGTATTCACCGACACTGAGACATTCAGCCTTCTTAGCGTCAGAGACTGCAGCGGATGAGGAGGAAGTTGGAAGGGACATACCCATAACTTCAGCAGCAGAGGCCATAGTGTTAGCAGTGTACATACCACCACATGCACCAGGACCTGGGCAAGCATGCTTGATAATGTCTTCACGTTGAGTCTCATTGATCTCGTGGGCAAGGTAAGCACCGTAAGATTGGAAAGCAGAGACAACATCGAGCTTATCACCGACACCACTACAGGTACCACTTCCAGGCAAGATGGTTCCACCATAGACCATGATAGAAGGTCTATTGTGACGAGCGAAAGCGATCAAAACACCAGGCATATTCTTATCGCAACCTGGGATACCAATGTTAGCGTCATAATGTTGACCTTGAGTAATAGTTTCAAAAGAATCGGCAATCACTTCACGGGATTGCAAAGAGTAACGCATACCGGTGGTACCCATAGACATACCGTCGGAGACACCGATGGTGTTGAATTGCATACCTTTAAGGCCAGCTTTTTCAACAGACTCTTTACAGAGATTGTTTAATCCAAGGAGATGCATGTTACAAGAATTTCCCGAGTACCAGCACGATCCAATACCGACCTGACCTTTAGAAAAGTCTTCTGGCTTGAAACCAGTGGCATAAAGCATGGCTTGACCGGCACCGTTAGACTTTGGTTCGGTGATGATCCATGAGTGTTTGTTGAACTTGGTCTTTCTTCCCTCACCTTCACCGTCCTCTTCTAAAGAAACACGAGAAGTGGAGAATTGACACCGTTGCAAAACTGTTGCACGTTTTAACGCAGAAGCTGCTGTTCTTGCCCTCACGATTGGACTCATAGTTGGCACTTCTTCTTGGCACTAATGTAACTAGGGGAAGAATTTTGATTTGAAGGATTGAAAAATTTTGAAGGCCGGTTACCGGAGCTGCGGGTTAGCGAGCCAATTGGATTTAACCTCTATGTAATGCAGATCTGATTTAGGTAAGTGTCATTTTCCGAGGAATTAAGGGTTTAGACAGTGACTAATGAGGGGGAATTAGCCAGTAAGTTTATATAACGTATGGTAGTATTGCAATCTTTGTTAATTGGGGGAGAGGCTGTACCAGAATTCTGGGAAATCTATTATGCGAGTGTATGTAAGTGTGATGAGTCAAAAAAAATTAACCGGGATCAGATGAGGTCAGACGAAAGTCTACTTCTGTGCGAGTCGACGACAGTAGGAATTAATACGGCTCTCTGCACATTTTGCGGCACCTTGTGTGGCAGACCGGCTCGTAGAGTCTTGATCTATCAGTAATGTTCTACCGCTGCCAGTCTCATAGAGACCTAAGATGTAGTTGGCAACGTTATGCACGTAGACTATATCGTTAGCACGGTCGGCCTCACTCAACGTTAAAACCATGTAATCGTTGTACTCTGGATGTGTGTTTTTATCCTTGGTCACGGCAGCATCCACCGACCAGTACGGTATACTCATAGGAGTGAGAACACTCGAGCCGGAATCACTGCAACCGTGCCCGTTACCATCATATGACAAGACACTGATTCCGAAATCGATAGGGGTACTAACGAAATCTATTCTATAGTTGCCATCAACTTTCGTGAAAACGTACAATGCAGGACGTACTATACCCAACCCACATCCACATTTCTTGGCATCCATTTTAGCAAATCCACCCCAGATTTGAACGTCATGTCCTTGGTTTTTCTGTAGTTCAGGTAGTCGTCTCACCATATTAGCTGGGATAGGGAACAGATTGGTACCACCTTTCAATGTGACAGGTTGATTGAACGATCCACTGCCGTTGTCTTGAACTTTGTCACATTTACCGGTATCCAACCGGCACCGGAAAACAACCAATGGATCTATACTATAGATGAAACCAATAGATCCACGGTTACCTTCTTCAAAGAATGGAGTCCAATTCTTCTCAACGGGTTGAATAGTGAGCGAACTGCTACCACTATGAATGAATTGTAACGTGGGCACTGGACCATTCTCGGTTTTGGGTTTCCTAAAGGGGAAAGCTGCATACATCGACCGTCGCTGTGTTCCAGAGAGCATATTGAAGACAATGATAGGTTCACCTGTACCATCAGATCCCTCGGTCTTCTTTCTATACAACACTCTCGGATCCTCGGGCCCCAAAGAATCCGCAACTTTCTTACTCCATTTCTTATTGCCACCATTCTGGAATTCAATGTTCAAGAACGATGGAGTTTTGAAACTGATAGCATCGAGACTCGATTCTTGCTTCAAGAACGAATATTCACGCAAAACCAAATCTATATCTGCATCTGTAACGTCTGAATACCGGATTCGACGACCTTTCAACTCATTCCAACTTTTATCGTATGCTTGAACACGTAAAAATGACAATTTGGGCACACCCTTTGGAGCAAATGCAACACGGCTGATCATCAAATATAAGTTCTCTTCAGGGATCCAAACGGCAGATCCTGAATACATTCTCCAATCGCTCGAAAATAGCTTCGTCACATCCAATCCATTGACAGCTTTGTCCATCTGTGTCGTTTGTAAAAACTTCAATAGATCTGAGAGCATCGCTTTATCATCCAACCTTTGGTACCCGGTGTTATCGATATCTTTGGACGCGTCAGGAGAATAAGTCATTGCGTCACAGTTCGCAGCCACGTCAGGTTTCATTGCCAACCCTGTATATCCAGAAACCCTCGAGGATTTTCTCTTTAAGTTGGGCACATCCGGCATCGGAGGATCCTTTTTAGCCGTGAGTGGCCGAATGCCGATCTTCTTCAACGCGCCATCAATCTTTTCAAGGTTTATAATCTGTGGGATCTCAATTCTGTTGCTTATTGGATTGAATACACCTTTCAAAGGCTTGTCCACGGGAATATACACGTCGGCACCTTCTTCCTCGCCCGGTTTCTTATTAGATCGCGAACCTTCCAGCTCCTGCGAGAGCTTCTGGATGTTATCGACAGGCCACAGGTAATAGATAGCCGCAATGGCTACTAAGACGATTAAAATACGCTTCAGTCTCGGCTTGAAACGTGAGCCCTTCATTGATTTATGTCAATACAACCCGATCTCGACTGAGTTGTGTTAAGAAAACAAGAAAATACTTAGCTCGTGCCAGGACCCAATTATTTTTTATTTTTGTTGTGGGGAAGGAGGGCTGAGGGTGGGATGAGGATGGAATTTGGGGCGAAGGGGGTGAAAAAAAAATAAAGGATTTTCTGGACAGATAAGTACTAGTTGGAGTAAGGAGAGGAAGGAATGACAGGAAAGGATGAAAACCAGTTGACTACACGGTCTGAACCGATTTTGGGTAGACATCATGAATTGAGAAGTGGGTTGGCATACGTGAGTCCCACTCCGCTCAGAAGTTCGAATAACTTGAATCATGGGCTCTTCAGTGGACCGGCGTTGGTTAGCGCTGATATGCATCCTCACCACAGTGCGGCTTTACCTGCAGATAGTGATAATAATATTACGGATTCCCAACAGAATGGATCGAGACATGTCCACGTGCTCACAGAGAGTGTTCGAGACAGGAGAGAACAACAGATTGTTCATGCATTGACTGTAATCTCTCAGTCTTTAGAGCCTCCTCATCATTACGTAGACGAATGGAAGGATTGGGTGCTGAATAAGTTGGAAAGACAGAGACAATCACGGACTCTAACAATTGTCGGGGAAGTGTTCCTGGATATACCATACAATGTACTGAAGTGGTTTTGGAACTATATCGTGTTAGAATTTCATTTATTCTACAACATTGCACTACTATTTGCTACATTTGGAGCCACTCCGGCACTACCTTGGTTCCTGATCGGATTCGGTCTGTTTTGGCTCAAGATCGTCTTTGAAGTCTATAGAGACATATTACATAGAGACGATGCAGTGTACAATTCGAATTTGACTAAAGAATTGTCGCTGATGGCAGCTATCAGTGCATGCATTGGGGTCGTGGTGAAGATGAAGATGGACCAAGGTTTGATCGAAACGTCTTGGTGGACAGTATAGGTAGCTATTAGGTTTATAGTAGCTCCATAGTATGATAATTGTGTATAATTAAATGCCGTTGAATCAGATATCAATGTCCCCATAATTCCTAGTACTCCCCTACAGCTCCCACTATTTAAATCCTTCCTGACTCGTCCCAATTGGGAAATCAACGCTAAAACATTTTCAAACTGTTAACGACCAGTGGTTCTTTTTAAGATGGTTGCCAAGCGGCGGAGAAATGTGGCCAAAGAGGCGAATTCGAAGCGTAGAAAGACACGTGGTAGGCAGAAGACAGAGGAGCCAGTTGAAGAAGTGAAGGAAGTTAAAGAAGAGGTGGAAGAAAAGGAAGTTGAAGAGGCCGATGAGGTGAAGGAGGAGGTAAAGGATGAGAGTGAAGAGAAGGAAGAGGAAGAGCAAAAGGAAGAGGAAGTTGAAGAAGGAGAAGAAGAGGGTCAAGACAATGAAGTAGAGAAGGAAGAAGAAAAAGAAGAGGAGAAAGAAGAGGAGAAGGAAAAGGAAAAGGAAAAGGACGGAGAAGAGTCCAAGGAAGTTGCTGAACCCGAAACCAAAAATACACCAGAAGAGTCTGAGGCAGAGCCCAAGACAGAGCCGAATGAGGAAGAGTCGGAGTCCCAGTCTGAAAACAATCAAAAAGCAACACGGAAGTTTTCAGACAAAGTTGAGATCGACGCTCAAGGACTACCAAGGATAGGTGAAGTCACCCAGGAAGAAAACGACGAAGATGTTGTTCTCGATGAAGAAGAGCGTAAACGGATTGTCACCTACGATTTCGATGGACGAAAGTATACATACAAAGAGAGACCATCTGTTTTAGAAGAACGCAGCGGGAAAATTCAATTCCGTGTGGTCAACAACGATGGAACCAGGGACTCGTTGATTATCTTGACAGGACTCAAGAATATCTTTCAAAAACAACTACCCGAGATGCCTAAAGCTTATATTACACGTCTTGTGTTTGATAGAACGCATGTTTCGATTGCTGTGGTGCGTGATGGACTCGTTGTCGTTGGTGGTATAACGATCAAACCATTTGAATCACACGAGTTTGCAGAGATCGTCTTCTGTGCCATTTCGTCTTCTGAGCAGGTCAGAGGTTACGGTGCACATATGATGAACCATTTGAAGACATATGTTCGCGGGACAACCAATATCAAACATTTCTTAACATATGCCGATAACTATGCCATTGGATACTTCAAGAAGCAGGGCTTTACCAAGGAGATTACACTACCAAAGAAGGTTTGGATGGGTTACATCAAAGATTACGAAGGCGGTACGTTGATGCAATGTACTATGCTTCCAAGGATTCGGTACTTGGATGGACCTAAGATTTTATCTTTACAACGAGCAGCGATCTTGCGCAAGATTCGAAGCATCGGTAATTCGCATGTGATCCGTCCAGGTTTGGATCATTTCAAAAAGGAAGGATTCAAGCCGATGAATCCATTGGATATACCTGGTATCAGGCAAGCCGGATGGACTAAAGAGATGGATGATCTGGCTCAAAAGCCTAAACGTAGCAGACATTACCAAGTCATGTTGACGTTACTCACAGAGATGCAGAATCATCCATCGAATTGGCCATTCTTACAACCTGTCAGTAAGAAGGAAGTTCCTGACTACTATCAGGTTATTGCCGAACCTATGGACTTGAGTACGATGGAGGTCAAGTTGGAAAACAACGTCTATGAGACTTTCGACGATTTCATCTACGATTGCAAGTTGATCTTCAATAATTGTCGTCAATACAACGGTGAGAATACGACATTCTACAAGAATGCCAACAAACTGGAGAAAGTTCTCATCACGAAACTGAAGGACTACCCAGAGTATTCTCAGTACATTGACATGATACAGTCATAGATAGCTTTATGATTATAGCTTTGTAATTTAAACTCTAAACATTTATATTTTTGATTTGTTATCACTCCTCGGCATTCTCCTCTTTGGATTCTTCTGGATCCTCTTCACCTTCTTCCTTCTCTTGTTCCTTGAGGTTATCAATAATTTCAGAGAGTTCGGTATCACTGTAGATACGGAAACCTCCATCTTTAGTAACGCTAGCGATTTGTGCATTTTGCTTATCGAGTTTCTCTTCCATGACCTGTTTTAACACTTTCAATGCAAGCAATTCTGCCTCTTTCAATGTAAGAGACTTGTGATATTCGTTTTGAAGTTCAGATTGTGCACCTTCAGAACCGGATCCAATTGCCTTAGCATCGTATCTATAGAAAGTACCAGATGGCTCTGCATGGTATAATTGTGGACCTTTATCTTCGTCATAGCCAGCAACCAACAGGGCAACACCAAACGGACGAGACATTAGACGCTTCTCACCGGATGCACCTTCACCGAATCGAAGTGCAAGATCACAGACGCTCTGCGTCAATGTCTCAACACCAACAGGCTCATGGTAATAAAGGTCATGTTGAACAGCAGTGACCCGTGCATGGTCTATCAAAGATCTAGCATCGGCTGTCAGACCACTCATAGCACATCCAATGTGTTTCTCCACTTCCATGATCTTCTCAACAGAGTCTGACTCTAACAGTGACGATGTGACTCTCTTTTCAACTGCAAGGATAACTCCTTCACTGGTGGCAATACCGATAGCAGTAGATCCCAATTTGATGGCTTCTAACGAGTACTCCACTTGAAACAACCGTCCCTCGGGACTGAACGTCGAAACGCCTCGATCGTACTCGCTTCTCGTAAGGAACATGTTGTATCTTGAGGGGCAAAAAAGAATCGGAGGTGAAGGAAGTGGGTTATAGTTGGATATAACATCTGTACACCGAAAATTTGGGAGGAGATTTAAATTCCACACTTTTTCATCCCTACACCTTATTTCTGTGAACTGTAATTCAGAGTTCTTAATTAGGAAGGTAATGTGGAGAAGTTGGAAAAAAAGCAACGTGGGTAACGAACTTGTCGGTTAAATAAGTGCCGTGTGGATGACCGAGGATTGCTACCGAATTGAGAACTGATGAACCAATTGTGGATGGTGGGGTTTCCTATTCAGATGAAAATGAGGGGTTTCCACAATACTATTCTCGCAAATTGTCATTGGACATGTCAATCTTCCCCTCCCGCAGGCTGTGCATAACAGAATGTCGATTTTAGCTGGTCTGCTATAAATAGGAGCATGTGGTCCCGAATATGAGTTCCGTTTCCTCTCTTCGCATACTCTTTTCATTTACGAAAGAACCAACTCTATTTGCAATGCTTTCTTACACTGCTCTATTGGCAATCGTCTCGTTGTTTGCCACTGCTCAAGCCGAGGAGAACGGCAACCTTATCGTGGCCCTTAACAACGATATCAATAGCAACCTTGACGAGTACTTGAGTGTCATTGGTACCTCTAGTTCTCAATACGGTGGATTGTTATCCATCTACGATGCTGCCAAGACTTATACCGATGATTCTTACACCACTTTGGTTGATGAGTCCATCTACACTTCTCTCTCTGACTTTGCTACTGCCTTACCATGGTACAGCAGAATTGAAGCTCAGGCAACTGCCGGTGGTTCTGGTAGTGGATCTGGCTCTGAATCTGGTTCGTCTACCGAGTCAGGTTCTGCCACTGAGTCTAGCGGTGCTTCTGAATCAGGTTCTGCCACCGAGTCAGGTTCTGCCTCTGGCTCCGAAACCACTTCTGGCTCTGAATCGGGTTCTGCCACCGACTCTAAGTCTGAATCCTCTGGATCTTCTACTAAGTCTGGTTCGAAGTCGGGCTCTGAATCAGGATCTACCACCAAGTCTGGCTCTAAGTCTGGCTCTGAGTCTGAGTCTAAGACAGACTCCAAGTCCAGCTCCAAGGGTTCTGGTTCTTCGTCGTCTGGATCCGGCTCTGGCAGCTCTTCCTCAGCCATGGGTGCTCAAGCTTCTGTTGCCCTCGGTGCAGGTGTCCTTGGACTTGTTTCAGCAATCCTTCTTTTGTAACTGTCTAAAAGGTTTATACCCGTTAACATGTTCTTTTTTTTGATCTCTAAACGAATCCTTATTCAAATTTAGCTTGCTCCCCTCTCCCCTTCCTATTTAGGAAGAAAACATTTGGATCCCTTTTTTGATCCTTTTTATACCACTTTCTTTTCCTAACCATGGATTCACTAATGAGTGCTGCATCTTTTATTCCAGGATTCACATACGCTGAAGGGATTCTTAAAGATACCCTTATCAATGTTCTCAAGACTGGTAAGTAACTAAGATAATTGTGCTTCCTGTACTAACCCATAGGACCAATTCCAAACCATATCTCCTTTGTCATGGATGGCAACAGAAGATTCGCTAAACAGGCCCACTTGCCATTGAAAGATGGCCACAGTAAAGGTTCTGAATCGTTGATGGAGGTACTAGAATGCTGCTTCAGAATTGGTGTGATCAATGTGACAGTGTATGCATTTTCCATTGAGAACTTTAACAGATCTCAAGACGAGATCGATACGATCTTCAACCTGTTGAAATCCAAATTGGCATACATTGTCAACGACAACCAATTTTGTCAATTACAGAAGGTTCGTATTAAAGTGATTGGTGACCGTACATTGATTCCACCTGAAATCCTTGTTGACATTGAAAAGGCAGAAAAACGTACCGAGCAGTTCACCGAACATACTCTTTACATTGCCTTCCCATATACTTCACGTGATGATATCACTCACTCCATCAGGAAGATAGCAGGTAAAGTGAAAAATGGAGAACTCGAGGCTAATCAAGTCGATGCCAACGAAATCGAACGTAACTTCTACTACGAAGGTGAACAAGGTAAAGTAGATATCCTAGTCCGGACTTCCGGTCATACCAGATTGAGTGATTACATGTTATGGCAATGTCATCAAGAGAGTGTTATCGAATTCAATACCATCCTGTGGCCAAACTATAAGTTCTATAGTACTTGGTGGACTATCTTCAAATGGAGTTACTACAAGACGTTACTTATTGAAGATGCCGAAGTAATGCAGACCAAGAAACTCACTAAATCCGATATCAAGGCACATTATCAGCATACACTTTCGGAGTTTACTTACCCACCAACAATCTCTATCACCGAGAGACGGTAGTCCACTACTTTCCTATGCTGCTTACTGACTCCATCCTATCTTGCTAAATACTTAATCCCTTCCATTTATTTTACGCATCCCTGCACCACACATTGGACGCGTAATTTTTTCCCCCAAGGTCTTTCAGACGCGTACGTATTCTTCCTTTCCCCTTTTGTGTATTTTTTTTTTTTTGTCGCGAGGGGATTTCTTTTTTTTTAAGGGGATTTTTAAAACAACTGAGGCTAGGCACCTGTGCTAACAAAAAGGTTCCTTGATAGTTACCGTACAGAAACAACAGTGTTGTATTGAATTATTTATTCGATTGACAATCACTGCTGATCCTAAAAAGTTTTTTTTTTTACTTAAAGCGTACTTTGCCCCTTTGTTTTGGTTTTCTCCCCTATTTCAGTCACTCGTTCCTTCCATTGCAGACTCCAAGCAAGACGAACTTGTTTAATTGAAACCAAATGTCGTTACAAACGTTCAACCACAACGCGGTTGTCAAAGTTCTGTACACGTTTGATGACAAGACGAGTTTCCTGGTACGTTCTACGCGGCCGTTGAGTGTCAAACTTATCAAACTACCTTCACAGGGACCAAATGAACAACCGAATTTCGGATGCATCGACCTTCGTCGGTGTCTCAATCTCGTGTCAGGTACCTCTCCGGAACGGTTCCAACCTGATCAAGACTATAGCATTTACTCGAAAGATGTCATGGAACCTGGTGAGCCTTTCGTTGGTTATGGTACCTGGTCAAAACTTCGTGACCGCAAGACGGCCGTTTTGATCACAGGCCAAATCTGTCGCAGTGTCGTTAGCATCTGTTCTGGTAATGGAAGCATCGGCGATACGTTGGAGGTGAAGGTCAGATTCTTCCCCTTGACAGATCCAACCATCGATCCTGCACTATCTGGTGCAGGTAATGCCACCGTGACTACTAGTACGAACACAAAAAATCGGTCACAGAGACTTCATTCAGGAGATGCATCTTCATCATCAGCAGCCACTTCAGACGATTCCAGCCCAACGTCTCATTCAGACGAGTTCCAAGAACCAATGAAACGCCGCAGAAGTGTCGCTTCCAACAACAATCCATTGCGTCATAACGGACTACTGTCCGCACCACAGTTAGCTACCAGGACTCAATCGTTACCATTTGTCTCTGAGAATAGCCTTGCGTATAGGATTCTTGAATCAGATAAACAACATGACGGTAATTCTTCCAATTCACGTACCGAGAAGGTCTCTTCACGGTTTTCAAACTACTCCAAACTAATGAAAAACTCACCACCAACGCGCGCGCGCAAAACCAAGAGTTTCATTAAATCTGTGGTGAAGATCGGTGGTAATGCAGTCAATGGCTCGCAGGCCTCTTCTGAGAATGCAGTGTTACAGAAATGTGTGAACTGTGCATCGATCTCAGATCCTCCTTACAAGTACCATAAAGGTGGCATCTATGAGTTTGGTAACTCGGGACTATTATGTACCGTGTGCCATAAGTTAGAACAGAAAGGTGACACTGATGGACTGCGTCATCGTGGCGAGTTGGGTAATAAGGGTCTCCTGGATAGGCCATATAAGAGACAACGCACAGGAAGAAAGCATCAACAGCAGCAACTACACAATTCGACCTCGTCTCCGGCTATAGATTCTGATGATTTGCCAGGTCGGTCTGGTTCACGTACACAATCTACAGATGTGGATCCAGTCTACCACAAACCGATCATGCCAGCAACAATGACAACAGGAACAAATATTAATCTTAGCAGTTCTGGGCATACAATCGGGGAGGACGATGCACCAATCGCTACAAAGTTAAACACGACATTAATTCCATTGGATGACGATGATGACAAGGAAAACTCTGCACCTAAACATGAAGAAGAGGATGCTGCCACCTCATTGTTGGGGGCCGATATTTCACCCTCGATTCAACGGATCATCGACTCGTTCTCGACGAACGTCAACGGTACTGTGGCACCTCCTTCTCCAAGTAAGAGTACTCCAGGAGGAACTGGTGGTGCCGAATGGTCGAATTTCTTCAACTTATTCCAGCCAGATGATGACGAGATACAGACTGGAGGTACCTTGGATATCGTGCAAGAGGCCGGAGAGGAAGATCCAGAAGTGAGCCGTGTCTTGGGTAAATCCAAGCAGAGTCCTAATAAGACTCCGGCAGATAGATTTGACGAGACTCCAGCGGATGCAGACACAGTGCCAACAGAGACCACACCAGGGATCCTGAGTAACACCACCGGTGGCATCAATAGCGTGCCACAATACACTCAAGTCCAACCTGAACATACAAACCGTAAGGAAAAGAAGAAAGTCCCTGTGCCAAGTTCACCATATTTTATGACGCAGGAGGAAAAAGATGCAGATAGTTCGCGCGCAACTGATAAGTTCAGCTCTTCTAACTGGGAGACTTCTTCTCCTGTCACCGAGCCTACCTCCGATGGTACTAAAGCTACATAATAGATAAATAAGCATTAGAATTCCTCCTTCCTCCACACTCCCCTGTGAATTTTTCACTTATCAGAGATTTCTTACCCCGAAACTTCTCTCCCCCGCAAAGGCTACATGTTTGCTTTTAAGACGGCAGGGTATAACGGTTACTCCGTTAAATACTCGCCGTTCTACGACAATAAACTTGCCGTTGCAACCTCTGCGAACTATGGACTCGTTGGTAACGGTAAAGTATGGATTCTGGCCATCTCACCGAACGGTCAAATCGTCCCAGAAGCTTCCTTCGAGACTCAGGACGGTTTGTTTGACGTTGCATGGTCCGAGCTACATGAGAATCAAGTGTTGACAAGTTCGGGCGATGGTACTATGTCATTGTTTGATGTGACATTGTCCAAATTCCCTATAGCCAAGTTTCAAGAACATACTCGAGAAGTGTTTTCTGTGAATTGGAATCTCGTTGATAAATCGACCTTCTGCTCGTCGTCATGGGACGGCAGCATCAAAGTTTGGAACCCATCACAGAGACAGTCATTGATGACCCTTATGACTCCAAAGGATACATCTGTTCAGATCGACAACTCTCCACAGGTTAATCCACCGCTTTCTTCTAATAAACCTACCCCACCTAATAGGAACAATGATTGTGTCTATCAGGCACAATTTTCTCCACATAATGCATCGGTGATAATGTCTGTGAATTCTGCATCTCATTGTCAGATCTGGGACATTAGGCAACCTAAACCTCTTACACTAGATTTCATATCTCATGGTGGATTGGAAACTTTGGCGTGTGATTTCAATAAGTATCGTCCTACAGTGGTTGCCACAGCATCTGTCGATAAATCGATCAAGATCTGGGATCTAAGAATGATTCCTAACGTTAATCATTCATTCCTACCACATGGTTCTCAGATCGGTCCGTCTCCATTGAATAAATTGATTGGTCATGACTTTGCTGTTCGTAAAGTGAGCTGGTCTCCTCATGCATCTGATCAACTACTTAGTTGCTCCTATGATATGACTTGCAAAGTCTGGAAAGATCATACCGACGATAAAGCCCGGTTCCTCAATAGCGTAAGGATCCGTCAAGGTGATGAACTAATCAACTCGTTTGATCGGCATAGAGAGTTTGCTATGGGCTGTGATTGGTCGTTGTGGGGAGCAGGATTCGCTGCCTCTACCGGTTGGGACGAGATGGTTTACGTTTGGAGAGCTTCATAGATCATGTACTAAATTATTATCATCATTATTATATGTCATCTATCATTTATCATCATCATATATCTTTATCATCACTGGAAGATGCCAATCGATCAATCTCACTGCGGATCCGCATCATCCAGACGTCTCGCATCACCCGGGACCGTGCAAGGAACGTAAAATGTGTACTGCCCATATTACTCAAATCAGGCAACGTGTAATGGCCTTGAGTTTGAGCTTGAGCAGCTTCGTTCCTAACCATTGCATCGTCAACGTTTCCCACAAGTGTAGATTCGGCCTGAACGTTCTTGGATCTTCTCTTCTTATTGCCAAACCATAGTGTGAAATATCTAGTGTTTTGATCCTCAGAGCTCTTCCAACCATCAACGTAAACTCTTGGTAGAGAATCATCACCAGGTATGAACTTATTATATCCATGCTGATTGCTTGGAACCAGATCTAGATCGTTCTGAGCATCACAGAATGCATAGCAATTGGCCAGTCCAATGGTACTTGTATGACGCATGTACGATGTCGGTTTCCTATGTCCAGTGAAAGTGCCTCTCTTGAACTGCTTAAAAGTTAAGATGTATCCAGGAGTCAGAACCACAAATACTTTGTAGAACGAATGGTTTCTGCTGCTCTTCACATAGAGGTATCCACGCATCAAGATCGGCGAGTCCATAGAATGCGAAGAAATCGTATACAGACCCGGATCCGTGTTTGCTTTGGCTAACTGCCATTTTTGTGAACTATGAATCATGAGGTACTCGTGTTCTTCAGCGAAAATGCTTGATCGTGTCATATTGTTACGACGAACTTTAAGCTCACAAACCATATCCTGGCGATGCTTCTCTGTGTACCATAGACTGATCTCTCCTATTCTATTAATCCATTGATCACGGATAGTTCTACTGCATGTTTGCAGTACCATTCTTGATCCATCATGCAATATGATCTGGAAGCATGTATCTTTATACTCCGGATCTGAAATTTGGTTCCTCTCATACCCCCACGCTAGCAATGATGCATGTTTCACTGCCAACGATAACTGTTCAGGTGGTACAGCTCGCACATCACTGACATCACGTAAATCCAACACACCACGAGCATTCGCTGCAAGACCAGCACGACGTTCAGTTTCATAAAGCGCAAACTGGTCCCGTTGTTGGAATTCTCTTTCAGAAATCCCAGGTTTTAGCCAATCTATATGTGATCCATCTGTCGAATAAGGCGATGATTCAAACATCGCCTTACGCTTATCAATGCATTTTTCCCAATTCTCACGGTCTAGCACTTTCCCTGAAGTATCCATGACCGATACGATCCGGTTATCAAACGCTGGAACACCTTTATAGTACCTTTGAAACATAAGCAAGGGACCGTTGGTGTGGAAGTATTCCAATTTGAAGTAACTCCGGCCGAGTTTAGTTTTCAAATTTCCGGTTATTCCTGAAAGTCTAATCAGGAATCCTTCCACTGGAAGAGGTTCTTCCACAGACATCGAAGACAACGGATCGTTGACGAAATGGCTATCATGTGTAAACTCCCGAAGTTCTAATCCAAAGTTATCATTCATCAATGCCCATAAAGATCCGATAGCAAGTTCGCTCTCACCTACAACCCACTCCAATCTATCATAGACACGGAATGAGAGACCTAAATAGTTCCTGTCACTTATTAGTTTGCGAACAAACTTTCTAGCCTGGTCAGTGTCGGGCAACTTTCCCACTTTTCGCATAGCAATAACACGTCTAGTGACAACGTTCAACAGCTGGTCAACTTTACCGAACCGTGGCATTTCATACCCATGAGAAGTATATTTCAATCGGAAAAAGCCCGTATCATCGACTAACTCTTGTTGGTTCAACCGGAAATCAATATCTTTGACCTGTAATGATAACTCTAGATCTGGGATGTCAATTCCAAGTGCACGACCATAGTACACGTTTGCAGAATCAAGTAAAGATCTCAAGAACCCGATCCAATGAACTGCAGAAGATGTAGTTTGGGGTAGTAAGGCCACCATAAGTGCGTTATCTTTATCACGTTTGATAATGCGGATACTTTTATCGTATTGAGAAACGTAACCAACACGAGTGTCGACAGGTGACAAAGTCACCGTGAAATCGTGATCGATGTTACGGAACTTGGTATCCATTTCATTCAACGGTTGGTTCTCTTTGTAATCAAGTAGACTTGCTCGGGTGTGTTTGTAGAAGACTAACCTGACGGGACCAGTAATGTCGCCTGTCGACCGTGCAACAACAATATACTCTGACCATTTACCTGTAACTCTATTCATGGACAATTTACTGTCATAGTCAGTAAATACTCCTTCTTCAACAAGAACAAGCACCCTCTCAACACGGATTATATCACCTTTATGGAATACATCGAGCATATTCTTGACTCTCTGACGCTGACCTTGGAGTTTGAAATTACGAGCAACAATTTCACGCTGACGGTTGAACGTTTTCGCTATCCAGGCTCTGTACCGACGTTGGTCTTCGATTCTTTCAACAATATGTTGAGGGCATGCAGGATCAGTATCACTACCTAAAGCAGGAGATGGTTCTGCTTCGAGCAATGAATCATCTCGATTGCTTGTATTCCTCGTCTCTCCGGTGGCTGTTGTTATCAATGGAATCTTGCCAGCGATTTCAGACACATCAAATTTAATACTGGTAGTGTCTTCTTCACTGTTATAGGTATCGGTATACGATTGGATTGTCTCGGCGGTGACCCTTCTAGGTGTTTGTCTATCAGACTGAGGAGCAGAATGAGTAAGCCAATATGGAGGTAAAGCATCATTATTAGTCTTAACGGACTTTGGCTCTGGCTCTGGTGTGGTCAGATCGATATCTAAACCATATTCGTTGACAGTACCTTGGATTATGCTCTGAGAACGAGGGGTTTCCATATAGTGCTTATAAGCATCCGGAGTAACCATTTGAGGAACCTTGAGCATTCGGCTCAAAGAGTCCCTATGTTGATTGTTCTGATATATTATCTCTTGAGTCTTCTCATTACGGGTCTGGTCGTGGTTCCTCTCTGCCTCCAATGCGAGCTTATGTTGAAAGTGATCTTGAAGGTCATCTACACCTTCACTGACTGCACCAACAACAACCATAGCACCTTTAGCCACACCTCTTGGGCTAGTTTTGGGAGTAGTTGGGTCTTTGGTATCTTTTGGTTTCTCTTTAGCCTTAAGTTTCTGTGCTGTCAGAGCCTCCTCTGCAGCTTTCTTTCTTTGAGTATTGATAGATTGCGCGATGTCTTCAAATCCACGATCTAGTGCTCCCAAAGCAACCAGTCCCCCAGTTTCAAGAGCATGGTTGATTCCGTGATTGGTATTTGTGGACTTTGTAGTTGATTTCTTTCTAGATGTCGCAAGATCAGTATTAGGCTTCTTCTCATCCTCCTGATGTGAGTTGTTCACCTCTCTTATTGGATCGACCGCATGGATCTTATCCTTCTCCTCGTGACCCTTCTTCGCACTGACTCTTCTTTGCCATCGTTTCATATCCTGGGAGTCATTAACCTCACCAGACCGGCTGGTGGGTAACGGAATGCTATCGACTTCCTCTTCCTCTTTAATCTTCAATGGAATCTCATCGGCTGCAACAGGATCAGGAACAATAGGATCATCAGGGATACCAGTCAGGATAGTTTGAGCTCTCATCAATGAATTTCTACGAATCTGATTCCTGTGTTGCAATCCTTTCTGAAGAGATGGCGTCTTGTGCACTGTACGACTCTTAGTCAGTCTAGTCAACGGACTGAAAGTGACCACTCTACTGCCGCTGTTTGCATGGCGCATCGGTGTAGAATGAACGGATATATCATTGTCGTCATCGGTACTTGATTCGCTGTCTTCATCCGAATCAATACTGAACGGTAGAGAGTTCTCGGTGTCAACAGAATAGGACGGTTTAGATTGAGCAACAGTGTCATTGGGTTGTTGTTTTGTAACAGCTATATTCTTGGACACGTGTAGATTCTTACGATCCATTATCCATAGAACGGGGATCACCCCAAGTGACACCGTTGTAGTGGTCCGATGCAATTCAGAGACATCGCAGTACCTTAGTTTGAATGCAGTGAAGGAATTGACAGGAAGATCTATACTCGGGGAGTCTTGACCCATTGTTGCAAACTATATGTATTATTTGCTGTGACAAGGGATATCAAGGCAAGAGAACAAAAATCAAAGTGTTAATGGTTCGATCTTATGTTCTCACGACGATCCCTGTCAAGAATCTGTATGTAGAAAAGTAAAAAGTAGTCCCTAAAAAATAGTGTGGTAAATAGTTAGATATGAAATAATAGTAACCCGCCAGCCGTAGTAAGGGCCCCTGAAGTGTGTGGGTCTCCTCTGAATTTTCTTTCATTTTTTTTTATTCAAAGGCGCCTGCCCTGTCCTGTCCCGT
The DNA here is from genome assembly GCA_030574155.1 of Xiuguozyma insectalens. Lineage (NCBI taxonomy): Eukaryota > Fungi > Ascomycota > Pichiomycetes > Pichiales > Pichiaceae > Xiuguozyma > Xiuguozyma insectalens. The sequence continues at coordinate 47,091 of JAJMEL010000001.1, read as the reverse complement.
TCCGTGTGCCTTGCATTCATTGTGAAGGGATTGAGTCTCTCGCCAGGGGCTGCAGCGTATGCAGCGACATGGGGAATATAGGAGAGGAGTAGGATCGACAAGGAGGTTGATGTAAGTGGGATCTAGGCAAGTAGAGTCGGTTGGAAAGATACCAGTACTGCCCTCTCAAGCTTGAAGAAAGATCTTCAAACATTCGATGCCCTGCTTTCATTACTAAGCACTACCGTTAATGCTCCTGCAGGTCCTCCTCTACCCCTCAGCATGATAAAGTTTTTTAGATTTTTTTTCAGGTATATCCCCCGGGGGCAGGGGCCAGGTAATCTTACATAGGTATCAATCACTCTGCTTTTTCTGGTCTGCATCTAAATTGAGCGATGGACTCGGGCAAAGATAGTGGCCAGAGTCCGTTTGACGATGAAAATCAGTTTGATGAGTCTAGTTCTGCAATGCCAAACTTTGGATCTCTTGATACTTTGGCAGAAGGCCCGGAGTTAACCTCGGATCAAAATGATCGGGTCGACACTAACGTGTCTGAAGGTTCGGTATTTGGCAGTAACGATCATAATTCACTACGGAATCAACCGGAACGTGTCGGAACGACTGGAAACGTTGCTGGTGGTATCAGTTTGAAGAAGGCACACGTTGGGTTCCAAGAATCGACTACAAGTGTCACTGATTCTATCGGCTCTAAAGGAGCAAAGGGATCATCATCGTCGTCTCAGGGTCCAACTAGACGGAAGACGATTTTCCGTAGAGACCGATGGGGTACTCAACGTCATAAGAATGGAAGACCTGTTCGTCGTGCTACAAAAGTCGTCAGAAGAAACACTTTGAAGAAAGCCATGAATCATATCCCACAGAGTCGTCGACTATTCTCTGGAGCTATGGCTGAAGAGGATGAAAATGAACATAAAGATGAGAAGGATCGATCGAGAGAAAAGAGAAGCGTTTATTGGAACATTCCTGTGTCTGAGAACGATCTAGATGAGGATGGACGATTACCCGAGTACCCTCGGAATAAGATCAGAACTACCAAGTATACTCCAATCACTTTCATCCCAAAGAATCTCTTCTACCAATTCAAAAACGTTGCCAATATCTTCTTCTTAACGATGATTGTTCTTGGTTTCTTTTCAATCTTTGGTGTGCAAAATCCAACTTTGAACGCCGTTCCTTTAATTGCCATTGTCATTATCACCGGTTTTAAAGATGCATTAGAAGATTCTCGTCGTACTATCTCCGATATGAAGATCAACAATATGATCACTCATGTCCTTAAAGGTGTTGACAATCCAAACTTTTCAGGTGAGTCGATCAGTCTTTGGCGTCGTTTAAAGAAATTCTGTACTCATACTTCTATTGCCATCTTGCATAAGATCAGACGTCAAAAGACAATCGACCCCTTGGCAATCCTTGAACATGGTCCTAGAACGTCTTTGGATAGTTTCGATCGTTCTTCATTCGACACTCATTTACCTAACGACAGTGGTCTCTCGTTAGCAGATCCGTTCAACGATGCTAATGCTGTGAACTCTCAAGCTTTAGATCCTATCGATAACTATACTAGCAAGCCATTACCATTTGTCGCTCCAAGATCAAGTTCTTCTCTTTCTTCCAAAGATGTCACTTTCAAAAGAGAATATTGGAAGAATATTCATGTCGGTGATATAATCAAAGTGAAAAACAATGATCAAATCCCTGTTGATATCGTCATCTTGACTACATCTGATCCAGATGGTGGTTGTTACGTCGAAACTAAAAACCTCGACGGTGAAACAAACCTTAAAGTTAAACAAGCTTTGAAGTGTTCTTCAAATTACATCAAACGTGCAGACGATCTTACACGTTGTAAATTCTGGATCGAATCTGAAGGTCCAAAGGGTAACCTTTACTCATACGAGGGTAACATGAAATACTATGTGAATGGAGATGAAAATTCTGGACAAACCTCCAACGAACCAATCACAATCAATAATCTTCTTTTACGTGGATCTTCTCTTCGTAACACTAAATGGGTTGTCGGCCAAGTTGTCTTCACTGGTTCCGATACCAAAATTATGCTCAACGCTGGAATCACTCCTTCTAAAAGATCTCGTATCTCTAGAGAGTTGAACTATCAGGTTGTCATCAATTTTGTCATCTTATTCTTGATGTGTTTCGTCTCCGGTCTTGTCAATGGTCTTTACTATAAAAAGAAAGGTACCTCAAGAGACTATTTTGAATATGGAAGTATTGGAGGTTCGCCAGCTAGAAACGGTGTCGTCTCGTTCTTTGTGGCACTCATTCTTTATCAGTCTCTTGTGCCGATCTCTTTATATATCTCTATTGAGATCATCAAAACCGCTCAGGCTTTCTTCATCTACTCGGATGAAAAAATGTACAACGCCAAACTGGATTATCCATGTACCCCAAAATCATGGTCTATATCTGATGATTTGGGTCAGATCGAGTATATCTTTTCTGATAAAACTGGTACTTTGACTCAAAACGTTATGGAGTTCAAAAAATGTACCATCAACGGTAAAGTGTATGGTAGGGCCTACACTGAAGCATATGCAGATATTAGACGCAGGCAAGGTATTGATGTTGAGAAAGAAGCTGCCAGTGAAAAATTGGGTATTGCACAGGATCGTGAGGATATGATTCGAATGTTGCAAAGCCAAAATGAAAGTGAGATTGATGAAGCCAAAATTGGTACCGATTTGACGTTTGTTTCTAAATCGTTCGCTCAAGATCTTGGTGGTGAAGCCGGTGATAGTCAAAAGATCTCGGTCGAGAATTTCGCATTGGCATTGGCATTATGTCACTCTGTTCTTACAGAACAGTCCGATAGTCCACCATATGAGATGGAGTTCCGTGCACAGAGTCCTGATGAGGCTGCATTGGTTGGTACTGCTCGTGATGTTGGTTTCGCATTCGTTGATAGAACAAAGACTGGTATTGTGTTGAACGTGCAAGGAGTGGAAAGAGAATATGAGATTCTCAACATCTTGGAATTCAATTCGACTAGAAAGAGAATGAGTGTTATCATCAAAGTTCCAGCTCCAAATCCAGACGATGAACCTACTGCACTTCTCATTTGTAAAGGTGCCGATTCTGTGATCTTTTCTCGTCTAAGCGGTGCAAACGATTCGCAACTTCTTGAAAAGACTGCAATCCATTTAGAGCAGTTTGCCACTGAAGGTCTTCGTACTCTGTGTATTGCCGAGCGTGAAATTCCTTGGTCAGAATATGAGGCATGGCATGATAGACATAACGCTGCAGCATCTTCTTTGGATAACCGTGAAGAAAAAATGGAAGAAGTTGCCTCTGAGATTGAACAGGATCTTATGCTTCTTGGAGGAACTGCTATCGAAGACAGATTACAAGACGGTGTGCCAGAATCTATCAAGATCTTGGGACAGGCTGGTATCAAACTGTGGGTTTTAACTGGTGATAAAGTTGAGACTGCTATTAACATTGGATTCTCGTGTAATCTGTTGCAGAATGAAATGGAACTTCTCATTGTGAAGACTGCCGGTGACGACATAGAGAAAATGTTGGGTCCACAACTTTGGCAAGAAGTTGGTGGTAACAAACGTGCTACAGTGAATGCTCTCATTGAGAAATACTTGTTGGACAACTTCCAAATGCATGGAACGAACGAAGAAATGATCCGTGAAAAGGGTATACACAAACCACCTAGTGGCAACTTCGGTATCGTTATTGATGGTGATGCACTGAAGATGGCTCTTTCAGATTCTGTCAAGGTGAAATTCTTACTCTTGTGCAAACAGTGTAAAGCCGTTCTCTGTTGTCGTGTTTCCCCTGCACAAAAAGCTGCCGTTGTTAAACTTGTCAAGGAGAACCTCGAAGTGATGACTCTTGCTATTGGAGATGGATCCAACGATGTTGCCATGATTCAAGCGGCCAACGTTGGTGTCGGTATAGCTGGTGAAGAAGGTACACAAGCTGCGATGTCATCAGACTATGCTATAGCTCAGTTCAGGTATTTGACCAGATTGGTGTTAGTGCATGGCCGTTGGGATTATAAGCGTCTTGCAGAGATGATTCCAAGTTTCTTCTACAAGAATATCGTGTTCACTCTTGCATTGTTCTGGTATGGTATCTTTGACGATTTCGATGGTACCTACCTGTTTGAGTATACCTATTTGATGTTCTATAACTTGGCATTCACTTCGTTACCCGTGATCTTCTTGGGTATTTTCGATCAGGATGTCGATGCACGTGTGTCTCTTTTGGTTCCACAATTGTACAAATCGGGTATATTGAGACAAGATTGGAATGTGAAGAAGTTTGTCTGGTATATGATCGACGGTGTTTACCAATCGGTTATTGCTTACTTTGTTCCGTTCTTCCTATATTGGAAAGGTCAATTCCTTTCGCATAATGGACTCCCATTAGATTTCAGATATCTATTTGGAGCTATTGTCTCTACAATTTCTATCTTTACTTGTGACACTTACGTTCTTTTGCATCAACAAAGATGGGATTGGTTGACTCTATTGATTGATGGTCTTTCGATGGCCATTGTTCCTGGATGGACTGGTATATGGTCCTCGTCGTTCTCATCTGGAATGTTTTACAAATCTGCCCTCGAATTGTATTCGAATGCATCTTTCTGGACTTCATTCTTTGTTGGTTACATTGTCTGTCTCATGCCACGTGTGTGTTATGACTTTGCTACTATATTGAGACGTCCAAGAGATATCGATATCATTCGTGAACAAGTTTCTCTCGGTAAATTTGATAACTACCCATTGGATTATGATCCAACCGATCCAGAAAGAGAGCGTATACAACCATTGGTTGATTTATACGATGAGGAAGGTGCATACATGGTTCAGAAGCCAAAGTCATCACATAAGAAATTTGGAGGTCTGTTCAGTAGACGTCCAGGCACTGGATCATCTTCTGGTGATTCTGTGTCTATCAAGGAAGATATTGAATTGGAAGATCAAAAGAGAAACTCTTTGGATGCGACTAGAAACTCTCTTGACTACAATGTGAGTGGTGAAGGTAATGGAAGAGGTACCAGTTTAGAGAATGTCAGAACAAGTTTGGAACTTCAAGGTCTTACTACTGCCAATTCATTGATGGGAAGACTTTCCGGTGAAAGTCAAAGATGAAACGATCAAAAGAACATTGTAAGATACATACAACCTTTCCTTATTAATATAATAATGCATATTTTAGTATGAACATCCCACTGGGAATAGTTTCTTGTACAAGTTTCCGAAGAATCCTTCATCGTAGACGTTGTCAAGTTGATCCCACCCGTTGATCTTGTCGAGTTCACCGTTTCTTAGGTCTATAAACTCAGAGCCATCTCTGAGTCTGACGAATCTGGTCGGATTATTCCACCCACCAGGATGGATTTTGACCAGATAGGTCTGCTGCTGGCCATCATTGAACCTGTATAGAATACCAACGTTTAAAAGTTCTTTGATGTAGTCCCATTTGGCGCTTTCATTGGTGGTTGTGCCTAGATATGCAAGCCAAAGGTGTTCGCCAAGAAATGCGGCCACGACAGGGAACAAGAAACAGCATAGTATCAAGAGAATTCCATTGACGTGGTTTGCATGTGTGGTGCGTGTGATTGTGAGCCACCATCGTCCAAAGGTGCTTGTCGTGGTGATGCCTTTCAGTGTTTCGTTGAGCATGTATAAATGGATGGAAGACCAGCACATGTATCCACCGTAGAGCAAAGTCCAACAGATTGCTAACAGGAATGTAAAGAACCACCGGTAATTATAGTATCCCACATCATTATTCAGCCAGATGCAGTGATGGTCGAACATTAGAACACATCTGTCACAACTAGAACAATGCTTGCTTCTGGCTGGTTTCAATTGATGACAGGTACGACACTCCATACCTTGGAAGAAGATCAACTCATCGTAGGGGAAGACCGATGAGGTTCGAACCATATCACACTTATGTGTAGTGATATTCCCCGGGTCAGTGAATGTTGCCAAAAGGAATGAACCGAAATTAGTTAACAACGCTGGAATGACTACCAAGTACATCTGAATAGACCATGATCTGTCGTACTTGACCAATTGAGGAAACGTGTTTTTCAAAAACTCCCTTGAGCAGATCCCCATGAGTACAAGGTAGAACAAAGGTGTGAGCCAGCAACCAACTTTCGACAGTAGTTTCCCCAATACAGTCAAAGTGCCATGGCAATGCAACTGATCGAATCTTTCGAGGGTGTCAGATACAGAATGCCAAATTTCAACTAGGATCTCGCGAGATCGACTCACTATAGTTCCCTGGTAGTTTGGTAGTTCTCCGAACAGGACAATGAACGATATCAATGCCGAGAGAAGTGACAAGACTATAATAAATACAAAGATCATCTCGAAAAGACCCGCAATGAGATCAAGGGGTGAAAACTCATAAATTCCAAGGAGGGTCCAAATGTCTATAAATAAGTCCGAAAATGAGCATTGGGGGATTAAGGCTTAGCAAAAAAAAAAAAGACCGACAGCTACAGGATTTGAACCTGTGCGGGCAGAGCCCAAAAGATTTCTAATCTTTCTCCTTAACCACTCGGACAAACTGTCTTTAACTGAAGGATTTGCGCATCAGAGCATCTTAGTGTAAGTGTTGAATTGGAAGTAAAAGAAGACATGCTGAATACTCAGTGATTTGTTCAAGTTTGTAAAGAATAGAGCAGTATGGTATAGTCCAGTAGGTAGTTTGTCTGCTGGGTTTTGTTTATGCACATTTATGAGTATCTACAAGTAATATATATTGCAATCCTTTGCACGGCAATTCTTTTCATAGTTAGTTGTGTAATTAAAGTTCGTAATGCTAATGAAAGAAAAGAATGATTTCTGCCAATATCTTTAAACTGATCAGATCATTAGACACCTAAGATGCAGCCAGATTCTACAATTGACAACATATTAAAATCAGCTTTATAATCCCATCCGGTACCCGCCCTCACGAATTGCCAACTGTCCGCGGTTAGTTAGATGCTACTCCTCAAAATCTGTGAAAATCCTCAAAATCTTCAAATCCTTCCCATATTGATCAGATTTTTTTTTGAAAAATTTCCAAAAAAATATTCACCTCATCATGTCTGTTACCACTAAAGACAGTAACGTCTTGTTGAAGCAGAAGAATGTGCTGAGTCCAACTGTCTTGGCAAGATATAGAGAAGCTGGACAGATCGCACAGACTGGTTTACAATACGTGAAAAATTTGATCGATTCGTCGTATCATTTAGGCCAACATGCTCCTTACACTGCAGCTGAGCTATGCCTCCTTGGTGAAAGTTATTTACAGACTGCTTTGGATAGTACATTCAAGAAGGTCGAAGAGAAAGGTATAGCTGAACCTATAACGATCGATGTCAACGATGTGATTGAAGGTTACTCTCCTGAATGGGATGATTCAGTCAACTTGACATTCAAAGTTGGTGACATTGTGACTATCAACTTGGGAGTGCAAGTCGATGGTTACACCGCTAGAGTCGCACATACCATAGTGATCTACCCACCTGGAGAAAAGCCAACTGGACCTTTGTTAGGTGGACCTGCAGATGCCATTGCTGCATCCCATTTGGCTACAGAATCTGTTGTGACATTGCTTGGATGTGCATTGACTCCTGAAAAGATTCCAAGATCTATTGCACCGGTTGGATCTCAAGTCACCGGTACTCTCATTAGAAGTGTTGTGGATGCTATTGCCAATGATTTCAACTGTGTTGTTGTTCCAGGATCGAAAGTTCGTCGTATTAGAAGATTCCTTGCCGGACAGGCCGAGGGACTTGTCGCTGAACGTGGGTTTAAAGGTGTCGTTTGGTCGGAAGCTGACCAAGAGAGTCAACTTTTGGCTCAAACCAACACCGAACTTGTCCATTATGAGAAGCCTCAACGTTCATCTGCAACTGATAATGCTTCCGCCATCCCAACGGATGAATTCACTGTTTCTGCAGGAGAAGTGTTCACTGTCGATATTAGAATGTGTCCTAGACCAACGCTGCCTAGTATTATCACTACGACTACCTTGGATCAATACAGTGGTAAGAATTCCGTTGATGAATTCAACCCTAAACCATCCATCTTCATTAGAGACGTTAGTGCCAGTTACAATCCTAAATTGAAATCGGCTAGAGCTTTACTCACCACTATAGACGAAGCTCACGGGGTTTATCCATTCAAGATCTCGGAACTCTGTGACAGTTTCCCTCTCACACCAGATTCTCTTGCTGAGGATGGCCCAATTATTGCCAAACAGATGAATCCTTATAAGATGGGTATGAGTGAATTGACAAACCAAAGACTCGTTTTAACCAAACCTATTCTGGGTTGCAGAATTGTTCCATTGTCGGTGATTCTCAATGCCAAGACTTCAAGTGGAGTGCATGGATACGATGCTGAAAACCCAACATTACCAGGTTTGGAGATGCCATTACCTAAATTGGGAATGTCAGCTTTGGGACTAAAATCATTAATTAAACCAGCCTCGCAAGTTGCTGTCGCCCGTGAAATGTGTACCGTTATATTGGACGATACCAAACAAGAACCAGAGCTGCTTCGTTTGGCTGGTGGCGCACAAACTTCCCGTCCTTCTTGGATCCATTCTAATTATGAACTCACCGGTCAAGTCGCTCAAGGTATTCAAGAATTGGCCAGATTGACCCAAGACCCAAGATTCGGTATTAAGATCAAAGAATGCCGCCCAATGCATGGTGATATCAACAATCTCGTTGCAGAAGCTGATTCTGCAATGGAAATCAATTGATTCCGTATATACTCTTTGCGTTATAGGTTAATAATCCTGTTTGAAATCCCTAGCTAGCATATCACAGCCTCTGGAAAATCTCTACCCCTCCTTATCTGCCAAAAAATCCCCGTGCGCATAACATCCGTTCCTCCCCTCCCCCAACTTAAACCACAAATTTATATTTACCGAATTTCTTCCATTTTTTCTTCTTATCCTCCACCGGATTCATTGATCTTACCGCATTTGTCGCTTTTCGATCAACTGAAATAAGGTTCATTCACAACTAGTTTATTAAGGTATGTATACATAACCTAACAGTCTGCTGGATTGCGATCCAGTCAGCGCTAGAAATGGCGCTGGTGGCCCCGACTTGAAGTTATTCACTTGGTTTCGAAATCTTCCAACACATGTCACGACACATGCGTCCAACAGCTCATTTGGATGAGCGGACACTGGATTAACTTCGACAATATTGCTTCATGTTGCCATTGATAACGTAACTCTACAGCTTTTTTCTTCTCATTCTATACTGCAAGTGGTGATGACACGGGTCAATCCACCGCCGATAATGTTTGCCCTCAGATCGAATTGCAAACTTACACGTCGGGGTGTCGACTCTTGTCAGATTAAAGGTCCGTTCTCTGTTTCCAAGCCAATTTTATGCGTCATGAACGGTAACAATGGTGTCAAATCCATACATGTTTACTCACCAATCAATGTATACAATTACGGTTTTGGTTTCTACAACTGTTCACTGAGAGTGTGTCTTAATTTATGTTTACCGTTCGAATTACGCCGGGGTTGAATTTTTATTGCTCTGAATGGGTTGGGTTTGAAGTCATAATTGCCTTTGGAGACCTGCCTACGAAGCCAATTCCATTACAACCAGGCCAAGAATTACTTGGTTGCCAGTTAAATTATCACATTCCTCATTTACAATTTGAAAGTGGTGAGAGGACTTTTTCCCGTGTACCCTGTGTACACTGCACTTCCTCACCCCGACAGAGACCGGACCCCCTCCCCCCACATCAACCGGCCGCCGCCCGGGGGAACTAGACAGTGCTCCTAACCCCTTTATTTTTTTTCCGCTAAAGAGGGAGAGTTTTTGGTTGATGAACGACTCTTTTCTTTGTACCTGTGTCGCTTTTTTTTTTACTAGCGATTTGCAGCACAGACAGACGCGTTAAAAAAAAAGAGGCGGTGTAGTGCAGAGCCAAAGAGACATACATTGTTTGCCATTATAGAGTGAGAAAAATCAAGTTTTAAGAGGAGAATTGAAAGGAATTTTTTACTAACACGAAACAGAGAAATGTCTAAGAAATTGTCGCGTGAAGACTCTGTCTACTTGGCCAAACTCGCAGAGCAGGCCGAGAGATATGAAGAGATGGTCGAGAACATGAAGGCTGTTGCCTGTTCTGGACAAGAACTCTCTGTTGAAGAGAGAAACCTCTTATCGGTTGCATACAAGAACGTTATTGGAGCTCGTAGAGCCTCATGGAGAATTGTTTCTTCTATCGAACAGAAGGAAGAGGCAAAGGGAAATGAACATCAAGTTACTCTTATAAGAGATTACCGTGCTAAGATCGAGAAGGAGTTGACTGATATCTGTGACGATATTCTTAACGTTTTGAGTGAGCACCTCATTCCAACCGCTCAAAGTGGTGAATCTAAGGTCTTCTATTATAAGATGAAGGGTGATTACCATAGATACCTTGCTGAATTTGCTTCTGGTGACAAGAGAAAGGGAGCTGCTGAAGCTTCATTGGATGCATACAAGGCTGCCTCTGACGTTGCCGTCACTGAATTGCCACCAACTCATCCAATCAGACTTGGATTGGCACTCAACTTCTCGGTCTTTTACTATGAAATCATGAATTCGCCTGATAGAGCATGCCACTTGGCTAAACAGGCGTTTGACGACGCCATTGCTGAGCTTGATACTCTTTCCGAAGAGTCTTACAAGGATTCTACCCTTATTATGCAGCTCTTAAGAGATAACCTTACGTTGTGGACTTCTGACATGTCCGAAGCTGGACAAGATGAGTCTGCTTCTAAGCCTGCTGCCGTTGCCGACAAAGCTGCTGACTCTACTGAGACCGCTGCTGCCGAGTCTACCGAGGCCACCGATGCTGCTCCAGCAACAAAGCCAGAGTAAAGAAAGGACTGATTGTTCAAACCTGCTCTTTGAATGAATTTAAGATAGTTGGCTTCTGCCTAAAATTGATTTGAAATATCAACAATCTACAAACTTTTGATGATCTATCTATCTTAAAACCATTTGAATGGTAGTTTCTGAACTTCGTCTTGATTTTCACCTTTTTATCAGTCTTTTTTTTCGAAATATATACGGCAATACCATTGTTGTGACAATTCAACATGTAGAACCTACTTAAAGGTGGACATTTTAAATTGTGGAGATTTAAAGTGGAGACCAATATTTGAAATTCTTCCCATTTAAAGATCACTTCTTCTTTATTATGGAAAGCGTAGATTTCGAAAATACCTCTGAATCTGAGCATGATAAAGTGTTCAAAGCGCTCAATTTGATCGTTGCGATCATTTCTGTAAGTTGAAACGATGAATGTTGCCCATACAAAACGTTACTAACAAACCAGGTTACCTCAGGATTGACTGAATTGACTCAAGGCATAGAAGGTTTATTACAAGGGTTGTACGTTGCAGCATTGGGTGGATTGATCGGATATTTGGAGTTCAAGATCCCTCAGCAGTTATATGCCTACGCATCATCATTCTTTTCGTTCCTAGGAAGAGGTCTTATTTATATTCTTATCGGCAGTCTGAACCTGCACGGTTCTGCGGCTAGAACATTAGCTGCAGTCTTGGTGTTCTTCATTGGTGTCGCATACGTCGCGTTGGAGTTTTCGAGCGTTCAACCACCTACCAACATGCAAGGAGAACAGGGATTGTCTACAGATGGATTAGAGGATGTTATATAGTATAAGCTGACTAAGCTTTATATGTTGCAGGTGGGTCCATTACAATGAACTAGATATAAATAAATACAGTATGTTAAAGCCATATCAATGAAAGAAACAACGAACGATTCGGAACCATCCTAACAACTAAAAACTGACCCCTTACAATGGGATACCAGAAGAAACTTGAAGTTGCTTGATCACAGGATCGGCAACGTTAGGGTTCAAATCGGCGTTGGTCAATTTCATTTGCTCATCAGTCCAGAGTGGAATGTTGGATTCATGGTTGGCAGAACCGACTCCACAGTGACCACCGAACTGAGCCCAGTCAGACACTCTCTTGAGTTTGAGATCAGTCCAGACTTCTTCGACGGCAGCAATCAATTCATCACAAATCTCCTTGTTGTGGTGAGGAGATGGTGTAATTCTAAGACGTTCAGTACCTCTTGGAACACTTGGGAAATTGATGGCTTGAACGTAGATCTTGTGCTTGTTGAGCAAGATATCAGACGCACGCTTGGCATCTGCAGGGTTACCAACAAGGAGAGGAATAATGTGAGATGGGTTTGGAATAACAGGAATTCCCAACTCATCGAACCGTTTTTTACAATAACGAACGGATTCTTGTTGCTTGACTCTGGATTCAATGTCTCTTCTAACGATTCTAATAGAGGTAGACAATCCAGCCATGATAGCAGGAGGCAAAGTAGTGGTGAAGATGAAACCTGGAGCATAAGATCTGAGCCAGTCCGACAATTTGGCATTAGCAGCAACATAACCACCGACAACTCCAAAGGATTTACCGAGAGTACCAGTGATCATATCAACTTTATCCATGACGGTTTCTCTTGGTGGGGAGGCAATACCGGCCTTGAGGTGCTCATCAAAGTTGAAGTGTTCAGCAACACCGGCTCCATGAGGACCGTACATACCAACGGCATGAACTTCATCAAGGAAAGTGAGTGCACCATACTTCTTGGCGAGATCACAAATCTTGTCGATTGGAGATACAGAACCGTTCATCGAATAGACAGACTCAAAGGCCACGATCTTTGGAGTGGACTTAGGATAGCTAGCAAGCAATCTTTCCAAAGCTTCCAAATCGTTATGCTTGAAGATATGCTTCTTAGCACGAGAATTCTTGATACCAGTGATCATGGAGGCATGATTCAAAGAATCGGAAAAGATGACCAAGTCTGGGAACCTCTTACCAAAGAGAGACAGAATGGCATCATTGGCAACAAAACACGAAGAGAAAACCAAAGCTGCCTCTTTCTTGTGCAAGGCAGCCAGTTCAGATTCCAAGTTAATAGCATGCCTGTTATGACCAGCAATGTTACGGGTACCACCGGATCCAACACCATACTTGTCCATGGTTTGAACCATGGTATCAAACACTTCACGGTTCTTGGACATTCCCAAGTAGTCGTTAGAACACCAGACCATGACTTTGTCGTTTTCATCAGCACGATGAGCTCTTGGGAACTCCTTGGCAAGACGATTGATGTTGTTGAAATAACGGTAAGAATTATCTCTTCTCTTCGAGGCCAATTCCTCTTGGAACATGGTATCATAGTCGAAAGGAGTGTCCTGAGTTTGAGTATGAGTGTCAAGTTTCACACTCTCCTCAGTAACAGGCTTGGCAGGACGAACCACAGTCTCAGTGGCTGCCTGTGCTTGAGCAGTCTTGGTTGGCGTAGAGTAATGTCTCTTCGATTCCAATGCAGGTCCCATGACTGGACACTGGCATGCGGCACTGACAAGACCGTTCGACTGACTGGCCATATCGCGCATCATTTGCGCATGTGCCTTGACAAAAGGACACACATTCATAGACTTTCTCACTAAAGTTTCCATCGTTATTGAACTGGTTTAAAAGAAACAAGTGTTGAATTTGGGGTTCGAAAGTATACAGGGCACTTGAAAAATTTTGGCTAGGGACCCGATGACCTTTTTTTTTTTGCATGCGTTGAAAAAGGGAACAAAAGACGCATACAAACGAAAAAGCGGGTTGGTTAATAAAACGAACGCCCCAGTTCCCCTCCCTCAGTTTTTTTTTATTCTTTGCTTGATCAAGATCCTCATAATCTTGCATATGCATACTTAAAGTTTCTTTCCCCTTTTGGTAATGCCCTCTTTCACCGCTGATATACCGGGAATTGGCGGGGTCCGCTTAGAGGAGGCCGATGGTGCAGTGGAAGTGACTTCTCTAGGTGAAGCTAGTACTACAGGACACTCTAGAAGTACTAGAGATTCCCCTGACCACGCACTTTCAGCCCTCCCGCCACATCTCAAGAGATCTATCATAGTTCTGGATTCAGTGGCTTCAGGAAACAGAACGACAAACGTTTACCAAACGTCGATCAAGCCACTCTTAGACATTTTGCAACTACCGTTCAAATACTATGAAACCAAAAATGAACGTTCAATACGAGAATTCGGTGCAGGTCTCGATTCTCATCAATCGTATCTACTTATCGTTATTTCTGGGGATACTTCATTGAACGAATTGTTCAATTCGTTGCCCCTCAGTTCAGATGTGGCCGTCTTACCAGTCGCACAGGGAACAGGAAATGCCTTTTCTAACTGTATAGGCCTACCAACCGTCTTTGAATCGTTGAAATCATTGCTTATAGGCACCCCTCACAACCTCCCGCTTTACGAGGCAGCGTTCTCACCACCTGGTGATTTGATCGACCATCTAGGAAATACCATTGAGAAGGTGGAAACGATGAAATTCTTTGTGATTGGATCGTGGGGGTTGCATGCCGGTTTGGTTTCGCAGTCCAACACAGAAGAGATGCGCAAGAAGTATGGAATCGATAGGTTTAAAATCGCGGCTCAAAGGATTCTTCAAGAGAATCCAGAGTTCATTGGATCTATATCTATCAAAGATCCTCAAGGACTTGAGAATCAGATCTTTCCCAATGCTCCACTATCATATTTCATTGCCACAGCAGTTCCTAGACTCGAACCTACGTTCGTTATTTCTCCGGATTCAGAACCAACCACTTCGCAGTTTCATCTGCTCTACTTCAAACACCTCGATTCGGAAACCACAATGTCCATCATGAACGGTGCATATAATAACGGGAAACACATCGAAAACCCTGTGGTCAACTACATCTCTGTTGGACCCAAAGAAAAAGTTACCTTAAGTATCGACAATGCTATTACTAGAGACGACCTCTCCTCAATCTGCATCGATGGCAGTATTGTTCTACTGAAAGGAACCGATAGAACGGTCCAATTCTCTTGTACTGATGATCGCAAACTAATATACATCAAATAATTAATCTAATTAACTAATCTTTAACTTGTCTTGGCACGTTTATCATCGACACCATCGTCCTCAGCAGGTCTCTTGAGACCTGGAGCGGAAGCAGCACTGCTCAATGGGGTCGTACCTTCATACTGCTTCAACTTCTCCTTCAATGAATTGATCTGGCGTTTCATGATATTCTCTTTGAACTCAGTTTCCTTCCTCACTGCCGCCGTCACATCCTCACGCAGCTGATTCTTCTCCTGTTCAAACTGTTTCTGCATTTGCTCCTTCTCTTGCTCGGTCAAACCGCCACCAGTAGAGTCCTTGGCCTCCAATTCCTTCACCTTGGCAGCATACTCGGCATCTAATTCAGCAGAGCGTGCTTTCCATCTCTGCTCAATGACTTCACTAATTCTAGCATTACTAGGTGCACGAATACGTTTCTTGTAAGCATCCATCTCTTGTTGCAATCTAGCCTCACTCTCTTCTTCAATCTTGGCCTTTGCGGCAACACTCTCAGCTTCTAGTTTCTTCCTGTACTCCTCGTTTTCAGCAGCAAGTTTGCTCTTATAGTTGGCAATCTCTTGCTCACGAATCTTCTTCTGGAATTCATCCCGAGCCTTTTCAGCAGCAGGATCCGGTTGCTCAGTTGCTGGTTTAGCCTGGCTGGCCTTCTCAGTCAGTTCTGCCACTTGCTTTTGCAATTCAGCCACTTGGGCATTCAATTGCGTAGACTCAGCTTTAGCCGCTTCCAATTCGGCAGTATTGACAGAAGTGGTGTTAGAATTCTCTTGAATACTCTTTTCAAGCGAAGCGATCTTCTCTTGAAGTTGCTCGTTCTCTTTCTGAGCTTTCTTCTGTTCGGCACGACGTGCATTGAGTTTCTCTTGGAATTCACGCACGAGTTTATCGTGAGATTCTTTGTACTTTGCCTCCAATTTAGAAGCCTCCTCGGTAGCCTGCGCTTTAGCAACACCACCTTCAGCAAGTTGTCTTTGACAGAGTTCCAACTGTGTTTTGGCAGTTCCCAATTCGACAATTTTACTGTCCAACTGTGCTTGCAAAGTACGTCCACGCTCTTCAAGACCGCTCACTTTAGCATTCAATGCATCGTATTGCTTTTGCAATTGTTCGGCTTTTTCCAAGTATGTCTTGACCTCGTCACGTAAAGCCTTATTGTTCTCTTTATAGATCGACAATTCTTTGGACTCCTCTTTCATCTGAGATAATAGTGTAGTATATTTCTCGGTAGCGACGGCGCTAGCCTTGGTTTCTTCCAACCGCGCTTGAGCCTCCAAAAGTTCTCTCCGGGTACTCTCCAAGGTTTCGAGCAATCTCTTCTCTTCAGACTTGGAGTATCCAAGTTGCTGGCTCAAAGAATCATTTTCTCTATGCATATATGCCAACAGATCCTTGACATCATTATTGTTTTCATCCAATGTCAATCCAGCAGGCGAGTTTTCAA
Source organism: Xiuguozyma insectalens (assembly GCA_030574155.1). Classification (NCBI taxonomy): domain Eukaryota; kingdom Fungi; phylum Ascomycota; class Pichiomycetes; order Pichiales; family Pichiaceae; genus Xiuguozyma; species Xiuguozyma insectalens. Next base: position 30,686 of record JAJMEL010000001.1, on the reverse strand, counting down.
TCTGGTTCAAGAGAGTTCTATTTTGTGCTTCCAACTCCGTCAGACGAGACTTAGATTTCCGTAATTCTTCATCCAACGACTGCTTCTCATTCTGATAGTTCTGTTGCACAGTAGCTAAGGATGCATTTGCAGAAACCAACTCAGTTTCCAATTTAGAAAGCTTATCTTGCAATTCTGAAACATCCTGCTTCAACTTCTCTTCAGATGCTATTTCAGCAGTTAGCGCAGCAGCAGATTCGTTCTTAGCATGAATAGCAGACTGCAACTGTTCATCCTTTCCTGAAACATCCGCTTGTAATGACGTAATTAGAGTCTCATAGTTACTCTTGATGCCTTCAAAGGATGAAACAGTGGCATTCAACTCATGAATCTTAGCGTCGTTCTGTTGCTTTTGCTCTGTGTACTTCTGTTGAGTTTCTGTAAGCTCGGACTCCAGACTAGCTTTCTGGTTTTGCAAGAGCTCCACCTGTGAAGACAATCCATCAATTTCCTTTTGCTTATCAGCCAATTTCTCTTCAGTTGTTGCCTTGAATTGATTATACGTTTCGTTCAACGAATTCAGTTCTGATTCAGTAACTTCAGCGATACGTTGGTATTGAACAGATCCTTGAGACGCAAGCTTAAGATCAGTCAATGCATTGTTTAACTCCTGTTTCAATGCTTCCACACCATCTTCATCGGATGCATTCTGGACCGTGGAGCGTGCACTATTTCTCTTTGCAGTGATCTCATTGTACTTGTTTTGCAACTGAGATAAGTTTGCACTCAATTCTGCAAGCGAAGAAGTCTTCGATTGTAATGAAGTCTTGGTAACAGACAGTTCTGTCTCTAACGAGTCAATTCTTTGTTGGTAACTCTGAGAATCGGCATTCTTCGAGTGAAGAATTCGTTTTGTTTCTTCGTTACTGGCATCCAATCTGGCGCGAACAGCATCAAGCTCTGAACGCAGACGATCAGTCTCTCTTGTCAAACGTTGAAGTGAATCTTGATACTTGGACTGGCGTTCAGAATCAAGTGCTTGTAACTTGGAAATGGTGGCATTGGCTGCAGATTTCTCTTCTAGAAGTTTACTAACCTCAGCACGCATCCGTTGATCGTTAGTTAACCACAACTGCTTTTCAGCTGAAAGGGTCTTAACTTGAACTTCAGTGTTGGCCTGCGATGCACGTGCATTGAGCAATTCATCGTTCAATTGTTGTAAACGAAGTTCAAGGCGGCCCATTGTATCTTGCAATTTGATAACACTTTCTTTCAACTGTGAATTCTCAGCTTTAGAAATACTGGAAAGGTACTCGGCACTCTTGGTCTTCTCTTCCAACAATTTCACTGCAGACTGCTCTTGAGCGAGTTGTAATGAAATTGATGATTTCTCTGACATTATAGATTGAATCTTCATATTAAGTTCAAACTCTTTCCGACCAGATTCTTTCTTCAACTCATTTAACTCCTTCTGTTGATCCTTGGCTTGTTCAGTCAAACGTGCTATTCTTTCCTCAGCAATCTTCTTATCCGATTGTTGAATCAGTCCGGAACCACCGTTTTCCACCATTTGTTGCAACATATCTCTACTGTTTGAAACAGCTTCAAGTTGTGTCTTGGTATTTTGCAACTGCGATTGCAGTTTCTCAATAGCAAGTCTAGACTTTTCAAGCGCTTCACTTTCAGCAGCTGCTATTTCGTTCTGACCAACAGACTCACTGTTTTCAAGTTCATTACCAAGGTTCCGAGACACAATCAAAAGTTGTTCGTTCTTTGAAATAAGATCTTTGATATCTTTGAAGGTAGCGAGCCTCTCAGTGATAATACGGCCTGTATCTGTCTGAGACATGTCGGCATCTTCGTCATCACTACCAGCAGCATTACCGACTAAATGCAAAATGTACTCTTTCTCCTCCTTAGACAATGGAGCGCCACCTTGTTGTGCAGTAGTGATTTCAGCAAGTAAAGTAGCGAGTTGTCTTTGAAGATCAACTTTGTAATCGGACAACTGACGAACTTGTAACTGCAGTTCGTCAACCTTCTTATTGGAAATATTGAGCTCTCGTTTCAACAGCGATTTCTCTTTTGTCAAATTATCAACCATAACTTCAAACTGTGCCTGCTTCAGTTCCAAACTTTCACACTTATCCTTATATGACTTAAGAAGTGGCATTCTGCGATCGAGTTCTTTGAAGATCGTATCTAATTCTTGCTCGGCTTTCTTTCTAGCACGCTTCTCTCTATTGTAATCTCTGCGGATCCGGTTGGTCTCTGAAACGAGATCGGTCAATCCTGCGGTCTTCAGTATCTTCTGTGACGATGGCGTAAGTGTAATATCATCAGCTTCAGTAGTAGTAGTGAGACCACCCAAAACATTAGTGGTATCGACTGCAATACCGGTGGTTGACATCTCGGCAACTGTATCTTCCAAATCTTTTATACGAGTCTCCCGTTCGGCAAGAGCGTCTTGAAGAGCCTCATACTGCTTCTTATATTCATCTTCATCAGACTTAACCTTCTCAGAAGTCTCATCGTACACTCGTTGTAGCGATTCGATCTTTCTTTTTCTGTCTTTGTTTGATTTCTCTAGCACTTGAATCAAATGATCTTTCTTCGATAACTCATCGTTGAATTCTCTCTCCTTCACAGCAAACTCGTTCTGCAACTTCTTAATCTCGGTGGCATACTGAGAGTTTGCTTTTTGGAGCGAGTCGATAGTCTCCTTCATTTGAGAAGTCGATGCAACAGCAACTGTGTATTGCTGCTGGGAAGCATCCAATTGAATCTTTAATGTAGAAACCTCGTTACGTTTTGCATCACGAGCATTGGCCAACTCTTCACTACGCTTCTTCAACTCTGTTTCAAACCAGCTTGAAGATTGTTGGGCAAGCTCCAACTCACGTTCAAGTTTAGTCTTCTCAAACCGCTCTTTAAGTAATGCTGAATTGGAATTTTCAGTGTTTGCCTCTGCCTCACTGATCTGTTTGCGAATCTGAACGTTCACATCTGTCAACGACTTAATATCAGTATTTAATGCAACCAGTTGCTCTTGCTTGCTAGACAGTAACTCATAAGCATTTTTCTTCTCCTGAATCTCCTGCTCAAGCTTGGTCGAAATCGTCAAGACATTTTGCTTCTGTTGAGAGATCTCCAACTGGGCAGTTTCAAGACCTTTCTGATACTGCTTCTTATCGTCGAGCAATTGAGAGATTTGTTTCTCCAACTGTTGGATACGTTGACGCAGAGCCGCAATGTCTCCAGTAGTCGACTCTTTGCTCCTTTCAGTTGAATGCAACAGTTGTTCATAGCTCAACTTCAATACCTCGTTGTTGGAATTTAACGATTCGTATTCGTTGAATTTGGCAAGCAAGTTTTGGAACAGTTCGGGGTCTAACGATTTAACCACTGCGACATTGACATTGTACCATGATGCAACCGACGAATAGTCATCATCAACGACAGGTTGTTGTTGTTGTTGTTGCTGATTTTCTGCAACAATTGGAACAGCTGGTTCTTCCATTATATTTGGCATCGTCATCTCAGAAGGTCTTCTGGACTCAGACTCTTCCTGTTCATCCATTGGAACAAGAACAGGGGTTCTCTGCGGATTCTCAACTTTCTCTTGCTTGTTATCTTCCACGTCTTCCACTTCCTCAATCTCAGATGGGGTGGCTTTTAAATCGTCTTTACCATCTCCACCTTCACCCTCAAGAACTTCCTCGGCAGTGATACCAACATTTGGCTCTAAAGTCGTGCTTTCTGGAACATCGTCACTTTCAATCGCCACAGTAGGCTCTGAATTCGAGTTGATTGCTTCAGATCCAGTTGCAGCAACTTCAGGGCTGCCTTCTGCGTCTATCTTGTCCTCTGGACCAGCCATAATGAAGTGAGGTTAAACTTGACAGTAAGTTTTTTTTTCTATCTAGAGTGAAATATTAGTTGGGGTTGTGAAACTAGGGGAGGCGGGGAAGGGGGAAGTGATAATTTAGTACCCGAGATTTCGCGAGTTCACTTCAAAGAGATAGCTTATTCTTCTTAAAATATGGGCGGAACAAGTCGATTGAAGCAGGAAAGCGTCGAATCGGACTTGTCAGATGTTGAGGATGAGATTCTGCAGCAACTGGAAGCGGTGCGGAGATTGAAAGAGGAGAAACAGAGACAGAAGACCAACATTATTGATTCTGATGATGAGGAAGATCCAAGAAACGTCAATGATAATGGCCAACAACCGAGCTATTTCCATCCACCAAAGAACAGTCGAAATGAGAAACTGCTGAAGAAGAAGTTACACGAGAAGGAGGAACAATTACATGCAGGAGATTCACTGATTACACGACTTGAAAAGAGCAGACATAAGATCAAGCAGGAGGAAGAGAAGCAACGAGAGTTTGAAGACAGTATTCTGTCACAGCGTGTATATTCGTTTGATCTTGCGTATGAGAACAGGTTCAAGCCTATAAATGAGAAAACAAACGAGAAAGATCGGTATTCTGGGAAACACTTGTCAAAAAGGTACATACCGAAGAACCTGGTTGATCAGTCTTTGAAAGATATGAAAGTGATGCGCGTAGAGAATGTGTTTGCAGAGATTGCACCTCCAAAGTTCCAGCCACCCAACTGTGCTAACTATGTGGTTGTTGGTATTGTGACATCGAAATCCGAGAGTATGACGACCGCCAGTGGCCGCAAGTCTAAGTACATGAAAGTTCATATATCAAACCTTAGACAGCAGGTAACACTTTCACTCTTCGATGCGGCATTCAAACGGTATTGGAAACTTCGGATCGGTGATGTGATCGCTGTTTTGAACCCTCACGTTTGGCCGTACAAGACCAATGACAGCTCTGGGTTCACTCTATTCCTGAAGGAAGATACCAGATCCATTCTAGAGATTGGTAAAGCGCGTGATTTCGGCTATTGCAAATCTATCAAACGTGATGGATCTCGCTGTACAGTGCCAATAGATACTTCCAAGAATGAGTACTGTGAGTATCATATCGAGGCTGCATTCAAGAAAACTGCGTCTCAACGTGTGGAGTTGGGTAGGAACGTGCAGATGTTTGCTCCTACTCAGGATGGTGTTCGTCAAACCATCTTAATGAAGTCTGGTACAGATGACCGTGCTAAGAGTACGGCACAATTGGTGTCAGATACTCTTCTATCACATACTGTGCGCAAGGAAAATTCTTTCTCCACTCCTGAAGCTTCCAAGGCATTCTTCAATTCCAATTACTCAAACCAAGAGGTTAACAACTCAGAAGAAAGTGCCCATGAGAAGAGGAAAAGGATGCACAAGGAGAAAGAACTGAGACGTAAGATGGCAAAAGTTGCTGGTGGCAGCAACTTAGGTGGTGAAATCATTGAAAATAGGTCTGAACGTAACCGCCGTGCCCATGTGACTAGGGAGGCCTTTTCACCTGGTGCAATGACAAAGATTGGGTTTAATCCCACGAGAAGACTGTTTGAAAAGAATCGCGAGTTTGATAAGAAAGTTGCAACTGATAGGACTCGTAAGATTCTCGATACTTTGAAAGATGAGGTGAAGAAAAGCCACAAGGTACTACGAGCATCCAAAAAGGACAGAGAACAGCGTAAGAAGGAGAAGCTTGAAACTCTCGAACTTTACAGTCAGAAACCCAAACCTAAAGGACCTATAGAACTCAGTGATAGCAGTGATAATGACGATGATGACGAACATGCTGCACCAAGTTCCAATGCATTCCTTGCATTGAAACGTAGAGCAGGCATGAACATGAATAAACTATGCTAATTTGATATCATTATGAAAGTATGTATATATATATATATGCGTAGAAAATACAACGAATCAAGTCATTGTTGGAGTCTTTGGTTCGTTGTTGTCATCTGGAGTCTCTGGAGTTTTTGGACTCTCTACCAAAGATGACGCTGGTGGACTATCTGCTTCATCTTTATTAGGTTTGGCATCGAAATGAGCATCTTGCTTCTCCAAAGGTGATGGTGTCTTGGTATCAGGGCAGTATAATTTGATAATAGCTCTGAGCAAGTTCCGTCTAACAGGCTTCGAAAGGAATCCAGACATTCCTGCCTCTGTGCAAACATCCTCATTGATTTTATCAGCAAATGCAGTAAGGGCAACAATCGGTCCCATGTAATGAAGTTCTTCTCTAATGACTTTTGTAGCCTCAATTCCATCCATTGTAGGCATTTGAACATCCATAAAGATCAAATCAAACTCTTCACCACTGGATTGTGCCTCTTTAACCGAATTAATGGCTTCAAGTCCATTGAACGCAAGCGTGACATCTGTGCAACCTTCAAGTTTCAACATCCGTTTAACAACTTCTTGATTGACTTGATTGTCCTCGGCAACAAGGAACCTCAGCTGTAACGGAGAATGGGCAGATTCCGGAGATCCATCAGAACCTCCATCAGAAGATGCTTGGTTTGTAGTTGAATTGAAGGTTGGACTAGCGTTCGTGCTAGGAGAAACAAGTGATGAGGTACTCGGAGCACGAGCCTTGGCCGTACCAGTCGAACCCCTAGTCATAAGATCAGATTTTTCATAATCAGATGACACATTATCAAAAGTTTCCACAGATCCAGTAGAATGCTTATGAATATCATCCGAAGATGAATTCGATTGGGGCTCTTCCAAGAAGGTCACACGTTTGACATTGTTTACAGCCCCATTGAACTGATCATTATAGAAAGAGGTATCGTCTTCGTCCACAATGAGTTCTCCAACCTGAGGCAATGGAATAATAAATGTAAATGTAGAACCTTCACCAACTTTGGAGTCTAGAGTTAAAGTTCCATGCATCAGACTAGCAAACTGCTTACAGATAGAGAGACCCAACCCTGTACCACCATGGGAACGAGAAAGTGTCTGATCTCCTTGAACAAATGCATCAAAGATCTTCTCTTGTAACGACTCATCAATACCGGTACCTGTATCGCTAACAGAGAAACGGATAACCCATTGCTTAGAGATATCTTTGAACCTAGAACATTTACGAGCACGACGAACTTCATCGGTATCCGTAGCATCTGTATCAACAAATATATCGTCTTCTTCATCGTAAAGATCTTGCTCAGTTTGACCAAAGCTGTAAGCATCGGCAATCTCAGTTCTATAGAGACTCGAGTGCATTGTGCTCAAAGTGCCTTTAGTATCAACACGAGTCAATGGAGAATTTGAAATAGTATGCTTTAATGCGAGAGGATGATGTGGAGGTATATTCTCAGGTGGCTCATCCAAACCAACCACGAAAGCATGCTTGTAACCAGCAGCTTCTGATCGCTGCTCATCGTATTCACCCAGAAGTTTAAGATCAACTTTCACGGTTCCGTCCTCAGGAGTGAATTTCAAAGAGTTACTAACTAAATTCATAACAACTTGAATGATTCGATTTGCATCACCAACAAGGATCATAGTCCGTGCAAAATTTGGCTTGATATTTACAATCAAATTCACATGCTGATCTGAAGCAGTTTTGCCAAATATTGCTTCAATTTGAGACGCAACTTCTCTAATAAGGAAATTCTTCTTTTGCAACTTCGATTTGTCTAACTGATTCTTTGAGAATGTCAAGAGTTGTGTCAAGATATGCAGGAGAAGTTCACCACTGCGGAATATCAGTTCCAAAGATGACTGTATCTTGGTTGGATCCTTTTCTGCCATGGCAACAGAAGTCATACCGAGGATACCGTTAAGAGGAGTTCTCAATTCGTGAGAAATATTGGCAATGAAGACAGTCTTTGCCTCATTGGCATCTTCTGCCTGCTTCCGGGCAGCGTCTGCCTGAACAGTAGCCACTTGTAATTCACGAGTTCTCGCACGAACACGATCTTCCAAGTGCGCATATTGTTTGTCCAATTCAGCAGTCATTGCATTAAACGCTTCAGTAAGCTCTGTCAGTTCATCGTAAAAAATACCTCTAGTAGGGACAATGGCAGGAAGTGAAACAACAGGTTCTTGATAATTCGTATTAGTAGAGGTCTCTGTTGCCGGGAATGATCCTGGCATAATCTCATTCCCGATATCTTCATCACTACTTATCACATCATTTGAACGGTCATCAATCGGTGTGAGAACATTAGCACTATATGTGTCATCTGTTCGAGAAACGTCAACGTTATCAGATGGAGAACTTGAAGCACTTTTATGGTGGAAAAAGTGGGCTAACGGTGGAATCAATCCATTTCCATGTGTGCCACTACCACCACCATCAGTAGGTTTAGGAGATGGAGAACCAATTTTCTTTTCAAAGCGACCATGCTTACCAGATCTGTCCTTTTCCTTAAGTCTTTTAGAAGATCGCAATCCACGTCTTTGAGTGATGGCCTCTGTAGCCTTTTGCAGTTTCAAAATCGGTCGCACACCATAATGAGAAACCACTAGAGTGAAAATACACATGAGTGCCGAGATTCCAATACAAACTCCCACCATCATTCTGGTCAATTTGGTAATGGGTTCATTGAATGTAGAGGAATCCATTTCGACCGCGGCAGCCCAAGTACCATATTTGAAGTTAATACTGGAGATACCCACGGCGACACTTTCATTCTGAGGGTTAAGAGTACTAGTCATTGAGTAAGTACTCTTGCCTGCAAGAAATATCATTTCCACAGGTTTATAGCCAAATTTGTCAACTAACTGCGTGATAGGAGTTTTATTATCTGGTTGGAAAACGTAGTTGTAACCAGCAATTTCAGACCGATTCGATATCGGCGTAACAGTTCTGTAAAAACGCGAATGTTCATGCGATGTGGATGAGGATTCGTCATCTTCCGAATTCAACATCGTCACGTTCATAATCATCGTTAAGAATCCACCCAAACTCTTTTCACTAAGAAGGAATGTAGAGTTGGTATCAACCGCTAATGTAAATGAGGCAAAGTAGTCATTCCCAATTTTATCGGGCCCCCAAACAAATCCTCCATCTCTGTACAATCCATCAGGCGGGCTGTCAGGAGTAGTCATATCTAACACATAGAGATCGTCAAAACTATCATATGAGAAATCCGCAGGCGTGATTCCTGTAACATTAGCCAATGAGTTATAGTTGATGTCATACAGTCTGGCACCATTAAACAGTGTAGAAGTATCCAAAAACGCCTGTATCGACTCTCTTGCAATCTCAATCGAACTAGCGGACGCAGTTCCAGCCTTCGCGTAGGCCAGAACCGATTGTAATGAACTTTTAGCAGAGAGCAACGATGCCTGGTAATAGTAATAGTTGAAGCCTTGTTCCATCTGAGCAGCTTTCAGTTGTGCCTCGATGACCAACTTGGACACACTTGTGGATTTAATAGTGGTACTGAGGTAGCAACCACAAACCACTGCCAATGTGAACAAAGAAAACAATGCAACGAACAAAACCAAACAGATCAATTGGGTCTGAATAGACACTCGAAGTCTATGCCTAGGTCGTGTGAATAGTCCCTTGAACCAGCTCTTCACTTTCGAACTCCCTTGCTGTGTATTATGATCCGTTTGTTTCATCGAGTCCTCCATGCCGGAGGATGGTGATGAACTAGGATCCTCACACTTCTTTTCGTCACCCATAATGAAGTGACCTTGAGGAGTTTAAGATTTTATTATTTACCTCCAGGCTTGAAAATATTAAAAATAAGATTCTGGGCGCGGCCGTGGCCGACGCGCCGGTAGTCTGAAATTATTTTTGGTGCACTGGTGCTTTAAGTTGCCAAAATGCGGGGCAGCAAGAGTTGCCGATACCGGCCTCCGACAGAAAAAAACAGTCTGACACATTTTATGTGGGGTTGGTCAATTACTCATGCGAAGAATAGAAGTGAAAAACTTTACCAGTTCTCATCACTTTCTTTTCCTTATAGATAGATAGGCAGATAGAAACATGCTTTCGGCAATTCGTCCAAAGATGAACATTACTAGACAGTTCTCTACCACGGCAGCAGCCCTTGGTAAGGTCAAGGTTACTAATCCGATCGTAGAACTTGACGGAGACGAGATGACTCGCATTATTTGGGATATCATCAAGAAACAACTCATTAAACCATACGTTGACGTTGATTTGAAGTATTACGATCTGAGTATTCAAAGCAGAGATGCCACTGAGGACCAGATCACTGTCGATGCTGCCAATGCTATCAAGAAGTACGGAGTTGGTGTCAAGTGTGCCACTATTACTCCCGATGAAGCCCGTGTTAAAGAGTTTGGATTAAAAAAGATGTGGAGATCTCCAAATGGTACAATCAGAAACATCCTTGGAGGTACTGTTTTCCGTGAACCAATTGTCATTGGTTCTGGTCCTGACAAGCAACCCGGAGATATCGAGATTCCTCGCTATGTTGCTGGCTGGACTAAGCCTATCATTATCGGACGTCATGCCCATGGTGATCAATATAAGGCCACCGATTTCGTCGTTCCTGGTGCAGGTGAAGTGAATCTCACTTACACACCAAAGGATAGCAGTTTGCCAAGCCAAACCTTCCGTGTCTTTGATTACAAAGGACCTGGTGTTTCCTTGGCTATGTACAACACCGACGAATCTATCACTGGATTTGCTCATGCCTCTTTCAAAATGGCAATCAGTCGTAAGATGCCACTTTTCTTCTCCAGCAAGAACACTATATTGAAGAAATACGACGGTAGATTCAAAGATATCTTCCAAGAGGTCTATGATACTACTTACAAGTCTGAATTCGAAAAGCTCGGACTCACTTATGAACATCGTCTTATCGACGACATGGTCGCTCAAATGATGAAATCTCACGGTGGATTTATTATGGCCTTGAAGAATTACGATGGAGATGTTGAATCAGATGTTGTCGCACAAGGATTCGGTTCTCTTGGTTTGATGACTTCTGCTTTGATGACTCCAGACGGACAGGCATTCGAATCCGAGGCTGCTCATGGAACTGTTACAAGACACTATAGACGTTACCAAAAGGGTGAGGCTACATCCACAAACTCCATTGCTTCAATCTTTGCATGGACCAGAGGTCTTGCACAGAGAGGTACATTGGATAACACTCCAGACGTTGTCCGGTTTGCTAACACTCTTGAGAAGGCCACATTAGACACTGTTTCCAAGGATCATATCATGACCAAAGATCTTGCCCTTCTCATAAACAAGAAGGATCATGCTTCTACTGAAGAGTTCCTTGAGGCCGTTGCTTCAAGACTCTCCAAAACGTTTAAATAAATGATCATTATACATTAAAACATCTAATTTACATCTGCTTCACCTTTGGAAGACTCCTCCTTTGCTTCTTCCTGTTCCTTTTTCAGTTCTTCCAATGATTTGCCATCACCACCTTCTGATTTATCCATCACAACCCATAGGTACCTCATACCATAGAAAATAGCCAACGAAAGTCCACTCACTTTCATGAATGGCCCAGCAAGCTCTCTATAGAAGTATCTATGTGGGTTCCAGTCCTCCTCTTCATAGTACTTCTTCTTTTCCGACTCTTTGGCAGTGCTATTGAACCGTTTCCAACCCTGTCGCGCAGACTTTTGCGTACCACGGATCAAAACTCCCGATGTCCTAGAAAGAATGTTCATATGTCAAGCAGGTAAGAATATTTTTTTCATAGGACTCCGATCCATTACTATCAAAAAAAAAAAATCATAGTCTCCTCAGAGTATCTATCTAACTATGGTCTTTCAAAAGAAACGGTAATAGCATCTTGCCATTGTCCAGATCTTTATTCTGGAATGTAGCAACACCCAAGCCGGTAACCCGACTAGGACTAGTGATCCTTGGGGTGGCCACTAATGGCCGGCTCGTCAACCTATTCTGAGGGGAGATGATTTCCACCTTTTGCTCATCTTTGCCAGGTTCAATTGTCCACCTAACACGTTTATCCGTCAACATGGCTCGTTTAGTTGGTGTAGAATATTCAGAAGAACTGGATCTTTTTGTAGGAGTTAGATGTTTCTTTGGAGACGAAATGACTAAATTGGCGGCTCGAGGTGTCATACCTGTAGAATTGGTAACTTCGAATGGTTCATTCATCAAATCTTGGATGGCCGCTGTGCAAACTTCCAACTGATGACAAATGGTCTGGTTAGAAGAAGAATTCAAAAGTTCGAATAGTGAATCAAATATGAATCCAAATGGTCTGAAATGTGATATCGATTGGTTGAATATAATTGAGGATTCATATTGAATCGATTGGTCCAAGGAGAGTCTCAATTGCTTGATATGAGATTCAAACACTTCTTCATCCTGTGCCGACCAAGATTCCAATTCACGTAATTGATTCAACATTGACTTTGTCTGTTGACCTAAAATAGAATCAAGTTCAGTCTCTTTGGCATATTTCAACGCAAGGTCTTCGATTTCATGGTTCAATTTTGCATAGAGAGTATTGGTCTTGTCACACAGCACCTTAAATTGCTCGGTATTACCCAATTCACTGTCAGCCACCACGCAAGATGACTTCATAAACTGGTCCAAACTGCTCAATTGAATCAGAAGGAATCGTCTTTTAGCCAGTAGAATGGCCTTGTCTATCTTCAAATTATAGTTTTGCTCAAGCCAATTGGAGATCTTGTATGTAGCATCTTTTATCCCACGATAACATGCTAATCGGTTGGCACGGTACTTCTCCAACGCATCATCCACTTTCTGCTCAATAGAGCTTTTATAACTTTCAATTTGTCTCTTTTGCTCGGCAATAAGTTCAAGACATGTACTAATCTGAATCTGGACACTGGAGTAGTTCCGTCTGATCTTGGTCTTGATTGTCTTTGCACGGTTGGCATATTTCAATGCGTTGAAAGTTTCATCAGTGTGTGTATATGCCGGGGAGACACAAACTATCATTGCAGTCATACAGTTACCGCCCAAAGAAAACTTCAATAACCGAGTCAGTTTCGAGTCTCGGTATGGCACATGATGAGACCGGCTTTTATCACACAATGCATTAATGCAATTACCCAATGCCAAAAGAGATGTATTGATGCTTGCACCTTCATGCAAAGTCACACCAGTATTTTCAGTAGCGGATGCGCGTTCACTTCCAGCAAGGTCTATGAATGAGAGAGTGGAGTAGATTTGCTTGCTGTTAAGATCGTTGCTATTACGTTGAACCTGGGTCAGTTTCACTTGCAAGACAGCATGGGATCTAGAGGATGCGGCATTGGCAGCAGTAGGTGATATCGTTCTGTACCGATTACCTGAATCAATCAACTCCATCACCTCATCGATATTCCTAGGATGACTGACTGTCAGGTTTGTCACTATACTATTTGATCCTATCTCTCTCAATTGCAATGCGGATGATTTGGTAGAAGGTGCAAGCAGATCACGGATACTTTCATTATAGATCTCCAAGTAGCTGACACTGACATCAATATCGACATCTTTCAGTTCATCTATCCTACTGAATAAGTCTTGAATCGCTAGGAAGATGATTCCTGGATCTTTCCTGGTCCCTGAAATCGTATACGTCTTACCGCAACCGGTAGCGCCATAGGCAAAGATCGTACCGTTGTATCCTGCCAATACATTCGACAGAATAGGTTTGGCAGTCGTATTATAAACTTCCTGCTGCTTTGAAGTCTCTTCAAATAGATGATCAAATGCAAACCGGTGTTCATGGTGTCTTCTGTTGTGCGTTCCGATGGTTCTACCAGAGATCTTCTTATCCTGCTTTGAATCCCTCTGATCACACCTGGAGGGATCAAATACAAGTACTCTATTGTCCACAATATCCAGAACCCTCTGATCTGTCCTGAAAACGCATTGACCACCAGGTACATTCAATGGTCGGATGCGTACAGCCACAATAATTGAGGATTCCATTAGTAACGTAGAAGAAAGAAGTGAAGAGATCGGGGGAAGAATTAAGATATTTAAGGATTTCCTTATCGGGACATGATCAGGGAGGAGGGGCATATGATGAAAAAAGTCCAGTAATATATGGTCAGGGTATAGTACATAAGACATAAGATTAGAGATCGGGTTCATTGCAATGGGGCATACAATACTTGTGTCATATACTTGCGCTTGTAACGGACAGTGGAAGAGACTGCCAGAGTGCTGTGCTTGATCGAAGTGGTTGCCAAATGGTTAAGAACCACGTGGTTAGGAATAGGCAGAGCACCACCGGTGTTCTCACGGTCGGCAGTGTTATAGTTGTTCAAGATGACATTTTCCAAATGAGGAGGAAGCTGTGGTGGTATCAACCATTGCTGATTATGAGATCCATTTTTTTGGTTGTTATCCAAAGTAACATAGTATTCTTCCATAACTTTTGGATCTGTAAAGATTGGAGGAATGAGATTGATATACTCGTTATCTTTACCTTGAAGATCGGATTCTTCTTCGTCGTGATATCTCATGTAACCGTTACCCATATCATCATTATCCTTGGTGAGTCCCAACTTAGAGTCTTGCGAATACAGAGACGTTCTAGATTTCGACAGTTGTGGATAATTATCAACCTCTGTAGGTGTAATCTCTAAGTAGTTAACAAAATGTCCAGTATTATCGGTAGCGGTTGGAATGAAATTGGAGCAGCGAACTTCGTTGTCAACAACAAACTTGAATCGATGTGTTCCTGGTGGGAGTGCTATTTGAACTTTAAACGACCCATCTTTCGACGATGGTCCATTCAAAGCAATCATTTTCCTCCAACCTGTGAATGTACCCATCACGAACACTTTCTCACCACCTTCTGTCCATTTGAAGATTGTTGGAACCAGTTCCGGTTGAATACCTTCCGGTAACGATCCTTGACGGTCACCTTGTACTGGTTGTGGTTGTGCCTGAGGCTGGCTCTGCATCGGAGGTTGTGATTGAGATTGTTGTTGTGTCTGTTGTTGCTGTTGCTGTTGTTGTTGTTGTTGTTGTTGCTGTTGCTGTTGTTGTTGTTGTTGTTGTTGCTGCTGCTGCTGGGCTTGTTCATCCTGCGACTGCTTCAGTGGCTCGTCCACATTCATGTCATCGTCAAATATAAGCGTTGAATGGGTACGTCTAGGATTATGAACTGATGAATCTGAAGAAACTAAAGAGTTTTGATCATTCTCCCTTGCATTCTCTATAAACTGAGCGCTTCCTGTGCGTGAATTACCGTCAAACCCTTGTGACCGGTCTAAGTCCTCCATTGACACATCTTTTGATAATGAAGATGACATCCTCGAGTTAATTGCGTAAGAAGAAGCCTGTAATGTTTAGAGGGGAGAGACTTCGGGTTTTTCTTTCAATGGGGCCAATTAGTCAACTTAGAGAAGGAGGAGTAGCTGGAATAAAAAAAAAAAAACACTGTCCCACCCCGTGTGTTTTTTCCCCACCCTCCTCCCCGGAAGTCGGGTCTTCTCCGTCTTATCGCGGATCAAATCTTAATCTCGAGCTTATCACTTCTTCTTTAGCTCGAATATGACGGAAACATACTTGAAAGTGGAGAAAGCGGTGGAAACGATCCAGAAGAAGATTGATGGGAGCCCCGTCACACAACCGATTGCACTGATTGTCTGTGGATCAGGTCTCGGTGGAATATCTAAAGTGTTGAAGGGACCTACAGTGAAAATCCCCTATGAAGATATCCCAGGGTTTGTGAAGAGTACGGTGCCAGGTCACGAAGGTGCATTATTGTTTGGACTAATGGGAGAGAACAAGGTTCCAGTTGTTTGTATGGTAGGTAGATTGCATTTCTATGAAGGGTATGGTTTCAATGAAGCCACGTTCCCAATCAGAGTGGCTACAGCTTTAGGTGTCAAATTCTTGCTGGCCACGAACGCTGCCGGTGGTATCAATACCAGTTTCAAACCTGGTGACCTGATGGTGATCAACGACCATTTGAACATTCCTGGATTGGCTGGTCAACATCCGTTGAGAGGACCTAACCTTGAAAAGTTTGGTCCACGGTTCTTGGCCATGTCCGATGCGTACGATTTCGAAATGAGAATCAAGTTCTTTGATACAGCCAAGGAGTTGGGTGTTACCAGAGATATCCATGAAGGTACATACACTTATGTGAGTGGACCTTCATTTGAAACTCGTGCTGAGTGTAGAATGATTAGAACATTGGGTGGTGATACCGTTGGTATGAGTACAGTCCCAGAGATTATAGTGGGAAGACACTGCGGATTGCGTTGCTTCGGTCTGAGTCTGGTTACAAACTCTGTCGTCTCTGCAAAACCACATTCGGCCAAAGATGCTTCTCTCCAAGGTCTGTCCGCTCAACAGGTAATTTCACAGAAAGATGACGAGTCTCACGATAAGGCATCACACGACGAAGTTTTAGCAGAGAGTAATGCTGCCTCTGGAGATGTCACCAAGCTTATAGAAGGATTCGTCAACAAGCTGGGATCTATATAGAAACAAATTTGAACAGACAATTGGTTTTACAACTATGTATGTATGCTATCTGTGTGCGGAACGCGCAGCGGCACCGGCCGCTGCAAGCATCGCGTCCTTAGACGAGGTATCTGATATGTTCATCCGACGCATCTCGTCCATGACTCTGTATTGTGATTGGTTGGACGTCGACCTCGATGATAATGATGGTGAATTTACACCCTTCCGAGTAGTACTGTGTTTTTTAGATGATGATGACGATCCGTTAGTACCTGCTTTCGACTTCTTCTTGAGAAGCTCCTTCGCTTTCAATAAAGCATCTATCCATGAAAGTGACGGATTCACTTTGAAACCAACTTCAATGTTCGTGTTGATTCCACCTTGTACTATGGTGTCTGGATTGTATGCACTAAGGAAAATAAGTGTATCCATGCGCAACAATTCTAGTATCAAGTATCCCTCTTTCTTCTCTTCATCGAATTCATAGTCATACATCGACACATTCTTACTGGTGAGACGTATTTCCACGACCCGCGAGTAGAAAGGTTGACTTTGCATCTGTGCAGCTGATGTAATTCCATGGTATCCTTTGTCCTTGGTAATCTCATATATGAAAAGCCGTGCTGAAGATGTAATCAGTAAAATGCATGACCTCAAATCGTTGTTAAGAGTCTTATAATTCTCAGTGATAATCTTATTGATCACCATATCTGTCAGAGCCTGGCCTTTCGGAACAAACTGGTTGGGTTTATGTGTCAACTCAGACATCAGAATATTGTCCAGTTTGAGGATCTTTTCACCTTCATCCAATTGTGCCAAAATATCTTTTGGTATATGCTTGCTGATCAAGATCGGATTGAGGAACGGTTGTTTCGCACTCAAGGGTCTCTCTTGTTTCGTCTGATCCTGTGGTCGCTGTTGCTTGTAAAGGGAACCTCCAACAGCACCAGCAGCACTTAATGCCGCAGGGTGAGCTGCCTTATATTGATTGTACTGAGGTTGCATTCTGGCAACAGACGGAGTCTGTTTAATGGTAGGCGACCGACTGTCGTCACTGCTATCATCGGTAGCAAACTGAAGACTGTTTCTGCGAACGTTGCTCTTGTTATCAAGGCCACGGCTGGTCACTTTGTTCATTAACTGTGCATTTCCACGCATCTGTGCTCCCAAATTGCTGTTACGAATTTCGGGATAATATCCTGGAGTGGTTGTGGTTGCCCGAGGTGGTTGGTTGTATGGAGGAGCCGGCCGAGTCCGCACAACTGGAGGTCTATCCTTACCATTGTGTATAGGGCCAGGAACACTCACAGTCTTTGGTATAGGTGCAGCCCTTTGAGGTCTGTGTGGTGCTTGCTGGTGCTGATGAGGGGGTAGCTGTTGCTGTTTTTGCTGTGGTTGGCCAGAAGCACGTGGGTATCGGCCTCTATATGGCTCTAGTTTAGGTGCAGCTTTATTCCAGATGGACTCCTTGTTGTTCCAGTCAACACCATTGAACCAGGGATGTTTTTTCACGTCTTCAATTGTGTAACGTTTTTCAGGGTCAACGACGAGTAAATGATCGATCAGATCTCTGATCTGTTCAGGGACATAGAGATCTGGAGGGAAGCCGTATTCTCTATGAACAATCTTTTCGAAAGTATCGTATTCAGTACGTCCTTTGAAAGGTGGCCGGCCACAAGTCAGTTGGTACAGAATACAGCCAACAGCCCACATATCATTAGAAAAGCCGCATTGATTATACTTCAACAGTTCTGGCGACACGTACTCTGCCGTGCCCACAAACGAGCCGCTAGAAGAAGCTCCACCCGCCGCATTTGGATCCTGAATCACAGTGGTCCCGTTCGCGTTCCCATTTACGTGATTCTTTTTCTTCTCATCTTCTGATATGATCTTGGCAGCGCCAAAATCCGTCACCATCAACTTCCACTCTCCATTCAATAAAATATTCTCGGGTTTCAAATCTCTATGTACAATCCCCTTCGAGTGAATGAATCCAATGGCATCGACTAGTTGTACCATGTAATACTTGGACAGAGGTTCGCTCAACGATCCCAATCTTCGAATCAACGACAATAATTCACCATGCTCAGCGTAATCAATGACGAAGTACAACGATTTGGCATCTTGGAAAGTATAGTACAGAGTGACAATACCTGGGTGCCTTCCCAAAATGTTCAATGTATTCTTCTCAATGGTGACGTACTTGCGTTTCCTCTCTCTTTGTATATGTGCCTTGGATAATATCTTGATTGCATAGGTGCGCTGATTGTGTATAGACATGCCTCGATACACTTTGGAATATGATCCTTCGCCAATACATTCACCAAACTGGAAATCCAGTGGCGATCGTTTCGACGGCATCTTGTTCCAAGCAATTCAACTGCTGCGTAACGCGCTCAATCGGCAATCAATAGCAAAAGAATGACAGGGCCTTAGAAGGGATCGAATTTCTCCTTCTGGGGATCGAGAGGAGGTTGAAAATTCTCCGTGTTCCAAATTTGTATGCAGGGGCTCATAGGTAAGGATTATATTTTTAATTTTTAGCTCTAAGTAGTTACTAGGTAAATTGGTGTTGGTAGCGGTTCATTAAATACCTTTGAAAAGACGAGTGATCTCATCCAATTCCTCATCATTGACGGTTTGAAGTCTCTGTTTGACCTCTTTGACAACATCTTCGACTGGAACAAGGTCTCCGTCCGAGTTCTCTCCGGTACCAAGACGCTTGATTCTAACCTTACCTTCAGCAAACTCTTCTTTACCGAGGATGACAGCGTATGGACATCCAGTTTTCTCGGCAGCATCGAATTGCTTTCTTGGGTTTGCCTTAGCCTTGTAAAGGTACTCGGCTTCAATTCCCTCTTTCCATAACTTCGAAGCGATCTTCATTCTCTCTGGCAAAAGACCGGTCCAGTCTTTACCTCCACCGAATGCCATGATGTACACTTGGGTGGAAGTTGGTCTAACTTTATCAGCAAGGTCTTTACGCTGCTTGATCAATGAAAAGATACGTTCAACACCGAAAGAGACACCAACACATGGGATCGATGCTGCCTTCTTACCCTTAGAGTTGGTTCCAAGGAACATACCAACGAGTCCATCGTAACGGCCACCTGCTACAATGGATCCAACTCCAACGTATTCTGAGGCATCCTCCTCTTCACCTTTCTTCTTGGATTTCTTCTTGCTCAGCTCTTTCTTCTCGGCAGCATCCTTAGGTGGTGCACTCTGCTCGGTAACACACTCGTAGATCACTCCAGTGTAGTAGTCCAAACCTCTAGCGAGAGACATATCGAATGAAACGTATTTGTCAACTTCAAAAGCTTCCAAGAAATCGGTCATCTTACGGATATCCTCGATACCTGTGGACGCCGACTCGTTGGCCATCAACTTCTCATCGGCAGTCAATGTGCTCAAAACATCTCTAATGTTACCGTGGATCTTAACGTACTGTCCAATAGCATCTGCAACTTCCTCGGATTGGTTCTTCTCCTCAACCATCTCCTTTTTGACAGCTTCCCATGGCAACTTGTCCAACTTGTCAACGGCACTGGAAACACGACGAACATCCTCCAACTTGACACCACACACTTCAAAGATACCATCAAGGATCTTTCTGTGGTTCAACTTGATCTTGAACTCGTTGATACCAAGTCCAGTGAGGCCACTCACAATAATTTGCAACATTTCTGCATCTGGAACCATTGAGTCATACTGACCAGCAACATCGAAATCACACTGGTAGAACTCTCTCATACGACCTTTGGTCATAGCTGGCTGATCTCTACGGTAAACTTTGGCAATGTGGTACCGCTTAATGTTCTGAATACCGTTCATTGCCACGTATCTGGCAAATGGAACGGTCAAGTCGTACCGCAACGAAGTCAACTCTCCTCCTTGGTCTTGCAAGTTGTAGATAAGCTTCGAGTCTTCACCGTATTTGCCTTCGAGAATCTCTCTGAGTTCAAAAACAGGTGTATCAATAGTCTCACCACCATGTGACCGGAACAGATCAGTCAAATTCTTGAAGATTGCCTCTCTGATCACCATATCCTTATCGGCCCAATCCTTAGTTCCCTTTGGAACTTTCAAAGCAAACTTATGTTCTTTCTTTCCTTGCTTTCCCTGCTTCTGTGCATTTTGCGAGCCAGAATTTGCTACAGTAGCAGTGGCTGCGTTACTAAGAGCCGCTTGTGTTGCTTCAGACATCGTTTTAAAGGTTCTAATACTATTCTTCAAGAAGAAGGACCCTGTCATATAATGGTGAAGGATAAAATTTTTCAGCCGAGGGGGGAGATGACATGGGGAAGATTATCTACAGAAGTTTGAGACACTAATTGATACACAGGGTGATACTACTACTTAAATCTCTCCAGAGCATAGGAGACTCCGTTTTCTTGGTACTCCTCCTTCGATAGGAACAAGTGGTCGAAGTCACCGACCGAAGAGCTGGTCAGGATGTTGGCTCCAACCCAAGAGTCGGAGTCGCGATCGATTGGATCTGGTGCTAACGTGGTACCGATCGAGTAGTCAGAGACGTACATATGTAATTCTTGCGTGATCTTCTGTTCCAATTGTGGGATGTATGAAGAAGAACCGGTGATAACAATATTGCTTAAGAGGTTCACATAGGTCTCAGAGGTAGCTTCTAAGACTCTCAAGGATTCAAAGATCATCTTGGTGACACCAGAAGCATCAGGTGCAACACCCATAGCTTTGACTGGATCCAAATATTGTGCATATTCGTAAGGTCTGAACAAAGGTTCTGCCAACTTGTATTGATCGATTCCAATGTTTCTGATCATCGTTCTATTAGGCAACTCATAGTTCTTAGACTCCAATGGTGCACCTGCACCGTGTGATATGCGTAGTTGAGAGTCGTGCGAGATGTCTCCTTGGTTTGGATCCATCTGAATAATCGACGATGATAATGTACATTCTTTGAAATCGTACAGTTGTCGACTCACCTGGTACGCTTTGAACGAGTCTGTAATCTTGCTTCCATCACTCTCCAACAGTCCTCTAAATGGTCTTGGTAACAGTGCATCTGCCACATTTTCCTGGTTACCTGTCTCTATCAATTTCTTCTGCAAGTAGTTCATCGAAAATGGGTTCAAGAAGTCTCCTCCGTACTTTGAACGTAACAACCCTTTCTGCAACGGCCTGCCGCCGCTCACAGGTGTAATAGACACTATATCATCACCAATATCGACAACAAGAGCATAGTTCGGTTTGGACACAGAGTATGCTGTACAGATCTGTCTTTTCAACAACGAGAACAGTGGCACTTGCAACTCTTCGAATGCAACTTCAAACTGCTTGCTCCGTGTTCTTGGCGTAGACCAAGCATTCTCCGCAACAACGAGCGGGAACTCTTCTAGATTTGGTAGCACATTTAACGTATCATAGATGTGACGTATGTACTCGGGTAAAATGTCCCAATTATAGATGAGACCGTCGTTGAACAATGTATAGATATCTGCCTCA
Organism: Xiuguozyma insectalens; assembly: GCA_030574155.1. NCBI lineage: Eukaryota > Fungi > Ascomycota > Pichiomycetes > Pichiales > Pichiaceae > Xiuguozyma > Xiuguozyma insectalens. Next base: position 8,949 of record JAJMEL010000001.1, on the reverse strand, counting down.
GGATGTAAATCAATCACGTCTCCAAAGTTTGGCTTTGAGCCTTCTTCTTTTGCTTGCGAGTACACCGGTGGTATAATTGTTCCTGGAGTATCAAACGTGGACAAACCAGCCTTGACCTTGCTCGAGTCAAGGTCCACAATGACAGAGGGAAAATCGAATTCCATTGATATGTCTGAAAGAAGCCCACTGGTCGTTAGAGGGGAGAGTTTTGGTGTTGATTTTTTTTTCTGAATACTTCGCCAAGCCAAAACTAAACTCTACCCAGTTACTACCATTTAGTTCTTTCGAGGATTGATTTGAAACAGTTTTACGATGCCGGAAGAAGTGAAGGAAGGTGACCGTGCTGAATATGAACTTCTGAAGAAGAAGTTGAAGGAATCCATAACGAAAAGAAACCAGTTGGAGGACCAGATTGCCAAGAAGGAGGAAGACATCTATACCAAGGAGACGCAGTACCTGGCGAACGGTACGCTGCATGGAAACATAATCAAGGGATTTGAGAACTTCTCAAAGACAGGAACGTCTTCGAGTTCGTTGTCTCGGGCCAAACGGATCCAGTTCACCGACGAAGACCGGATCTTCTCCTTGAGTAGTTCTACTTATGTGATGCATCTACGTCGTCAAAACGCTGGCGTTGACGATGATGACGACCTTTCATCCGAGACCAGCACTCCGCGGCGGAAGTAATGAGAAAGGCAGCATGTGACTTTATATGGGAATCTGCTTACTCCTGTCACATTTAGTGTATATTACTGTATATTTAGTCAATTCATAATGAAAAATTTAGCCTGTAGATCTTCCCCCTGGTAAGCATCACTTCTTCTTCTTCTTGACTTCACAATGAGATTAACAGCAGAACAAGTGGAGCAGTTGCAAGCCAATACAAACGGGATCAGAAACATCTGTATTCTGGCGCATGTTGACCACGGGAAGACCTCGTTATCGGATTCTCTCTTGGCTTCTAATGGTATTATATCCCATCGAATGGCTGGTAAAGTTAGATATTTGGATTCCAGACCTGATGAGCAACTCAGAGGTATTACGATGGAATCATCGGCAATCTCGTTGTATTTTAAGACAGTTCATAAGTCAAGAGATGAAAATGATGCACAAGAAGTGAAAGAATACTTGATTAACCTTATAGATTCGCCAGGGCATGTGGATTTTTCATCTGAAGTGAGTATTGCCTCTCGGTTATGTGATGGTGCTATCGTTGTTGTCGATGTTGTCGAAGGTGTGTGTTCCCAGACAGTCACTGTCTTACGGCAATGCTGGGTCGATAAATTGAGACCTGTTTTGCTTTTGAATAAGATAGATAGATTGATCACAGAGTTGCAAATGTCACCTGTGGAAGCTTACCAGCATCTGTCTAAAGTGGTCGAGCAAGTCAACTCTGTTCTCGGTTCGTTCTATGCAGGAGAAAGAATGCAGGATGACTACTTATGGAGAGAGAAGTTGGAAAGAGGTGAAAAGACCGAATTTGTCGAGAAAAGTGATGACGATCTCTATTTTTCACCTGAGAAGAACAATGTGATCTTTGCATCTGCTATCGACGGATGGGGTTTCAACGTGGCCCAGTTCGCATTCTTATACGAAAAGAAGCTTGGTGTTCCAAGAGAAAAGCTTCAAAAATGTCTTTGGGGTGACTACTACTTCGATCCAAAGACTAAGCGTGTGATCACTTCCAAGCAATTGAAAGGCCGTAATTTGAAGCCAATGTTTGTCAAATTTGTCCTTGACAACGTTTGGCGGGTCTACGATGTTACCGTCATGAACCGGGACCAAGAAATGTTGGAGAAGATTGTTAAATCTTTGAATATCAAAGTATTACCTAGAGATCTTCGTTCCAAGGATTCTAAACAGTTGATCAATACTATAATGAGCCAGTGGTTACCTGTGTCCAATGCAGTTCTCCTCACTGTCGCAGATAAATTGCCTTCACCTATTGAGGCACAAAAGTTGAGGATTCCAAGTATTCTGGATTCAGCCCCTAGATCGGACTTGATAGACCCAACTTTGAGGAAGGATATGCTGGATTGCAATGTACAAGGAAAATTATCTTGTTATGTCTCGAAGATATTATCCATTCCAGAGGAAGAACTTCCAGAAAACCAGCATGTCGGTCTATCCCAAGATGAGTTGTTTGAACGTGGCAGACAGGCACGTATTGCTGCTGCCAAGGCAGCTGAAGCTGCTAAAGCACTGGAAGATAAGAAAGCCGACAAAGATGATATGTATAATCGGGCCGATGGAAACGATGATGACGAGATTGAATTTGAGTTTGAGTACGAAGAAGAGGAAGACCCAGATGGGGCTGAGGAAGAGCTTGAAGAAGTGGCCAAAGAGGCACTGATTGGATTTGCTCGTGTTTACAGTGGAACTCTCTCTGTGGGAGACGAAGTCGCTGTTTTACAACCTCGGTTTGATCCATTGCATCCAGACGAATACATCACGAAAACCAAGATCACTAGTCTCTATCTTCTTATGGGAAGAGACATGATTCCATTAAAGAAAGTTCCTTCCGGTAATATTGTGGGTATTGGAGGATTGGCTGGTCATTTGTTGAAGAGTGGAACTTTAATCTCACCAGGAATCCTTGGTGTCAATTTAGCAGGTGTTACGATTCTTACACCACCTATTGTGAAAGTGGCACTTGAACCAGAGAATCCAACACAGATGGCTCGACTCGAGAAAGGTCTCGAACTGTTGAACCAGGCAGATCCATGTGTGGAGACTTACTTAGAAGATACAGGTGAACACATCTTGGCAGCTGCTGGTGAGCTGCACCTTGAAAGGTGTCTCAAGGATCTTAGAGAACGGTTTGCAGGTATAGAGATCAGTTCGTCTGAGCCTGTTATCCCATACAGAGAGACTATCGTCACAAGATCTGATATGAACCCTCCAAAGGATGCGGAACTCGGTAGAGGTGTTCAACAGATTGTCTTGGATGAGTACAAGATAACGTATGAGACGTGCCCATTGCCAGATGAAACTACGAAGCTGTTGCTTGAAGAAGCTGAAACTATTGAGAGAATTGTTGCAGAAGAGAAGGAGGATGAAGAGTTTAAAAAGAAGCTACAAAACAGTCTTGGTGAGACTAAATTCTCTGTTGACCGTATTGCATCGTTTGGACCTAAACGGTTTGGACCTAACATTCTGTTTGATTCTGAGGACCAGCAAGTACGTCGTGTATTTTCCAAGGATCAGAAACCCGCATCTGACAGATTCAAATACGAGTATAGTCTATTGAGTGGATTCCAACTGGCTACTGGTGCAGGTCCACTTGCCGCTGAGCCCGTGCAAGGTATTGCTGTGACAATCAAAAATATAGAAAAGGCAGAAGAGCCAGTGACTGTTCAAGATGTGTCAGGTCGACTTATCACCACCACTAAGGATATGATCCACAGAGGATTTTTGGACTGGTCACCTCGGATCATGTTGGCCATGTACGTCTGTGATATCCAAGCAACTGCTGAAGTTCTTGGTAAAGTGTACTCTGTGGTTCAGCAACGTAGAGGTACAGTGATTCAAGAGGAGATGAAGGAAGGTACGCCTTTCTTCAATGTGACAGCACGTATTCCTGTTGCAGAAGCATTTGGATTCAGTGAAGATATCCGTAAAAGGACATCCGGTGCTGCATCACCTCAATTGGTGTTTGCTGGTTTTGAGATCATCGATGAAGATCCATTCTGGGTTCCAACTACAGAGGAAGAGCTTGAAGAGTTGGGAGAAACTGCCGATAAGGCCAATGTGGCACGCAAGTATATGAACAGTATCCGTCGTCGCAAGGGATTGTTTGTGGATGAGAAGGTTGTCCAAAATGCAGAGAAGCAACGTACTTTGAAGAAGGATTAGTCCCTTCGATTATTTATAGAGTTAGCACAGCGTATTTAAATATTTCAACCCGAAAACTGAAAAAAAAAACTTAAACTTATCACCATCACTTCTTCTTTACACTGAACATGGGTTGGTTTTCATCTACGCCAGACACGAAGACGCCACCGAACAGGTCTAAGCGTGAGAAATGCTGGGAATCAAGAGATTTATTCTTCAAATGTTTGGATAAGATCGAAGTTGAGAACCCATTCGATAAGGAGAAGCAGGGAGTTATCAAGAAAGAGTGTGGGGCGGAAGACAAGCAGTTTGGCAAGGATTGTGCAGCCTCTTGGGTGAAGTACTTCAAAGAGAAGCGTCCATTTGAGATCAAGAAGGAGCGGATGTTGAGAGAGGCTAAGGAGGAAGGTAATGAAATCGTTCAACTACCAGGCTACCGCAAGTAGGTCGATGCGACTTGTACATATATGAATGAATACAGCTTGAAGCGGATTAATAAGGTTGAATACATTGAATACATACAAATGTGTGATTCTATTTGCCAATGTTGTAGTAGAAACTCTTGGTTTCAGTGTATGCGAGCACGGCATCGTGGCCGAGATCTTTATTAAATCCACTCATCTTCAATCCACCGAATGGAACACGAGTGTCTTCGTTATTGGAAGAGTTCAAGTAGATCGATCCGGCTTCTATTTGATCTGCCACACGTTGAACACGAGCAAAGTTCTCGGAGAACACCATGGCAGCCAATCCGTACAAAGTATCGTTGGCCTTTTCAATGGCATCTTCGTCTGTACTGAATTTAGTGATGGCAACGACAGGTCCAAAGATCTCCTCTTGAACGATAGACATCTTCTGGGTACAGTCAGCAAAGACTGTTGGTGGAATGAAGTAACCTTTGGATGGAACTTTCTCGTCTCCAAGCACTTTCCGAGCACCTTCAGCCTCACCTTTGGCAATGTATGACTTAATTTTATCGTATTGACCTTTCGAAATGATCGGTCCCATGTTGTTGGCAGGGTCTAAAGAGTCACCAACAGTCCATTCTTCACTAACCTGCTTCTTGAAAAGCTCAATGAACTTGTCATAGACGGAATCTTGAACCAAAATCCGAGAATTAGCAGTACAGTTCTGGCCAGAGTTGTACATGATACCGAACGAGGCCCATTTGGCAGCCTCTTCTAATTTGGCATCATCAAACACAATCAATGGTGACTTTCCACCACACTCTAATGCAACATGCTTCAAGTTGCCGGCAGCACTCTGCATCACTTTCTTACCTGTCACAGTGGATCCAGTGAATGCAACCTTATCAAGGTCCGGATGTTCAGCGATCCGTTGACCCACAGTAGCTCCGTATCCAGAGACGACATTGAAAACACCTGGAGGGAATCCAGCCTTTTTCACCAGATCGGCAAACAGCAACAAGGACAATGGAGTCAATTCAGATGACTTCATCACAATGGTACATCCTGCAGCTAATGCAGGGCAGAATTTCCAACCGGCCATTGCCAATGGATAGTTCCATGGAACGATCTGGCCAACAACCATTGGGTACCGTTTGGTGATGGCAAACACATCTTTAGAGATTGGGATAGACTCACCATTCAATTTGTCCGCATATCCTGCCGAGGAAATAAGATAATCCACTATACTTTCAATATCCGGTTTGGCATTGGACTCGATAGGCTTTCCCGAGTCAACAGCTTCCACTGCAGCAATCAAATCCACATTGGCACGAAGCAATTCTGCCAACTTCAGTATCAGCGATGCACGCTCCTCACCAGGGACATATTTCCATGTTTTCATTGCCTCTCTTGCCGCAGCGACAGCTTCATCTACGTCTTCAGCTGTACCTTCATAGATATCCACAATTGGTTCCCCAGTGGAAGGATTGATTGTGGTGAACTTGGTCTTCCCAGCCTTCCAAGTGTTGTTGATGAAGATTCCAATTGGCTGTTCGTACTTGACACCGTTTGCTAATGTGATCGAAGAGAAGAGTGACATTGCTTTAGCCAGTTAAGATCAAGTTGCAAACCGTCAGTCGATTTTTAAAGTGTAGAGCCTCGGAAATAGTTGCCTAATTAGGCAAGTGGGCGGCGGATATTGAAAAAAATTCTTATCGGGGCTAGTAAAATTATGAAGAATATTAGGCACGTCCCAATTAGGAAAGGAGTTGCGAGGGTCAAATAGGGACTACTTCAATCCAACAATACCTTAAGACCAAGTGTAATCATATCTATGCAGGACCTTGACATGCTTCTGGATCTTTTTCCGTTCTTCTTTGGCAGTGTTCCGGCTTAGCAACAATTTATTGAAATGTCCTGCTAACATATAGTTGTTTGCCCCCCCCCGAAAATCCTATTTGGGCATCGACTAGTTTCAGATGTTTTTCGATGAGGAAAATATTCTGGCAGTATATGCATGTATATATTTGCTACCTTGCACTGATGCGAAGTTTTCTTCTCTTTCCTTACAACAATGTCACGAGGACATCAAGATGATGAAAACTTGACTGAATCTATGTACGTACTTGTTGAAAAGACTCAGTCCATGGACTTGGCTGAAGCTGGTGCTGGTGCTAATCCAGCAGATGATGAAGTCCTCGATGATACCGGTATCAAAGGAAATATCTCCGCGACTTCACCATCAGAAGGATCCCAAGACGGCCAAAGTGCAACTAAGTCTAAAGCTTCAAGCGATCAGTGGCCTCGTCGTCGTCGTCTGTTCATTATGAATACGCAACCAGAACCATACGATGAATCAGTGCTAGACCCGGAATTCCACGCTCGATGGCTGGCCATCTCGACGGCCGATGAAGAAGAGGGTGTCATCCATGACTATGACCCGCCAAAGCGTCCCGACGTGGTTATGCCCAAAAATTGGATCCGAGTGCGTACTAATGATCTTGATTAATGCCTAGGAAAGCAATTCGGATTGCGATTCTCTAGATTATTATTATGATAGATAGTTTAGTTCGTCCAAGTCCTCAAATCTCGCTTTAGGGTGCACATGTAACTAACTATGAGCTCTACCAACAATACCTCAACTCCAAGCCTTTTAGGATGAAATCCTCAACAAGCGAGATGCTGGCTCATCACGTGATTCTACATACAGTCATCCCTGGGATTCCAATACATATTTCAATTAACATTCGAGGCATAACCAACTAGAATTTTGATACACCTCTTGATATCTTTTGCTTGTTCTGCAGTTTTGTTCGGATCCCGCAATAATTTCAAGAAATATGCTGCGACCATATAGATGTTTGCAGCACCGTTATCGTCACGTTTGTATTTGCGATGACAATTTCTGCACTCAATAATTTTTTGATTTGTTACACCATTATTCTCACCACAGTATGCACATCTCTTAGTTGTCATATACTCATCAATCACAATAAGATAGGTCTGGCGATCATACTTGTCAATGTTCTGACGAATCAGTTTCTCCAGTTCTGGAAAATCGAAATATCTGGAAGTGCCACTTTTCATTGGAAGTCTTGGTAGAATGATGATATCGAAATTCTGTACAAGCCATCTAGCAATTTCTTGACGTTTGGTCCGGAACACATTGTATGACTCGTCAATCATTCTGTCGCGCTCTGCAGATAGCTTCTTCTTTCTTTCGGAGTCAGATTCCACCTGATATGCAAGTTCGTTTTTAAGCGAAGCATCCCCAAATGATTTTGCCAGTTCGCGACACTCAGTGCCCATTATGAAAGTATTTGCGTCACTTGTTATCATAGTGACAGGCGTGTTGAGACCAGGATTAACAGCAGCAATTTTTAGAGTTTTTGCATAAGGAGCAATAATTAGTTTTGCCATTCTTGGATCATCGAGAACAGTGAAACCAATTTGATCATCAATCAGTTGAAGCATGAAAAATGCAGGGAGTTCCATTTCAGGATTCTTATCACTCCAAAGGGCATTGTTTCCCCAAATGAGCTTATGATCATAGCCAAATAGATTCATGTTCAGGATGCTCTTGAGTTCTTCGTTTCCATTGCACTGATCTCCATAGAGATCTTTCCAAATATGGCAAAGTGGTAGATAAGAATAATTTCTGACCTTAACCTTAAGAGGATTCTCCCCAACCATGAAGTATTCCTGTTTATATTCGCTTACAGCAAGCCGAGCAAGCACTAGAGGGAACCCTTTCGGATCTTCTGAAGCAACCTTCTCAGCCATCTCGTACCAATGTTCTTCATCAAATGTTCCTTTATTTTTGGAATACATGACAATAGCACGGCTCAGCTTAGAGAAAGCTTTAATCCAGTGAATAAGTTTCTCGATATCGCTTCCGAGGTGTCCAACTGATGCTCGATAGACTGACGCAAGTGTTTTGTAAGGGGTGACAGCAGCTAACTCCCGTGTATCTTGAGATATAGCCACATTCATTTCATCGAATGCGTTTTGATCAGATATATCATTCTTATAGGCGTCATACTCCAGATCTGCAGTATGCCATCTTCCATTTGCACCTTGATTTTCTGGAAGATCAATGTCAAGTTCACGACGCTTGCCAAATATAGAGGGATTGATGCTCAAATAAGGTCTCAGTCGGTTGAGGAAGGCGTGTTTGTCTCTTCTTGGTAACATAGAAATGGGATTTGTGTTGTTAGACGTGGTTGTCGAAGTGATGAAATATGGGACAAAGTTGAATTTAGGCGCCAACTTCAAAATCTCCATACGATAAATCCTAATTAGGATCAGTTTCAGATATCCATAGATGTCCTATCTCTTACGTCAGCCATGGTTGTTGAATGGATCAAATTTGGGAGAATGGGAGAATTGAGCGCCTAATCCCCAATAAAAATTTCCTATTTGGGCATATGAAACCGAAAAGAGAGGGGAACCGAGAAGGGCAATGATTAGGCCAATTAAGACCAATCAAGTTGTGTACATCAACTAACGCTTCATATTTTAATATTCATTGGTGTACATCTTTCAAATTGCACTCAACCATGGATGTGGCCCCATCTTTCCAATTACTTGATCTGACATTTTCATGTATTCTGTTATCGTGCGGAAATATTCTGCAAACACAAAAAAAACAGTATATAAGGCAGCAACCCCGCACTGATGGGATTCTTTTTTCTTTCTTTCTTTCTTT